>JAKZAO010000004.1:20357220-21557220 GCA_023053555.1 Branchinecta lindahli
AGTTCATTTTCCAGCTTAAGCAGCTTGAGCCGGAAAAGGACCCTCCCAAGAAGGGGCGAAATATAGCTCTAATAAAATGTAGCCGACAGATATACGTACTGTAAATAGGATGAAACGCCACCTAGTTCGCAGTCAGTTGGGGTTGCCTTCTAAACTAACTTTCTCTTCCTTCGGGACCTAAACTTAAACCTGCTTAATTCCTCCGATGCTTTCATGTGCAGTGTATTAGAAAACGTCTCAAGTACAGTACTGTAGTTGCAAGAAGGCCTAGGCTAGACGTAGGCTTTTAAGCAATACCCAGTGTAGCTCAATGTAACGAAACATCTTTGCCCACTGTACGCCTAACCCCATCATATTAACGACACCCTCCTAGGTTATGTGAAGTCTTACACAATAGATCCAATCATCAATATTCACACCAAATCTGCTCTCGATCACAACCACTGTCAAGTGTACACCATACACGAAATTGCACGGAACCCATCTCAAACTCAACTGATGATAACTGATCCCTGGCCTGGCGCAATGCGGCAAAAACCAGTCGACGAGTCACGTGACGCGAAAGATAGCTTGCTCGCTATTGGCTGGTTTCAATTTGGTAGCAGATCGAATGCCAATTTTAAGGCGCGAAACTCGAAAGGCGCAATTTTAAGGCGCGAAACTCGAAAGCGTCAGGCTGGTATCTCCAGCCAACTTTCAAAATGTGCAGGCTAACCTTCAAACGACCAGAAAAATGCAAGAAGGGGAAAGAAAAATCAGAGCAACTTTTTAACTGATGATAGTGCTTCGGTTACAATTTACATTGCTGTCAAGAGACTGATCATAAACATAGTTAAAAGAACCTTCGATCATTTGAAACCTAATTTGAAGTCTTTGATTCATGTGGGCGGAGAAGGTGGGAGACACCATCATTTTTTGATGGGTCGAAATTTTACGAACATAGTGTTACCTTGGTTTTCTTCAAAATCCTCACGGTAGCCACAAGTTACATCAACCCAATTCACTCTTGAAAGCAAGGTCGCCATTGCTAGTTAACTATTCATTGATCTCCCGGCGGAGGTCAAAAGAGTTACTAAAACCTTCGAGAAGATCGAGTGGCATGTAAGAGGATTTAAAACACAAAGTATATCACCATGTGGACGTTTCGATACATGAAGAATTCATCGGGCAGTTTGACATTTTTTTATCTCGGAAGCTGAATATTATTCAGATCAATAATTTCAGAATCTTCAAGGAATCACTATAACGAATTTAGTAGCCTATAATCTACGGCGTTTCTTTATTGTGATCTAGCTTACATCCTTCATTCTTTGGACTTACGGGAATGAACAAGAAAAAAAGGAAACAAAATACTAAAGGAAATCGATAATGCAAATAATTCGTTTGATGTTTCTACACATTTTCCATATGCCTGCAAAAATAAAAACATTTTGTTAGATCCATAGTCAAACTATGATCCCAGCCTCCCTAGGTCGGGCGCTTCCGACCCGCGCCACTAGATGACCCAGCAGTCGGATCGAGTCGTGGCTTCATCTTGGGTCTTGGGTGGGGGAGTTCTAGACGTTACAGGTGCTAGAATGCTTACGATGCAACTGTAAGTTCCGACCACGGCGGCGGAGCGGGGGGCTGCTTACCTTACGTGTTAATAGGTTTCCAATCAAATCGTCGAAAAGTGTGAGATTACGAGGTGGCAAGGAATTCAGAACGTACTGCACAAGTTGGTTCCATTCCGTCATCTCAAGACCGGGTCTAGACATCTCTCTGTATCCTGTGTCATAATTAAGAAGCTGTTCAAAACCACCTGTAAAATATAGCAACTAGCCTACAACAAAAGAACCTAGGTTAGGTCAAACTGTAAAGCCCATAGGCCTAGTTGTATTTAACAAGACCCTCCAGAACTACGCTTCCTCAGGCGTATTCTCGCCGTTCCCCGAGGACTCCACTTGAGGAGTCCCCGCGTTTTTGTTTGTCCCGGGGACTCACTCCCCGTATTCTCGCAAATCCACACGGACGGGGATTGCTCCGACTGTAATCACCATCATCAAAACGGAATCCCTTTTAGATTCGGATGGGAATCAGTTTTTGCTTGTGTTGGAGCAATGTAATTAATTAAAAACTAGGCAGAATAAACAAAACCAAAAATAAAGTGGATCCAGACCAATTTCGTCATCTAAATATTTTTGTTTCGAACAAAATCCATTTTGGAAGCATTCCCGTGTTCTCGTTTTGCTCCATATGATACCTGAAGCCTTAAGATCCAACGTTCTAGTTCTAATTTCTAGCTTTTACGAAAAAAATAGAACCTGTTCCAAACAAAAATGCAATGGAATCGAACCAAAGCGCAACCATTTTTGCCAAACAGAGCCCCAAGATACCTGAAGCCTGAACACTAAACGTTAAAGTTAAAAAAAAAAAAAAAAAAAACCTGTTCCAGAGCCCTAAGATACCTGAAGCCTGAAGACTAAACGTTAAAGTTCAAAAAAATAAAATTAAACCTGTTCCAAACAAAATGCAATGGAATCGAACCAAAGCGCAACTATTTTCGCCGAACAGAGCCCTAAGATACCTGAAGCCTGAACACTAAACGTTAAAGTTCATAAAAAAAAAACCTGTTCCAAACAAAATCCAATGGAATCGAACCAAAGCGCAACTATTTTCGCCGAACAGAGCCTTAAGATACCTGAAGCCTGAAGACTAAACGTTAAAGTTCATACAAATAAAATAAAACCTGTTCCAAACAAAATGCAATGGAATCGAACCAAAGCGCAACTATCTTTGTCGAGCAGTGCCCTAAAATACCTGAAGCCTTAAATTGATCATTCTAGTTCTAATTTTCTAGTTTTTACGAAAAAAATAAAACCTATTCCAAACAAAATGCAATGGAATCGAACCAAAGCGCAACTATTTTCGCCGAACAGAGCCCTAAAATACCTGAAACCTGAAGACTAAACGTTAAAGTTCAAAAAAATAAAATAAAACCTGTTCCAAACAAAATGCAATGGAATCGAACCAAAGCGCAACTATTTTCGCCGAACAGAGCCCTAAGATACCTGAAGCCTGAACACTAAACGTTAAAGTTCAAAAAAATAAAATAAAACCTGTTCCAAACAAAATGCAATGGAATCGAACCAAAGCGCAACTATTTTCGCCGAACAGAGCCCTAAGATACCTGAAGCCTGAAGAATAAACGTCAAGTTCAAAAAAATTAAATAAAACCTGTTCCAAACAAAATGCAATGGAATCGAACCAAAGCGCAACTATTTTCGCCGAACAGAGCCCTAAGATACCTGAAGCCTGAACACTAAACGTTAAAGTTAAAAAAAAAAAAAACCTGTTCCAGAGCCCTGTTCTCTGTTCCCGAACAGAGCCCTAAGATACCTGAAGCCTGAAGACTAAACGTTAAAGTTCAAAAAAATAAAATAAAACCTGTTCCAAACAAAAGTAATGGAATCGAACCAAAGCGCAACTATTTTCGCCGAACAGAGCCCTAAGATACCTGAAGCCTGAAGACTAAACGTTAAAGTTCAAAAAAATAAAATAAAACCTGTTCCAAACAAAATGCAATGGAATCGAACCAAAGCGCAACTATTTTTGCCGAGCAGTGCCCTAAAATACCTGAAGCCTTAAATTGATCATACTAGTTCTAATTTTCTAGTTTTTACGAAAAAATAAAACCTATTCCAAACAAAATGTAATGGAATCGAACCAAAGCGCAACTATTTTTGCCGAACAGAGCCCTAAGATACCTGAAGCCTTAAGACTAAACGTTAAAGTTCAAAATAATAAAATAAAACCTGTTCCAAACAAAATGCAATGGAATCGAACCAAAGCGCAACTATCTTTGCTGAGCAGTGCCCTAAAATACCTGAAGCCTTAAATTGATCATTCTAGTTCTAATTTTCTAGTTTTTACGAAAAAAATAAAACCTATTCCAAACAAAATGCAATGGAATCGAATTACTAGTTCTAATTTTCTAGTTTTTACGAAAAAATAAAACCTATTCCAAATAAAATGCAATGGAATCGAACCAAAGCGCAACTATTTTCGCCGAACAGAGCCCTAAGATACCTGAAGCCTGAACAATGGAATCGAACCAAAGCGCAACTATTTTCGCCGAACAGAGCCCTAAGATACCTGAAGCCTGAAGACTAAACGTTAAAGTTCATACAAATTAAATAAAACCTGTTCCAAACAAAATGCAATGGAATCGAACCAAAGCGCAACTATCTTTGTCGAGCAGTGCCCTAAAATACCTGAAGCCTTAAATTGATCATTCTAAATCTAATTTTCAAGTTTTTACGAAAAAAATAAAACCTATTCCAAACAAAATGCAATGGAATCGAACCAAAGCGCAACTATTTTCGCCGAACAGAGCCCTAAGATACCTGAAACCTGAAGACTAAACGTTAAAGTTCAAAAAAATAAAATAAAACCTGTTCCAAAGAAAATGCAATGGAATCGAACCAAAGCGCAACTATTTTCGCCGAACAGAGCCCTAAGATACCTGAAGCCTGAACACTAAACGTTAAAGTTCAAAAAAATAAAATAAAAC
This sequence comes from Branchinecta lindahli, assembly GCA_023053555.1. Taxonomy (NCBI): domain Eukaryota; kingdom Metazoa; phylum Arthropoda; class Branchiopoda; order Anostraca; family Branchinectidae; genus Branchinecta; species Branchinecta lindahli. The sequence goes on from JAKZAO010000004.1 coordinate 20,361,773, forward strand.
CTGTTCCAAACAAAATGCAATGGAATCGAACCAAAGCGCAACTATTTTCGCCGAACAGAGCCCTAAGATACCTGAAGCCTGAAGACTAAACGTCAAGTTCAAAAAAATAAAATAAAACCTGTTCCAAACAAAATGCAATGGAATCGAACCAAAGCGCAACTATTTTCGCCGAACAGAGCCCTAAGATACCTGAAGCCTGAAGACTAAACGTCTTCAGAAAACTAAACGTTAAAGTTCAAAAAAATAAAATAAAACCCGTTCCAAACAAAATGCAATGAATCGAACCAAAGCGAAACTATTTTCACCGAACAGAGCCCTAGGATACCTGAAGCCTGAACACTAAACGTTAAAGTTCATACAAATAAAATAAAACCTGTTCCAAACAAAATGCAATGGAATCGAACCAAAGCGCAACTATCTTTGCCGAGCAGTGCCCTAAAATACCTGAAGCCTTAAATTGATCATTCTAGTTCTAATTTTCTAGTTTTTACGAAAAAAATAAAGCCTATTCCAAACAAAATGCAATGGAATCGAACCAAAGCGCAACTATTTTCGCCGAACAGAGCCCTAAGATACCTGAAACCTGAAGACTAAACGTTAAAGTTCAAAAAAATAAAATAAAACCTGTTCCAAACAAAATGCAATGGAATCGAACCAAAGCGCGACTATTTTCACCGAACAGAGCCCTAAGATACCTGAAGCCTGAACACTGAACGTTAAAGTTCAAAAAAAATAAAATAAAACCTGTTCCAAACAAAATGCAATGGAATCGAACCAAAGCGCAACTATTTTCGCCGAACAGAGCCCTAAGATACCTGAAGCCTGAAGACTAAACGTTAAAGTTCATACAAATAAAATAAAACCTGTTCCAAACAAAATGCAATGGAATCGAACCAAAGCGCAACTATTTTTGCCGAGCAGTGCCCTAAAATACCTGAGGCCTTAAATTGATCATTCTAGTTCTAATTTTCTAGTTTTTACGAAAAAATAAAACCTATTCCAAACAAAATGCAATGGAATCGAACCAAAGCGCAACTATTTTCGCCGAACAGAGCCCTAAGATACCTGAAGCAGACTAAACGTTAAAGTTCAAAAAAAAGAAATAAAACCTGTTCCAAACAAAATGCAATGGAATCGAACCAAAGCGCAACTATTTTCGCCGAACAGAGCCCTAAGATACCTGAAGCCTGAAGACTAAACGTTAAAGTTAAAAAAAATAAAATAAAACCTGTTCCAAACAAAATGCAATGGAATCGAACCAAAGCGCAACTATTTTTGCCGAGCAGTGCCCTAAAATACCTGAAGCCTTAAATTGATCATTCTAGTTCTAATTTTCTAGTTTTTACGAAAAAATAAAGCCTATTCCAAACAAAATGCAATGGAATCGAACCAAAGCGCAACTATTTTCGCCGATTAGAGCCCTAAGATACCTGAAGCAGACTAAACATTAAAGTTCAAAAAAAAGAAATAAAACCTGTTCCAAACAAAATGCAATGGAATCGAACCAAAGCGCAACTATTTTCGCCGAACAGAGCCCTAAGATACCTGAAGCCTGAAGACTAAACGTTAAAGTTAAAAAAAATAAAATAAAACCTGTTCCAAACAAAATGCAATGGAATCGAACCAAAGCGCAACTATTTTCACCGAACAGAGCCCTAAGATACCTGAAGCCTGAACACTGAACGTTAAAGTTCAAAAAAATAAAATAAAACCTGTTCCAAACAAAATGCAATGGAATCGAACCAAAGCGCAACTATTTTCGCCGAACAGAGCCCTAAGATACCTGAAGCCTGAAGACTAAACGTTAAAGTTAAAAAAAATAAAATAAAACCTGTTCCAAACAAAATGCAATGGAATCGAACCAAAGCGCAACTATTTTTGCCGAGCAGTGCCCTAAAATACCTGAAGCCTTAAATTGATCATTCTAGTTCTAATTTTCTAGTTTTTACGAAAAAATAAAACCTATTCCAAACAAAATGCAATGGAATCGAACAAAAGCGCAACTATTTTCGCCGAACAGAGCCCTAAGATACCTGAAGCAGACTAAACGTTAAAGTTCAAAAAAATAAAATAAAACCTGTTCCAAACAAAATGCAATGGAATCGAACCAAAGCGCAACTATTTTCGCCGAACAGAGCCCTAAGATACCTGAAGCCTGAACACTAAACGTTAAACTTCAAAAAAAATAAAATAAAACCCGTTCCAAACAAAATGCAATGAATCGAACCAAAGCGAAACTATTTTCACCGAACAGAGCCCTAGGATACCTGAAGCCTGAACACTAAACGTTAAAGTTCATACAAATAAAATAAAACCTGTTCCAAACAAAATGCAATGGAATCGAACCAAAGCGCAACTATCTTTGCCGAGCAGTGCCCTAAAATACCTGAAGCCTTAAATTGATCATTCTAGTTCTAATTTTCTAGTTTTTACGAAAAAAATAAAGCCTATTCCAAACAAAATGCAATGGAATCGAACCAAAGCGCAACTATTTTCGCCGAACAGAGCCCTAAGATACCTGAAACCTGAAGACTAAACGTTAAAGTTCAAAAAAATAAAATAAAACCTGTTCCAAACAAAATGCAATGGAATCGAACCAAAGCGCAACTATCTTTGCCGAGCAGTGCCTTAAAATACCTGAAGCCTTAAATTGATCATTCTAGTTCTAATTTTCTAGTTTTTACGAAAAAAAAATAAAACCTATTCCAAACAAAAGCAATGGAATCGAACCAAAGCGCAACTATTTTCGCCGAACAGAGCCCTAAGATACCTCAAACCTGAAGACTAAACGTTAAAGTTCATACAAATAAAATAAAACCTGTTCCAAACAAAATGCAATGGAATCGAACCAAAGCGAAACTATTTTCGCCGAACAGAGCCCTAGGATACCTGAAGCCTGAACACTAAACGTTAAAGTTCATACAAATAAAATAAAACCTGTTCCAAACAAAATGCAATGGAATCGATCCAAAGCGCAACTATTTTCGCATGCAATGGAATCGATCCAAAGCGCAACTATTTTCGCCGAACAGAGCCCTAAGATACCTGAAACCTGAAGACTAAACGTTAAAGTTCAAAAAAATAAAATAAAACCTGTTCCAAACAAAATGCAATGGAATCGAATCAAAGCGCAACTATTTTCACCGAACAGAGCCCTAAGATACCTGAAGCCTGAACACTGAACGTTAAAGTTCAAAAAAAATAAAATAAAACCTGTTCCAAACAAAATGCAATGGAATCGATCCAAAGCGCAACTATTTTCGCCGAACAGAGCCCTAAGATACCTGAAGCCTGAAGACTAAACGTTAAAGTTCAAAAAAATAAAATAAAACCTGTTCCAAACAAAATGCAATGGAATCGAACCAAAGCGCAACTATTTTTGCCGAGCAGTGCCCTAAAATACCTGAAGCCTTAAATTGATCATGCTAGTTCTAATTTTCTAGTTTTTACGAAAAAATAAAACCTATTCCAAACAAAATGCAATGGAATCGAACCAAAGCGCAACTATTTTCGCCGAACAGAGCCCTAAGATACCTGAGCAGACTAAACGTTAAAGTTCAAAAAAATAAAATAAAACCTGTTCCAAACAAAATGCAATGGAATCGAACCAAAGCGCAACTATTTTCGCCGAACAGAGCCCTAAGATACCTGAAGCCTGAACACTAAACATTAAACTTCAAAAAAGTAAAATAAAACCTGTTCCAAACAAAATGCAATGGAATCGAACCAAAGCGCAACTATTTTCGCCGAACAGAGCCCTAAGATACTTGAAGCCTGAAGACTAAACGTTAAGTTCAAAAAAATAAAATAAAACCTGTTCCAAACAAAATGCAATGGAATCGAACCAAAGCGCAACTATTTTCGCCGAACAGAGCCCTAAGATACCTGAAGCCTGAAGACTAAACGTTAAAGTTCATACAAATAAAATAAAACCTGTTCCAAACAAAATGCAATGGAATCGAACCAAAGCGCAACTATCTTTGCCGAGCAGTGCCTTAAAATACCTGAAGCCTTAAATTGATCATTCTAGTTCTAATTTTCTAGTTTTTACGAAAAAAAAATAAAACCTATTCCAAACAAAAGCAATGGAATCGAACCAAAGCGCAACTATTTTCGCCGAACAAGGCCCTAAGATACCTGAAACCTGAAGACTAAACGTTAAAGTTCAAAAAAATAAAATAAAACCTGTTCCAAACAAAATGCATTGGAATCGAACCAAAGCGCAACTATTTTCGCCGAACAGAGACCTAAGATACCTGAAGCCTGAACACTAAACGTTAAAGTTCATAAAAAAAAACCTGTTCCAAACAAAATGCAATGGAATCGAACCAAAGCGCAACTATTTTCGCCGAACAGAGCCCTAAGATACCTGAAACCTGAAGACTAAACGTTAAAGTTCAAAAAAATAAAATAAAACCTGTTCCAAACAAAATGCAATGGAATCGAACCAAAGCGCAACTATTTTCACCGAACAGAGCCCTAAGATACCTGAAGCCTGAACACTAAACGTTAAAGTTAAAAAAAAATAAAATAAAACCTGTTCCAAACAAAATGCAATGGAATCGAACCAAAGCGCAACTATTTTCGCCGAACAGAGCCCTAAGATACCTGAAGCCTGAAGACTAAACGTCAAGGACAAAAAAATAAAATAAAACCTGTTCCAAACAAAATGCAATGGAATCGAACCAAAGCGCAACTATTTTCGCCGAACAGAGCCCTAAGATACCTGAAGCCTGAAGACTAAACGTTAAAGTTCAAAAAAATAAAATAAAACCTGTTCCAAACAAAATGCAATGGAATCGAACCAAAGCGCAACTATTTTCGCCGAACAGAGCCCTAAGATACCTGAAGCAGACTAAACGTTAAAGTTCAAAAAAAATAAATAAAACCTATTCCAAACAAAATGCAATGGAATCGAACCAAAGCGCAACTATTTTCGCCGAACAGAGCCCTAAGATACCTGAAGCCTGAACACTAAACGTTAAAGTTAAAAAAAAAAAAAAATAAAACCTGTTCCAGAGCCCTAAGATACCTGAAGCCTGAAGACTAAACGTTAAAGTTCAAAAAAATAAAATAAAACCTGTTCCAAACAAAATGCAATGGAATCGAACCAAAGCGCAACTATTTTCGCCGAACAGAGCCCTAAGATACCTGAAGCCTGAAGACTAAACGTTAAAGTTCAAAAAAATAAAATAAAACCTGTTCCAAACAAAATGCAATGGAATCGAACCAAAGCGCAACTATTTTCGCCGAACAGAGCCCTAAGATACCTGAAGCCTGAACACTAAACGTTAAACTTCAAAAAAGTAAAATAAAACCTGTTCCAAACAAAATGCAATGGAATCGAACCAAAGCGCAACTATTTTCGCCGAACAGAGCCCTAAGATACTTGAAGCCTGAAGACTAAACGTTAAGTTCAAAAAAATAAAATAAAACCTGTTCCAAACAAAATGCAATGGAATCGAACCAAAGCGCAACTATTTTCGCCGAACAGAGCCCTAAGATACCTGAAGCCTGAAGACTAAACGTTAAAGTTCATACAAATAAAATAAAACCTGTTCCAAACAAAATGCAATGGAATCGAACCAAAGCGCAACTATCTTTGCCGAGCAGTGCCTTAAAATACCTGAAGCCTTAAATTGATCATTCTAGTTCTAATTTTCTAGTTTTTACGAAAAAAAAATAAAACCTGTTCCAAACAAAAGCAATGGAATCGAACCAAAGCGCAACTATTTTCGCCGAACAAGGCCCTAAGATACCTGAAACCTGAAGACTAAACGTTAAAGTTCAAAAAAATAAAATAAAACCTGTTCCAAACAAAATGCATTGGAATCGAACCAAAGCGCAACTATTTTCGCCGAACAGAGACCTAAGATACCTGAAGCCTGAACACTAAACGTTAAAGTTCATAAAAAAAAACCTGTTCCAAACAAAATGCAATGGAATCGAACCAAAGCGCAACTATTTTCGCCGAACAGAGCCCTAAGATACCTGAAACCTGAAGACTAAACGTTAAAGTTCAAAAAAATAAAATAAAACCTGTTCCAAACAAAATGCAATGGAATCGAACCAAAGCGCAACTATTTTCGCCGAACAGAGCCCTAAGATACCTGAAGCCTGAACACTAAACGTTAAAGTTCAAAAAAAATAAAATAAAACCTGTTCCAAACAAAATGCAATGGAATCGAACCAAAGCGCAACTATTTTCGCCGAACAGAGCCCTAAGATACCTGAAGCCTGAAGACTAAACGTCAAGGTCAAAAAAATAAAATAAAACCTGTTCCAAACAAAATGCAATGGAATCGAACCAAAGCGCAACTATTTTCGCCGAACAGAGCCCTAAGATACCTGAAGCCTGAACACTAAACGTTAAAGTTCATAAAAATAAAATAAAACCTGTTCCAAACAAAATGCAATGGAATCGAACCAAAGCGCAACTATTTTCGCCGAACAGAGCCCTAAGATACCTGAAGCAGACTAAACGTTAAAGTTCAAAAAAAATAAATAAAACCTATTCCAAACAAAATGCAATGGAATCGAACCAAAGCGCAACTATTTTCGCCGAACAGAGCCCTAAGATACCTGAAGCCTGAACACTAAACGTTAAAGTTAAAAAAAAAATAAAATAAAACCTGTTCCAGAGCCCTAAGATACCTGAAGCCTGAAGACTAAACGTTAAAGTTCAAAAAAATAAAATAAAACCTGTTCCAAACAAAATGCAATGGAATCGAACCAAAGCGCAACTATTTTCGCCGAACAGAGCCCTAAGATACCTGAAGCCTGAAGACTAAACGTTAAAGTTCAAAAAATAAAATAAAACCTGTTCCAAACAAAATGCAATGGAATCGAACCAAAGCGCAACTATTTTCGCCGAACAGAGCCCTAAGATACCTGAAGCCTGAACACTGAACGTTAAAGTTCAAAAAAATAAAATAAAACCTGTTCCAAACAAAATGCAATGGAATCGAACCAAAGCGCAACTATCTTTGCCGAGCAGTGCCCTAAAATACCTGAAGCCTTAAATTGATCATACTAGTTCTAATTTTCTAGTTTTTACGAAAAAATAAAACCTATTCCAAACAAAATGCAATGGAATCGAACCAAAGCGCAACTATTTTCGCCGAACAGAGCCCTAAGATACCTGAAGCCTTAAGACTAAACGTTAAAGTTCAAAAAAATAAAATAAAACCTGTTCCAAACAAAATGCAATGGAATCGAACCAAAGCGCAACTATCTTTGCCGAGCAGTGCCCTAAAATACCTGAAGCCTTAAATTGATCATTCTAGTTCTAATTTTCTAGTTTTTACGAAAAAAATAAAACCAATTCCAAACAAAATGCAATGGAATCGAACCAAAGCGCAACTATTTTCACCGAACAGAGCCCTAACATACCTGAAGCCTGAACACTGAACGTTAAAGTTCAAAAAAATAAAATAAAACCTGTTCCAAACAAAATGCAATGGAATCGAACCAAACGCAACTATTTATGCAGTATATAGCCATATGATACCTGAAGCCTTAAGATCCGACGTTCTAGTTCTAATTTTCTAGTTTTGACGAAAAAAATAAAATCTGACCACAGAAAATTAAAGCGAAACTATTGAACTATTTTGACGAAAATAGCACCCCCCCCCCCACCCCCGTTCCTCTACTTTCCGTGATACATTCTTTTGGAACGCTAGAGTCTAAGTCTTTAAAATGGACCGGCTTTATTTTAACCACAGTGCAAATTACAAAGGTTAAAATCTTGGGAACACAGAGACGTCTAAGATCAGCATCCTTCCTCTCGAACTCCTGATGCGAATGAACACGATGACAAAACTAAAACTGGCACTGGGAGGGGGGATAGTGAGATTAGAAGGTACATACCTGGAAATCCCACTGGGGAATAGGCGAAGGTAGAGTCTGACTTTGGAGACCATGCAGTGGACAAGATAAATCCTAACTAATTAACAACAGCATTGCAAAGCATCTATTCTGAAATCCAACCGTATCTAATCCCACCTCACCGATCATCGAATTCCAATGGAAAAGAAAAGCTCACTAAGAAAAAAACCTATGATGGACTAGCTGCATCTGATATGGTTCGGGTCGCTTTAAAAGGGGATTCAGATGCGGTTGGCAAAGCAAAAGCAAACAATTTAGCATTCCGATCTCGGTGTCTTAGCTCTTCCTTTTCCTGCCATAGTAAATTACCCAAAAGTCCCGTGTTTCATAATGGTCCCTACCATCTGAACATCTAACGAACCCCTGGTCCCTAACAAATGAAGACAAAATACAGTAAAATCTTAGCATGTAGAGCCATGCACAATAAATTCCCGACACTTTTCTTCGGGATGCAAATAAATGACAGCAGCCAGTGATACAAAGAAACATGATGACGGTACTGGAACTAGTACTGAGAGGAAAGGGGAGGGGCAGACAGCTTTGAAATTAATGTCACCAGAGAACCTGACCTGAAAATCCTACGCTAAATGGAGAGAGGAGGAGCCACACACTACAGAGATCGGTCGACTGGGCTAACTAAAATTCACTCACCCACCACGACCAAGTAGAATCAGCGTTTTTTTCTCGTCAATTTGGCTGAAAAGGGGAATGAAATTTAACTCCACGAAAAGAATCACAGTTTTGGGATGAATATGATCTGCATTTGAACTCGCAAGCACCAATGTCCGATCATTCTGAAATGGCTGATTGTCTCCGACCCTTAAAGATCTATATTAACTATAAAAACAACGAAACCTACTTCCGTACTTGCTCGATCCATCCATTCTGCTAGAAGTCAACAGGCCTGGAAAAAGACTAAAACAGCCAAAGCCGGTAGTTTGCTGAGAGCACCTAGTTTTTATGTCCAAGTATTTTAATATACTGAGCAGTGACAGGGGTACTGTTGCCTTCGTAAGAACCATAAAGCATTGGTAGTACCGTAGTAGGGTAAGCATTACGCGGATCTTGGCCTTTGATCAGCGCCATCTAGCAGCCATAATCTAAGCGCTGCTTCGTCTAGGTCGGGAACGACAGATGGCGTGTACAACGAGACAGCCATTCCGTTGAAAATAGTCCTTACGCCATTTAACGGTCAAAATCCAGAATTTGCACCGACTAGGAGCAATAGATGGCTGAACTGCAACGTGGCGACAACGAACACCGATCGAATAGCCCGACTCCACCCACTCCTATAACCGAGGATAGCTGACTATCAAAAGCTGATTCTTATCAGCAGGATAAAAATTTCCAGAGTAAGAGCCAGGTTCGTGGCCTGAAGTTTTTTTTTTAGGTCCAATGTCGCGGCTCAATTCTGGACTTCACCAACGAGCCCGGCTTTTCCCCCCAAAACTTTCCCCTCCCCTACCTCATCCGTATAATAGTCAGGATTCCTTACCTCAAAATATTTCACTAAATCGGTTTTAGAAAAGTTCAGGGAGGACTGACAAGCGCCTGGATGAAACGGTTCGAATACCGCAGTTGTTGGCAGAAGCAATCTCTCGACCTAAAATAGTGATCAGCTTCAAAATGCAGCTCTGAAGGGTGTTTATCATCATCTTGCATCAATCAGTGCAAAGTGTCGACAACCTTCCAAAAAAAGTTCTGCAGCAGCGCCATCTAACGATCGGAATTCAGACTTTGCATCGACTAGGAGCGATAGATGGCTGATACTGCAATGTGGCGACAGCGAACACCAATCAAATAGCTCGGTTGAAGAAGACACGACTCCACCCACTCCTATAACCGAGAAATCCGAGAATAGCTGAGTATCAAAAGCTGATCCTTATCAGCAGGATAAAAATTGCCAGAGTAAGAGCCAAGTTCGTTGACTGAAGTTTTTTTTAGGTCCAATGTCGCGGCTCAACACTGGACTTCACCAATGAGCCCGCTTTTTCCCCAAAATCCCCTCCCCCCCCCCCTACCTCATCCGTATAATAGTCAGAATTCCTTACCTCGAAATATTTCATGAAATCGGTTTTAGACAAGTTCAGGGAGGACTGACAAGCGCCTAGATGCAGAAAGAAACGGTTCGAATACCGCAGTTGTTGGCAGAAGCAATCTCTCGGCCTAAAATAGTGATCAGATCAAAATGCAGCTCTGAAGGGTGTTTAAAAAATATTAATCGGTCGCAAAATCCCCGTTAAGGCAGGCTATACGCGAGCCTACCTTTGTCAATCCTGATCATAATCTTAACAATAAATGAATGAATGAAGGATTCATGACGCACTGCCCAAGGGATAAAGACAGTTATGGGAAGGGAATGGGAGAGTTTAAGATATTTTTAATGGTTGACGTGGCATTTCTGTCCGATCAAAGTAGATGTCGTCAATATAAATAACAAAGAAAAAATCAAATTAAAGATTTAAAGACTCCTTGTGAGCCCAAGCGCGCCGGATAGTATTCTATCCTGCTCTTACTTCAGCCTCACTGCCATTTAATATTGGGCATAAAAAGGAGGGAAGCCTACCTTCTCTTGTGTCTAACCATAACTCAATCATCTAAATCCTTTGTGTCCATCCACAAAATCCGGTAAACATCTCTTATACCCCTTAAAATACGCCTAACCCAGTCATATTAACGACAGCTTGAGCACCGAGCCTGAAGAGGACCTCTGCCAAGAAGGGCCGAAAAATAGCTCTAATAAATTGCAGCTGACAGCGAATAATGTTTGACAATGCTCGCAGATACGTCAGCTACATTTTATTTAGAGCTGTATTTCGACTCTTTCTTGGCAAGGGTCACTCTTCAGGATCAGATATTCACAATCTATAAAATCAGAATCTGTATATATTTTTTCACTAGTTCACTTTCCAGCTTAAGCAGCTTGAGCCGGAAAAGGACCCTCCCAAGAAGGGGCGAAATATAGCTCTAATAAAATGTAGCCGACAGATATACGTACTGTAAATAGGATGAAACGCCACCTAGTTCGCAGTCAGTTGGGGTTGCCTTCTAAACTAACTTTCTCTTCCTTCGGGACCTAAACTTAAACCTGCTTAATTCCTCCGATGCTTTCATGTGCAGTGTATTAGAAAACGTCTCAAGTACAGTACTGTAGTTGCAAGAAGGCCTAGGCTAGACGTAGGCTTTTAAGCAATACCCAGTGTAGCTCAATGTAACGAACCATCTTTGCCCACTGTACGCCTAACCCCATCATATTAACGACACCCTCCTAGGTTATGTGAAGTCTTACACAATAGATCCAATCATCAATATTCACACCAAATCTGCTCTCGATCACAACCACTGTCAAGTGTACACCATACACGAAATTGCACGGAACCCATCTCAAACTCAACACTCAACTGATGATAACTGATCCCTGGCCTGGCGCAATGCGGCAAAAACCAGTCGACGAGTCACGTGACGCGAAAGATAGCTTGCTCGCTATTGGCTGGTTTCAATTTGGTAGCAGATCGAATGCCAATTTTAAGGCGCGAAACTCGAAAGGCGCAATTTTAAGGCGCGAAACTCGAAAGCGTCAGGCTGGTATCTCCAGCCAACTTTCAAAATGTGCAGGCTAACCTTCAAACGACCAGAAAAATGCAAGAAGGGGAAAGAAAAATCAGAGCAACTTTTTAACTGATGATAGTGCTTCGGTTACAATTTACATTGCTGTCAAGAGACTGATCATAAACATAGTTAAAAGAACCTTCGATCATTTGAAACCTAATTTGAAGTCTTTGATTCATGTGGGCGGAGAAGGTTGGAGACACCATCATTTTTTGATGGGTCGAAATTTTACGAACACAGTGTTACCTTGGTTTTCTTCAAAATCCTCACGGTAGCCACAAGTTACATCAGCCCAATTCACTCTTGAAAGCAAGGTCGCCATTGCTAGTTAACTATTCATTGATCTCCCGGCGGAGGTCAAAAGAGTTACTAAAACCTTCGAGAAGATCGAGTGGCATGTAAGAGGATTTAAAACACAAAGTATATCACCATGTGGACGTTTCGATACATGAAGAATTCATCGGGCAGTTTGACATTTTTTTTATATCGGAAGCTGAATATTATTCAGATCAATAATTTCAGAATCTTCAAGGAATCACTATAACGAATTTAGTAGCCTATAATCTACGGCGTTTCTTTATTGTGATCTAGCTTACATCCTTCATTCTTTGGACTTACGGGAATGAACAAGAAAAAAAGGAAACAAAATACTAAAGGAAATCGATAATGCAAATAATTCGTTTGATGTTTCTACACATTTTCCATATGCCTGCAAAAATAAAAACATTTTGTTAGATCCATAGTCAAACTATGATCCCAGCCTCCCTAGGTCGGGCGCTTCCGACCCGCGCCACTAGATGACCCAGCAGTCGGATCGAGTCGTGGCTTCATCTTGGGTCTTGGGTGGGGGAGTTCTAGACGTTACAGGTGCTAGAATGCTTACGATGCAACTGTAAGTTCCGACCACGGCGGCGGAGCGGGGGGCTGCTTACCTTACGTGTTAATAGGTTTCCAATCAAATCGTCGAAAAGTGTGAGATTACGAGGTGGCAAGGAATTCAGAACGTACTGCACAAATTGGTTCCATTCCGTCATCTCAAGACCGGGTCTAGACATCTCTCTGTATCCTGTGTCATAATTAAGAAGCTGTTCAAAACCACCTGTAAAATATAGCAACTAGCCTACAACAAAAGAACCTAGGTTAGGTCAAACTGTAAAGCCCATAGGCCTAGTTGTATTTAACAAGACCCTCCAGAACTACGCTTCCTCAGGCGTATTCTCGCCGTTCCCCGAGGACTCCACTTGAGGAGTCCCCGCGTTTTTGTTTGTCCCGGGGACTCACTCCCCGTATTCTCGCAAATCCACACGGACGGGGATTGCTCCGATTGTAATCACCATCATCAAAACGGAATCCCTTTCAGATTCGGATGGGAATCAGTTTTTGCTTGTGTTGGAGCAATGTAATTAATTAAAAACTAGGCAGAATAAACAAAACCAAAAATAAAGTGGATCCAGACCAATTTCGTCATCTAAATATTTTTGTTTCGAACAAAATCCATTTTGGAAGCATTCCCGTGTTCTCGTTTTGCTCCATATGATACCTGAAGCCTTAAGATCCAACGTTCTAGTTCTAATTTCTAGCTTTTACGAAAAAAACAGAACCTGTTCCAAACAAAAATGCAATGGAATCGAACCAAAGCGCAACCATTTTTGCCAAACACAGCCCCAAGATACCTGAAGAACTAAGATTTCCACAGAAAATGCAATGGAAAGCGCAACTATCTTTGCAGAGCAGAGCCCTAAGATACCCGAAGCCTTAACATTGAAAGTTAAAGTTCTAATTTTCTAGTTTTTACGATAAATAATAAAGCTTGTTCCAGACAAAAAGCAATGGACTCGAACCAAAGCGCAACTATTTTCGCCGAACATAGCCCTATAATACCTGAAGCCTTAAGATCAAACGTTCTACATCTAACTTTCTAGTTTTTACGAAAAAAATAAAACCTATTCCAGACAAAAAGCAATGGAATCGATCCAAAGCGCAACTATTTTCGCCGAACAGAGCCCTAAGATACCTGAAACCTGAAGACTAAACGTTAAAGTTCAAAAAAATAAAATAAAACCTGTTCCAAACAAAATGCAATGATATCGAACCAAAGCGCAACTATCTTTGCCGAGCAGTGCCCTAAAATACCTGAAGCCTTAAATTGATCATTCTAGTTCTAATTTTCTAGTTTTTACGATAAATAATAAAGCTTGTTCCAGACAAAAAGCAATGGACTCGAACCAAAGCGCAACTATTTTCGCCGAACATAGCCCTATAATACCTGAAGCCTTAAGATCAAACGTTCTAGTTCTAACTTTCTAGTTTTTACGAAAAAAATAAAACCTATTCCAGACAAAAAGCAATGGAATCGAACCAAAGCGCGACTATTTTCGCCGAACAGAGCCCTAAGATACCTGAAGCCTGAACACTAAACGTTAAAGTTCAAAAAAATAATATAAAACCTCTTCCAAACAAAATGCAACGGAATCGAACCAAAGTGCAACTATCTTTGCCGAGCAACTATCTTTGCCAGCCTAAAATACCTGAAGCCTTAAATTGATCATTCTAGTTCTAATTTTCTAGTTTTTAAGAAAAAAATAAAACCAATTCCAAACAAAATGCAATGGAATCGAACCAAAGCGCAACTATTTTCACCGAACAGAGCCCTAAGATACCTGAAGCCTGAACACTGAACGTTAAAGTTCAAAAAAATAAAATAAACCTGTTCCAAACAAAATGCAATGGAATCGAACCAAAGCGCAACTATTTTCGCCGAACAGAGCCCTAAGATACCTGAAGCCTGAAAACTAAACGTTAAAGTTCAAAAAATAAAATAAAACCTGTTCCAAACAAAATGCAATGGAATCGAACCAAAGCGCAACTATTTTCGCCGAACAGAGCCCTAAGATACCTGAAGCCTGAAGACTAAACGTTAAAGTTCAAAAAAATAAAATAAAACCTGTTCCAAACAAAATGCAATGGAATCGAACCAAAGCGCAACTATTTTCGCCGAACAGAGCCCTAAGATACCTGAAGCCTGAAGACTAAACGTTAAAGTTCAAAAAAATAAAATAAAACCTGTTCCAAACAAAATGCAATGGAATCGAACCAAAGCGCAACTATTTTTGCCGAGCAGTGCCCTAAAATACCTGAAGCCTTAAATTGATCATTCTAGTTCTAATTTTCTAGTTTTTACGAAAAAATAAAGCCTATTCCAAACAAAATGCAATGGAATCGAACCAAAGCGCAACTATTTTCGCCGAACAGAGCCCTAAGATACCTGAAACCTGAAGACTAAACGTTAAAGTTCAAAAAAATAAAATAAAACCTGTTCCAAACAAAATGCAATGGAATCGAACCAAAGCGCAACTATTTTCACCGAACATAGCCCTAAGATACCTGAAGCCTGAACACTGAACGTTAAAGTTCAAAAAAATAAAATAAAACCTGTTCCAAACAAAATGCAATGGAATCGAACGAAAGCGCAACTATTTTCGCCGAACAGAGCCCTAAGATACCTGAAGCCTGAAGACTAAACGTTAAAGTTCAAAAAAATAAAATAAAACCTGTTCCAAACAAAATGCAATGGAATCGAACCAAAGCGCAACTATCTTTGCCGAGCAGTGCAATTGATCATACTAGTTCTAATTTTCTAGTTTTTACGAAAAAATAAAACCTATTCCAAACAAAATGCAATGGAATCGAACCAAAGCGCAACTATCTTTGCCGAGCAGTGCCCTAAAATACCTGAAGCCTTAAATTGATCATTCTAGTTCTAATTTTCTAGTTTTTACGAAAAAAATAAAACCAATTCCAAACAAAATGCAATGGAATCGAACCAAAGCGCAACTATTTTCACCGAACAGAGCCCTAACATACCTGAAGCCTGAACACTGAACGTTAAAGTTCAAAAAAATAAAATAAAACCTGTTCCAAACAAAATGCAATGGAATCGAACCAAACGCAACCATTTATGCAGTATATAGCCATATGATACCTGAAGCCTTAAGATCCGACGTTCTAGTTCTAATTTTCTAGTTTTGACGAAAAAAATAAAATCTGACCACAGAAAATTAAAGCGAAACTATTAAACTATTTTGACGAAAAGAGCACCCCCCCCACCCCCGTTCCTCTACTTTCCGTGATACATTCTTTTGGAACGCTAGAGTCTAAGTCTTTAAAATGGACCGGCTTTATTTTAACCACAGTGCAAATTACAAAGGTTAAAATCTTGGGAACACAGAGACGTCTAAGATCAGCATCCTTCCTCTCGAACTCCTGATGCGAATGAACACGATGACAAAACTAAAACTGGCACTGGGAGGGGGGATAGTGAGATTAGAAGGTACATACCTGGAAATCCCACTGGGGAATAGGCGAAGGTAGAGTCTGACTTTGGAGACCATGCAGTGGACAAGATAAATCCTAACTAATTAACAACAGCATTGCAAAGCATCTATTCTGAAATCCAACCGTATCTAATCCCACCTCACCGATCATCGAATTCCAATGGAAAAGAAAAGCTCACTAAGAAAAAAACCTATGATGGACTAGCTGCATCTGATATGGTTCGGGTCGCTTTAAAAGGGGATTCAGATGCGGTTGGCAAAGCAAAAGCAAACAATTTAGCATTCCGATCTCGGTGTCTTAGCTCTTCCTTTTCCTGCCATAGTAAATTACCCAAAAGTCCCGTGTTTCATAATGGTCCCTACCATCTGAACATCTAACGAACCCCTGGTCCCTAACAAATGAAGACAAAATACAGTAAAATCTTAGCATGTAGAGCCATGCACAATAAATTCCCGACACTTTTCTTCGGGATGCAAATAAATGACAGCAGCCAGTGATACAAAGAAACATGATGACGGTACTGGAACTAGTACTGAGAGGAAAGGGGAGGGGCAGACAGCTTTGAAATTAATGTCACCAGAGAACCTGACCTGAAAATCCTACGCTAAATGGAGAGAGGAGGAGCCACACACTACAGAGATCGGTCGACTGGGCTAACTAAAATTCACTCACCCACCACGACCAAGTAGAATCAGCGTTTTTTTCTCGTCAATTTGGCTGAAAGGGGAATGAAATTTAACTCCACGAAAAGAATCACAGTTTTGGGATGAATATGATCTGCATTTGAACTCGCAAGCACCAATGTCCGATCATTCTGAAATGGCTGATTGTCTCCGACCCTTAAAGATCTATATTAACTATAAAAACAACGAAACCTACTTCCGTACTTGCTCGATCCATCCATTCTGCTAGAAGTCAACAGGCCTGGAAAAAGACTAAAACAGCCAAAGCCGGTAGTTTGCTGAGAGCACCTAGTTTTTATGTCCAAGTATTTTAATATACTGAGCAGTGACAGGGGTACTGTTGCCTTCGTAAGAACCATAAAGCATTGGTAGTACCGTAGTAGGGTAAGCATTACGCGGATCTTGGCCTTTGATCAGCGCCATCTAGCAGCCATAATCTAAGCGCTGCTTCGTCTAGGTCGGGAACGACAGATGGCGTGTACAACGAGACAGCCATTCCGTTGAAAATAGTCCTTACGCCATTTAACGGTCAAAATCCAGAATTTGCACCGACTAGGAGCAATAGATGGCTGAACTGCAACGTGGCGACAACGAACACCGATCGAATAGCCCGACTCCACCCACTCCTATAACCGAGGATAGCTGACTATCAAAAGCTGATTCTTATCAGCAGGATAAAAATTTCCAGAGTAAGAGCCAGGTTCGTGGCCTGAAGTTTTTTTTTTAGGTCCAATGTCGCGGCTCAATTCTGGACTTCACCAACGAGCCCGGCTTTTCCCCCAAAAACTTTCCCCTCCCCTACCTCATCCGTATAATAGTCAGAATTCCTTACCTCAAAATATTTCACTAAATCGGTTTTAGAAAAGTTCAGGGAGGACTGACAAGCGCCTGGATGAAACGGTTCGAATACCGCAGTTGTTGGCAGAAGCAATCTCTCGACCTAAAATAGTGATCAGCTTCAAAATGCAGCTCTGAAGGGTGTTTATCATCATCTTGCATCAATCAGTGCAAAGTGTCGACAACCTTCCAAAAAAAGTTCTGCAGCAGCGCCATCTAACGATCGGAATTCAGACTTTGCATCGACTAGGAGCGATAGATGGCTGATACTGCAATGTGGCGACAGCGAACACCAATCAAATAGCTCGGTTGAAGAAGACACGACTCCACCCACTCCTATAACCGAGAATAGCTGAGTATCAAAAGCTGATCCTTATCAGCAGGATAAAAATTGCCAGAGTAAGAGCCAAGTTCGTTGACTGAAGTTTTTTTTAGGTCCAATGTCGCGGCTCAACACTGGACTTCACCAATGAGCCCGCTTTTTCCCCAAAATCCCCTCCCCCCCCCCCTACCTCATCCTTATAATAGTCAGAATTCCTTACCTCGAAATATTTCATGAAATCGGTTTTAGACAAGTTCAGGGAGGACTGACATGCGCCTGGATGCAGAAAGAAACGGTTCGAATACCGCAGTTGTTGGCAGAAGCAATCTCTCGACCTAAAATAGTGATCAGCTTCAAAATGCAGCTCTGAAGGGTGTTTAAAAAATATGAATCGGTCGCAAAATCCCCGTTAAGGCAGGCTATACGCTAGCCTACCTTTGTCAATCCTGATCATAATCTTAACAATAAATGAATGAATGAAGGATTCATGACGCACTGCCCAAGGGATAAAGACAGTTATGGGAAGGGAATGGGAGAGTTTAAGATATTTTTAATGGTTGACGTGGCATTTCTGTCCGATCAAAGTAGATGTCGTCAATATAAATAACAAAGAAAAAATCAAATTAAAGATTTAAAGACTCCTTGAGCCCAAGCGCGCCGGATAGTATTCTATCCTGCTCTTACTTCAGCCTCACTGCCATTTAAGATTGGGCATAAAAAGGAGGGAAGCCTACCTTCTCTTGTGTCTAACCATAACTCACTCATCTAAATCCTTTGTGTCCATCCACAAAATCCGGTGAACATCTCTTATACCCCTTAAAATACGCCTAACCCAGTCATATTAACGACAGCTTGAGCACCGAGCCTGAAGAGGACCTCTGCCAAGAAGGGCCGAAAAATAGCTCTAATAAATTGCAGCTGACAGCGAATAATGTTTGACAATGCCCACAGATACGTCAGCTACATTTTATTTAGAGCTGTATTTTGACTCTTCTTGGCAAGGGTCATCTTCAGGATCAGATATTCACAATCTATAAAATCAGAATCTGTATATATTTTTTCACTAGTTCATTTTCCAGCTTAAGCAGCTTGAGCCGGAAAAGGACTCTGCCAAGAAAGGGCGAAATATAGCTCTAATAAAATGTAGCTGACAGATATACGTACTGTAAATAGGATGGAACGCCACCTAGTTCGCCGTCAGTTGGGGTTGCCTTCTAAACTAACTTTCTCTTCCTTCGGGACCTAAACTTAAACCTGCTTAATTCCTCCGATGCTTTCATGTGCAGTGTATTAGAAAACATCTCAAGTACAGTACTGTAGTTGCAAGAAGGCCTAGGCTAGACGTAGGCTTTTAAGCAATACCCAGTGTAGCTCAATGTAACGAAACATCTTTGCCCACTGTACGCCTAACCCCATCATATTAACGACACCCTCCTAGGTTGTGTGAAGTCTTACACGATAGATCCAATCATCAATATTCACACCAAATCTGCTCTCGATCACAACCACAGTCAACTGTACACCATACACGAAACTGCACGGAACCCATCTCAAACTCAACTGATCCCTGGCCTACTGAAACGCATTCAGTCATGCCTCAGCGGTGGCTCCGATAACTGCATATTCTGAACACAGCAAGAAAAGATACAACCTCCCCTGTTTCCTCGATGTGTGCAGACAGCATCTCAGCAGTACTAGAAATTTCCAAGCTCACAAGTTTATCTCACTTTAAATGCGACAAGCGCAGTGGGCAGCACTAGGAGTATGGCCCGTTTGCGAAGCATAGGTTAGTATGCTCTGCAGGGACCTGACCAGATTGACTTAGAGATATTCACTTCCCCGACCCGACAATCGTAGGGGGAGTGTAGGGACGGGGAACACGGAATCTAGTGGCTTGATATTCGACAGTGCAAACAGGATACGTCAGCTGAATTTTATTAGAGCCACAGTGCCCACATGCGGAAGGAATACTGAAAAAATGTTTTTGTACTTTAAGGGGCTAGGAATTCATTTTTAAGCCAAACTTTGAGGCAGAAATGATCGTAGGGCGTTTCACAATATGAAGTACACCGTGATTTATTCCGGGCCGAAGCGGGTCTGGGATACGCACTCTTGTCAGTGATCGACTTTTCAGTTTCATAACAGACAATAGAAGGATGCGCGTTTTCAACAGACAATGCGTAACAGACAACACTTCGGATGTTGTCTTTGAAAATGTTATGCAAAACAAGCGTTGCCATCAGGAAGATTAGCATCTGCTGAATTTTCCGACATCATGACGACAAACAAAAAAGCCAGTAGATGCTAATTTGGCTCTTCCTGTCAATGCTTGTTCGGCATAAAATTCAATTACAACGTTTTCCAACACAACAGAAAACATCCTAAGTGTTGTCTGTTACGCACTGTCTGTTGAAACCGCCCATGTTTCTGGTGTCTGTTATAAAACCTCTGACGGTGCGTGTCACGCGAATTACCGCTTCCTGCACTGCCCCTGGATTGTCTGGTCAGGTCCCTAGTAAGCCTGACAAGTTTCATCGTCCTAGCCCATTTGCAATTACCCTAAATAATGTGCCAGAAGATTCCCGGCCCCCGTTTCGTGTCGGGACATCTCGCCACAAGACAACTCGCCACAGCGACAACTGGGAACCGACTACTCGCCACAGTGACATCTTACCACAGCGCCAACCGGGTCTAGGCTAAAACCCCCCCGGCGAAAACCCCCCCGCCAAAATCCCCCCGGCTAAAACCCCCCCGTGACCAAAACCCCCCCGGTACCAAAACCCCCCCGACCAAAACCCCCCCGGTACCAAAACCCCCCCGACCAAAACCCCCCCGGTACCAAAACCCCCCCGACCAAACCCCCCCAGTACCAAACCCCCCCCGACCAAAACCCCCCCGCATAAAAAAGACGGGTATAAGTAGAGTAACTGGTAGTTAGAGAGTAAGAGTAAATAAACTTCTTTCACAAACTTGACTCTACAATAATGTCTGAAGTACAGTGGGTATCAGAACAATGATAAACAAAGAGAGTGTAAGGCGTAGGTAAAGGTTGATGGTTTTGCTGAAGTCACCAAACACCCGCATTCATTAACTGAAGCTGTTGTCAGTGAGGTGTTAAATGTGAATGATCAAATCAAAGCCAGTTCCACTCTGTGTATCGATCCCCCCAACAAATCCTTTCCCAATGCCTCCTCCTTCTTGGCAAGGAAGCTGCAGTTAGGATGCCACCCATTGGTGCAATGTGAAGCTCCCTTTGCCTGATTGCTCTTTAGTTATCCCTGATTCATACCAGAAACTCAAAGATGGGCAGTAAGCGGAGGAAAACCTATGACACCGCAAAAGTTGTCCTACTTTCCGTCTGTGAGCAGGATAACTTTCGAAGGGAACGAGATATTTTGATGAGACTTAATGGGAGGATCCTTTGGGTCAAGGGAAATGTTGAGCTCGTTTTGTGATAGCACTTTCAAGATAGTCCCAGAAATATTCTATCAGCGCTTCACCTTCGTGCTTGTCAATGGTAAAACTGTCACATGGTTGTTCGTTTTGTTGCCCAGTAAATGCCAGTCTAAATATGTGTGAGTGTCTAAGGATTCGGGGGGGGGGGGGGGGGTACCGGGGGGGGGTCTATTCTTCTCTTACTCTCTACCTAACAGTTACTTTACTCATACATACCCGTTTTTTTTTCGCCGGGGTTTTCGCCGGGGGGGTTTTAGCCGGAACCCGCGCCAACCTGCCACACCGATAGCTTTCCACACTGATAGCTACTACTAACCATTCTTTCGATCCTCTGGCTATAGTACTCAAGTATTGTTTATTAGTCCGAGGCGGAGGACATCCTGCCTTGATCCGGTCCAACGTCGGCCTTTCGCAAATTTTCTTCGGTCTTGAAAAATTTTAGGTAATGCAAAAGACTTTGGTGGCTTTATCCTATCAGCTGGTTAAAGCTAAGATGCCAACCTTCTATGTTGTTGTTGGTTCGTGGAAGATGCCCAGCTACTCGATCGGTCATGTTCAAAAGAGAAGGTGGGAACCCAAGCCGGTCGTCGAGCATTCTCACATAGTATCCCGATGTAGTTGTCACTTGTCTTCATAATATTCTGTGACGGGGGACGTTTCTTCTGGAAGTATCGCCAGCAACTCCTCGAACACGTCTTCGACATCGAGTGGTGGAACAAATGCAAAGGCCGGTAACATGCAAAGTTGCAGAGCATGTCTTCGTCAGTGACGTAGTTCTGGTAGATGTGCGGGTCTGCTTGAATGTGACGAAAGATGCCGTGCCATAGATAGAAAAAAAACATACCTTGACAGATGTGGTGTACGGGTCTAAGTGTCTATCATGTTTTTGGTATATTTTCTTTTTTTCCTAGAACGTTATCTTTTTGGCGAGTTGGTCGTGTGGAAAGTCGTCTCTGTGGCGAGTCGTCCCAGTGGCAAATTATCAGTGTGGTGTGAGACATGTCTGTGTGGCTACTTGTCGGTTCCCAGTTGTCGGTGTGGCGAGTTGTCTTGTGGCTAGTTGTCATGGAATCCCCCGTTCAGACTTTTCTTCCAAACGAATACACACGAATACAATGACGTCAGAGTTTATATATTATAAAAATACACAACATCGAACTGAAGACAAAACATATCAAGTAAGATTCTTTTGATGAGGTAAAAATATATATGATATCAAATAATCAATTAACAATATAAAACATAAGCACACAATCAAAACAGTGATAACAACCGGACGGAGATAAATCAGTTTGAGTCGCAATTTTCTCACAGAGAAGTTGAACATTAACAGATCCTCCCTCCAAGATGCTCAGGTCTTCTTACTCGTTCCACTCCGGAATTCCTTCATGAGCATCCAGCGCAATCTCCAGCTAAGAACATAAACGCTGAGATCTTCATCTGCGCGACGAAGATGCAAAAATGTGACCAGGACTGATCGTCAGTCCCAGCCATAGACTTTTTAAGAATTACACTTTATGTATATCTTTTCTAGCGTTTAGTCAGTCGGCTATAGTTCTCCACATTTGCCTCGACAGTTACTTTGTTTTTGCAAGTGCAGGAAAAAGGCGCAGAAATGCGTCCAGGACTGAGTATATGTCATAGCCTCAGACTTTAAAACACCACTGTCAGAACCTTTAGTAGGCTAAAGGTATATATGCATATTTTAGCATTCACAATGCTCGAAGATGACTTGAAAATCACTGGGCAGTATTTCAGACTTTGAACTTCGCAAGATCTTAAGCAAATACTTCGTTTACTATCAACCTAAGTTCGCTACGAGGTCTCCTAGTTGTCCACTGGACTTCAGACCGGCAAAAACACTTTTCAAGCTGTCTACCGGAAAGCTTCGGGCCAAAACCTGATAGTGCTCCGGAAGCTGCTTAACTACAGCATCAACATCTTCAGAATTAACGTCAACTGGTTCAGGTGATGACCCTTGCGGCAGGAACCCTGCCAGTAGACTGAGGTCAAAGCCGGAACCTGATTGGGCAGCACTAGCAATCGATGTCTGTGATTGGTCAGAGGCTTGTGCTTCTTCCTGCTGGTGGTTTCGTAATTTCATCAGCTCGTACATGTCGGTAGGAGCTGAGTGGCTGAGCTGCTTGGCGAGGTTGATGTGGTCGAGAGAGTTGGGGAGGTTGGCAGTGGCGATCACCGGTTTGGTTTCGAGTTGAGCTTGACTAGATTTTCCACTGGCTTCCGCCGGAACCTGAATTGATAAAAGTAATAAGAAAATGCAGAATGACGAAGAAACAAAAAATTCGAATAAGTGTAAAGAGACAGAAATTTTCAAAAAACGGAACAAGTCTCTTGAGAAGGGATCGTAACGTGAGACCTCAATGCTAAAACTGCGACCCGTGTAAAAGAAGAAACGAGTCGATTACTGTTTTGCCATGGACTATTAATAATCGGGGAGATCAAAGACGTGAAAAAAGCATTTTTTCCAAAACTTGAGACTTTTTACGGATCGGGACTGAACATCGCAAAAATTGGCTCCTCTTCGTAATTTCGCCGGCGAGGATGCGAAGAGGACTCCTCTTTGGTCCCTCACTTGAAAGTCTGTTGGTCACTTGAGACAGAACATGTAGACTTTATCGAACATAGATAACTAGTGTTCTGTGGCAAGTTACCCTTGACGATGATGGACCCAGTGACGCTAGAATTTCGCTTTTCCTCTAAGATTGGAGTCACGTAACTGTGGTGGTACTTTTTCTGCTTGAACAGAGGAGTACAATACTCGCCCCCCCCCCCGAAATAAAACAAACAAATACGATTAAATAAAAGATGTTCCTGCATTGAATATTCCTTGTCTTCCGCAAGCGGCAAGCGAGCTAGCATTTGCAACAGCTTAAATAATATGCAAAACCTCACAAAACTAAATAAAGCAAAATGTTAGCTGCATATTTGATCTGACTTCTGAGTTCTCGATCTCTTCCAAACTACCGTTTTACTCTTGATCTCGCTTTTGACAAAAACACTAGTGGCGTTTTTGATCGCCAATTAGTTCGACGATAGCGTAGCCGTCTGATTTTTTGGTATTTTCGACGTTCGCCGGAAGCCGATTGCCGTAGCTGCTTATCTTAGTTTCTGTTTTTGTTTTGATCGGCTAACGTTTATCGCCTAAATTCTTGTTCATAGCCGATCGGCCTAGGACTCGCCGTTTGCCGTTGACGTCGGGATTTCGTTTGAGGATTTGGCGGTATTTTCAAAAATAAAACCCGTTTTGCCCACCCAGAAACAACGGTGAACGCCAACGGCTATCGGCTATCGAAAACAGTATTAAGCACGAATCGGCAAACTTGCTTCGTCTACTGGTCAAATTTGATCGGCAATCAAAAACGCCACTACTAATTTTGCCACCCGTTAACAGCCTACCTGTTTATACGGATGAGCATCCGTCCTTCGTTGGTCAATCAAGAGGGAGGGCAGATATCGAGAATTGACTATTCAAGCAACTTCTCGATTCTGCAGAATCGCGAAGCTTTCCCTGTTTTCAATCCTGACAAAAGCGCAAAAAAGGAGAATTGGCTTCATCTCAACAGTCATAAAACGCGAATAGGAGATTTGAGAGGACAATCGCGAGGAGAACTGAGAAAAAAAATGCAACTTCTGTTGCTTCATTCAAGCACCTGTCGAGACAGCAGCAGCCCGGAGTCACTCTCTCAAAATCAAAAGGCACCGATTCTGACATGGTTGGATGTTATCGCTGTCACGGGGCTGTTATGGGGTCTGCGAATCTCATCTAATATGGCCTTAAAGCCCAGCTAAAGTGAAAAGGAAAATACAGGCCACCCACATTTAGAACCATGGCATCAATCTGCGACAGTGTAGCAGTTGTTGGCGTCTGCGTACTGGCCTCTTCGCTGGAGCTTCCTGCCGACTCTTTCTCCTCAGACGACTCCTCCGATGATTCAGGCGACGAGTCAGGACTTGAAGTTGAGGCGTCTACGTCCGTAACTTCAACTCCTTCGACGCTATCAGCGGGAATTTCCGTAGGGATGACTGGGAAACTTTGAATTGTCGGAGCTTGGCTTGTAACTTCCGTCCGAGTAGGTGGCTGTGGGGTTAGCTTGCGCTCCCCAAAGGCAGGCTCAACTATGACAGCGTCGACGCCAACAGGGGCGGCTGCAGGGAAGGACAGAGGAGCGGCACAAAGCTGAAAGAAAGCACAAAAAAATTAGTTATGACGTCGCACAGTCACTAGTACTGTGCCATAGGAAAACAGCTCTGTCTTGTCAAGCGTCTTCGCTTGACCAGATTTCAGCTGTCAAATACTACGTTCAATAATTACAACCAATTTCAGGGTTAAATGGATGGAAAATACTTATACTAGTAGTCGCCAAATGTGACTAATTTGATTGCCGTTTTTTTGCTCTAATTCCTCAAAAGTCAACCAATCAGAATTAACCTGTAGTAAGGTAGGTCACAGGGTTGTGCAATTCGACCTGCTTTTGAATCGCACAATTCAAGATTCACTCATCCGCTAACAATCGCAATTCGATTACGATTATGATTCAGTTGTCCAGCAGAACGATTCGATTCAGGGCGATTCACCAAAAAAAAAGTGATTCAATTCCCGATTCAAGGAGAAATTGCCGCTATAGAAATTTGTCCATTTCCAGGAGAGATTATTCGTAAGGTGCAGTTAGTAGTATATCGAGATATCGCAGCCTCCTTCTGCTAGGCCAGTAACATGCGAACATTCTCGAAATCTGAATTGAAACCTTGAACAGGCAAACTCAAGTTGCTTCTTGTGTTACTTACTATACAGTGTGTGTACTTGTATTTTAGAAACCTTACTTGCATTCACGATGTTGGCTTTCTAGAGACACTATCCAGTGCACATACTTAATTGAAAACAAAGGACTGGGAATTTCTTTCAATTTTTAAATACTGACGAATAAAGATAATGTTCAATTTAAACGGATTTTTGTTGTTGAATCATGGTTATCCGCGAATCCTTCTGAATAATCGGCAATTTCTCCTTGAATCGTGAATCGAATCACTTTTTGTGAATCGCACTGAATTGAATCTTTCTGCTGGACAACTGGATCATAATCGTAATCGAATTGCGACTGTTAGCGTATGAGTGAATCTTGAATTGTGCTTTTCAGGTCGAATTGCACAACCCTGTGACCTACCTCACTACAGGTTAATTCTGATTGGTTGATTTCTGAGCTTCACTCAAATCATCGACATTATATTGGGTTAGTACCCAACATTCGGCATAGTATATCCAGCGTTAGGCAAAGGGTATTCCAAACGCTAAATATATCCAGCGTTTGGCATAGGGTATCCAAAAACCATGAGTTTGTGGTAGACTGGATCAATCATTCCTTAATGAGGGCAAATATGCACTGCGAGAAGACGAACACAACACTGCTGTAGGTTCTTGAAAAAAAGAGTGGGAGTCCATACCTGGGCAGCAAGTACGAGCTTCGGCATGACTTCGTTCAAGAACCTCATCTGCCTTGTTCTGTACTTGCTCTCCATAACTGTCGGCCTTGCTATTTTCAGATACTGAGGTGTATCTTCCGAAAATGGTAGCCATGTGACTGCAGCAGTAGGGTCCATTACAGATGGCGTTGGGTTCCTGAAATCGGTTCAGTCATGAAGCAAAAATGGCGGAGCTGTTTGCAGACTTCGATTATTCGGAACGAAAGATCTGTACGTTGTTTGCCGAGGGAACTAGGCAACCCTTGGACGGCTATGGTGGGTTACAGCACAAACAACTAAAACTGGTAACAGCACAGTATCGAAGACTACGCTTTCTCTGTTTTAAGCGGTCAACACGGGATTTAATTATTCCTTATTCACTTGGTCTTAAAAAAAAAAAGAATTTCAGAAAACACGGGTTGCGTTGGAAAGAACTGATTTATCAGGAATAACAAAGAGTCTGACAGAGGCTAAACTCTATCTCTGGGCCCACGATTATTAGAGTAGCATCCGGAAAATACAGCATGCTCCACACCAGCAGAGCGAAACGCTTCGAGCCACATTGTCCCACTTTTGAACTGCAGTAACGCAGCCACTTTACTGTCCTACACAGAGTCTGTCAAAGCCTTCAAGGACAAGAAGGGTGTCGAACATGACTGAGGCACAGTGCCTAAACTGCAAATAGTAACTAAAGTGTAACTTAGCAACTAAACTTTGGAAATGCGAACGAGGCTACGACTGTTCTCCGCAAATGATCCTCTTTACTGTCTCGTTTTTTTTTATAATACACTGCACTGATACCCGGAATTCAGTTGCAAATTTAGTAACTAAATTTCAAGTCAAACACCCGATGATAACGCTTTGGAAGAAACTTTCCATTAGTAATCGATTCGGTTTGTGTCGTAATCGGCAGTAATTTTCCCAAACCAAAATCTTTTCTTTCTTCGTCTGACTGTATGCAATGTTTTTTTTTTACTTTTTGGCTCCATTTTTTACACCTACTTGAATCGAGCGAAGTTAGTCCACATTTTCACCATCATTTGGCTCGTTTCCACATCCGATTCTGAAGCTATCCTGACTTCCTGACCGGCCCCGCGAAGTGGGAAAATCATTGGTAGATCGTCCCCGTGTTCCACTTTGGCTAAACGAAAACAAAAATAAACAAACCAACACAAAAATCTGCGAATCTTCAATAAAACAGAAGGATAGCGATGCTCACAGATGTGAAATACCCCCCCCCCCCTCTAACTCCCCCACAGTTATCCGATCCTGTCCAGAACTGAAAAAGTGAGACACGTGCTCTTGCCAATTATCAATGTTCATTGTGATCCGATCACCAGTTCGAAAGTAATGCATACCACAAGATTACGGCATTCCTCTCTCTCCACACCCCAAGATAGTCGGATCAGGGAAGTGACTACTCCCAAGTCAACCTTCTTGTCGGGTCCTAATTTGCCTGCAAGGTTCGTAGTCCTAGCACATCTGGAAGTACCTTAACTCGCCATCACCGGAGTTAAGAGAACTCCCTCCAGCTCCCCACCCTATACAAGGCCCGGAGCCAGTCCAGTTCTACAAATACCAGTTTAGGGCATCTGCTTGTTTTCCCCACCAATTTTTTCTCCCGATCCCTCCATTCTAAGCGTGTTACGAGATTAACGGTGACCCCTCCCCCTCCAGTTTCCTCCACAGTTACCAAATCCTGTTTAGAACTGAAACACCATGTCTAAGATATGTGCTCTTGGCAATTATCAAGTTCCAATAAGGTACGATCACCCGTTATGCATGCCGCAAGATGACGTGTTCCACCTCCCTCCACTCCCCCTAGTTTAGCCGGATCAGGGATGTAATTATTTCCAAGTCATACGGTCGGATCCCTGGCATGCCTGCAAAGTTTCATAGCGATCAAGGTAATTTCGGGACCTCCCCCCCCCCCCGAACTACCCCCACAGTGCTTGAATCCGGACCGGTTTTGTAACTGACTAATCTAGTGCTTCTGTTTGTTCTTTCCACCAAGCACTATCCCGGTTCTTCCATTCTAAGTGAGTCACGAGATTTCTGGTGCTCCCCTGCAGCACCACCCACTAGTAAGTAAGTAATGCATTGTTTAACCGTCATTTTGGAGAGCAGAATAAAACAAATAAAAGAAAGAAACAAAAACAAATATAAAACACATAATAATGCACAATTTTATAATCTACGGCCAGGAGTTAGGGTAAAAGGTCATGCACTGGTTGGGCCCAGTTGTCGACGATTTTCGGACTTTCGGTATAGATCAGGATATTTTGGAAAGGGTAATATTTGCATCCTGGACTTGGAACTTATCTGTTAGCGTGTGGTTGTGGCATACTTTTGAAAGATGGAGCAGCTGCTTTGCAATATTTAAAGTAGCATGATCTCATTATTTTTTAGTTCCTAGTCTTTCGTTTCTTTTTGCACTGTTATCTATGACTCACAGAGAATTTTTTTTTAGTGTTAAGTGATTGTTCTAATTGTTTTGAATGTTTTTCTTTGTATTGCCATGGCCCTAGGTCTTTTAGAGTAATAAATATCATATCATATCATATCGAACCCCAGAACTGCAATGGGACATCTGAGACACGTGCTCTTGCCAATTATCAAGTTTCCTTTACATCCGATTACACGTTCAAAAGTTATGCGTAACACTACCACAATGTTCCGCATTGCTACTATGGACGCGGAACCTATTTAATCAACAGATTTAAAATCAATGAACCTGTTACCGCGGTGGAAGATCTCCGTGCTCGAATCATTCACTCTAGCAACCACCCCTGGGTCACCCGTCTGTGCGGCCAGGAATGATCGAGTATGATTAGTTACCGTCCTTTAAGTGTTATTATTATTGTTCATGTACTTTGTGTTTTTGTTTTTCCCTTTTTCAATTTCTTTTATTATACTCCACTAGTCCTCATTGTAGTGCAGTGGGTCAATAAAACTCATTAATTCATTCATTCATTCCCCCTCCTTCCACTCTCCCAGGATGATCATATTTGTTACTTTTGAATCAAACCGGTTTTCGAGCCAGTTAGTAATCTCTCTAAGGAAGATGTGCTGTAGCCTACAAAAAGGACTTACGGCTTCCTCCCAGATATGAATCAGAAAAGCCAAAGGTGTTCATGACCTTCGACAGGGAGACGTCGGCTGCATATTCGAAGCTGTAAAAGTATGTTGGGGCAGTCTTTGAGTACAGCGATGCAGACTGGTAAGCAGCAGATCGGAACGAGAAGTCATTACTGGCCTGAAAAATGAAAAACAATAAGGATTGGCTGCTGAAACGATACATCTCCTCAAATGCCAGAAAGCGATGATACAACATTCTGGGTTTGATTTTTCCCAATACGCCACCCCCCTTCGATGTGTCCTTCCCGAAAGATTCTCACCCCTATGTTTTAGAGCAGAACGTGAAGAAACCAAAAATGTCACGAACTCAGCTCCAACTTGCTCCACCACATGAAAGGTACACTGTCAGAAGTTTCATAACAGATAACACAAGAATATGCAGTTTCAACAGACAACACTTGTGGCGTAATCTGTTGTGATTTTGAGAAACGTTATGCATTAAAGTTCAAGGAGTCTTGCGAAGACCGGATATCTACAAGACCGAATTGTCTAGATCAAATATTAAGATTTTGGGATCCCATCGAAACCTTTGCTCCTGTTGATCTCGGAAAAGTCAGCGGATGCTTCTTCGGCGGTTTGTGGAAATACTGAATAGCTATAATGAGCAAACACCACCAACACAGTATTGTACAGGTAAAGTAGATGTGCGTTAATCGGACGTTGCCTAACTCTGAGCGGCGCCGAAGAATGTTATAAAATTCAAAACTAGCAAACATTTATTCACAGCAATGAGCGTAATGCGGGACTAAAAGCCATACAAACTTGCGGGCTTAGAAAATTCTACTAAAGCTAAGATCGAGTACACACGTACACGCATCGAGAAAGCAGTGGGTGTTGTATTTTTTTATTTTTTGTTTGCGGTGTTCGGTTATAGGAGCCGGCGCTGGTGAACGACAGATTGAGTTTCAGTAGGGACGTTACCTATCGCTCGTGGTGCTAGTGTCGCTGTTATTCGAGTGTGTGTAACTTTTCTCAAGTCGTGGCGCTACTTTCTAATGTTATTTTGCTCTGTTGCAGGCCAATCCTTCTATCCTTCCCAGGCCAAATTAAAGTCACATACTGTGATTTTTTTGATTTTTTTTTGCTTAGTTGCTCTTGCTCAGCAGCAAACTTACGGCGCCTGAAGAGCGTTGCAACAGTTATTACTTTCATCATCGTCCGAAGTATCCCAACAGAAGAAAAGGACGACAAAACACTATTTTTCAACAGATATCAAGTTCTTAATTTAAATTAGATTCACTACCATTTGACTGTTTAGGAGGCGAAAGATAAAGACGAGATGTAGTCCAGAGTTAATTTCTTGTACCCGTCCGGTTATCAATAATTATATTTATATACTTCTACGACTTAATGAATGTTTCTTTTTGGCATTTCCTTTCTATTTACTCCACAATCATCTATGAAGGTAAGACATCCTGATGAAAAATGTTTAGCCTGTGTAGTTGTATGGTAATTGTACGAAAAAGTTGCATGTATAATTGGTATGCAGTAGTACAGAATACTATAATGTAATGTGCCTCACACTGGGCTAATCTTAAGCAGTTGTATTCGGTAGTATCCCGCCTTACTTCAGTAGCATCCAGTAGCATACTATAGTAGCAAGTAGTGGCATCAAACCTTATATCAGTAGCTGGTACTGCATGCTACTTTTTCGTACAACTTCATATTACTATTCTGAGATAATTTTTCGTCGAGATTATCTCTATTATAATTAAGTACTCCTTCAGTTTAAGCTGACTGCAAATATCCGTTTAGTCTCATCTTTCATACTCTATTTACTACTGTTTGTGTCGTACGTGTACTTACATCTAGAAGCACATCAAGATCAACGCCTCCTTGTGCTAGCTGCCCATCGAAAAACTCGTGGTCCATGAGATCAACGAAAAGATCTGGTAGGTTCTCTGTAAAAGAATAGAATGTTCAAATCTTGTAAAAACCAAGATTCCATGTTCCCAGATTTGCTTCCGCATAGTCAAGTCCTTCCGCGTTTGCATGTGATCGCTTATTTCGTTATTTGGATACATTTGACTTAAATAACGCGGCGAATTTACAAACAATGCTTCACCAATCACCATCCAAAGCGTCAAGCTGTTGGGAATCCATCCTTCCGGCGTCGTTCCCTATCGGCCTGCAACCAGAGACCCATAAATTTCCTGTAACGACTCGCCATTCAGGGGGCTTGTCATTTTCTATGCTTCTATGTTGCTACGTTGCCCGAGCCTCACTTAGTTTCCAAAAATTCCACTTGGGTCGAATTGCTCAAATAGAGCAATTCGAGTTCTGAGTTCTTGAGTTCTGAGTTCTTGCTCAAATAGAGCCAATCCCGGACCTCCTTGGACGTGAGAATAAGGAGACTCCTCCCTCAAGGCAATATTTTATCCCCGTGGGTATTTCTCGAACTATCTGACGCTCGGTCAAGAGCGCATCAGAAATCTCTTATTGACAAGCCCCCTGAATGGCGAGTCATTACAGGGAATTCATGGGTCCCTGCTGCAACCGAACAAAATAACACTAGAGAGTAGCGCCATGACTTGAAAAAAGTGACACACACTCAAACAGCAAAGACACTAGCACCATTAGCGATAGGTAATGTCCCTACTGAAACCCAATCAGTCTTTCACCAGCATTGGCTCCTAGAATTCCATGTTCCAAACACCAAAAAAAAAAAGAAAACATCCCCTGCTTCGTCAATGTATGCACACCGCATCTTACCTTAACTAGAATTTTCTAAACCCGCAAGTTTGTATCGCTTTCAGTCCCGCAAGCGTAGTGGGTGGCACTACGAATAAGGCCCGTTTCCGGTGCATGGAAAGCATAGGTCTTGGCGCTACTCCCTAGTGTTATTTTGCTCTGGCCTGCAACTGACTGGTCATGCTGTTTCGAATTTTGCCACGTCATTTGTGTCAAATTAAGCTCGGCCGCGCTTTTTGCGGACTACTAGGTCACGTGCAGTATACGCAGTAAAACGTCGCAAGTATTTAACCTAGGCATTTTTTCTGTTCTGTTCGTTATGTCATTATATTTTCTTGATTCAAGTGCATACATATGTAACCAGTCCAGTGCAGGTGCGAGCTTGAATGTGATATAACTATTCCGTTTGTTTGTTTATTAGTATTAAGTTACTGTTATGCGACATGATGGAAGTCTTACCAAATCACTATATTTTAATCAGCTCAGAATGTTCTAAAGATGGTAGTACTGTGCAAAAATCCCCAGGATAAAGATTTGGTGTGGTCTCCTCTTCAAGATGGTGTTAAGCTCTCCAAATTTATCCCAAAACACCAGATTTAAAAAAATATTCCGCCTTTCGGCATGATATAATTTCGCCGATACTTTTTCTTTTGGAGATTTTGTTTTTGTTTTTATTGCCCTACCTTGGAAGCATTATCTGTGAAGATGGTAGTACTGAGCTGGAAATCCGCACTCGGATAGGCATTGCTGGATCTGCTTTCAATAAACTCTCCAAGATTTGGAAGAGCAGTGGGTACACGCTCAGACTTAAACTACGCATCTTCAATAGTAATGTTATATCCATACTACTTTATGGTTCCGAAACTTGGAACCTAACATCAACACTTGAAAAGAAAATAATGGGCTTCGAGAACATTTGTCTTAGGCGTATCCTCAAGATTCATTGGTCTGATAAAGTGACCAATGTTGAGATTCGTGCTATAACTAAGCAACGCTTGGTGACAGATGTTCTGATGGAGAGGAGATGGCGATACTGGGGTCACATGGTGCGGATGGATGAGGGCAGACTTCCCAATGACGCTTGGTGCTGGAAACCTTCTGGCCTGCGTGCAAAGGGTAGGCAGCGCTCCACACTTGGCAGAAACCTCGAGAAGGAAGCCAAGTCAGGTCGGACCACGATGACTGAACTATGGAATGCTGCCCAAGACAGAGTCACATGGAGGTCAGAAGTTGTCGCCTTATGCGCCACCAGGCGCGGGAAGACCTAAGTCTAAGTAAGTGTGTGGCAACCCTGATAAAAGCGCCGATACAAGCAGCAGGAAAACGCTATTTGTGTCGTTGATCCTTCAAGCTTTGTCATCCGACTTCTATGTTCAGTGACTTTGACAGTCAAATAAACTTATCTGACATGCTCCGAAGTCCGAATATAGAAGGGCAACAAATGTTAGTGTTTGTATTTCCCGCAAAAGGTAATTCCACAGGAAATCCATGGCGAACGGGAAATTGCCACGCTTGTACAGTCGGGTCTTCACCTTCCGGAATCTGGGTTCCCAGATTCTCCGTGATTTTTTCTGAATTTCTTCTGCGATACTTAAAAATTCCGGAAATCTGGAAGTTCGAAAGCCCCTTTTTTCCGGATTATTTTGATGTGCTTTCGGACCGGTTCATATTCCAGATGCAATTTACAGAAGAAGTCAAAGAATAATCTGGAAGCCCAGATTCCGGAAGTTCCGGGAGGTGAAGACCGGACTTGCAACAGAATAACCTCGGAAGTGACCAGATCAAAAGCCTGTTGGACCAGTGTTGGACTACAAAGTTTCCGATTCAGACGGCTCGGTTACGTGCAAAGAGACAAAACAAGACAATAAAAAGGTGGAACAAAGACATGTGACATAAAACATGAGCCAACGATGTAGTTGACCTTCTTGACGGTCAAGTCTCGGACGAATTGCTAAATCACTTCGTTGCGCACGAGTTACGAATCAACCATTATACTCGCGTACGATTCGTGAAGAATAACACAAGGGGTTGCTATGTTAAGTCGCCTGGTCGAAATGTAGATTATTTACAACTGAGTCCACTTTCAGAAATATCATAGCATTTACACAAGAATACGCAATTTCGTGTGAGATGTTGACGCAACAAAATATTTCCGTAACGAATTTTTAAAGTGTTATTTTACTGCAAAGTAACTTTGCAAAACGTGATTAGTGTTATTTTCTCCAGGATCATAGCACACAGGAATTACGTAGATGGAACGTTCTACAAGGGACTTGTATCGTGAGAAATAAACCACTTATCTCATATTAATCAATCAATCCAGAATCAATCAATCAATCAATCAATTTATTTACTTTCGTGATGTTACACATCACATATTAAAATTAGACTAAAAAAGGACTACTCTTGAATATATATATACAATAATTTCATCCATTTGGTAGATCGGGGTAACAGCACATGTCAGTAGAATCGACGGAAAAGCGGTAGAAATGACCGGCACTGTATTCTGCAATCTCGTGAATGGTCTTTAAAAGTGGATTTTCGGAGACTTCTATCCTTGTAACGAAACTAACACATAGCACAGTTTTTCTTACATCAACAGATAGTGTGTCACCTCATTTCTGCTGAAACTATGCACCCTTGTGTTAACGTTACGACAGCGTCTTTCGACAGCGCACGGTTTTCATTTTTTTAGACCTCAACGGTGGTGATGGTGTTTGAAAATTTCTTCTTTGAATCTTCTTCGAAGTAATTCACAAGATCAGAATCTGTAGTTGTTTTTCCACAATTTCATTTTTCCAGCTTGAGCCTGAACAGAACCCTTGCCAAGACCAAAAATGAGTTCGAATAAAATGTAGCTGACGCATCCGTTTTGCAGTGTCAAATAACATCCAGATTCCGGATTTGGGTCGCTGTCACTACCGCAACACGTCAGTTGACATAAACGTCAGTTCGCATAAAACAAAAATCCGACAGTTCGCATACACGTCAGTTCCCATACACGTCAGTTCACATACACGTCAGTTGGCCAACACGTCAGTTGACCAACACGTCAGTTGACATACACGTCAGTTCACCAACACGTCAGTTCGCATACCGTCAGTTCACATACACGTCAGTTGACATAAACGTCAGTTGACATATTTTAGAAAACCGTCAGTTCGACAACACCCTAGAAGCCTTCCGTCAGTAGACATACACGTCAGTAGACATACACGTCAGTTGACATACACGTCAGTTGACATACACGTCAGTTGACATACACGTCAGTAGACATACACGTCAGTAGACATACACGTCAGTTGACATACACGTCAGTTGACATACACGTCAGTTGACATACACGTCAGTAGACATACACGTCAGTAGACATACACGTCAGTAGACATACACGTCAGTAGGCATACACGTCAGTTGACATACACGTCAGTTGATATAAACGTCAGTTCCCATACAAAATCCTTCACTACGCCCAAGACCCGCCGATTAGTTTGAAATCGACTTGGTCGCCGGTAGCAATTAAGCAGAGGGAAGAATACCCAGGGGATTATATAAAGAAGCCGACATTTGCGCATTTTGATGAGGGTAAAATTAGTTCCGAATCGTCAGGAGCTTAGAATCAGAAGCGGCAGGTAACGTCGCCAAAGGCGGATGCAAAGTTCTTCAATCACAACAAGCTGTTGCGAAGTTTTTACGTAACAGCCGTCGCAAGGTGAAGGACCACACTATAATCGGCTTTGAGGTTTCACACTCAAAAAGGGCTTACATTTTTAAGTATAATCCGAGACCGCATAAGTCCCTAGAGGTCTCTTTCCGCCATCCCGTGTGAATTATCCTTATAGCTGAAGCCTACGCCGCTAACTTTGTTTTATCTGTCGCAGCTTCTGTCTTTGTTCGTTTTCTAATCACCCCGATTTCCCAGCTCCTTCCTATTGAACCAAAAAATTTTCGACTGCGGCGCCTTTCTCAATATTTTCTTTATGACAGATAGTCCTTCATTCAGGTGAGGGGATTCCGTGAAATAAAAAGCTAAAATTTCCTGATGTTGTCTCACCTTACGCAACAATGCTTCTTGCAAGAGTGTTTCCAGAATGTTTATCAATTTTGTACATCGTAATTCAAATTCAAATATTTTATTGACCTCCAAGATCGGAGAGTATAAAATGAACTAAAGACAAACTAATTGGCCCAACATATAATAACACTACAAAAAAACATTCTGGCCAAAGAATACTAAATATATTATACACACGCGTTAAACTATATTAACTCTTTAACCGCTAAATATAGGTTATGAGTAATAGAAGACATATTCGTCAGAATATGTAATATGTAAAGTAGCAAAATTATAACTTTCACTAGTTTACTGTGAAAAAAAATAAATTATACATGATTTGGCTGAGGTACTAAGATTAGTTTTCTGTTTTGCTCAGTGGCCGTTACCAAAATAGTCTGTTTGGGTGAAATGCTCTACAAACATAATAATATGATGCTAAGGTAAGTGCTTCCACTTCTGCTGTCTTTCCAAGTAGGATACTATTCCTATACTCTTTTTAGCCTTTTAACAATTTATTCTACTCTTTATTTTCTTTCGGGCGGATTACCAAGCAGAAAAATAGATTTCAAAAATTGTGTATGCAACAATCTGGTCAATTTTACCATGATCCAAGTTTGATTTTCGAATTTTTTACCTGCGGCTTAGCCTACTACAAAAAAAAATCAACGAAAAGCATTCAAAAGATTATTGTAATGGGAAAAAGAGTAAAAAAACAACTGAACAAACAAGCTCAACCCACGCCGAGAGGTACCCTTCCATCATAGGGTAGGCCTACCTCTACTGTGGTGGCAACACAACACACAAGGGTCCTCTTCAAGCTAAGATATTCACAATGCACAAAATCAAATATTTAAAGGACCCCTCTTGCTTATTCTGCTTTTTATAATATATCTAGCTCCCATACAGAATTATAAGCTTCTAAAATCCCCACCGTTCTCCATTGTTTCGTTTTCTGCCTACGAAATTTTAGCGCTTTTTTGGCCTTGCCGAGTTTTTCCCGTCACACAACGAAACGTTTGCCGGTATCATCAACGTCTGCTGACAACTCTTTCACACATAAGGATCTGAGAAACTTTTGTTTATAACTTCTTTTATTTGCTTAGTTTTCACACTTTTGAACCACGGCGCGATCAGTTTTCAAATGTTTTGCGCCCAGCCGTCGCGTCGGAGAGCAGGAAGGCTGGACATAGTGGACAGGCGCTAACAAGAAAATCGATAATTTCAGATGGAAAGTAATAATATTTTCGAAAATGTTTTTTTCTGATCCATTTCATAGGGAAAATATTATTTCTAGTAAGAGTTGTGCTATAAAGTACTCATCTTAACCGCAAACTCCAAAAAATACTTTTAAGCAAAACCTGCATTTTCATGATCCCCATGAGCCCAAAATCATTTTTGCCTCAAGGGTTTTGCTTAGAAATGAATTTCTTAACCGAAAAGAAAAAAAAAATACTTTTCACCGAACCCCATATTCATGATCCTAAAGAGCACAGGATTCTTTTCGCCTCAAGGGTTCTTATTACAGATGAATTTCTAGCGCCCTTAAAGTGCACATCATCACAGCCAAGTGCACAAAACCTTTTTTTTAACAAACGATTCTCGTGATTTCCAAGGGTCCGTCGTCATTGTTATCTCAATGGTTTTGTTACAAGTGATTACACAAAACCCACGAATTGGCGAATTCCTACTTTCATCCTTTTACCAAGCCTTGCAAGTGCCATATGAGCTTACAGCTCGTGTTGGGATCCCAAAACGTAAGTGGAGGGATACCTATGACATCGCAAAAGTTGTCTGTCTGTGAGCACGATAACTTTCGAATAGAATGAGATATTTTGATGAAACTTGGTGTGAGGATTCTCTGGGTCGAGAGTAGCCCAAGGTCGAGTTCGTAGATGGGCTATGTAGCCCTTCATGTAAAGGTGTGGGAGGGTTAAGGGGCAAACAAAATATTTTTAAACAGCTAATACTATAGTGAAGTGAACGTGCTGAACGCGCTGGTGAAAACCATTTTCTCGCCCGAACAGCAGTTCGCCCGAAATCCGGCCAAAACTGGAAATTTGTCAGTAGCAAAAGTTTTATTGTAAGTTGCACACTCTGGTTTTATTTTAAGTTGATTAGATGACAGATTTAAGAGTAAGAAGAGACGCTGGATCTGTACATGACAATCATTTTTACCTGGACATAGCTCGTCAGGAATTCCGTTGAAACCGGATTTCTTTTATAAGTTAAAGTTTTATTTGAAGATTTCTTTATAGGGATAAGAAGATATCCTGAATTCGTTTCTGAACTTTCTTTTTTTTTTTGCTGGACAAGTAGGTCACACGGGATTCGGCTGAAACCTGAAATTCGGCAGAAGTAAAGCAGAAAGTTTCGACCAGTTTCGTCAAAAGAGATATGGCTTACAGAGGTATATCTGAACTTGGTTTTCTCAGATGATTAGCGTGGCAAAGACTGTATCTGGTGAAGACAAGACCCAATTGTCTGGATCAAATATAAAATTTGTGTGATCCCGTCGAAACCTTTGGTCTTGTTTTAAGAGGATCTAGTGGAAGCACTTGCCAAGAGAAAATTAATTCTTCCCTCAGTGCTTGCGGTACCCTTTCGGCAAAGGTTAGGATTCACTGGCACATTCTGGTCCTTCACCTTGCGACGGCTGTTACGTAAAACCTACGCAAACACGGCTGTTACGCAACAGCTTGTTCTGATTGAAGAATTTTGCATCCGCCTTTAGTGACGTTACCTGCCGCTTCTGATTGTAAGCTCCCGCCGACTAGGAACTAATTTTACCCTCATCAAAATGCGCAAACGTCGGCTTCTTTTTAATCAATCCCCTGGGTATTCTTCCCCCTGCTTAATTGCTACCGGCGACCAAGTCGATTTCAAACTAATATGCGGGTCTTTGGGCGTAGTTAAGGATTTTGTATGGGAACTGACGTGTATGTCAACTGACGTGTATGTCTACTGACGTGTATGTCTACTGACGTGTATGTCTACTGACGTGTATGTCTACTGACGTGTATGTCTACTGACGTGTATGTCTACTGACGTGTATGTCTACTGACGTGTATGTCTACTGACGTGTATGTCTACTGACGTGTATGTCTACTGACGTGTATGTCTATTGACGTGTATGTCTACTGACGTGTATGTCAACTGACGGAAGGCTTCTAGGGTGTTGGCGAACTGACGTATTTCTAAAATATGTCAACTGACGTGTATGTCAACTGACGTGTATGTCAACTGACGGTATGCGAACTGACGGTTGGTCAACTGACGTGTATGTCAACTGACGTGTATGTCTACTGACGTGTATGTCTACTGACGTGTTGGGGAAGTGACGTGTTGGTCTACTGACGGAATTTTGGGCGTCAACTGACGTGTATGCGAACTGTCGGAAAATGTTGTCGTACTGACGGAATTCTGTAGCGAACTGACGTTTATGTCAACTGACGTGTTGCGGTACTGACGGGACCCCCCGGATTTACGAAAGTATGTTCTATTATGGGTTTGAGCAGGATATGAGCATCAGACAGCGGCTTTCTTGTCCGCCCTGGCTTCAAGAAAACGCATATCACGAAACTCTATCATTCGTTCTCTTGCGCCGCTCCTCTGACGTCACCCAAGAGGGTTGCGCCATCCCCCTTACCTACAGCATCCCCCACAAAGCTAATCTTTCTCACGCCATCAAACCCCAGAGCACTCCTCCACTTCAAATGACTTCAATAACCCCATAGGTTGTATACAAACTTAGATTTTTTACGAAACGACCCGACCTTGCGAAGGAAACTTGTTGTTTAAAAACATTTAAAAAGTATTCAGTTCCGACCGGACGAGTTATGCCATAACTTAATTATCCAAACGTGCGCACTTACAGAACAGGACGTGTTTAATGTTGTTATTGTTGCTTAGAAGAAGACCGACATTAGGTAGTTTGACATGCATTTAAAATGGAAGTATTCGAAGCAAAAACTTGAGATTACAAGAATGGGCTTCTGAATCTGCTCTGGGCCTGTACTCCGAACTAATGCTTCCTGCTAGAACCTCGAAGAGGTGAGGCGACGTTAATTGGATCGTCGCCATCACGAAGGTGCTGAATGTACTATTTTGAAGGAATTGCCGTACTTGTAAGGATCTTAAGAGTTATTTACATCCCTGCTAATGTGACGAAGGGGAGGGATTCCTTTGAGAGCTGGCCGGCAGTCCCAAAGACAGGCCCGTCAATTCAGTGAACTTGGCGTGTAGTTATAGGTTTCAAGAACATCAACATCAGCGTGCCAGACGTTGAACAGCAAATAAAGCATGAATGTTTTAGGTTATTGGTTACACTGGCCAATCAAGCTGGAATCGGAAAGAACTCCGTGTGCCTAGAATCCCCCACCCCCCGACAGGCAAATTCAATGCTGGAAGTTTGATAAATCCTGCAGAGGTCGTTGATCGCGTTACTCTAGGCAAATACTTGTCCAACTCATTTCGGTGTAGGGGAAGTGTGCAATAAATACAAGACTGAACCTGACAAAATCTATTTTCAGTCAGCAATCCTAGCCGGCGCGAACGACCCCACAACATCAATTGTATTACATTCTAAGAAATAGGTACTAGGCCCTGCAAATCTCGAGCATTTAGCCTGTGCTATTCACAAGAGAGCTCTACTGAGCTCTCTCTTGTAATTTATGAACAAAAGATAACTTACTGAACTGGTCTTTCAAGAGCTGTGATACCAAGGGTCGACCGACCAATTGATTGTTGTCATTTTTAGCCAGAATATATCCTATAGAGAAAACAAAAATTAGCAATGGAGGAAAAAAACATGTAACCGCCCGCGCGAAAAAATGGAAAGGATTCCTCTTCTTATTTTCGCACTGCAAATACTCTTGATGACTGACTCTCCGTGCCGACGAAGAATCGCCATGTACCTAGCGGAAGAGCCGGAAGTTGATTCGTTGGCACAGACTTTGAGTCATCGTTCGGGCGACGTTTCTCGTTCTTCCCGAGGTTCACTGGCCTGTTTTGGACTTCGTCATGTAGAGTAGCCTATTACTTTCGTAATCGAAGCCTTGTTTTAGCGATACTCTATCCAAAATACTCTGTCCAAAAATATGCCAGTGAATCTCGGGAAGAACGAGAAACGTCACCCGGACGATGACTCAAATCCTGTGTCAACCAATAAACGGCGTTCGTTGGGGACAGCTGTGGTGACATTTCCGGCTCTTCCACTAACTACCCGGCGATTTTTCATCGGCACGAATAGTTAGTCAGTCATAAAGAGTATTGCTAACTGGCGCAGCGCGAAAAGTTGCACTAAGAGTTTATAACTCAGACTTCATCATTTTCAACAAGATGAGGCGGACCTTCATGGATCGAGAGAGAAACAGAAACTGTTTGAGATGGAAATTACGAAAAAGAACTTACTGCCTATGTAGCCCACGGTTTCGTCCCTTGTTAAACCCATTATGAGCGGGACCTTCGCTGTTTTTCCAAGACGGAGGGATAGAGCTGGTTCTTCCGACATGAAAACCGGCAAGAATCGGTTATCGAACGGTTTCTGAATGACTGGACCAGGGTACTGGTAAATCCCTTTGGCTTGGTCTTCTTCCTGCAAAAAATGGTAACTTTACTCTGTGGCCGGCCGGCGAAGATTTTGGGAGCATTTTAGAATCCCCTTATATTTCTCGGGCTCTTTCGAGGAATAGCCGGTCAAGTCCCTCAGATAATTTCTGTCGATCTCGGATGATTTACCCCACTTGGTAACTCGAGGGAGCATTGGTCGAGCACAGTTCATTAAAGATCACACTGTTTTATACTTCCGGTACTCTGAGAGATTATTGATTGACTGATTTATTTATAAAACGAACGAAAAAATAGACGACTATGGAAATAGCTTTGTCTTTACACAAACAAATAATAATAGTAATAACTGATATTTTGGGAATCTGTTGCTGTAGTAAGGGCGGACAACAAACTTAGTGTTAAAAGTGTAATAAATTGAATGAATGAATGAATCTTGTTATTTACCCACTTCTATAAAATAAAAATAGTGGAGAATGTAGAGAAAAGAAAGAACACAACTTAAATTGTAATTGAAATTCATGCTTCAAAAAAAATTACACTTCAAACAAACGGACAAGACCATGATGAAGAGACAGTGCCGCAACGCCCGCAACCGATAGCTTTATTTTATTATGTATTATGGCCCTTGTCGGCCGGTATTTGACTCAAATAAATAAATAAAGGAGAATACAGTTTCTTTTTTTTCACCTTTCTTGCCGACGCATATTGCCCAATCATTCACATCACAAGTTCCCATAGCAAAATAACACTAGGGGAAGCGCCAAGACCTATGCTTTTCATGCTTCGCAAACGGGCCCTACTCATAGCGCCGCCCACTACGCTTGCGGGATTTAAAGCGAGACAAACTTGCGGGCTTAGAAATTCCCAGTAAGGCTAAGATGCGGTCTGCATACATCGAGGAAACAGAGGTGGTTGTATCTTTTTTTGCTGTTTTTGAAATATTGAGTTATCGGAGCCAGCGCTGGTGCATGACTCATTCGAGTTTCAGTAGGGACGTTACCTACCGTTATCGGTGCTAGTGCC
Organism: Branchinecta lindahli; assembly: GCA_023053555.1. Taxonomy (NCBI): domain Eukaryota; kingdom Metazoa; phylum Arthropoda; class Branchiopoda; order Anostraca; family Branchinectidae; genus Branchinecta; species Branchinecta lindahli. Next base: position 20,404,860 of record JAKZAO010000004.1, read on the forward strand.
GCTGCTACTCGACTCTGTGTCACTTTTTTCAGGTTTTGGCGCTACTCCCTAATGTTGTTTTGCTCTGCACGTCCCTCTCCTGACTAACGAAAATAGCATACCTTGACTTCTTTATCCGCTAACAGTAGCTTCTCTATGGGTAGCTTCTGGAGGCATCTGTAGAGGGCGAGGGAATCAGCGGCCTCACATCCCACTTTGGAGGCGACTCTTGCAGCAAATTTCTTTGCGTCCCGCTGGATTGCCCACTGATCAAGAGATGTGCCACTATGGGTGATAGCAGCGTGGAACAAACCTAAATAAATCATAAGGAGTTATGTGGTGCTGAGTCATATTCTCGAGACGTGAAAGTCACATCAGTTGTTTAAACCACAACTCTTACTAGAAATGGTCTTTTCACAGCGAAATGGCTCAGAAATTTTTTTTTCTGAAAATATCATCACTTTCCTCGTGAAATAAGTGATTTTCTTGCTAGCGCATGTCGACTCTATCGCAGCCTTCCGGCTCTCCGAGCGGCGGGTGGACGCAAAATATTTGAAAACTGAACGCCCCGTGGTTAAAAAGTGGGAAAACCAAGCAAAACAAAAGAAGTCCAAAACAGAAGATAGACCTGATGGTTTACCATGTCTTCAAAATGAAACAAAAGAAGCTTCTCTTGTCCTTATATAGGAAGAGTTGTCGGTGAACCTTGAAGCTTTCGGCGAAGTTTGCGTTGCATGACTGGGAGAACTCGGCTATTCCGGAAAACCACTAAAAGGTCGTAGGTACAAAACGAAACAACGGCGAAAGGCGGGGATTCAGAAGCTTGTAATTTCATAAGGGATCTAGGGATAGTGTAAAAGGCAGAATAAGATAGAGGGGTCCTTTAAAGTATAACTGAAAAGCCAACTTATTTGTGTGTCATTTAACTGAATACACTGAATTATTTGGGTTCTGCACTGTCAGAAGTTTCATAACAGATAGCGCATAACACTTTCAAGAATAACACCTTTTCAATTAGAAATAAAGTGTATGACCAATTAAGTTTACACTTTTTCGTGCTTTTTCGTTCGTGCCTAGATCTCCAACAACACCTTCAATTGGTAAAAATACTAACGGGAACGAAATAAACATAAACAGATAACGTCCCAAAGTGTTATCTGTTGAAACCGGGCATCCCAAAGTGTTATCTGTTGAAACCGGGCATCCTTCTGTTGTCGTTATGTAACTTCTGACAGTGTAGTATTTTTTACCGATGGAAGGTGTTGTTGGAGATCTAGGTACGAAATAGTGTAAACTTAACTGGTCATAACACTTTATTTCTAAGTGAAAAGGTGTTATTCTTGAAAGTGTTATGCGCAATCTGTTATGAAACTTCTGACAGTGTGCAAAGGGATTTTTCTATTTTCCACTATCCGCTCCAGTTATGACGTTCACAATTTCTACAGCCGTCCCCAAAACGAAAATTCTACTATGACGCGGGAAATATTAATCTCAACACAAACGCGGCTTTTCTGATGGCAGTGGTGAGATGGGTGAAGATTGCTTAATGCCTGAACACAAAAAAAATCACAAATCTTTCTCGTAAGGCATACAGCAAAATACAAGTGCACAGAGGTACCACTAATCCACACGGAAATTCCACTATTTGAAAATCAATTATTCGTGGATAGCGGAACAGCGAAGTAACGCATTTTCAGCGGGTCTTCAAGCCCAATTTATGTGAATAAGTGATGGGTAACTAGATTGTCCTATCCCAGCCCTTTTCGGTTGAACTTTAATCTGGTCACTATCTCATCTGCTTGGTCTAAACACCGAGAGTTCAACTGTCGCAATAAGAAATAATTGCTCCATAGTTTTAAAGTCAAAGGGCATTACACCATCAAAAGTGTCAAAACTGTTCAAAACGGCAATATACCGTCTTGGTGCTAAACATCCTCAAACTTATGGTATCTTACTGTAAAAGAGATTACACGTTTTGTTCGTCAAAGGAGTCGGTCTTGTCTTGTCTTGCCGTAGCCAGCACTACATTTATGGATTTTCCGTGTCTGGCTTAGCTTTACTAGAAATTTCTAAATTCGCAAGTTACTCTCGCTTTAAATGTCGCAAGCGTATTGGGTGACGCTATGAGTATGGCCAGTTTGCGAAACAACGAAAGCATAGGTCTTGCTGCTTCTCCGAAGTTTTATTTTGCTCTGGAAATACTGTTCATAAAAGCGTTTCCGTGATTCTCACCGAAACTACGGGGGCCGAACGAGTCTGAAAACAGGATTTGAAATCACTGAGAAACCCAGCAAGTTCGAAAAGGCAACAGTGTCTTCTGTGACTTGTCCTTCAAGAATTACAGTTTTCAGTGTCTTATTCTACGAAAAGATAAACTATGAAAGGTCTTCAAACAAATCTTTCGCTTTTTAGACTACTCCTGTGTTTAATTTCATCAGGCTTTTGGCAGTGCAGATATTACTCTTTTTTTTCATCAAGGTTTCCAAGCTCTTTCGAGCCACGCCTTAACTCCACAAATGAGAACACGATTTCCGATTTTACGCAGGCAAACCAGCTGCGTTCCAACCTGCTTCGGTAATTGGTGAGAACGACTATTGTCGCTCCGAACTGCGATACATTTGCTGTCGAAACCGTCAAAACTATTACAAATAGATGTCTCTGAATTTTTTTCTTCACGTCATGCTCGCAGGAAAGTCATAGGATATTAGGTTCGTGGTTGCTTAGAGCGTGTTCCATCCTACTTACCGTAGTTACTACGCATGACGTCCCGAATTTTGGCTTTTTGGCGCCAAGGCTGGAACGCATTTTTCTATTTTCGTCAAAAATCACTCCACGGGGTAATCCAGCCAATCATGTTTCAAAGATCCGTAGTTATCACGTTTACTACGCTCCCGAGCATGGTAACTGATAAGCAAATAGTTACTATTAGTTACTATTTCGAGAAGGTTGGAACGGTCAGCGTAGTAACTTTTCCTGAGGATGGAACGGAAATAGTAACTAATAGTTACCATTGATAGAAGGGTGGAACACGTTCTGCACCGTGTGGCGGCCACGGAAAATGACGGGGGTTTCGGAACCATCATCAACTATACGTACAGAAAAGTTGAGGTTTTTTCTCTCTTTTGTGTCGAAAATCCAGACGGGAAAACCTGAGAATCTATTCTCATCGTAAGGGAATGCAGCAATCTATTGCTGCCCATATTTGGTCGGTGTATAGTTTTCCCGAAGCCCTTAGTTTCCGACAATATGTACGACCCGTCCTAACAACATCTCTTTTGGTGGCCACAAAACATGATGTGGCACCATGGCCTTACGCCATCATCAACAGCCAGGTCCGTATCCAGGATTATTTCGGGGGGGGGGGGCACGGGTCGGACCTAGTCCCAACCAAAAAGTACAAAAAGACGTAGATCAAAGGTTAAAGAATATAAAAAACGATTATTTTTGTATGTTTCGGAGGAGGTTCAACCCCCCCCCCCCCCATGGATATGGCCCTGTCAACAGCCATAGTAGCGTTTTTGCAGATAACATGGTATCTGATACCACGGTCTAAAGTCGTTTTTGCAGTTATCGTGGTATCTGATACCACGGTCAAAAGTCGTTTTTGAAGTTATCGTGGTATCTGGCCAGTTACCGTGGCATCTGATATTCAGATACCACGGTCCGACTGTGGTAACTGATCGTGGTATCTGAAAAGTCATCTCACTTTCATCAGTTTCTGTCAAATTGGTGGGAAAGAAGTTTGGCACATTGATGTGACTGGACATCAGTTTTTCTTTTGGGATGACTTCAAAAAGCGCAATTTCGGCAATTGTCGTTTTTGCAGACCAACCGTAGAGCAATCAGAGCAATCATTTGCAGAGCAATCAGATACCACGGTAACTGCAAAAACGACTAATTGCAGGTCCAGTTACCGTGGTAACAGATACCACGGTATCTGCAAAAAGTCAAAAACGCTATCTTCAAATTCTGAAGCTTTTCGAATTACTGATTTCTTTCCCTCTTACCTCTGCTCAACGGCGAAACCAAGTGCGTGTGGATACATGATGCCCCGGCGCTTTGGCCCATGAGTATGACATCGTTTGGATTCCCGCCAAAATGTCTGATGTTTCGTTTCACCCAATCAAAAGCCATGATTTGGTCGTACATTGCGTAATTTCCGGTCAGGACTTCGTCTTCGTTACTAAGAAAACCTGAAATGAGCAACAGAAGGTTAACCACTTGGATCCAGGCAGCAGAATACTCAAGCATAAAAGGGTTATTCTGCAATTTCGCTTTTCTGCCGACAAAGGCCATTCAGCTCCAGTTTTGCTCAACAAGGATTACCGGAAAAGACGATTTTATACTGCTAGAAAAGAACTCAATCAGTTACCGGAAAAAAGACAATTTTATGAAAAGACGATTTTATACTGATAGAAAAGAACTCAATCAGCGATAGCCGTTTGCTTCTTGACAGTCCCTTTGCTTCGTCCTTTTTCAATTCGTTTTTTTCCCAGAAGCAAGGGCCTATAATAAGTTTTTCACGACTTCATTATGCATCAACGCCTTCCACGTCAATACCTACACTTTATCTTGTTCCCGGGGTATATGTCGCTTAACAGATCAGTCAGCTGTCTGAGCATTTAATTTGGGTATATTCATGTTTGTATTTGTATATTTTGCATATTTCTTCTTCAATCCGTATCTAAAAATCAAAACTAGTGATAAACCAAATGCGGTTTGTAGCAACTTAAAATTCATAATTATGATTATTTTTTTCACCTTAAAACACAACTCTTACTAGAAACGATCTTTCCACGATGAAACGTATCAGAAATATCGTTCTTGAAAAATACCATTACTTTCCACGCGAAGTTAACGAATTTCTTGTTGGCGGTTGTCGACTCTACCCAGCTTTCGCTCTCTTTGATGCGGCGGCTGGACTCGAAAAGGGAATGAGCCGTGGTTCCAAATGGGAAAACCATACAAAACAAAAGATAAGTTATTCCTGATGATCCACCATGACTTCCAAAACAGGAAACAATACTTTGAAGCTTCTTATTTCTTATGTCTGAAAGAGCAGTCGGTTTCGGCAAATTTTGCGGTGCGTGACCGGTAGAACTCCTCTCCGCCCAAGAAGCGTTAAAAAGTCTTAGGTACAAAACGGAACAATGGGAAAAAGACGGGCAAAAGCTTATAATTCCATAGGGAAGCGAAGGATAATCTAAAAGGTAGAATAAGCAAGAGATGTCCTTTAAAGACGGCCTCAAAGTACGCCGTTTCCGCTTGAAACCACATCAACTCTCCGTTTCGTGAAACATGCAAGCCTTCTCTTCCATCCAAAGTGTCGTAAGCAATGAAAACTGCACAAACATGCATTTCCTTCATTTGTTAATTGCGAAATCTCTAACTCTTTTTTGGTTTAATTTGTCTTTTTGGAGACAGGATCTTGAAGTGGATTCTTTTCTTATTCTCGTATTTTCTTTAATCTAGTGTTTCTGTATGTTAATTTTTCAACGGTTGTTGTTGAACCTTTTAACAAGTGTAAACTTCTTGAGGGTAGGCTATTGTACTTACTATTTTTTTCTAATAAACCCCAGGGAATACTAAAAAAAAAATCAATCTTCTTCCATTTTTATTATATTTCTCATTCGAAAGTAGTTCCTTCTTAGGATGGGAATATTTGAGTACGACACCTTGTCTCAACCAAGGACCACAATTTAAACCGTTTTTTAAGAAAAACTGAGGAGCCATTTTTTTTACCGACTGGTCGACAATATTAGGGGGCATGCCCCCCCCCCCCCCTCATCGCCTCTGCTGACGCCTGAGGTCTTTGGGAGGTGCACGTTTTTTGAACGTGGCTAGAATTTTGGCTGCTTGATTCGTTGAGAGGAGGCAGATTTTTGGGAAGTTGGGAGGAGGTAGATTTGTCCGCATGTTCTTGTTTATTTGTTCTGACCGTAGCAACCACAGTCATGTACTCTCTAAGTGTCAACCAGTCATGTACTCCTCAAATGGGACAAATCGATTTGCCACAAAAAAAGCCCCGGATGTTAAAAGCAAGAAGATTGGGCTGAATGTGAAAATCCTTGCTGAGACAACACTTTCAGCTTTTTTGCAACATTTGCTCGTTGACAAAAGGGAGCTTTATCCCCTTTCCTTTCGAATTACACACACACAGATCGCATTACCCATTGATCGTAGAAAAACCCAGGACAATTAAAAGGAAACGATAAACAACTAATACAAAGTTGGAGAGGACAAGGATCACTGACCACAAAACCGCTAAAAGGAAGGCTATGAACCGCAAGCGAGCGCGACGTATTACCTAATGATCCAAGTCGATACTGTATCACTACGAGGACAACGTCGTTCTGCACCAGGAAATCTGGTCGGTACGTTGAGGCCCCACCTTGGGAGAAGGCACCACCGTGGATGAACACGATGACTGGAAGACCGTCCGATGTCGTGTTGTCCGGCAGCTGCACTTGAAGAAAAGAAGAATTAGAGAAAAGGGGTGGCATCGCTTGTGACGTTAATTCACCTTGTCCCAATACTCTATATGACCGAGTCCAAACCACACCAGTGAACCTTGGGAAGATCGAGAAACCTCACCCGACAGTGTCTGTTGGGCACAGCTGTGGTGACATTTCCTGCTCTTCGCTAGGCACACGGCGATTCTTCATCAGCACAAAGAGTTGGTCGTTAAGCGAATAAACTGAAGGATTAAAGCACGATTAGAAATGCTACTCCGAACTGGACACTAACAAGTACGCGAGCGCCCAAACGTGAAGTTTAAAAATCCTAATTAGTTTCAGGTATCGATTATAATTTAACGGCCTGTCGGTTAATTTGCTTTTCATCTTATTTCCACAACACTGAAAAATCCTAAAGTAATTTCATGAAAGCGCAACACTTGCCATAACTTGGAAACTACACGCAACAAGACCAAAGGTTTCGATGGGATCCCAAAAATTTAATATTTGATCCAGACAGTTGGGTATTGCAAGCCTTCGCCAGATGCAGTCTCCGCCAGGCTAATCATCTGAAAAAACCAAGTTCAGATATACCTCTATAAGCCATATCTATTTTGACGACACTGATCGAAACTTCCTGCTTTACTTCTGCCAAATTTCCGGTTTCGGCCGAATTCCGAGCGAACTACTTGTCCAGCAATAAAAAAGAAATTTCAGAAGGGAATTCAGCGTATCTCTTTAGACGAACATCTAATCAACTTCAAATGAAACTTAACTACACGCAAAAACACATGTTAGGCTAATTAAGATGACTTTTAAAACTTCTCCACAGCGACTTACACACAAACTTGCACGCAATCATATTCAACGTTGTGGCGGGGGATAGTGGCGGTAGGGCAATTACCCAAATTATGTCCTCTGCACCCGACTTTATCTTCATCGGTTTTGTCGATCCGTAACCATCTTCAGTCAACTCAGCACGATGATTTTCGTAGTCCTAACCCAAATCGTGCGCCTAAACCGGAGGCGTGGAAACGACGAAACCTCGGACAAAACCTCCAAAACATGCTTCCGATTTTGAAGTACACAAAGATTCCTCGTCTTGTAATCGTAGTTAAGTCGCGAACTTAGCTCACTAGGAAATATCGGTCCAGTTGTAGTAGTTAGTGGTATTTATTTTTCATTAGTAGTAGGATTTATTCTTCATTAGTAAATAAATGTGAATCTTGTTTTTCGCCTGTTATTAAACAAGTCCCCCGGGACTTTCCCTGCAAGTGATGCAGACAAATGTTGTGCGTTTGTTTTGTATTAAACATAATCTAATCATAATCTAATCTAATCATTGCCCACGAACGGAGAGGGTGGAGGAACAGTCACTGAACAAGCTGCGTCCAGAACATATGATCTTCACATACACAAAGTTTGATCGTCCTACATCTAACCGATGTCAAGTCATGAACTTGGCTCACAGGGCAATATGAGCCCAGAGCACAATGGACAGGAGTTTGTGTGTGTGGGGGGGGGGGTGTAACCCAAAATACCATAGGGTCTGTAAATACACGATATTTCATCGTCCTATCTCCAACAAAGTTCAAGTTACCAACTTAAGTCACTGGGTAATTTGAGCCCTGTTGCCCCTGGATCGGCGTGGGACCTTAAAAGCACATCGAGACCCCATTGCGAACAAGCATACCAAATCTCAACTTGATCTCTATCAAGAGTTTTGAACTCAACAAAAAAACGGTGAAAACCGAAAACCAACTACAGCGGCCGCATGATTCGAGTTGTTTGTTCATAAATGAACTATGCTTCTCAAAGGTGATTCAATCAAGATTTCTGGCAAGGACGGAAAAGGACGTGAAATAGCAAATGAAAAGGCTAGGGTTCTTCGGGAAAATTAATCAGGCAGGTGCCACACATTTACTTAAGTTCTTTGTCTGTTCTACCTAAAGAGATCTGAGAGTTTTTCAAATTACTTAGAGCATCAGAAACCTAACCGGAAAAGCTCATGCAACAATTCAACAAAAGCTTCCAAATACGTTGATACAGTTAAAAGCCTTGCTGCAACCACAAATATGGAGAAGAAATTAGTGGAACGCCAATGTTCCGCTTTCTATCACCAGGCCCGGATGAAAAGACCTAGGACTCCTATGCAGTTAACACAGTCAGGGCCACCTGTTTAGTAATTTGCAAAAAAACACTGCCTACGTACTTGACTTTAGAAATAGACAAGCAGACTCAGAAATGAAATAGACAAGCAACAATTGTACTTTTTTAGACATTTATACTGTGTACATTTACATACAGTTACAAGACGCCGGGATAACTACGGGCAGTACATGGCTGGACGCAAGGCTATAAGAGTGATTGCTACTTTTATGCGCGAAAAAAATTCAAAATCAAAGTGAGAATTATTTCAAATATTCTGAATCCTGCTTTAAACATGGGTAGTCAAGCAAAAAAATAATTCTTACACACGCCGTAACTCACAACATTCATTAAGTTTCAAAGAATGCTATACAATCAACTGCTCGGCTCTTTATTTTTCAAAATTAAAATTTCCCGCTCTCATTTTCGAAGCTACCTTTAACTGCCATGCCCCGGAGGTAGGTTTGACTATTAATTTTGCAGTTTATGGTAAACATCGAGCATCAAGGGGGTAGGAACTAAACGTATGGGGACTCGGACTTGGGGAATGGAAAAGTTGGTCTGATAGGCTGGTGGCAAGGACCAACGATTTATCAGAGCGATTCCGAGGTCAGTATAGAGCGTGTTCGACCTTACTAACCGTAGTTACTACGCATGCCATCACGAATTTTGATTTCTTGGCGTCAAGGCTAGAACACATTTTTCTATTTTTGGCAAAATATCCAATCACGCCACAGAGATTCGTAGTTACGCTCCCGAGCAGGGTAAGCAAATAGTTACTATTATTAGAAGGTTGAACGGTCAGCGTAGTAACTTTTCCCGAGGTTGGAACGAAAAAATGAACTTAGTTGCTATTGTTCGAAAGGTGGAATACGCTCATAATGATTTCTACACAATCTTCTTCAACGTCAGCAGGTACTTTCAAGTTGTTGTTATTATAGTAAATTTTTTTTAACAAGCACTGCATGTTCGAATGTTTGTTCTCCACAGTGCTTGTATAGTGTATTTATATTTTTGTGTAAAATTAAAAAAACTTGAACTTGTACTTGAACTTCTAAGATGAGTTCTTGCGATAGCTGACGGCTTTAAACGGGTTTTGTTCCAGATTTGTTCCAGTGACACTTAGGCCCTTCTTGGCTGTGTCCTCGTCAGGCTGTAGCCAGAAGAAACAATAGTTGCGTGTTTGCAGATACCATGGTGTCTGTTACCACGGTAACTGGATCTGCAATTAGTCGTTTTTGCAGTTACGGTGGTATCTGATATACGGTTGCTCTGCAAAAACGACAATTGCCGAAATTGCGCTTTTTGACGTCATCCAAAAAGAAAAACTGATATCCAGTCACATCACTAAGTGCAAAACTCCTTTCCCAATCATTTGACGAAAATTAATGAAAGTGAGACCACTTTTTCAGATACTACGATCAGTTACCACGATCGGACCGTGGTATCTGAATATCAGATACCACGACAACTGCAAAAACGCCTTTTGACCTTGGTATCAGATACCACGATAACTGCAAAAAAAAACGATTTTAGACCGTGGTATTAGATACCACGATATCTGCAAAAACGCAACTAATGATCGGTTATTGCAGGTTCGTTTCTTCTAGCTACAATCTGACGAGGATCCTTGCCAAGAAAAGCTGAAATTCAACTAAAACAAATCTCAGCTGACGAACGTTTAGCCTAGCGCTGTCAAATATAATTTGCAGTAAGTAAGTAAGAGCGTGTCCCACCCTTCTAATAATAGTAACGATTAGTTACTCTTTCCGTTCAATCTCACGAAAAGTTACTACTCTAACCGTTCCAGCCTTCTCTAAATAGTAACTATTTGCTTACCATGCTCGGGAGCGTAGTAGGCGTGGTAACTACGGATCTCTGTAACGTGATTGGCTGGATTACCCTGTGGAGTGAAATTTCACGAAAATAGAAAAATGCGTTCCAGCCTTGACACCAAGAAGCCAAAATTCGTGACGTCATGCGCAGTAACTACGGTAAGTAGGATGGAACACGCTCTAAGTAATTTATATAGAACCCGCAATTTTTAGAAGCGAAGTAAGTGGAGAAATAAACAGACACTTAAAAACACGATTAAAATGACAGTCAGCCTGGACTGCAGAAGGACTTCTGAGAGCGCAGTAAAACCGAAATCGCTGGGTTCATGAGTGAAACACGCGTAGTCAAGGTCATAGGAGAGTAGTAAGTGATAGTAACAACAGCACTCAGGGTAAAGAAGACCGTAAGAAAAGATCGTATTTATTGACTGAGCATGTATGAAGGAGGGAGGTTTTTGAAATGGACTACGGGGGGGGGGGGAGAAATGGCTGATACGGAGGCGGGGGAAGGAATGGTTGATACGGATGGGGGGAAGGAATGGCTGATACGGAGGCGGGGAGAAAAACATTTTTAGTTGAAAATCTTGGATGGTTCATCTGTCCAAAAATGTCACAAAGGGAGCACTTTCTCTAGTCTAGCCCGGATTTCCAGTTTCGTTTGTTTTTGTTTTGTGTGTGTTTTTGAAATTTACCATGGCCGTCAAGGCTATAGTCTAAGACAAACTAATACTAAACTACTATAACCCGGGATCGTTAGCGATGGCCGGAGTCATGAGCCTTTGGTCTGAGACAGATAGGATACAGGCTACTCACCTTTGGGGTGAAAATGTTCAGAAACAGGCAATCTTCGCTTCCCACGATCTCGGTACTGTTGAACACGTTGTACTGTGGACAAAGCACAGGTTGTTTTGTCGCGTCTTCAATGCCAGACGGCGATCTGGCGAATCGCGGTGGCTAGAATACAAAAAGTATTATGTCAGGCTCTCCCTTCCGGATACCGAAGCACCAAACGCAAAGCTAGGTCAAACACAACCGGAGAAAAGAGGCGGTTAAGATTAGGCTTCCGCATTCCAGACAGATGCTTTTCTATCAGGTGGGGTTCGAAGGGTGAAGCTCTGCCTAGCGCGATCGGGAATGTTAGGTGATAAAAGCCCGGCTGGATATTCTACATTCCAGGTATCGCTTTGGTCGACTTGGATAAGAGACCGTCCGGCCGGATCTGTCAGGATTTACCTTTAGAGGCGTATTCTAGCCGTTCCCCGAGGACTCCTCAGGGAATAGAAGGAAACGACGAGAATAGAGGGAGTCACTCCGCGCTGACTCCGCGTACGGAAAACAACGAGAACATGGGGAATGCATTAAAAATGGAGTTTGTTCGAAAAAAAATATGCAGTTGACAAAATTAGTCTGGATCCACTTTATTTTTGGTTTTGTTTATCCTGATTCTTTTTAATTAATGTTATATTGCGCCAACAGCAGCAAAACTTGATTCCCCTCCGAATCTGAAAGGGAGTCCTTTTTGATGATGGTGATTATACTCAGAGCACTCCCCGTTCGTGAGGACTTGCGAGAACACGGGGAGTGAGTCCCCGGGACAAGCAAAAACTCGGGGACTCCCAAGTGGAGTCCTCGGGGACCGGCGAGACCATGCCTGAGGTTTCCTTCCACATCCAGGATACAACAAGTAACTGCTTCGTACAAAATAAAGTGTTTGACAGCACTGGAATAAACCACCTTAACACTAGTATCCAGGCCTCTGACAAATTCCTGATATCTGGATAGCCTGGGAAGGCCAATGTTGAGCATACACACAGTTTGGAACAACCTGTGCCAAACGCTGGATTCCCTAGCTCAGTAGAATATTAATTATTTGATTGCGATTCAGAAAACAACTATTACAAATTCTTGTTTAGGGGGTTTGAGTGCCCAGCGTATAAGCTATTTCAAACTGTGGGTATACGCAGCGTCCGGCATAGTCTACAAAAACAAAATCTGGGATTAAGGGGGACTGCAGTGTCCTAAGGCCTAAGGATTGTCTTCATCGCTCCGAAACTTCCAATACCGAAACATATCACGGAGGTGGGATGGCAGGGCAGAAAATGCTCGATATATCTAAGATATTACTTAATGTCTAAAGCTGCAACAAAAGTCCGTATGATCTTTCCTTTATCCGTCTTGGCCCAACAGATTAGCGCGCCAAACTCCAAAGCGAAGGGCCGCTGTTCCAAGTATCGGTGGTGCCGACCGTTTGGCTTAGGGCGAGGGTTAGTGGCGTTTCCCCGTAAAACAAGCCGAAAGTCCGCCCAGCTACAAATGTGTACCTATGGAGTGAAGTCCGGTCTTCACCTCCCGGAACTTCCGGAATCTGGGCTTCCAGATTATTCTTTGACTTATTCTGTAAATTGCATCAAGGAGGCACACTCGTGCCTCTTTAAAGAGGCGAACCACGACAATGTTAAGCGATCTTCGGTTCCAGTGGTCGCAGAGGGATGGGGAGGGATGCATTTCGTAGCCCGAGCTCCAACTAAGAAACCTGCCAAATTTCATCCCCCTCCGACTTTTCCTTCATGGGGAAAATCTGGCCGAAAGTTTCGACCCCCCAACCCCACCCCCCCTTTAACGTTGTCCGATCGGGCTGAAATTCACAAGTTAAGGTCCCCTAGGGCCCAGGAGCTTATCTGCGAAATTTCAGCTCGATCCGATAACTCCTTCCCTGTTTTCCAGAAACCACGCATAGCCACTTAAAATTCATGTTCTCCTTTTGTTTTTTTTTCGCCACGCCTACAGGTCACAGCCGACATCGGATCTGGGTGTACGAAGACTCATTCGACGCGGAATTCTCCGAGTAATTTTCCTGGAAAGTTTCGTCGGAAAATCTTAACCCCCCGATTTTCTAGCTTAGAAAAACCCCATTTCCCCATAAGAGCCCATGTTAATTTTTGAAATTCTTAAAAGTTACGAATTTCAACATTCAAGTACATCAAAATGATCAGCTCGACATGGTGAGACTGACTGCAAGCTTCAAAAAATTCTGTCTTAATCCGTAAAATTTTTATTTGAGAAAAATGACCTTAAATTTTTCCGAAGCCAAGAGCGGGGGGTTAGGGGGGCGGCAGCCCCCCACAACAAAAAACCTGTACAAAAGAGTCTTTAAAAGCGGGGGGGTTGGGGGGCGGCAGCCACCCAACTTCCTCTCCTAATTCCTGTACGAGGAGTACAGGAATTATTAACTTACATCCACCATGGATTGTAGAAAAACGTACAGAAATAATATGAAACAAGAGCTGTAAGCTCATATGGCACTTGCAAGGGTTGAGATGTATTATTTGATCAAAAGTAATTTTCGACTGTGCAGTTCAGACGCGCACTTTAAGGGAGCTAGAGAAAAAGTATTTTATCGTTGAACTTGGCTGTAATGATGCGCACTTTAAAGGCACTAGAAATTCATCTGTAAGGAAGACCCTTGAGGCAAAAACGATAGCAGGCTCTTAGGGATCATTGATATATACGTATGACAAAAAGTTTTTTTTTTCACTAATGCGGGTAAAATGCGCACTTTAAGGGTGCAAGAAATTATTTTTTGCAAAACCTTGTGGGACAACTGATCATGGGTTGAGATGTATCGTTTAATAAAAAGTACTTTTCGACCTTGCGGTTAAGATGCACACTTTAAGGGAGCTAGAACTTCATTTGTAAGCAAAACCCTTGAGGCAAAAATGATCATGAGCTCATTTGGATGATGGAAATGCATATTTTGCTTAAAAGTATTTTTCTTAATTTGCGGTCATGATTGGTACTTTAAGGAATGGTCGGATTTGAAAAGTGGCGACTTCTAAGCCAATCTTGTCGAATTTCTAATATTCCAGCCAAATTTCATCGTCCTAGCACATCTGGAAGTACCTTAACTCGCGATCACCGGAATTCCGGACCCGCCCCTCAAACTCCCCCCACAGTCGCTGGAGCCAATCCGGTTCAGTTTTGGACTTGTTTGTTATTCCCACAAAGTTCCATCCCGATCTCTCAAGTCCAATCCGATCACGTATCCCCCCCCCCCAATTGTTGTCGGATCCGGTCCGGACATGAAAAAGATCACCACATGCACGCCCTCTGTTCAGTTATTAAATTTCACTCGAATCCGATCACCCGTTCCAAAGTTACGCATGGTTAAATATTCCGGATTCCCCCTCCCTCCGATATCCCCACGACTATCGGATCGAGTGAATTTTTATTTACAAGTCAGTTTGATCGGGTCCCTGATACGCCTCCCAAGTTTCGTCGTGAAAATCCCAAAAACCGTCATCACCAGAATTCCGGGAAACTCCCCTCCACCTCCCCCCCAAGTGTCCGGATCCAGTCCAAACGTGTAAACGATTTACCTGGAGCAGATTCTTGTTCTTCCCAGCAAGTTTTACTCCGATCCCTCCATTATAACCGTTTCTCAAGATTTCCGGTCTTCCCCCACCCCAACTCCCCCATAGCTGTCGAATCCGGTTCGAACTTCAAATGGAACATCAGAGATATGTCATTCATTCAGGTATTAAGTTTCGTCCCAATCCGATCACCCGTTCGAAAGTTACACAACACTCAATTTTCCATATTCCCCCGCACTGCACCACATATACAAACCCCTTTGACCCTCGAATGCACTAGCTCTTTCCAATGTTAACAGAGTGTTCCGATGCAAAGAGTGACGTCACGCCGCGCGCAGACCTACTAGTGTGTAGAAAGGGGTAGGGGTTTTACAAAACTACTAAATTCTCAGGATTCCCCCGCCCTCTACTCCCTCCACGGTGGTCGGATCGCGGAAGTGACAATTTGCAAGTTAGTTTGGTCGGGTCCCTGATATGCCTGCCAAGTTTCATCGTCCTAGCACACCTGCAAGTACCCTAACTCGCGATCACCGGACCGACCGACCGACCGACCGACCGACCGACCGACCGACCGACAGACCGACCGACGGAAAAGTGATCGGTATATGGCACTTGAGCGAAGCTGCAAGTGCCATAAAAAACTTCGTTTTCTTAAAGAGTTAAAGAGGCTGCGTCCCAAAGTCGAACCTTAAAACGTACAGGAATTAGGAGAGGCAGTTGGGGGGCTGCCGCCCCCCAAACCCCCCGCTTTTAAAGACTCTTTTGTACAGGTTTTTGTTTGCTACCCTACCCCGACCCCCAGCTCTTAGCTTGTGTGCTCTATGTCTGGGAAACAGTTTCAATAATTATGTTAAAATGTAAATGGAGTGGTCAACTTCATTGTTACTAATTACTAGTTTCGGCGCAATGGTTCTCCTGTCCTCTTGTGTTTAACATTTTTCGAAGTTATTCCATTATTCATTCATTTCAACTTTTTTGTTAATTAAAAGAGGGCCTTTCCGAAGCCAAGAGCGGGGGGTTTAACAAAAAACCTGTACAAAAGAGTCTTTAAAAGCGGGGGGTTTGGGGGGCGGCAGCCCCCCAACTGCCTCTCCTAATTCCTGTACGTTTTAAGGTTCGACTTTGGGACGCAGCCTCTTTAACTCTTTAAGAAAACGAAGTTTTTTTCATATTATCTGGAATAAGAACCGGTCCGAAAGAACATCAAAATAATCCGGAAAAAAGGGGCTTTTGAACTTCCAGATTTCCGGAATTTTTAAGTATCGCAGAAGAAATTAAAAAAAAACTCGGAAAATCTGGGAACCCAGATTCCGGAAGGTGAAGACCCGACTTAATCTAGGGAAAAGCACGGAAAGTGTCGGATGATTTGCCCCAACGACGCATTGGACTCCCGGCCGAGGGCAGAGTACCAGGAGATCGGCACCTGCACTACCCGAACCTTGACCGGTTTGCATGAGTTGCGTTTATCAAGATACCATGGTATCTGTTACCACGGTAAATGGATCTGCAATTAGTCTGTTTTTGCAGTTACCGTGGTGTCTGATACACGGTTGCTCTGCAAAAACGACAATTGCCGAAATTGCTCTTTTCGAAGTCATCCCAAAGAAAAACTGATATCCAGTCACATCACTAAGTGCCAAACTTCTTTCCCACCAATTTGACAAAAATTGTTGCAAGTGAGACGACTTTTTCAGATACCACGGTCGCTTACCATGGTCAGACCGTGGTATCTGAATATCAGATACCACGATAATTGCAAAAAAGCCTTTTGACCGTGGTATCAGATACCATTGTATCTGCAAAAACGCAACTATGGTAACCTTTGCTTTCTCTCAACAAAAGCGTGGCACTAAGGGCTCACAATTTGTTGCTCACTGTTATTTATGTATGAATGCGAAGGTCTGAGTGATTTAAGGTTTAAAATATTTGGGGTGGGGATTGATAGGGAGGAATCGTTGGTCGAAAAGATCAGAAGTTCCAATATGGGAGATGTTCGTAAGTTGGTTAGATTCCTCCGCGTTGGTTGTCATTCGGAGAGCACTTTTTATAGTTTTTTTGTAGTTTTTATTGTCATTCTTTGTCATTTGTGTTCTATAAATAAAATACGAGCATGAAGATACAGAGTTTTGTGAGCTCGTAGGCGAATGGACTAGTATATATTTTATATTATAGCATATTTCTTTGTATTTCTTTTGTCTATTCCATTTGCCCAGCTTGGAGGGCAATAAGGAACGAACCTACTAAAAGAGAATAAACTAGATCTAACTTACCTGAAACCTATACTCCTCAGTCGGCGGATCCGCGTACCTTACTCCAAGAAAAGATTTATACTCTAATCCACTTGCTGTCATCATCTTCAAGCCTTTGTATCCAATAGTTTCACCCACCATCACTATGGCATCCCCCTCTGAAACATCATCTTCATCATCAGCCACTATCACTGCATCCGACATCATTTTCAGGGTTTCCGGGTTATCAATAACAGGCTGCCCATATTTTAAAACTAATTTCGCAATCCGGTCGTCCGGATTTCGTTCCGCGCGTTCCCGGAAGTTCTTTACGATACTTTCGATCTGTGATGAGGGGGCAGAACGAGCGAAACTCAAGAGGCGCGCGATGTTGGGCGGTCCGCCCGACTGAAGATTCTGCTCGAGCATTTCCGCAAGCGGATCCTGCTCAGTTTCACTGAGGTCACGACCGAGACCGAAGCGAGAGAAGAAAGCTCCGACGTCAACGCCTTCCGCGTCACTCGCCTCGATCTGGAAGTCATCACTGAATAAACTATCGTGTGGGCTTATTTCTTGTGCATTTGAGACCGCAAGTAGCAATATCCCGATGAGTATGAACATGGTGGCAATATTCTGAAAGAAAAATTCATCCTATAAGACAAAGTTTCTAAAGATACACCCTAGGTCTAGAGTATTTCCGAGATTTTTTTTTTACTGAAGTTACTCTCACAACTATCTACTGCCTGCGTAAGTTGATGCCAGTGGCCGCAGTCGGCATTCCGATACAAGTCGTCCGGACCCCTGTGCCTTTCTCTAGGTTTTTCTAGGTGTCTGTTTTGACGACTGGTCTCACAACAACGACACTGGCGAACGACAATCGAAGAGACCGAACGATCGATGACTTTAAGACCCCCAGTATGTTAACAAAATATAAACGAACAATAAAGGACGCAGGACACAAAGACGGGGTCCTACCAACGGCCATCTTGGGGCATTAGGAAGCCGTTGGCATACTACTGATGCAGGGCCAATTAAATTATTGGTAGCCAATGCACCCGCGGCAAGTAAGGCCGTTGATATAGGGACCGATAACGGATGGAACAGGAACGATCTGTTGCCACTGCATGCTTCGGACGTCAATACTCTATATGACTAAGTCCAAAACACACCAGTGATGCTCAGGAAGAAGGAGTAAACGTCTCCGTAACGACTCATACTCAAGGACTCAAACTCAACGACTCAAATTCTGTGTCAAACAATCACGGCGATCTTTGGGAGCAGCTGTGATACCACTTCTGCCTTTTTTCCGCTAAGTACCCAGAGAGGCCGGGGAGTTTGCATCGGCAAGGAGAGATAGTCACCAAGAGTATTTTAGTGTCGACTGCCGGCGCTGATGGTGTTAGTATCGCGTCTACTCAGGATTTTTCGGTGCCAAAATTCAATCGACCGACCGACTTTCGCAACTGGGCAGTGTTCCCTTAAGGTAAACCCTGATTTTGTTTTTTCCCGGATTCTATGACCGATACAGCGGTTGTCTGTTCATGTCTGTACAAAAAGCTGCCCATACCAATCATAATCCAATCTTCAGCCTCTGAGCGATAAAAACCTTTCGGGCATGGGCAGTCGAAGAAGTATATTGCAACGGAGTTCAAAAGGAACGCTAGTTTTTTCGGTTAAACCGGGTTACATTTTTAACAAGTAGAGCATCGGAAGTGCAGATTATTTCTTCAAAACGTTCAGAAAGGAGCCGGCAGGTGTTTCTAATATTCACTGATGATTCATGACACTTCCCTTGGAAGAAAAGGTTGCTGGTATCCCGGCATGCAAAGAGGAGTTGGTATTAGACAGAAAGTACAAGATGACAAGTAGGCTACA
The DNA here is from genome assembly GCA_023053555.1 of Branchinecta lindahli. Lineage (NCBI taxonomy): Eukaryota > Metazoa > Arthropoda > Branchiopoda > Anostraca > Branchinectidae > Branchinecta > Branchinecta lindahli. The sequence continues at coordinate 20,423,750 of JAKZAO010000004.1, forward strand.
GGGTGGCATAATGCTTACCGCCGGGTTTCGAAATCTCGAAACCCATCGGTATTCGGTACTGCGGTGGGCAGGTCAGCCTTCACAAAACCCGACATTGTCCACGCGAATAAGATAATCTCAACCGGTGGGTTCAAAGCATGACGCAAGCTCTGGCTTAACAGGTTTTAAGGTCAAAGACATAAAAAATGCGATCCACTTACTGATGCGGAAGTACGCAAAAGCACAAAGTTAAGTGAACGATGGGATTTCACACGCAACCCCCTTCCCGAATAGAAAAACACCCTCTCCCCAATAAGAAAAAAACAAAAACAATAACAGAGTTAAAGATGAAAGGAGACTTATTCCCAAGGATGGACAGAAACAGTATATTTTTAGGTCCTCACTTAAAACATGCCCTTTTAACCGTATTTTCACGATCTGGATGCCATTTGCCTCAGTCTGGCTCATTTGTTCCTTTTAACCACCACAACACAACCATACCTTTCGACTATACTCTCTTCAACTTTTCAGTATCAAGGAAGATGAAAAATTTCTAATCTGTTTAAAGGACACCTGAATGAAGAGTACCAAGTATCATCCCTATCTGTATGACTTCCGTTAACATTGCCTGCAGAAAACCGAATCCAAATACGAAATAGTGTTTCCAAGCTATGATTTTTGCTCCATTTTGCATCTGTCCTTATTTCAGTACCGAGCAATTTTCAAAATGAACAGATGTCTCCAATCAAGCCTTCTTCTGGAATATTTTTTAACCAGTTAAGCCCAAACCCATATCTAGAAGAAATTCAATACGATCCGGCCAGTGCTGTAAAAGATTTGAATGAATTGCGCTTTTTGTCTTGGAGTCTGCATGTGCAAACCTCCAGAAACGAACATCCCTATTTTGTAAACGTCACGCTCAGGAGAAGAATGGTCTCCGTGGCCATGTCTGTAAATGCATTCTCCATGGTGTGTTCAAGTATGGTTTCATTGTTCAGGTGTCCTTTAAAAGGGAGAGCCCTTTAAAAGCTGAAGTAGACCCGACAAACCCGATACATAGCTCGTTGCCAATAGGTGGTATGAAGAATGCTGAATTTATTTCGGTCTAGGAATTTGCTCCCTATTAGGTGCTTTTTTTGCAGCTGACCGTCTTTCCCTCGTTTTCGGGACATAGCCTAAAGGATTCGTCGAATTACACGAAATCACAGGGTTAAAGATCCGACTGTTATACAGCTTCGTGCTTGGCTCCTGGAATCCCTCGACCTTCTAAACAGCCTCTATGTTTTACGCTAGAAAGATTCCCTAACAACAAAAACGGACGTAAATATACGCGGATTTGCAAAAAAATATTCTAGGATTTTACGCAGTGTGCAAACGCACCATAAGCAGTTGTACTTTCTTCCTGAAACCTTTTCAGAAATAACTGCGAGATTAACAGAACCCAGCATCCAATTTATACCGCGTAACTCCTAGAAATCTGTCAACTCACTTGAGATAATTGCTGAAAATTATGTTAGAACCCCAACAAAGGACTGATATAATCAGCATACCATCTGAGGCAGAATCTTGGCTACCGATTCAGCTATTCGACGAGCAGTGGCAAGGACAAGGGCACTCGTTTTGGCACGACCTTTTTGTCTTTTCCGAAAGTGGCGCCGTTTGTCAATTCCGAAGGAGTGATCAGTATTTGTATCTCCTGCCCTTTTCTAATTTTTTTTTTGATGCCACGGTAGGCTTTATTCTTTACTCTTTCGCTCATTAAGATTTGCTCAAGATTTCGCTTAAATCTTAATTTTTAAAATTTTACTAGTGGATCGAATTCCCAAGAACTGACTACTTTCTTCCAGGCGTTTGTAACTTCATATACCTTGGAAATTCACGATGTGCACAAAATAAAATCCGAGCGCAAAAGGTCAGATGGGATAACCACAATATTATAATTCTATTCGTCCGTCCGTAGGCTACGACGGTCCTGGAAAGGGAATCGCGTGTTTCTGAGAAACATAAAACCAAATAGCCAACTTATTTTCACTGGATATCTCAAGTAAGCTTTTCGAATACACTTGATATTTCAAAGTAACCAATTTCCAAATTTTTGTCACTGTTTATCCTCAGTTCGTTTAATCAAACTTGTTCGATATTATGATGAATAATGTAATACCATACCTCCGTCAAGTCTTTCATTGACAAGACAATAGTTGTACCAGCCTACGTAACTGAAATGTCTACATGCGTCCATTCCTACACCCCTAACCCAGTGGCCCGAGATTTCGGTTGGAGTTCGCAAGTTTGTACCGAATGCAAAGGCGCCATAGCTAACTAATCCCATCATAGCTAAGGGTACTTGTATGCAGATCTATATGTTCTGTCATCTCTGCTTGACTTTTATTTGTGCAACTTAAGGTGGTCAGTTCGCTCATTTAGTAACTGCTAATCACCGGACTGACAGGACGAGCACAACAGATTCACTTAGTTTCCATTCGAGTATGTTGCAGATTATGTTTGAGAGAAGAAACAGAAATGAAATAAAAATTCTAATTAAATTCTCACCTAAAATTCCTTTGTCCTTCTCTTTATATCCAGACCGCTGAATTCAGTATTGCGTCACAGATACTCATGCGTCTGAAGTACTACTGACTGAGTAGTAAACATTCAGTTTCTGTAAGCTGAAATTCAACCTTAAAGGTTAATGCCAGGAGTCTGGGGTAGATGCCCCTTAAAAGTCGCGCAACAGAACTTGTTCATTCGGCATTGTTGGCGTGGCCAAACTAAAACCTGCAATTAAGAAGTTGACCCGTGTTTTTAATTTGAAGGAGCGATTTCTAATCAGACGAGGCCCAAGCATCGGTGTACGCGTTCACCTTCGATCACTGTCGAAAATACTACAAGCACATCGAATGATTTTTTGTCAGTGGGAATGTTGCCAACAAAGGCACGGTAATGTTTTCGGGATCCGAAACGTTAGTGATGGGATACCTACGATTTCGTAAGCTTTGTTCGTCCGTCCGTCTCTTCGCAAACTGACTCTCGAAGGGGTTGAGATACCGTCCAATCTTGATGTGAGGATTCTACGATTCAACGTTCAGGTCCAAAGAGCATGTCAGGATCGTAGACGGGCCCCAGAACCCTTTATTTAGAGCTTTGTTGGATAGGAATCATGTTTGTTACTGTTAATATACCAGTGTCGCGGTATGCGCTTCCATTCGGGTCTCTTCTTGACCCTATCTCCGAGCGGTACTCTTCGAAGGAATAGGTTCGAATCTGTGGAGGGGGAAGTTCGGACGGTTGTCCTAGGTTCTACATTCGGTATCCACTGTCTAGAAAATAGACTTACATTTATTGGTGAACTCGATCATTATTTTACATCCTTTTCAATCACTGATTATATTCCAACTCCTCCAAAGGTGATCCTGACTAAAACTGCATCTGATTCACTAAGTGTGACGAAGACTGACTAATCGTCGATTAAGAGTTGATTAAGCGCCCCGCGAGTCCCAACTCCTGGCTTATATATTTCCTTGATCCCGGATATGCTTACTATCTTAATTCTGGAAATATTTAGCAATCTTGCTAAATGCGTGAACCCAATATTGCTTACCTAGGTTCATGAAACATTTAGCTATCTTGCTAAATTCGCGAGACTCTAATTCTGTACTCGTCATCTAAACGTCATCTCGTGGTGACGTGTGCCGAGGGAGTTGTGACTCGCAGGTTTACATTCTAGTGTTATGATTATTCACTGAACGAATTGCTAAACATAAATTAACATTCGTTACATGTTGCCTACAGACAGACTAAATAATTAAGATTAAATAAATTCTTTGTTTGTGTTTTGAAATTCTTAATCTGGAAAAATCGATGAAAACGATGAATGGAGCAGAAACAAACTTACATTCCAAAACCATACACGAGAGAATCCTTTACGTTTTTTTGTTCAAAGGCTAACCCCTCCCCCCTCTCCATTAAATACAAGCAGTATCAATTTAGAAAACAACAATGCAGTAGTAGACTAGGAACAGAACAAAAAGTCATACACAAGTATTCGAACTTCAGTCACCACCACATTATGGTTAAGTCCGTTTTCGTCGTCTAACTTACAACGCCTTAAAATGGCACAAGGGATTAACGTCTTTGCTTTTATACAGCCTCCACCCTTTTGTCCATACTCACCAGACTAACAATTTCTCCGGGGGCAAACGACGAAAATCTCAAAACTGACAAGACTTCGATTAACGCACTTATTTAGCCGACATTGGATAACTACTGAAAGTAAAAGTGGATTACAAGTCCGTGTACAGGATTCTCTTTGTGGGAGAGATGAAAGAATTTCAACCGTAAAGCAACCATGGTAATAAAAAAGGGTCAAAATTAAGAATGACTCGAAACGAAACAAGACCAAAGGTTCCGATGGGATCCCAAAAACTCAATATTTGATCCAGACAATTAGGTTTTTTCTTCGCCAGATCCAGTCTTCGCCAGGCCAAACAGCTAATCATTAAGAAATCCAAGCTCAGATATGGGTTCAGCATGTGCGTTTACCTCTATAAGCCGATCGAAACGATCCTAGCTTACTTCTGTGAAGTTTGCGGTTCTGGCAAAATTCAAGAACTACTTGTCCGGCGAAAAACTAAAGCTCAAAAACGGATTCGCCGTATCTCCTTACCCCTATATCCAACATCTAATCAACTTGAAATAAAAATTTAACTTTAACAAATTTTCCGGTTTTGGCCGGATTCCGGGCAAACTACTTGTCCGGCGATAAAACGGTTTTCGTATTCTTGTTCAGCATGCCTTCTTGCCCCTACATCAAACATCCAATCAACTTCAGAGAAAACTTTAACTTCTAACAAACTTTCCGGTTTTGGCCGGATTCCGGACGAACTACTTGTCCGGCGAGAAAACGGTTTTCATATTCTTGTTCAGCATGCCTTCTTACCCCTATTTCGAACATCTAATCAACTTCAAATAAGACTTCTACTTTCAACAAACTTTCCGGTTTTGGCCGGATTCCGGACGAACTACTTGTCCGGCGAGAAAATGGTTTTCATATTCGTGTTCAGCGTGTCTTCTTATCCCCGTAATCGACTATCACATTAACTGTTTAAAACAATTTTGCTTGCCCCTTAATTTAAGCCCCCTCCCCCACCCCTAAATGTAAAGCTACAGGGCCCATCTACGAAGTCGACCTTACTCTTGACCCAAAACATGCTCATACCAAGTTTCAACAAAATATCTCATTCCCTTCGAGAGTTATCGTGCTCACAGACGGACGGACAACTTTTGCGATGTCATAGGTATCCCTCCACTTGCGTTTTGGGATCCCAAAAACAGCGAGGATATTCTTCAGCGATAATTCGGCCCTTCTTGGCAAGAGTCTTCTTCTGGCTGTAGCTAATAGAAAGGAACCTACAAACAGCGTTTTGAGTCATTTTATAGGCTAACACTCATAATGCCGACGATCATATTGCCCAAGACTCAAAATACCCACGGTTCAAAATGCCCACGGCTCAAAGTGCCCATAGACCAGAATGTCCACTACTAAAAATGCCCACAGTTCAGAATGCCCACGATTGAAGCAAAAGACCTGGAGATGGCGTATAGGCTAATAGTAGTATAGCTAATAGTCCGCAGATAAGACCGAGGATAGGAGCCTTGTTGGGATCCCAAAACGTTAGTGACGGATACCTATGACATCGCAAAAGTTGTCTGTCTGTCCGTCCGTCTGTCTGTGAGCACGATAACTCTCGAAGGGAATGAGATATTTTGATGAAACTTGGTGTGAGCATTCTTTGGGTCAAGAGTAAGATCGAGTTCGTAGATGGGCCCTGTAGCCCTACATTTAGGGGTGGGGGAGGGGGTTCAAATTAAGGGACAAGCAAAATATTTTTAAACAGCTAATGTGATAGTCGATTATGGGGTAAGAAGACATGCTGAACACGAATATGAAAACCATTCTCTCGCCGGACAATTAGTTCGCCCAGAATCCGGCCAAGACCGGAAAGTTTGTTAGAAGCTAAAGTTTTATCTGAAGTTGATTAGATGTTTGATGTAGGCGTAAGAAGGCACGCTGAACAAGAATACGAAAACCATTTTATCGCCGGACAAGTAGTTCGCCTGGAATCCGGCCAAAACCGGTAAATTTGTTAAAAGTAAAAGTTTTATTTGAAGTTGATTAGATGTTTGATTTTGGGGTAAGAAACCATGCTGAACACGAATATGAAAACCATTTTCTCGCCGGACAATTAGTTCGCCCGGAATCCGGCCAAGACCGGAAAGTTTGTTAGAAGTTAAAGTTTTATCTCAAGTTGATTAGATGTTTGATGTAGGCGTAAGAAGGCATGCTGAACAAGAATACGAAAACCATTTTTATCGCCGGACAAGTAGTTCGCCCGGAATCCGGCCAAAACCGGAAAATTTGTTAAAAGTAAAAGTTTTATTTGAAGTTATTAGACGATAGATTTAGGGGTAAGAGGAGATGCAGAATCCGTATATGACAATCAATCTTTAGCCGGAAATATAGTTCGTCCGGAATCCGGCTGAAACCGGAAAATTTGTTAGAAGTTAAATTTGTATTTGAAGTTGATTAGATGTTGGATATAGGGGTAAGGAGATACGCTGAATCCGTTTTTGAGCTTTAGTTTTTCGCCGGAAAAGAAGTTCTTGAATTTCGCCAAAGCCGCAAAATTCACAGAAGTAAGCTAGGATCGTTTCGATCGGCTTATAGAGGTAAACGCACATGCTGAATCCATATCGCTGAGCTTGGATTTCTTAATAGCTGTTTGGCCTGGCGAAGACTGGATTTGGCGAAGACAAAACCTAATTGTCTGGATCAAATATTGAATTTGGGATCCCATCGGAACCTTTGGTCTTGTTTTTGAGTCAAATTTCGAATTTTTGAGTCGAATTCTTTTATGATGGAGACTTATCGGTCAAAAAACCCAATTGATATCATACAAAAAAAGCATGCTAATTTTCTTTCTAAAATTCCTCGAATCCATCACAACCTCGCTGAAGCTGTAGCTGATGGTTGAGTTATTATGCATACGTTTTATTTTTTAATTTGGACATTTGTTTGTTGATTTGTTTTATGCGATACGGCCTTGTTATGTCATAGTGTTCGTTTTATATTTTTGGCCAGTTATGTATGCGTTTACTACGTCTTTTACTCTCCGATTTCTGGAGGAAATAAATGAACTGAATTGAATTGAAAGTTTGTTGAGGGACTTGAGACTCCCCTGTCTGTCAACGAACCGGGCTCCGACCCCGACTTTGGACTTGGAAAGAATTTCAGTCAACGAACCCGGCTCCGACCCCGATAATAGTTTAAGAGTGTACCAAAAGCAGGGAAGATTATTGGAAACACTTCTGTACCTTTCCTTTTTGGGATCCCAAAACGTTAGTGACGGATACCTATGACATCGCAAAATTGTCCGTCTGTTAGCACGATAACTCTCGAAGAGATTGAGATATTTTGATGAAACTTGGTGGGAGGATCCTTCGGATCAAAGTACAAGTCAAGTTCGAAGATGGGCTCTGTAGCCCTATATTTGAGGGTGGGGGAGGGGTTTTAAATTAAGGGGCAAAATACATTTTTTTTTGAAAGCTGTTTAGATAGTTGATTTAGGGGTAAGGAGACACGCTGAATCCGAATACGAAAGTTATTTTTTCTCGCCGGGCAAGTAGTTCGCCCGGAATCCGGCCAAACCGGAAAGTTTGTTAAAAGTTAAAGTTTTATTTGAAGTTGATTAGATGTTTGATTTAGGGGTAAGAATACATGCTGAATACGACGGTGAAAACCATTTTCTTGCCTGACAAGTAGTTCGCCCGGCACCCGGTGCAAACCGGAAAATTTTATAAAAGCATAATTTGTATTTGAAGTTGATTAGATGTTCGATTCAGGAGTAAGAAAACGTGCTGAACACGATGGTGAAAACCATTTTCTTGCCGGACAAAGAGTTCGTCCGGAGTCCGGCCAAAACCGGAAAAATTAAAAGCAATAGATTTAAGGGTAAGAAAAAACGCTGAATCTATATATGACGATCATTTTTTAACCGGACATATAGTTCGTCCGGAATCCGGTTGAAACCGGATTTTTTTTTAGAAGTTAAAGTTTTATTTGAAGTTGATTAGATGTTCTTTATAGGGATAAGGAGGATCTGGCGAAGACAAAACCTATTTGTCTGAATCATATATACAATTTTTGGGATCCCATCGGAACCTTTGGTCTTGTTCAATAAAGTTCTAACGCCAGCTAACATTACCCGACTAGCAGAAGACTCAGTCAACAGTCAACCCTTTATGACAATGATTATTCAATTCTGTCGTCTAGTGAACTGTTAGTGGGTCAGAGCAGTGCACGCCTTATTGGATACGTCATCTACTTATTAGGATACTTATTGGATACGTCATATCTTGCTGAATAAGACCAAAGGTTTCGATGGGATCCCAAAAATTTCATATTTGATCCAGACAATTGGATATCTTCTAGATATCCGGTCTTCGCCAGACTTCTTACTATTTTTACTATTAAAATTTAGAAACTGTTTACCCCTAGGCTATACGTTACGTCATCTCTACTTCGTCGAAATTGATCAAAACTTCCAGGTGCCTTAGTTCTGCCGAATTTCCGGTTTCTGTTAGACTCTGGGCGAACTACTTGTCTGTTAAAAAAGCTCAAAACGGAATTCGGCATATCTCCTTACCCCTACATTGAACCTCTAATCAACAAAACTTTTAACTTATAACGAATTTTCAGGTTTAAATTTTGCCGGATTCCGCGCGAACTACACTGTCAGAAGTTTCATAACAGATCGCGCATAACACTTTCAAGAATAACACCTTTTCACTTAGAAATAAAGTGTTATGAGCAATTAAGTGTACACTATTTCGTGCCTAGATCTCCAGCAACACCTTCAATTGGTAAAAATACTACACTGCCAGAAGTTACATAACGACAACAGAAGGATGCCCGGTCTCAACAGATAACACTTTGGGATGTTATCTGTTATGTTTCTTTCGTTCCCATTAGTATTTTTACCAATCGAAGGTGTTGTTGGAGATCTAGGCACGAAATAGTGTAAACTTAATTGGTCATAACACTTTATTTCTAAGTGAAAAGGTGTTATTCCTGAAAGTGTTATGCGCTATCTGTTATGAAACTTCTGACAGTGTATTGGTTCGGCGAGAAAATTAGTTAGCCTACATATGTGGATTCAATATGCCTCCTTACCACCACATCGAACCTCTAATCAACTTCAGAAATCCGGTTTCAGCCGGATTCCGGGGGAACTATATGTCCGGATAGAAAATGATTGTCATATATTGATGCAGCATGTCTTTTTACCTCTGAACCGAACATCCAACCAAGTTCAAATAACACTTTTACTTTGAAAAATCTCCGATTTTGGCCGGATTCCGGGCGAACTACTTGTTCGGCGAAAAAATAATTTTCATATCCGTGTTCACCATATCTCCTTATTCCTAGATTGAACCTCTAGTTAACTTAAGATTAAACTTTTATTTTTGACAAAGTTTCCGATTTTAGCCGGATTCCGGGTGAACTGCTTGTCCGGCGAGAAAATGATTTTCACATTCATATTCAGTATGTCTCCTTACCCCTAAATCGACTACCTCATTAGCCTCTAAAAACATTTTGTTCGTCCTTAAATTTAAACCCCCTCCTCCACACTTAAATATAGAGCTACATAGCCCATCTTCGAACTTGACCTGTACTTCGACCCAAAGAGTCCTCGTGCCAAGTTTGAACAAAATATCTCAACCCGAGAGTTATAGTGCTAACAGACGGACGGACGGACAGACGATGTCAGAGGTATCCCTCCACTTACGTTTTGGGATCCCAAAAAGTGGACGAATGTTAGACAAAATTACATTGAAACCTCGAAAAAAATTGCTGAAATAAATAAATAATACCAAATATTTAGCTGCATTTTTTACTGGTTATTCCCATAGCTCGGACGAATGACTACCGGGAGACTTACCACCGGTCACTGAAAGCGGAGGTTGGACGTGTCCACTCAAACATCTTCAAGTTGGTGAAAATCAAGATCGACCGCGAATCCAGCGACATCATCCTTGTAAGACAGCTACGTGCAACGGCGGGGCAGCGAGACGAAGGAAGAAGGTCGAAAAGAACCGAAAGCTGCAGTTGTTGAAGGAGCCTCTCCGTTTGTCCTCGTGAGGGACTTCCTAGACCGAGCAGGACTGTTTTCGGGACTTTAATTTTTGTATCTAACAATTTTCTTCTAAAATAAACCTATATGTTTGTAACTTGTCGATCGAAAACTTGTTTTTTGTTGGACTTGCACGTTGGGATCTTGCCGAATGACAAGCTTGTCTAACGGGAATATGCCGAAAACATTTTGATGGACTTGTCGGTTGAAAACTGTGTAGTAGCCCATTATAAATGGTAATCTACCCTACTGAACGTCATTAGAAAATCATTATAAAGAACAAAAAGAACACACATACACTTGTTTGCTCAGATATTTTCAGACCGGCTTGAAAATAACACAAGGTAGGCTATCTAAAACGTGTATACAAATGCTGATATGACATAACTAAGCTATTTAACCTACAAAGCAAGCTACAAAACGCATGTCAGGAGCTACATGGGAAGGCACCGTAATATGTCGGATATAGATTCTAAACCCCTGTTTCCTGGCAAACACATTTTCATCTGGGACTGAGTAAGGGGTATCCCTTCCCTTACGTTTTGGGATCCCAAAAACAAATGGCGGACTTAGTTCGGATTCATCTGGGTCATTTTGTTAAATGACCGCTATCCTCCGCTGGCGACCGGAGGGATCCAGACGAAGAGGAGGACCGAACAACAATCTTCGCCGCACCCACCACGCCTATCTCCGAAACGTCCACGCGTCCAGCCAGCAAGAATAGGAAAGAAGTCTGGGCAGAGGATTATAAGAGAGAAGACTAGAATGTAGATAATACAAGGACGCGCGGTTTCAACAGTATAACACTTAGGATGTTATTATTATTATTTATTTGATCCCTTCAAAACTGAAGAGTGATGTATAAAACTTCAAACTGGCTGTTATGTTTTCAAACGTTACGCATTAAAAGGTTACGCACATAAGAGTCGAAACATCGGCGTAATATCCTCTGCTGATTTTTTTGTTTTTTTTCTTCATGATATCGGAAAAGCCATTTGATACTTTTTCGGCGGTTCTTCGGCTCTTCCTGACAATGCTTGTTAAGCATACGACTATTGAGATTCTTCTTGGATGCCGGAAGCGCCGCTGGAAATGTTGTTAAGGCCCAATGTATGGTAAGCTCGGGTCAGGGATCGGTACTGGCAAGGAGTCAAATGTTACCCCATGTCTTGAACATACGAATCAAGACTCATAAAGCTTTTATCATGACTGGGAGAGAATGCCCAAGAATGAGGAAATTACGGTAGAGAAAGTAGCTCCACAGATATACCATTATTATTTATTACAAAACACTCAGGACAGGTAGATCTAAACGATGTATTCCGGAATTTTCCTTGCTAGTTTACTCATCACGGTATTCGAATGGCTCAGGAGGTTCTGGCTCGGCTTCCTCTTCTACTTTCGGTAGGTTGAGAGCTAAAAAGTAAGAGGCAAAGTTAGAACCACAGTTACTGTGAAAAGAACGACGTACCGTCAAAAACGAAGTACTCTCTCGTTGAGGAGGTTACTTGCTAGCTGCCACCGTTCTTGGGACTGGATGGTGTTTGTTTTACTATATCCAGTTATTAATAACCATCTTACAGTTACATTTGTCTTTGTTATATTTTGGCCATCGACTCTGCTTTCCGTCATGAAACGATTTTTTCTAAGACTCAGATTCTGTAGATTCTAGGATCTGTCATGACTCATTATTTCAGAATCATCGACCTGAGAATTAAAGTCCATGGCAGCCAACATCGAGGTGAGACCCCAACTTTTTGGCTAGTGTCAAAATTTCAGTAAAGGATAAGGTAACGTTTTGACTCAAAACGTTACCTATCCTTTGCTGGAATTTCAATTTTTCTTTTCATCTTTTTTTTTGAACCTACACCTTGAACGGCCATAAGTCACTTTTAGCAGCTTATAATAAGCAACGTAATTTAGCTATGGAAAATGGCCATATTACTTCTTCTAAAGTACAAATGGCACGGTTATGTATCTATATACGTCTATATCGTATATATATATATATGCTGTTAACTACTTTTGCATTTCTTGTGTATTGTACCTATGTAAGATCTGTATTTGAAAATGCCAAGGGGGCAGAAACGACGCCGTTTAAGGTGAGTGGCACTCAAGTCGGCTACAACCAGTCAGATCGGCTAGGCTAGGCTACTTACCGTGGAAATAATAGCATTTTAGTATTCGAGAGAATTTTTCCAAAATTTCAGGGAGTTCCGGTTGTCTTAGCGATGGAACTGCGAAAAACGAGGGCACGACTCCTGATCCAATTCTCTTCTTCTTCTTCCTTTACTTGAGAGACAAGAGGCCGGTTCTGGTGTAATTATTCTCCTTCTTCCTTACCAAATTTTGACATTCGGAGCAACGGTAAAACCTCGATGCTACTTCACAACGTCATACAAGGAACGCATAATTAAACGAGCCCACCAACGAGTTAACGAAAATAGCCGATACTAGTCGCCTTATCTGTTTCGACCTATCAAGACCCTAATTATTGTCAGCCGACCTTCACACTTAATTAGCGATCATCCCAAAAGCGAAGCCCGCTGCGATATGCCATGATGAGGTCACGCAAGCACGTTACGCCTACAAACGCGCGTAGGCTTAGCGCCAAAATGTTCCGGTTTTTTCCGACCATTTTTTAATGTTCTATTTAAAATTCCTCAATGTCAGACCCGCACATTTTTTAGAGTTAGAGTTCAAATAAACTAAACATTGGTTGGGTGGCAAGTCGGCAACATTTGGGTTGAATTTCAAAACAGATACCAAATGGTCTCGCATCCACGAAAACATTGTCTAGTTTGGACTGAAATCAGAAATGCTTGAAAACCTTTGCACTAATCCTGTTCGGCCACGTGTTATTCTTATTTTGTCTTATTTTGTTTTTGCTGCAACAAAATCGTTTATATGTAATTTAAGTTTCGCAATGCGGTCTCGGGTTCATACAACTTTCAGGTTACGACATAAGAAAAACAGTCGGATCATCATTACTTCATAACTTACTTAATTTGACAAATAATCTAGAAAATCTTCTATTTGGATTGGTCTGCTGGACTAGTCTGTACATCGCCTAAGGTTTCAAAAACACGTTACTACTTACAGAGGCGTTACTAGCCAAAATGTTTGGGGGGGGGGGACAAGGTATTTACCGACTGGCTGGTCATTTTTACCGACTATTTTTGCGGATAAAACCGACTGTTATTGAGAAAAAAACGACTGTGTTGACGATAATTCGGCTGATTTGAAGAAAAAACGACTACTTTTAAGAAAAAATCGACTGTTTTTACGAAAAACCGACTGTTTTTTATTGTTTTTAAGAAAAAACGACTATTTCCAAGAAAAAAATCCACTGTTTTTACTAAAAATCGCGGCGCGAAGCGCCGACTCGGTTATTTTTTACCAACTGGCCGACAGCATTGGGGGGGGCGTCCCCCCTCCCCCCCCCAATAGTGACGGCTCTGACTACTTATCCTACTTATTAAAAAAAAAAATATAGTTGCTCGTAAACGGATAAAATTAGGTCAGCTACGATTTTTTTTTCGCCGCTTTCATCTTATCCTCCGAGCAACTGGCGTCCAAAAGACTGGAACAGACCTACGTTGGTCTCCAAACTCGGTACAAATTTATCGTAAAGGCTGTACCATCTGAACGGACTGTCCGGCCCACGAAAGGGAACAACAAACCTCATAGGAACTGTTAAACCGGAAATTAAGTAAATATTGATTTTTATTTGTAATGTAGTGTGTCCGCTAAATACCCCGTTTATGTTTTTTGTTGCCTTAAAATACAATATCATCATAATGTTAACACGTTTTTGCCAAATCGACCCGCGCAAATTCACGGCAGAGAGGGCAGAGTACGGCGCGACCTTGACATAAACATACGAAGGACAACACACTCGCCAGACTGGTTCTAAGAAAACCAGTTCTAGACCAGGCCCAGGCTTACTAGGGCTGACCTTAACCGCGGATCGGTTGTAAACGAACGGAGATAGGGAAAAACTAGACTCGACAGGGATCGGATTACGCATAGTCAGGTAGAAAGCGAAGAAGTTCTTTTTCGCTTGTCAATCCGACACAGGGATTGTCGCGTAGGGGTGTTGTCGACGAACACCTATAAACGCCACATCATCAAGAAGAAGGTAAAGGGTTTCGTCTGTGACAGATGTGACCCCAAATACGAATAACAAGCTATTTATGACAAAAATACACTTAAAATGGTGAAGTAGTGATAAAACATTACGCAGGAATTGCGAGCCTGGTCGCTCTGCCAACTTCAGCTTTAAAAAAAAAAAAAAACAAGAAAAGAAATTTTTGCTCCAGGAACTGAAAGCTACGAGTTGAAGAACGCGATTTGTTACGGCAATGCTGATAAAGTTCACAGCTTGTCAGGTTTTGCCAAAAACGAAAAGGACGAAAGGTCACCCGAGGGGTTGCTCACTCGCTGGGCACCACTGTACACCCTCCCTGGGCACCGGGCACCACTGTACAACCATTTTGGGAGTGAGCAACCCCTCGACGTCACCTCGACCGCCCGATCCCCAAACGCAAGATTTTGCTCCCCTTTTCATTTATCCGGCTGATTCAATTTATTATTTCCTTTAATTCTGCTGATTTTACGACCGATATCTTTTATATTTGTATCCATATTCATATTAAAGGCTACGAAATCTGCTAGATCGGTTTAAACTGAATTTACATTGTGTCAGGGAAATTACTGCAGTGAAACGCCCTTAACTGACTCTTAAAGGACCCCTCTTGCTTATTCTGCCATTTATAATATACATAGATCCCTGATGGAGTTAGGCTTCTAAAATCCCCACCTTTTTCCATTGTTTCATTTTGTGCCTAAGAATTTTTAGCGCTTTTTCGCCCGTGCCGAGTTTTGCTCGTCACACAACCCAAAATTTACCTGAATCTTTAACGTCCGCTGACAACACTTTCACACATAAGGATATGAGAATCTTCTGTCTTTGACTTCATTTATTAGCTTGGTTTTTCCACTTTTTAAACGGCGCGTTCAGTTTTCAAATGTTTTACGCCCGGCAGCCGCGTCGGAGAGCAGGAAGGCTGGATAGAGTCGACAAGCGCTAACAAGAAAATTGCTAAATTCAGGTGGAAAAGAAGGTATTTGTGAAAAACGTTTGTTCTGGTCCACTTTATAGTGAAAAGATCATTTCTAGTAAGAGTTGTGCTTTAAGACCTCATGTGACTGTACGGAAAAAAATGGGGTGTAACCAAAAGGAAGAACCTCCACGACAGCTGGTCCCAAGAAAACCTCCCAAAATAGTTCCCCACAAATGTGATACAACGCTGAAGTCACGCAATTCATGTATTTCGGCTATTTTCCACACCTCGGAAAGCATAAACGCGGAAGGATTTTGCAAGTCAAAGATGCACTTCCGCGAATCTGTTGTCGCGTTGCGACCTTACATCGACACAACAAAAAAATCCGCCAAAACTTCCTGCTTACAAATTCTAACCACGCATCATGACTTCAGAAATTCAAACAAGAAGTAGAAACAAGAATTCAGGTTTTTACTCTGACAACGAGTGAGCTATGCATCACTATCCAACACGGTTGATGCAATCAATCCTACGAAAGGGTGGACAATAAAGATGATGTTAGTCGTAAATACTATCGCAAACAAGACCGAAGATTTTGATGGGATCCCAAAGGGGAAGATTTGTTGAACTTGTTGATACACAATCGGGTCTTGTAGACAGGCGTCACGTACCGAGGAGAGGGAGGTTGCCCCAAAACATTTTGGCTAGTAACGACTCTGCTTGCACATTTCCGGTCTTTGCCAGATCAAGTAGCCTACACACGCGATATCATCCAACTGCCTGCAAAACTGACCTGCACTTTGACCCTAAAGATGCCCAAACCAAGTTTCAACAAAATATTTATAGGCATAGCCTACGGACAGACAAATCTGACTTCACTGACACCCGAAAATAAAAAACAATAACACCAGCACACCATGCACTCCCATGATATCAGTCCTATCCTACCCAGGGCCAAAATTTTCTGGTATTGCCCTGATGTTACAAGAGCCAGCCGTGCGGTAAAAACTGGGCCGGGCGGTAAAAACTGAGCCGGGCGGTAAAAACTGAGCCGGGCGGTAAAAACTGAGCCGGGCGGTAAAAATTAAATATTAATTTTTGAGAAGATTTGGAATGCACAGTTGTTTTTTTTACCGAATTTCCGCCAGGAGGTATCATTGTTCTGCACAGTTTACTAGTGTTATAATCATTATCACCCTTGCTTTTCTTCGGGCGATAATATATAATAACATAAAACTGGCCATTTTTTTAAATTTTGTACCACATGTCTTACTTTTTCTGAAATTCTGTCCCCTGCATGTTTGAAACATTGTACCCCGAAATTGGGGATTTGTGTCTGATCGGTTGATTTCCATATTTGAAATTGTGTGTTACTATACTAGGCTATAGGCTATGTTGTATTGATGTCAGACTAATGAATATTAGGGGTGCGTCCGCGGCGCTAGGTTTCCATAATGCCACAGTCTCCCCTACATTACACAAAAAAACCGCAGACCCCTCAAAAACTGAATTTCAACTCAAATTGTTCGGAAATCAATTGGCTTTAATTTTAAAAGAAAGAAAAGTTCGTTACCTTGGCCTTTCTTTGCACTTTTTGCCATATTTTAAACCCATCATTTGGAAAATACAATAAACAGAGAACAAACAACATTTTTTTAAATTGAAATAAAAAACAATGTTCTTGAAGAATTACGGGATGATCGAAATTATTTGATGGTCTGAACGGGGACACCGGTGAGCTTTACACTCGTCTTAAGTTACTAATGTCTGAGCAGACGGAAAACACCGACGCTAGTCTGGATTTCGATAAGTCATTATTATGAGACACGATAGGAAACAAACTCGATGTTGAAGAACCCAAAATCTCAAAAGTTGCTGCGCCAGAAATCTCGGGAAATCCGAAACGGCTCCGCCCCGAGGTAGGTCGAACTTATTATGCAACTCGCATCTCTTCAGGCGCCGGCACCCAATTCAATCACAAGTCGGCTATTAAACTAACAAACTCATTAACATCCTTCGCGGTAATTAAACATGCTAAAATGGCAGCACGACTTTGTGTTTGAAAATACGGCGTGTTACAAAAACAATGCGCAAATCACGCAATTAAAATGGTTGTATTTGTTTGAATGATTGATTAACTGTCAAAAAGGTTACAAGCTAAGCATAAGCAAGAATTTGAGGCGTTTTTCCGCGACAATCTTCGGATTAAAATCCTAGATAACGGAGAGAAACAGCAAATCGACCATTGCCAGATTCCCGAATCCACGATCCAAGAACAAATTGGCAGATTGCCACAGAAAATGATTTTTCGTAATCTGGATTGTCGAAGAAAACGCATTTCGGAGAATCCGGATTGCGAATCGTCAATCTGGATTGTCACGGAAAAAACGTCATTAATATCACTGACTGACAATGAGCCTGTACTAGGGACTGTCGGCTAGAAACCAGCTTTCAAGGGCTCTCCCCTTCGAAACATTAGCAGGGTTATGAAGTTGGTTTCCTCGGATTCTCATCGCTCTTGTTAATAACCAGGGGTAGAGTGTGGGCAAAGGGTGCTCAACCCCAGCTCTCGTGCAAGCGGGGATCTTGACAATAAAATTGACAGTGACTATAATATCTTAAGATCACGGGTCTTTACTGTGAAACGTCCACTCAGCGAAACGTCTTGAACATGTTTCTTTCTTTCTTCATTCCTTCTTTACTTTTTCAAGTAGCTACCTTGTTTTCTTTGGTATTTTAGGGTTATTTAGTCCTTTAGTCACGGTAAAAGTCCCTTGTATAAAGTGTCATCTATGTATGTTATTTAGTCCCTTACAAGTTAGCCTCTGGGTGCTGAAGCGTTGGTTACTTTTTGTTGGAATAAACCCACCATCCTCTCAGAAAAGTTTCTAAAAAAGTCCCAATGAAAGAAGGCCCTCAACCCTCTTACGCGCACGTTCTTAAAGTTTAACTGAAAAGCCAACTTATTTTTGTGTCATTTAGTTGAATACACTGAATTGTTTGGATTCTGCAAAGGGATTTTGTTTTGTTTTCCACTATCTGCTCTAGTTATGACGTTCAGAATATATGCGGCTGTCCCCACAGCGAAAATTCTACTATGTCGCGGGAAATTTTTATCTAAACACAAACAAGGCTTTTCAGTGGGCAGTGGCGATATTGGTGAAGATTGCTTAGTGCCTGAACAAAAAAAAAGGCATAAATCTTTCTTGTGAGGCACACAACAAATTAGAGGTACCACAAATCACATGGAAATTCCACTATTTGAAAATCGATTATTCCTGAATAGCGGAACAACCAAGTAACGCATTTTCAGCGGGTCTTCAAGCCAATTTAAGTGAATAAGTGATAGGATCCCAGTCCTTTTCGGTTAAACTTTAATGACTAGGTGTGTAACACCAAGAACTTACAAGACTGGAATACCAAGATGTAATAACACAATGTAGATATGAAGAATAACAATGGGCTTGGCTGTTGACGGTTTTGTCTTGAGCAGTAAAGTCTGATTTAACTGGACAATTTCGTGTCTCGTTTACAGTCACGTTCGCCACCCGACACCATTTCGTTTATTGCGTTATGAAACGCCCACTCATGTCATAACCCTGGCTCTGGACAAAAAGCGTCTGATAGGCAGTTGGTTTTATTTCACGCCGTTAAATTTCCAGAATCCGTCACCGTCTATGTCACCACCACTTTCCTATGCCACAAACGTTCTTAGTATAAGCCTAACCCGGGTAACCAGCGTCCCCTGGTTAAGGAACGGATCGCCGTTATCATTGGTAAGATTATCATATGGCGATGCTCTAACTTATCATAACTTATCATATGGCGAGTGGCGACGCTCTAACTTTCAAAGTTTTTGCTTATCTTTGAAAACACCTACTTTTTTCACTCTTTTAACCTCCCTTTTCTCTTGTCTTCATTTGTTAATTATTATTATTATTTTTCCTTTTATCACCTGCACGTACAAAGTGATCTCACTTTCTGAGACTTTACGCCCACCGTCCTGCCGCCTGTTAATCAACTTCAGGTTCCCCTCGTGTCCCCTCTGAAGGCGGCATAATGGGGTCTAGGCGAGAACCCCCCCGGCGAACCCCCCCCCCCCGTTACCAAAACCCCCCGGTACCAACCCCCCCCGACCAAAACCCCCCCGGTACCACACCCCCCGGTACCACCCCCCCCCCCCGCATAAGAAAAGACGGGTATGTAAGAGTAGAGTAACTGGTAGGTAGAGAGTAAGAGAAGAATAGAAAAACACCCCGGTACCAAACCCCCCTCCCCGGCGAAACCCCCCCCGAATCCTTAGACCCTCACATATTCCGACTGGGATTTACTGGGCAACAAAACGAACAACCATGCGACAGTTTTACCATTGACAAGCACGTAAGAAGAGTAGTAAGGTGAAGAGCTAGTAGAATATTTCTGGGACTACCTTGAAAGTGCTATCACAAAAAGAGCTCAACCTTTCCCTTGACCCAAAGGATCCTCCCATCAAGTCTCATCAAAATATCTCATTCCCTTCGCGAGTTATCATGCTCACAGACGGAAAGCAGGACAACTTTTGCGGTGTCATAGGTGTCCTCTCCACTTACTGCCCGTCTTCGAGTTTCTGGTATGAATCAGGGATAACTAAAGAGCAATCAGGCAAGGGGAGCTTCACATTGCACCAATGGGTGGCATCTTAACTGCAGCTTCCTCGCCAAGAAGGGGGAGGCATTGGGAAAGGATTTGTTGGGGGTCGTTACACTGAGTGGAACTGGCTCTGATTTGATCATTCACATTTAACACCTCACTGACAACAGCTTCAGTTGAATGCGGGTGTTTGGCGACTACAGCAATTAGTCTGTCACCATAACCTTCACCTTCGCCTTAAACTCCCTTTGTTTATCACTGTTCGGATACCCGCTGTACTTCAGACATTATTGTAGAGTCAAGTTTGCGAAAGAAGTGTACTCTACTCTTACTCTCTACCTACCAGTTACTCTACTCTTGCATACCCGTCTTTTTTTATGCGGGGGGGTTTTGGTCGGGGGGTTTTGGCGGGGGGGTTTTGTCCGGGGGGGTTTTCGCCGGGGGGTTTTAGCCGGAACCCGACGTGAATTTTCAGAAAGATCTATTCTGAGCGATTCAGATGCGGTCACGTTACTACGTTCAACTGGGTCCATAAGTCCACATTAGTAGAGAAATAAAAATTCTCGACACGGTTTATTTTCTGTTGTTAAAGAACACGTCGTAATTATGATGGTAATTTCTTCTACTTCATCATGCGCCCGATCATGGTTTCCGAGGAGCTTATTCGTCCGGAGACCGGTTATGCAATTTTGGCCAAGATCCCCTCAAAAAATAATCCTCTTTTTTCCTTAAGAGGGGAGGTGGGAGGGGATTGAGTGTATACTCAGGAACAAGGCAAGGTAAAGTAAAGGTAAAGGTATCAGCACTAGCCTTGACAGGCCACGCTGGCGGTGCTGATCTCCGACTCTCGGCCCTCAGCCAGGAAGTTCAATGGGGGGTTGGGGGCCAGCCATCCTGTGCGTTTGCATACCCTTCCTGTCACCTTCTCCGGATTTCTCCAGGTACCCATTTGAAGCTGGGTGGACTTTGGCTTGTCTTACAGGGTTACGCCACTAACCCCCGCTCGAAACCAAACAGTAGGCACAACCGAAACTCGAACAAGGGCAAGGGACATGGAAAGAGGCCGTGTTTAATTTCTGTAAGAATAGCTCAGTTGTAAAGTGGTCAACTATTTCAGAACATCTGAGCAGAAACATATGTAGTACGAGGAGTCCTAGCTGGTGAAAGATGCTATAACTTACTTGCAACTGGTTCTACGAGCTCCTCAGCCTTGTCCATGTCAGTGCGCTTGACCATAATGATTCCACCAATGGAAATGTCTTTCATTGTTGAGTATCCAGCGCCATCTTCCAACTGGATTAACTTCAGCTGAAGAAAAGAGAAAACCGTCAGGACAGGCGAGAGCTGCAGGTCTTTCCTTATTTTTCTTTCAAAATCTAGGCTAGGTAGGCGAGGACAAAGCAAACAATTTTCAGCTCTCGCGAATGCAAGTGAAGAACCGACGCTGCAAAGTTTGACGGATTTATTCTAGCTATCACAGTTAATTTGTTTGTTGTTTCACAAGTTATTACTCTGACAAGTTGTTTTCTAGTTCCGACACAAATGATACTCGGAAGAAAACATATGCAAAGCGTTTGCTGAGGGTTCCGCCACGGACAAGTAATAACAGTCTACTCAGCAAGTATGGAGTGGCACGGTCTACAGCTGCAGTACTGAAAAGGCGAGAGCATATTTAAGCGAAGCCTCGACTGTCAGCGCAAACTTTCAATAGTGCAATTTTGAGTTCAGTTCAGTTCAATTTTATTCATAAAAATAATAAGCACTATTAACTCTTTATGGCCCACCATAAGGCCTAACATAAGGCCTGACAATGGGAGGGGCTTATTCTTCATTCATATAGTCTTAAGGGAAACAAACCAAACAAATAAAACAAAAAGGAGAGAAAAAAGAATAAAGACATTAGACATAATAAACTGACAAGAAAGGATCGGGTGATTTAGGTATTGTTTTGTTTATTATAGTATGTTACTCCTTAGTTTTGAGGTAAACAAATAATTAAATTAGTAATGACAAAGTTTAGTGTTTCCTTCTTCTTTTAATTCTTTATTCCTACTCCGTCTAGGCCATGTGCTTTTGCTGGGTGAAAAAATAAAATTATTATTAGGATTAACTTTTTGTTGTTACCACTAATGTTCTTTTTGTTTTTTCTTCCCTTTTTCCTTCTCTGATCAAAATGCTCCACATTTATTTGTATAATTCCGACTGCCTTCTGTAGCTGTAGCTATTCGACTAAAAAATTTACTGATTTAAGGACAGTTGTTTCCCATGATGAGTAATAGCCCAAATTAATAATAAGACATATTTGTTTTCACCCTACGATCCGCCACACGCCTTGCAAGTTCGTGTTCGGGGAAATGATGGTCTTAAAGGACCACTCGTACTTATTCTGAATTTCATATTATCCCTAGCTCAGTCAACCACAAACCCCTGATTTTTGGATACCCTATGCCGAACGCTGGATATGCCCACCGTTTGGCATAGCCTACGCTTAACCCTGGACACCCTATGCCAAACGCCGGATAGCTGTCGGCACCTTAACCCTGACCTACCTCACTACAGTTGAATTCTGATTGGTTGATTTTTGAGCTTCACTCAAACCATCAATATTTGATTGGGC
The DNA here is from genome assembly GCA_023053555.1 of Branchinecta lindahli. NCBI lineage: Eukaryota > Metazoa > Arthropoda > Branchiopoda > Anostraca > Branchinectidae > Branchinecta > Branchinecta lindahli. The sequence goes on from JAKZAO010000004.1 coordinate 20,446,231, forward strand.
CCCAGTATCCAGCATCTGGCATAGTGTATCCAGCGTTTGGCATAGGGTATATCAAACGCTAGATATACCCAGCGTTTGGCATAGGCTTTCCCAAAATCAGGGATTTGTGGTAGACTGCCCTAGCTCCCATACGGAATTATAAGCGTGAGAAATCCCCGCCCTTCGCCATAGCGACGTTTTGCATCTACGGCTTTTGGGCACTTTTTCGGCCAAGCCGAGTTTGCCGGAGTCAGTCAAGCAGCTCAAACTTCGCCGAAAGCTTCAAGGCCCGCAGAAACTCTTCCAAAAATAAGGGCATGAGAAACTTACATTTTTTTTTCATTTTGGAAGGCTTGGTACGCCGACAGGTCTATCTTTTGTTTGTGACTGCTTTTCTTTCGCTTGTCTTTTCCTACTTTTGAACCACGGCGCGCGCAGATTTCAAATATTTTGCGTCGAACCTCCGCTTCGGAGAGCGAGATGTCGACAAGCGTCAACAAGAAACCGTTATTTTCACGGGGCAAGTATCGGCATTTCGAAAAACAACATTTTCAATCATTTTATGGTAAAGAGATCCTTCTAGTCAGAATTGTGCTTTAGCGAACGAGGTACAAGGATAAGTCGAGTATAAGAAAGACTCCTCTTAACCATTGTATGTAGACTGGGACATATTCTAAAAAGGATTCCCACCTATTATAACCATGTTTTAACACTGCCATATAAACTAACTAACATTTCTCAACCATTATAGTCTTTTATTCTTCAGAGAACATTTCTCACGGTAGTAAAATTTACCAAATTCGAAAAACTCTTCTTGTCAAACGCACTATATAATTACATTTATAAACCGTGAAAGAGTTTAGGAATAATAAATCTATTATCCCGTTTTAAAAATTCCTGCTGGGATAAAAGAGAAAACAATGCTTCTGGCGTACTGCGCATGTTTGGTATCTATTTGTTTACTTTTTAGTATACTTTGCGAGACAAACAATGCAAACATTAATAGCGAGAAAGCTGCATCATCAGTCCTCACCTTCTAAGAGTGAATAAGAAATTGCACCTTTGTCATCTGCCAAAAACAGAGCAGTTTTTCAGTCAATTATAATTTATAAATGATGCACTGACATTCCTAGCAACGGAACTTTTCGAGGGTATTATACTGGTTAATGTCCAATTCCCTGCAGAAAGAGAACAACACCATGGTATGCTTTGGTCTTTTTTCTTGCCTGATGTGAAGACACGCGTTGGAAAATATCGAGCACTTTATGAACGTTTACAAAGAGCTAAAGCAATTGAGAGAGGTTCAGGGAGTGGAATCTGGGGGGAAGGATTGGTTGATACGGAGATCTAGCGAAAAACGCTTTTGTAGGAATTAAAACTCAGGGAAGGTTCATCTGTCAGAGAATGATACACAGGGAACACTTTCTCTAGTTCTGTCTCGGGTTTCGTACCGTTTTGTTTTTTGACAACTGGTGAGATACTGAGTAACAGATTTGCGCATGGGATCATGAACCTGCCCGGTTTACCTATCCGGTCACCTACACCTCAAAACTAGAAATATAGCCTAGCTGATGATTCCGGAAAGTATCCAGCCCCTCCATCTCAAGGTGTTTGCGTACGTGTTAAATTTAGAAACACAAAGATGAAAGAAGGTTCGAAACAGATTAAATATTTTTTTTCTCCGTTTGTTTTTCTGTAATATTTATGTAATTATCGTTTGTTGTTTTTTGTTGTTTGGGGGTCACGCAAGGTATTTTTGTTGTTTAGGGGTCACGCAAGGTACTGTTTTTGTTTTGTTAGTCTCGGTACATGGTCTCATTCTCCATATTCTCTCTTTTTTTTCTTATAAGTCAGCACAGCCTCGCAAGCCCCGCTTTTGTTATGCTATTGAAAAGAAGAATGTCTATTTTCAATAAAACTGTTCTACTACTATCGGAATTTACGCTTAGAATTTTCGTCAGGATACAAGATTAACCGTCCGGTTTGCTATCCCACCCAAACCTTTCGCCATTTGTGTCTAGCAACGGGATACACCTAAGCAAGATACGATTAGTAGTAGTACTTGTGATCAGTACTGTACCTGAGGACGGAGAACTCTGGCGGGATTCTGAAGAACTTCGAAGTTCGGCTCGTCTTTTTTCGCTGCCGCCGCAGCAGCTTCTGCCTCTTCTTTCGCTTTTTTCTCCTTCTCGCTCTCGTCTTTCTTTTCTTCATCCTAAAAAAAAAACAAGGAAAAGAATGAAGATGCTGAAGCATGTTTGGTATGACTTGTACCAGGGACCCATAAATTTCCTGTAATGCCTCGCCATTCAGGGGGCTTGTCGTTTCCTATGCTTCAATGTTGCTATGGTGCCCGACCCTCTCCTATTTTCCAACAATTCCGCTTGGGTCGAATCGGCGTTCTTGTTTGCCTCATTGGACGTGAGCGCCACAGAGACTCCTCCCTCAAGGCGCCAGCAGCCAATCCCAAATTTTGTCTATCTGGATAGTCGCGTATTCTATCCCGTGGGTATTTCTCGAACTAGCGGACGGTCGGTCAAGAGCGCATCATGAATCTCTTATTGACAAGCTCCCTGTATGGCGAGGGATTACAGGAAATTTATGGGTCCCTGTTTGTACTCTACTGGGTCACCCACGTTCCGACTTTCCCCACCTTAGGAAAAATAAGCACTAAACCCCAGACTTAATGTACATTTGAAGCAGAATACATAAGGTTTAAGATCTATGCAAATTCCAAAAGAAACTTCCTGGTTTTTTGTTTGATTTTTTTTTTTACGCGAAGACACTTAACTTCGCACTTTATGAATGTTCGTGACAAAGTAAAATATTCGAGGAAGGAGATTGTTAGGATAGAACACGGGGGTGGTGGTGGATCAGAATGATTATTACGGAGGTTGGGAGACAATCTTTTCTAGGAATAGAAAATCATGGAAGGTTCGTCTGTCTGGGGATGTCGCAAAGCGAGCACTTTCTATAGGCTTGCTCGGGTTTCGGTTTTGTTTTATTTCTTTTTTATAATATGTAAATTTTGTTTTGTTCTTGAATGTTTCTGTGATTTACGATGACCATTCCAAGTCCAAAAGTCGCGGCCTTGTCCGTTGATAAACATTAGCAAAAACATTAAGCAAAAAATAAAATAAAGAAGCGTGCCTACCACATCCATTTTGTCCGATTTGGCCGCCTCGCGGCGCTTGGCTCGAGCTGTGATGGATAAAACTGCTGCTGAAACACGCTCCCTTTCTTCTCGCTTCTTTTCTTCCATTGGTGGAGGAGGGGCGAACAAGGAGGGCTTGGCGTTTGACTTGATTGCCAACTTCGGCATCTAAAATAAAGATTATATAAATGACTCCAAACACACTGCGCAGTTATGAATTCTATCCCTCTTTCACTAAAAATTCGAAGAACACAAAATATAAGCAACACCAATAATTCGTTTAATACTATTCCGACTTCAAAGAAGGAATATAAATAACTAATCCAACAAAAAACTTGTAAACCAACACATTAAAACAACTAGATATTTAAAAATGAAACCGATTTTGTAAGTAAAAATTTTATATTTGTATTAGCCTTTAACAGAGCGAGATTTCAGATCGACCCTAACGAGAGTGGCTCTAGACTGAATAGCTTTTGCCTTGTTTGGTTCAAAAAGGCAAATTCTCTGATGAGGCAGAATAAATAACTTCCTTCACCGAAGTACGTTGAGACTGAGTGTTGAGAAGTGTTTGAACTATGTAGTTAGTTTTCTTTGTTTTGTCTTCATAAAGTGTACTGAACATGTAAGTAGTATTTGATATGCATAATATGTATTGTACCATGGCCCGATGGGCTTTCCATGTACAATACATACATACATATCTTTTAAAGTGTTATCCCTAGATGGTGCGTCTATTCCCCTCTCCCCTCCCGTCGTTCGTGCGTCGGTCCAAGAGGAACACTGGCAATAAATTTTTTCCATAACCAGCTAAAACTTTGGCCCAATTTTTACACAGTTTCATCCCATCATTTATTCCTGGTCAAATCAAAGTGTATTAGTTAATCTGTTTCGTTTCTGCATACTTCGTAAATATCTGTTTTATTCATCTTCTAGCTTTATTTGGAGCTATTTAGAAAAAATAAATTTGATTAATTGATAACGAACAAACGAAGTAACGTTTTTTTTATCGATTTTGTAGGCCTATTTAAGTGAATAAGTGACGCGTAACTAGATTGTCGGATTTCAGCCATATTCGGTTAAATTAAGGAAGTCTAACACCCCATACTAGGAACGATCTGAGCTATACGAAAGATAACGTCATAATAGATAAACAGAGTTTCCAAAACCGTTGCAAACTTAACGGTGATTTTCTGTATGCATTAAAACGAAACTGCTTCAAGACTTTTCTTATAATTTCCCTACGGTACTCCTTGGAGGCAGTCTTACAGACATTTCATAAGGGCGAGAAAGTTTGCTCTGGAATTGCAGATTGCAAATCTCGCAAACTTTCGCATCGCTAACAGGATTATGCTGAAACTGAAGCAGTCAACGAGCAGACATTAATTTCGCGAATGTACTGAACTCTGAAGATAACAAAGAGACGAGCGTCCCAGGCTTCAATGAAAATGGTGTACTCTGTCCACCGTCAAAGCGAACTTCTTGCACAAGTAATATGTTACAATCCCTTGAGCATTTGGAAAACTTCTTGTTATGCGACTGTATATTTTAGGGCGTTCATTTAGTTAATTAGTTTAGTCTGATCTTTTTATTCTTCTTCTTTTATTGTTTTTCATCCGTATGGCAGGGTTCGGACAGGTCGGTTCGTTTCAAATTATAGGCTCTGTCCTATTTTTATAGGATTTCCCGGGCCCAAATATAGGCCAAATATAGGATTCGGAAGTCTTCGGGATCAGATCTGTGGTAGATGGCGTGGGATACCGGATCACATAAATTCGTCATTTCCCGAGTTTCCGAGAGTCCCCGAGTTTCTGCCCGAGTTTCTCAGATACGTGAGTTTCTTCGCACATAGTGACATTCCGTCGGGGATCTTACCGGGGAACATCGCATGGAAGGTTGCGACAATATGGTCTGAAGAGTTAGCAGACATGGAACTCTGTACCGTCTGAAGTGCCCATATTAACTCAGCTTTATAAGCGGCATCACGCTCACAAAACATGTTTGTACTAACTAATGGTTTATCCTTGGTTGTTTCATCAACTCGAGATTGTCCGGTCAGGTGAAGCTATAGTGGATGTAGTTGAGCAGTAACTGCGGCTTTGTGTTCTGCCGATCGCACATGCTGGTTTAGCTGAGCAACCCCAGCTGTTCAACCAAGATTTTTCAAGCAGAGTTTGCAAAAGAACGAGTACTGGTCGTTCCCAGTCTTACACCATTCGCCAATCTTTCTACCGCTGCAATCCGTCTTAGCAAGCCATAAACTATTAAACTTGGTAGGCCCCATACTTAATTACCAAACATCACCTGCAAAATAGCATCCCAAGATTAAAAGACCATAAAAAGAAAATTTGTGGATATGTCCGAAACTGGGCCGTATTCGCATCAGCCTTTTAAATAGCGTTCAGCCAGGAAACGCATAAGTCGCAAGAACTCCAGTCTCATTAAGCAGAGACTGCTAGCCTATATACTGATCTTCGCTCATTTCGGACAGGCCCAACATGACAAACAAGAGCTGTAAGCTCATATGGCACTTGCATGGGTTGAGATGTAGTGTTTGATCTAATGTACTTTTAAGGTTACCTTTGCGGTTCAGATGCGCACTTTAAGGGAGCTACAGAAAAAGTATTTTGTTTTAGAACTTGGCTGTAATGATACGCACTTTATAGGCGCTAGAAATTCATCTGTAAGAAAATCTATTGAGACAAAACGATCACAGGCCCTTAGGGATCATTGATATATACCGTTTGGTAAAAAGTTTTTTTTTTCACTTTTCGGTTAAAATGTGCACTTTAAGGGTGATAAAATCAATTTTTAAGCAAAACCCTTGCGGCACAAATGATCATGGGTTGAGATGTATCGTTTGATGAAAAAAAGTAGTTTTCGACCTTGCGGTTCAGATGCGCACTTTCAGGGAGCTAAAACTTCATTTGTAAGCAAAACCCTTGAGGCAAAAATGATAATGTGCTCACGGGGATCATGAAAATGTATAATTTGGTTAAAAGTATTTTTTCTAAATTTGCGGTCAAGATTGGTACTTTAAGGAATGTCGGATTTGGGAAGTGGCGATTTCTGAGCCAATCTTGTCGAAACTCTAATATTCCAGCCCAGTTCGATCGTCCTAGCACATCTGGAAGTACCTTAAATCGCGATCACCGGAATTCCGGACCCCCCCCCCTCAAACTCCCCCACAGTCGCCGGAGCCAATCCGGTTCTGTAAGTGATTTATCCAGAGCATCTCTTTATTATTCCCACGAAGTTCGATCCCGATCTCCCCAGTCTGAGCCGGTCACGTATTTTCTCCCCCCCCCCCATTGTTGTCGAATCCGGTCCGGACATGACAAAGGTCACCAGAGACATGTCCTCTGATCAATTATCCAATTTCACTCAAATCCGATCAACCGTTCCAAAGTTACGCATAACTCAGTATTCCGGATTCCCCCTCCCACTACTCCCCCCACCACTATCGGATCATGTAAATTTTTATTTATAAGTCAGTTTGATCGGGTCCCTGATTCGCCTCCCAAGTTTCGTCGTGAAATTCCCCAAAACCGCCATTACCGGAATTCCAGGAAACTCCCCTCCACCCCCCCCCCTAGTGTCCGGATCCAGTCCAAATGTATAAAGGATTTATCTGGAGCAGATGCTTGTTCTTCCCAGCAAGTTTGACTCCGATCCCTCCATTCTAACCGTTTCTCGAGATTTCCGGTCTCCCCCCCCCATCTCCCCCATAGCTGTCGAATCCGGTCCGGACTTCAAATGGGACATCAGAGGTATGCCATTTATTCAGTTATTAAGTTTCATTCCAATCCGATCATCCGTTCGAAAGTTACACACTACTCCAGTTTTCCGGATTCCCCAGCCCTCCACTCCCCCCCAGTTGGTCCGATTGGGAAACTGATTATTTCCAGGTTAGTCCGGTTCGGTCCCTGATGCTCCTGCCAAGTTTCATCGTCCTAGCACATCTGGAAGTACCCCAACTCGAAAAAGTGTGACAAAAACTACTTAATTCTCAGAATTCCCCGGCCCACCACTCCCCCCCAGATGGTCGGATCGGGAAACTGATTATTTCCAGGTTAGTTTGGTCGGGTCCCTGATTTTCCTGCCAAGTTTCATCGTCCTAACACATCTGGAAGTACCCTAACTCGAACATGTGGGACAAAAAAATTCGGACAGACAGACCGACCGACCGACCGACCGACAGACGGAATTGCGATCGGTATATGGCACTTGAGCCAGAGGCTGCAAGTGCCATAAAAACAAAACATAGGCTACTAAGTCAACACAACAGCATAGCCCAGGCAGAAGCAGCTTACTATTATAAGCCCAACACAAAGCATTAGTTAAGTTCAAACAGCTCAACAGTTGTAATTAATTATCAATCTACACCGAAAGACAGCACAGTCTACAAGCAGAGTCAAAAGCAAAGAAAAGCACATCTTGGCTTACTTAACGAGCAGTGAAAATTGCAAATCATGAGCAATGTTCTTAGTGCTTTCAGCCGAAAATATAGGAATAATATGATTTTAGCCAAAATATAGGCATTTTATAGGAGTGCATTAAAATATAGGAATTTATTGGAATTTATAGGCGAGTCCGAACGCTGCCGTATGGGGACGCGAGGGGTTGGCAACTCTGTGTGGCACTCGTACACCCTCCAGTATGGCACTTGTGTGGCACTGCGTGGCACCCTCCAGTATGGCACTGTGTGGCACTTGTGTGGCACTCGTACACCCTGACGGTGAGTTGCCAACCCCTCGTGGGGACGCCTTGTGCCATTTCTTAGAAGTGTTAAAGAAATTACTGATTTCATTAACACCTGTTAATGAAATAAAATGATACGTTTGAGTGTGAACAACGAAAAAATACCCTTGACGTGTTTGCCAATTTCTTTCACACCCTTGTATTATGGGCATTACGCATTTCGTGTCTTACTTTTTAACCTTTTTGTTTCTATTTCTTTCTCGTAGTTTACCATGGCTCATCTGTTTTGTAAGAAAGATGGCCAGACTCTACGAGTGGCATATTTCAGATACTGCAAATTCCTCCTCCGGCTCCCTAGATGGCAGCGAACCAGACAAGTCATTGCTCGATTTGGTCTAGTAGACGTACCCTCTCGTATTCGGACTTCGAGTGATGACCTTTGTAAAATGACTATCAACCTGATTTACGTTTACGACCCTCTGCGGCCCTTTTTCCTTACTGATGCTGGTTAATTAGTTCATTTTGTTTTTGTTAGTTTCGATTTTTCGTTTATTTATAATACTCGGTACTTTGTGTTTCTACACTTTTATGGCTAAGTTCATTCATTCATTTTCATGTAGATGTCCAACTCAAATCTCGGCGACCCGTGGACAGTCCAGGGCCCAACGCCGAGCCTCATTGACTACCCCCCCCCCACACAATTTTGTTTGAACCGTATGAGTAGTGGCAGTGAAAAACAACCAAAAACCTGGACGATGAGCATTTTTGTCTTTCAGTTTAGGCTACTAGATACAGTGTGATAACAGCAGAGGCTTTAAACGTCACCTAACTTTGAACGGGGGCCGAAGAATGTATTGAAAAAAAAATAATACTTAAGTAAAATAATAATTAAAAAATAATAAACAAATTACTGCGAACAGTAAATTAAGTCGCCTAACTTCGGACAGAAGAATAGGACGAAATTAAGTAGAAATAATTAAAAGTAATAAATAAATTACTGCAAACAGTAAAATTATGTAAAGTAATTAAAATTAAAGCAATTAATTTTAATTTTCTTTAGTGGGGTTCTTTAGTGAACTAGTGGGGTATTTTTTTTTCTGGTAAATTTCCACAAGGTAAAACTCCATGAGAAACTACATGGTCTCAACAAGGACCTTGCAGTATTTATTTATTTTTTGACTGGCAACTATATCGATGGCACTTTTGCTTTTGCACCCTCAAACAGCGAAATTACGGCGCTGTTAGCACTGAAAACGTTCTGCCCTGTTTCATTACCGTTCGAAGTATCCCAACATAAAAAAAAACATTAAAAATAACAAGCTGACAAAATAAAAAGAATACGATTTCATCTATTATGTCAAAATAATCCTGAAACACTTGGTTCTTGGCAGACACGAAATTCTTAATTTATTTTCCCATTTGACTGCTTTTGAAAACAAAAGCAAGGTGGTCCGAAATTTAGAGATGCGTTCAAAGAAACATGCCCCTACTCTTCGTTATTTCGATTGATGACGTTACTCCTTTCGCCGGGAAAAGGAAATCGTCTAGCAGGGAAAGTAATTCCCGTGGGAACTTCCCACAAGTCGGGACAACCAGGAAAGTCATATTTTTATCCCATACGTTTACGGGACACCGGAAGGGAATTTTTTTTATATAACCTATTCCCGAGGTAAACAACACTCAATGACGCTAACGACAGCTTGGGTGTGGGGAACTCCGCACTGGCGGTTTAATCTATGTGGGGAAAAAATGGCATGCCTTAGCAGAAGTTTGTTTGCATCTGAGAAAAAAGGTCAAAGGTTTCCATGGGATCCCAAAGGGAAATGTTCCGGTCTTGTAGATGTTCGGTTTTTGCCGATCCATGTGAAAATCTAATAGTCATTCTAATAGACCACTTTTAACCAGATCCACTAGGGACCTACTTTCCAGTAAACATCCGGTTTTGACCAGATTCCCACCGTACAATAAATCCGGGTCGCGAACAAATAGTAAATCCCGATTCACCCTGTCTTTCTCGGGTTAACCAGCCTTTCCCAACCAATATTATCGATTCCAGGATCTGTTTGTTTACTTCTACCAAAATTCCATTTTTTGCCGGATTCCGGGCGACTACTTGTCCGGTGAGAAAATAAAGAGGAAACAAGTTTCGTTCCTTAGACGGCTGATTTGGTTTTACCTTTCGGGATCATTAGGCGATGATTTGTTTTCGCCTTCCAAGTTAAATTAAGAATCCGGAAAGAAAAATCGGTATCATAAGAGCACCAGGTCCGTAGGGTCTGCCTGCTCAGAATCTTGAGATTCCGAGTTTTTACTACGCACTGAAACAGCAAACGACTACGTGCAGTAGGAAAAAAAAAAAAAAAATACACAGAGCTTTCGATAACATGGCGAAATGCACAAGATATTTTTTTTTTACCAGAAAAAAACGGACTAATTGGGCCTAAAAATCTTCTCCTTAAAGGATACCTGAATGAAGAGCACCAAGTATCATCCCTATCTGTATGACTTCCGTTAACATTGCCTGCAGAAAACCCAATCCAAATACGAAATAGTGTTTCCAAGCTATGATTTTTGCTCCATTTTGCATCTGTCCTTATTTCAGTACCGAACAGTTTCAGAAATGAACAAATGTCTCCAATCAACCCTTCTTCTGGAATATTTTTTAACCAGTTAAGCCCAAACGCTTATCTAGAAGAAATTCCAGTACGATCCGGACAGCGCTGTACAAGATTTGAATGAATTGCGCTTTTTGTCTTGGAGTCTGCATGTGCAAACCTCCAGAAACGAACATCCCTATTTTGAAAACGTCACGCTCAGGAGAAGAATGCTCTCCGTGGCCATGTCTGTAAATGCATTCTCCATGGTGTGTCCAAGTATGGTTTCATTGTTCAGGTGTCCTTCAATGAAAAGAGCAGAAATGGTCCAGAACAGACATGTAAAGGTCCTGAACAACAGATGATAACAAAGAGCAAACCCACTCAATTGAAACTACGTACCTTGAGATCCGTGTTGAGGGCAATCAGACAAGTTGGAGTAAAAGCCAGGGATAGACAGAGGGCAAGAGGATACCAATACCAATACTGGCAGAAGATCATCATCCCTACCACACCAACAAGGGAGGTATGCCCGGTGCGGGACTGCAGTGAAACGGTAACGTTACGTCCGCCTATAAAGAAACATATTTAGCCAAGAAACTGATTTTTGATGTTAAGGTGATATCGGTGGTGTCGTATGCTTCAGTCCGAGATAGGTATAAAAAAAAAAAAAAATCATTTCGCACCACATCTACAACGAGTTTCTGCCTCCCCCATACAACAATAGTCGTTATTAGTATTAGTCTTTCTTTCTTTCTCTTTTACGCCACTTTCCTTTTTGAAATTGTGGATTATAAATAAATTAACGAATGTCCATCCACAACCATCGACACCAGGATAAACATTCCAGTCCAGGAGTTTTATATCATCGCTCGCCATTCCAACGGCACTGCAGCAGTCAACCACAAATCCCTGAGTTTTGGATACCCTATGCCAAACGCTGGATATGCCCAGGGTTTGGCATAGCCTGTGCCTTAACCCTGACCTACCTCACTACGGTTGAATTCTGATTGGTTGATTTTTGAGCTTCACTCGAATCATCAATATTTGATTGGGCCCCAGTATCCAGCATTTGGCAGAGTGTATCCAGCGTTTGGCATAGGGTATACCAAACGCTAGATATACATAGGCTTTCCCAAAATCAGGGATTTGTGGTAGACTGCACTGCAGAGAATTCTATGCCATCTTCTTCTACCGTGGACGTTTTTTTTTCATTCCTTTTTACATACAGACCACAACTGATTCAGCTGCGCAGTTAAGGTGAAGTGTATCCGTATCAACATTGACAGGCGTTACTGACGGTGCTAATCTTCAACTCTCTGCCCTCAGCCAGGAAGCCGGGAAGTGCAATGGGAGGTTGGGGACAAGCCATCCTGGTGTTTTCAAACCCTTCCTGTCACCTTCCCAAGATTTCTCTAGGTACCCACCTGAAGCTAGGTCGACTTACCCGAGACTCGGACCTGTGCACAGAGGGGACCGGGAACATTTCAAGACCAACGAGGCAATCCACCCGGCCAGGATGGACGCACGTAGGCGTATGTTGGCAGTGGGAGACGCGGTTGGTACTAAGCGTGGATTTTAACGGTTTTTCTATAATCACCAACCAGCAAAATGTTTACATATTTGACAGTACAAAACGGATGTCAGCTGAAATTTATTGGAGCTATATTTCGGCCCTTCTTAGCAAGGGTCCTCTTCAGGCTCAAAGCCGCTCAAGATGGAGAAAACGAAACTTGTGAAATGTTTACGATTGTGGTTTCTTTTACACGTTTGTAATCTTCATCTGATTTGGATCCAAACAAACAGATTATTCATCTGCCTGCTGATAAGGCACATTATGAAACTGGGTCATCCTTCAGCTCAATATTAGAGAGAAATAAGTCCTCAAAACTGATTCATAGAGATTAGTTCCGAGTGGGATCCCCTAATTAAAAAGCTCTTTCCTTCATTTTCTGTAAGAGGGATTTCATCAATCAGAAGAAACAGACTATTGCAGTCTGCAAGATTGCGACCTCGTTTGGCGTTGGATTATTCTTCTTTAAATAAGATGGAACACGACTAAAGTGAGCGACAACCCCAGTCATTAAGCCCAAAGTCATCAGCAGCCTAGCAGGAATAGGCGAATCCACGTCAGAAAATACCCCAGTTCAGATTAAACTCCCGATTCCGGATTCAAACCTTATCGGACTGTGTGTGGATGTGGAAGTAGCTTTACCGTCTCAAATTTTTTGCGAAAGGATTGACGGAAGCGGGATCACGAATCCGTAGTCCCATTCCACCTTTCTTAAAAGGTATAGGAGTAGTAGGGTCCATGCGGCTTCTACTATCAAAAATATTCTGCCAAAAATCTCTGCTTTTCGGACCTGATGTCAGATCGCGGTTGCCGAAGTCACAACAAAGGAGCTATGTAGCTTATTTTCAATTCAACCTTAACGAATGTTTACCTCCATCGATAATTCCTTGAGCCAAGATGGCGCCAAATTTGGCCATGACGTCTTCATGCTTGTCTGCAATAACCTTGGCGTAAAGCTGACGGAATTCCTTCACCTAGAATTAGAACTAAGATTTATGTCAAATTACTTTATAAATACCATAAAGCAGTAACCCTGATCTTGTGACTTAACGAAGAACACCACAAGCATGTGAGCAACAAGCTTCTAGCCTACCGTTTTTTCGGAATACTAATAAAAATAACAAATGGGCACTTATAAACGCAACACGAACACATTACTATCCAAAATGTAAACACAACGACGAACGGTTTGAAAAACACTACATACAATATACTAGAGATTGTTCAGTCCGCGTCCATTTCACCGTATTCGGTACGTCCCTACGTAAATTCGGTGATCTAACGTATTTATTTAGTCTCATTCGTTAGCAAATTCGGTTGTTCACCGGATATTTCTCAAGTCCGTATCTGTTCTTTCACATTCGGTCAATCCATTTCATAATTCGGCGATTAATCAGATTCCTTTGGTTCTAATTCGTTACCGAATTCGGTAATTCATCGGATTTTTGTTTAGTCCGCACCTGTTATCAGACTTGCCACATTCGGTTGTTTTAGGTGGTTCTACCAAGAGTTTTATTCCTTTCCGAGATTCGCTCGTTATACCGCTCCCGAACTGCTCCTTTTTTGGGATCCCAAAACGTAAGTGGAGGGATACCTATATTACCTATGATTCGTAAAGTTGTCCGTATGTCCGTCCGTCTGTCTGTTTGTCCGTCTGTCAGCACGATAACTCTCGAAGGGGTTGAGATATTTTGATCAAACTTGGCATGAAGACTCTTTAGGTCAAAGTACAGGTCAAGTTCGAAGATGGGCGTTTTAGCCCTATATATAGGGGTGGATGAGGGGGTTTAAATTAAGGGACAAACAAAATATTCTTAAACAGCTAATATGATATTCGATTATGAGGTAAGAAGACATGCTGAACACGATGATGGAAACCATTTTCCTGCCGGACAAGTGGTTCGCCCGGAATCCGGCCAAAACCGGAAAGTTCGTTAAAAGTAAAAACTTTATTTGAATTGATTAGATGTTCGATTTAGGGGTAAGAAGACATGCTGAACACGACGGTGAAAACCATTTTCTTGCCGGACAAGTAGTTCGCCCGGAATCCGGCCAAAACCGGAAAGTTTGTTAGAAGTAAAAGTTCTATTTGAAGTTGATTAGATGTTCTTAGGGGTAAGAAGACATGCTGAACACTTATTTGAAAAGTACTTTCTACCCGGACAACTTGTTCTTCCGGTATCCGGCCAAAACCAGAAATTCGGCAGAAGTAAAGCAGGAAGTTTCGATCAGTATCGTCAAAATAAATATGGCTTATAGAGGCATATCTGAACTTGGTTTTCTCAGATGATTAGCCTGGCGAAGACTGGATCTGCCGAAGACAAGACCCGATGGTCTGGATCAAATATTAAATTTTTGGGATCCCATCGAAACCTTTGGTCTTGTTTTTTTAGTTTTAAATTTACTGATACTGATACTTTATTGTAAAACGAAACTTTCACAGCATTGGATTGCCGAACTTGTCGTTTTCGTCAGGTACATCATAATTACAAAACAAGGTGGTTGTACATAATAAAGCAATAGTCAAAAAATGATCAAACAGAATAAAAACCCTAGACAATTAAAACATTAAAGGGAAATATTTGATCAATTGTTTAAAACTTCAACAAAAGATGGTACAAAGCTCTTTCTGTAGCGTTCGGTTCTTGTACAAACAGGGTTAAGAACCGGAACTTTTTGTGCTACAACCCGAGGTAGTCGAGGTTTTGGCGGGCAATATGGGGTAGGAAATAGGTGCTCAAAACCTGAGTGGGAACGCAGACTGTTCCCGAAACTAGTACAAAGAGTAAGACGTCGGGCTGCTAAAGTAGGGAGGCGGAATTCTTTGAGGAGGAGGATATAAGGCACTTTGCCCTGGCGGTAGATGATTCTCAAGGCTCTCTTCTGAATAGTTTCAAGCCTATCAGACTGATCTACTGTCAGGCCAAAGTGCCAAACCGGACAAGCATACTCAAGTAGCGGACGGATGAAAGTAACGTAAAGGCGGAGAACATGTGATTTAGGGCACGAAAATTTGGAAAACAATTTTAGGAGAGAAAGAGACGCACTGGCTTGTTTAACAATCGAACAAATGTGAGCCTCCCACTTCAAATCATTCGTCAGTGTGATCCCCAAAAGTTTGGTCTTTGTTGTAAATATTTCATTTGGTATTGGAGTGGTGAACGATGGCTTTGATTTAAGAAAACTCATGGTCATGATATTAGATTTCTGGGGATTAACTTTCATTTTCGACTCGGCTGCTTCGGCAGCGATATCGTCAAGTATTTCCATTGCGGTACTCTTTATGTTCCTTCTGCACCTTTCAAGTAATGTCATGTCGTCCACAAACTTCCAACGATCGGCTGATTCGTTAGCAAGATTGTTAATCATTACCAAAAATAATAGAGGACCCAAAAGCGTTCCCTGTGGAACCCCACAAGAAATAGGAATTTGAAATAGGAATAGAAATAGAAATAGGAATAGGAATTTGATTCACCCCAGTTACTGAGCTTCGTAATTTAAGTGGTATTTATTTAGCTCTAGTTCTTTATCATTTAACGGTAGCCTCAGCTGGTTGCCATTCATTACTTAACTTTTACTCCTAATGAATTTCGGGAATAAGCATGTCTCTTGACGTGAAAACTAGCCTATTTTTGTTTGCTGTAAATTTAGAATAAATGTACTTTACATCCACTTTACCCTGGATGGCCCTTTTTTTCGCCAGACAGCTCTGTGGTTTAATAGGTAGTCTTAGGATCGCAAAAAGGCACTTTGAACATGAGTGTTACAAGAAGGGTGAGTCGTTTCGTTGGCGTTTGAGTCTTGGAATTTTGGGGGGCTTCAACCGCGATAAAAGCTAGAATTTGACAGAAAAAAAGGCGGATTCAAAAAAATTTGTTTGCGGCGCTTTAATTTCTCCTGAGTACAGCCGTTCGCGACGTTGTCGCTTTGCAGCAACTGCGTTTTTTGTCGGCACGTTTTCAAGTCCTGTTGGCAAAAGTAGACGTCCCCTAAAGGTAAAAGGCTAATGACGGCGTATCCCTGAAAAAACAGAAGTGGAAGAGCGTGAAAACGCGCCAAATTTTCTCTTTAGACTTGATTTTGTTCATACTATGCAACTTTTACATTACATATAGGTTCTTGAAGGCAACGAATAGGTTCTTGAAGGCACGAGCATGATTGGCAGTTCCTTGGCATCCTACGAACTACGTCAGAAGCAGTAATTGCTTCCTTTTAGTAATTTTGTGCCTAAAGCGCTTGAGTTTCTCAGTTTCTACTTTTATAGTTAGGCTACTAATAAAAGATACGTTTCTGGGATCCCAAAACGTTAGTGACGGATACCTATGACATCGCAAAAAGTTGTCTGTCTGTCCGTCTGTACGGTCTGTAACTTTCGAAGGGAATGAGATATTTTGATGAAACTTGATGTGAGGATTCTTTGGGTCAAGAGTAAGGTCAAGTTCGTAGATGGGCTCTGTAGCCCTATATTTAGGGGTGGGGGAGGGGGTTTAAATTAAGGGGCATACAAAATATTTTTAAACAGCTAATGTGATAGTCGATTATGGGGTAAGAAGACATGCTGAACACGATGGTGAAAACCATTTCCTCACCGGACGAGTAGTTCGCCCGGAATCCGGCCAAAACCGGAAAGTCTGTTAAAAGTAAAATTTTATTTGAAGTTGATTAGATGTTCGATTTAGGGGTAAGATGACATGCTGAACACGATGGTGAAAACCATTTTCTCGCCAGACAAGTAGTTCGCCCGGAATCCGGCCAAAACCGGAAAGTTTGTTTAAAATAAAAGTTTTATTTGAAGTTGATTAGAGGTTTGATTTAGGGGTAAGAAGACATGCTGAACACGATGGTGAAAACCATTTTCTTGCGGGGCAAGTAGTTCGCCCAGAATCCGGTCAAAACCGGAAAGTTTGTTAAAAGTAACAGTTTTATTGGAAGTTGATTAGACGTTCGATTTAGGGATAAGAAGAACACATTTTCTACCCGGACAACTTGTTCGCCCAGAATCCGGCCAAAACCGGAAATTTGGCAGAAGTAAAGCAGGAAGTTTCGATCAGTATCGTCAAAATAGATATGGCTTATAGCGGTATATCTGTACTTGGTTTTCTCAGATGATTAGCCTGGCGAAGACAATACCCGATTGTCTGGATCAAATATTAAATTTTTGGGATCCCATCGAAATCTTTGGTCTTATTCATGATACTACTATATGGTCCGTAAAACATTATTTTTCAAAAATAATTATATCTGTTTCGAGAAATCCGGGATTCTCGTTTCAGCAATTGCCGACTAAGTTGGCAACGCCTATTCATATTTGACAGTGCAAAACGGATACGTCAGCTAAATTTTATTACAGCTATATTTACATACATATTTTTTCACAAGTTCGTTTTTCCAACTTGAGCGGTTTTGAACCTGAAGGGCCCCTTGTCAAGAAGGGCCAAACTATACCTCTAATAAAATTTATCTGACGTATCCGATTTGCACTTCAAATATGATTCGCAGTCAGCTTAGGCTGAAGGAATATTTAACACCTATCCGATGACGTCTCATCTTGGTCAATAAAAAGAAACATAATTTAGTGTGTCTTTTCTTCGAACCCAACGCCAGAAAAGAAAAAAATGAAAGTGGGAAAGCTCTACACATACCTTTGGGCACATCTGTTCATTCTGCTGGATTAATACGAGCGCCGAGGCAATGAGTGCTCCCTGGCGGACGTAATTCACATTATCATTGGACAGCGTTTCCAATAGTGCGACGGCCTCCTGCAGAAGAAAAGAAGATTTAGTGCTTAGTACACAAAAACGGAAATGAAACCTTGTTCGTACAGAAGTGCGGGGGATGGGGGGTGAAAGGGATGAAAATGAATAGGAACGTAACTGTCAGGACAAAATCGATTAGGTTAGGTCGTGGTAACGGTGAAGTTTCTAACAAACCAACCCGTCGAGAACGATAGCTTTCTCGGTAAATCAAAAGTTTCAAGTCGTTGTTGGTACTGTAAATCGGGTATGAGGATCCATTGTGTCAAAGTACAGGTCAACTTCGTAAATTGACCCTGTAGCCCTATAGGGGCGGGGGAGGGTGTTTTAAATGACGAGGCCAAAAAAGTATTTTCTTTAATTCCCTTTAAGCTAATGAGACACTCGTTTTAGAGGTAAGGAGACTTCCTGAATCCATGCCTGAACACTATTTTCTTGCCGGAAAAGCAGTTTGCCTGGAATCCTGCCGAAACCAGAAATTTGATAGAAGTCAAATTCGTTTCTGACGTTAATTAGAGATTTGGTACAGAGGCAACAAGGCACACTGAAGCCATTTCAGAAATTGTTTTCTTGCCGGACAAGTAATTTATCCGGAATCCGGCCAAAACCGAAAATATGATTGACTCAAAAGCTTTCTCCGAAGTCGATTAGAGATTCGATGTGAGATTATCGAGCCAAAGACGAGCCAGACTGATATTAGTCAAAGCTCTTGTTTGAAAGAACGAGCTAAGATCACTGTCCCTGGGTTCTCTAGTATAGTACCTGTGAGAATCTAAGCAGCGAAAAGAGGAGGTGGGGAGAGGTTCTCCCCATTTCTAGGATGAACTTAAACCTCAAACCGATCTGATGTTGCACCAGCAGGTAGGGAAAATTAGGAAGCTCCCGCTGGCAAAATCCGACTTCCAGAGATCGCGAGTGCGATTTTAAGACTATCTTACAACGGTTCCTACAAAGAGTTATTCCGCTCTACGTGACAAATTCCTAGTTCAGAGTGTTCCAAGTGTTCTGTAACTAATACTCTGGCGCTATTATCATTTACAATTAAAATTAACTCCGTTCCGCTTTTGAACACAAAACAAGCTCTAGCTTAGAGCAAGAGAGCGACCGCTTCAGACAAGATAAACTAAAATGTAATGACGTTCGTGCGACTGCAGCATGGCAGAACCTAAGGTGAAAAGGTGAGCAAAGAATATAGCGATACAGATCGACGTCATCAGTCTTACCGCAAATCGACAATCTAATTAGCTCACCTAAATGTAAGGTTACGTGTCCTATTTTCGAATTTGGCCTATAATTTATCCATAACGATCTTCACACCAAGTCCACACACAACGTACATACAGACAGACGGACAGATACAATTTACGAATTCATCGGTTGGTTTATTTATCGCCGTTTCGTTATCGCAAAATCCAATAAGTTTCCCGGCTGAAACCAGAAATTGCATCTGAGAAATTTGTCACAGCGAATTTCTCCGGAAAACTCGATGTACAAACTTGTAAGCATCAAGCTTTTCTTGTACTTTTTTCCACACGACTATACTCCAATACGAGACGTGCCCCACGCTGTAGCAGTTATGAATGGGCGATGGAAAAAATGGCAGAATGAAAAATGGCAGAATGGGCGATGGAAGGCTGCCACATGACGTATGGTGTTGGACACCCCCTGGCCTCCGCAAGTCAGGGAGACCCAAAATGACCATTGGCAGGTCGCTAGAGAAGGAGGCGAAGTTGGCAAGGTCTTCGGTAGAGGAGCTTTGGTCGATGGCTCAGGACAGGTCGTCGTGGCGGAGCACTGTTGCTGCCTTAAGCTAGGTGCCCACAGAACGCGAATCTTTTCCGCCACGCGGCGCGAAACAAATTCGACTTGGAGTTGAAACGGCGGGGCGCGAATTTTTTCCGCTCGCGACGTCAAATTTGCCCAGGCGAACGCGAATTCGCGTTCTTTGGGCACTTAGACTTATGCGCCTCCAGGCGTAGGAGGACCTAAGTCTAAGTCCAAGTAGCAGTTATGCTTACACCACAGGTAAGTGCAAAGAAGGCAATACATTTGGTAAACTTATCCCATGAATGACTTGGCGCCATCTACGTTAAGGACGCGAGACCAGAGATATGCCCCCAAGGGTTGCTCCTCAGGCTAAACAAAATCCCCAATTCCCTTGTCTGAATTGCCCGTTGCCCTGGAAATGGGAAGGATTGTATGGCACGTACAAGGCCTGTCTCAGATGACTGTGACAAGTTAGTGAAAGAAAATAAATGGTGTAATTTTCAGGGGAAAGATCGGCTGTTGCTGCATGTCTGGCTTATCGCTCTCAATCTCACCAAGAACAAATAAGAAGTAGAACGTTCGTCTCCCGATCTCTGTGCTACAACAATGCGGAGTCGAATAAGATATGCACGATTCCCGATCAGTGGCAAAATTTGCCCATTTTCATGTGTGTGGGGGGGGGAGGCAAGCCCCGATTTTACCGGCAGGACTTGACAATTTACCGCTATTCCCCGCTAACGCTCATAGAGCCGTCGAAATAATCAATTACGATAGATCAACTGAGAGATTTTCTGTGCGGAAAGTTTGCAAATTTGTCATTCACTCCCTGGCACCAATGGTTGCTACACGGACCCATGAACATACCATTCAGTCAATCGCCCAGCAACCCAGACAAGTCGTGATAGTCACTGCACTACTCAAAGATTCACGCGGCTGTCTTCTTCACTTGCAAACTTACGCGTTTTTATGGCACTTGAGCTTACTCAAGTGCCATATAGCGATCGTAATGTCTGTCTGTCTGTCGGTCTGTCCGCATTTTGCTAGTTTGGGCACTTCCACATGACCTAGGACGATAAAACTTGGCACGCGTATCAGGGATCCGACCGGATTAACTTGAAAATAATCACTTCCCCGATCCCACCATCGGTGGGGGAGTGGCGGGATGGGGAATCCGGAAATTAGCAACATCCATAACTTTGGAACGGATAATCGGGCGTGCATTAAACTTGACAGGTATCAAGAACAAGCGTCTTGGATGTTCACTGTCAAATTCGGATCGGATCCGATAATTGGGGGGGGGGGGGAGCTGCAGGTGGACACCGGAAATCTCTTGAAACGCTTTTTCTAGTTTGTGTCAAACCCCTACCCCACTAGTAAAGCTCTGTGCATGGATGCGTCACTGTTTGCTCAAATCTTTTGGGTGTTCGGAGAGAGCTTGTCTAATAAGATGGGTCGAAGGGGTTGGGATATGTAGTTGAATGTTGGTAGGGGTTGTTACAGATTAGGGGGCGCTAGGAAGATGAAACTTGGCAGGCATATCAGGGACCCGATCAAACCATCCTGGAAATAATCAGTTTCCCGGTCCTACCGGGAATCCGCACAATCTCTTGAAACGCTTTTTCTAGTTCTTGTCAAATCCCTACCCCTTCTTCACACAAGTAATAACTCTACGCATGATTGAGTCATTCTTTGCTTAAATCTAATCGAACGTCGAAGGAGTTGATACGTGTTGTTGAAGCGTAGTAGGAGTTGATATAGATTAGGGGGAGCTAGGACGATGAAACTTGGCAGGCGTATCAGGGACCCGACGTGTCCTAGACCACTAGGCTAATTGTATTTGTGATTCGACCGAAAGCGGGAACAGCTATAGTTTAAGGATTAAAATAAGACCTGCTCTAATAGAGATTATTTGAATTGCAGTTCCGTGAAATTTACTTGTTTTAAAGAATCTTTTGGTATAATTAGCCTTTGAATTACGCGTCTTCGACAATTCCACTTATACTTGACTTCTCCGAGGAACAAAAAAAGAGATGGTCGTTACTTTTTAAGTTACTCCCGTTTGAAGATTTCATCTAGTTGCCGTCTTTTATGACACTTGAGCTTTCAAGTGCCATATAGCGATCGTAATGTCTGTCGGTCTGTCCGGGTTTTGCTACTGTTGTCACATCCACATAAGGTAGGACGACGGAACTTGGCAGGCGTATCAGGGACCCGACCAAATTAGCTTAGCAATAATCACTTCCACGATTCGGCCATCATGGGGGAGCAGAGGGATGCGGAGTCGGGAAACTACTAACATACATAACTCTGGAACGGATAATCGGACATGCATGGAACTTGACAAGTTGCAAGGACAGGTGTTTCAGATGTTCAGTTTCAAATCCAGAGCGGATCCGATAACTGGTGGAGGGGGGGCTGGAGGGGGAACCGAAAATCTCGTGAAATGCTTCCACATAAGCTAGGACGAGGAAAATTTACAGGCGTATCAGGGACCCCACCAGATTGACTTGGATATGATCATTTCAGGGTTGCCACTTTACTAAAATAAATTCACTGGGCAAAAGGAAAAAAGTAATACCAAACAAGAAAAGTACTCAGAACGTGTTGCTGGGTCATAGACACCTTGGAAATAAAACCTGACAACTACCTTTTTCTTAAAATCTGCTGCCAAAGTAAAAATAAAGTTCTATTGTGGGCACAATTGTAGTACCGGTGGCAACCCTGGATCCTTTCCCCGATTCAGCCAATGTGATGGGAGTGGAGGGATGCGGAATCCGGAAACTTCTTTTTACTTCAACAAGTGTAAAATAAAATGATATTCGGCTCTGTATATAACTCTCAAGCAAAAAACTCCCGCCTACAGTTGGCTTATTCTTACAAGTGCCATATGAGCTTTCAGCTCTTTTTTTTTACGGAGAGTGTAACCATCGTAATGTATGTCCGCTGTCGGTCTGTGACTACTGTTGACAGGAGTCCAGTTGACCCGAATAAATACTAAAAAAAACTAGCCTATCCGATCATTTGTGGGGGATCCGGTGAGGAGGATTCCGGGACCTTGTGACATGCGTAACTTGCAAAATGCAGTCCGATTATATTGAAGCTTGATGCGTCCGAACCCCATCCGGACGTCCCGGAAATTTGTGACACGCGTAGGGACTGGACGGATGGAGTGATCGGTCCGAACCTGGAAAGTTGGTGGACCCTAGATACATAGTTTGAGACCCGCATTGCATACGACGTCTGTGGAGTGAGGGTGGGGCGGGGGCGGGGGAGCGGGGGTGCAGGACGTTTCGAAAGGGCTCCCATTCGAGTGATACTTCATGGGTGGTAAAAAGCAGATGCGAGATGCTATGAATATGCCATTTAAATGTTCGAACCTCTTCTGGCAGCGGTGTGGGCTTCGAGGGGGGAGGAGAAATTTTATGAAACGTCTAGGGACCAAACGAGTTCACGGATGGGATAACACTTGGATAATACAAAGGTGTGCACTTTTGAGACCTAGGTCTGGCATAAACTTCTGTAGGCGGAGTTATGTGGGGGGGGGATTGATGGGAATTTGAAAGCAATAACACTGAGTAAAATGTACAATTTCCCGGATTGATTGTTAACCGAGTTTATTTACCGCACCGAAAAGAGCAACAAACGAACAAGGGTCCCGATTTGCCCACAAGGCACTTCATCCAAAAAGGTCAGTTAGGGGTTGTAAACAGACCAATGATCCATGAAAAGAACAATTTTGCCGGTGTGGTCGATTCATCAACAATAAAGAGAACAAAACGGTAAAGTGTTCGCACCGAATGCCCATTTACTGATGTGCCAACAAGTTTTTTGTCGAGTCCAGAAGGAAACGTAAGAGTGTTCTTCTTTTACCGACAAGACTTCTCTAAGTCACTGTAAGAAAGAATAAAAACAAATCAAAGGAGGATCTCGATTTGCCGACAAGGCTTTGCCATCGACTTGATTTTCCGAGAAGGCGAAAAAAGAGAATTCGTCCGACGCATCGGACTTTTTCCGGTGACGATCACCAGCAAACGAAATGAGGGATCTTAATCTGCCGACAAAGCTTTTCAGATCATCGGCTTTTCCAACAAAGCTTTCGTCAGTTCCAGAAACGGGTTTGTCGGTGCTTCCGATTTCCATAAAAGGCTTTTTTGCAATCATCGGAGAGCAGCAAGATCACTCAAATGTTGGGCGTTCTTGGGAGCTTACTGACAAACGACAAACAGACGAAGCAAGGAAAACTGTTTGCCGGAGCGGAGCCGACTTCCCCAAACGAAATTTCCTGATTTACCGACAGAGATCTCGTCGGTACCAGAAAAGGAATTAGGAAAGCGTTGTCGGTGCTAACACCGACGAACACTGCCGATTTACCGACAAGAATTTTTAGTGGGGGACAGCTGCCCTCACGCCCCCCCCCCCTAGTTTACCACTGTTCCCAATGCAAACGAGCGAAGGTAGGAGCTACGCGGAACATCACAATTCGTTACCTCTACAAACAACCTATCGCAGTAGTGCCCCGGAGAAGAAACGTCGAGAATTGTGACGTCACACGGCTGCTACGCTCTTTTCCTCTCAAATGAGCAGCGGCTAAGAGGAAAGTAGACGGGCGTCAACTAGAAGCTCAGCAAGTGGCGACAGCTTGAAGAAAAGGGTGTTGCAAACATATTAATTCACAAATAGGAGCATATTCCATACCATTCGTTCTGAAATCAGGTCAAGTGAAAGTTACTTTCAGGGAATATTCCGGTTGTCAATGTGATGCGCTTGCAGTCTGATGGGAGGGGGGATAGAGTGAGCATTCGATAATCAAGCTTAGGATGGAGAGATAGTCAGTTGGTGGAATCTCAAGTAGCGAATCAGAGTGGAGATGACGGACAGGAAGCATTTGAGTTAAGTACCTTGTGTAGTCGATTTTCATTATCGTGAGTTTATGTAATGCGTTGTGTTAGGTAGTTTGTAAATACACTTTAGTTTATTGTACCGTGTTGAAGAGTAGATACCGTCCAGAGTGGAACCGAACCGTGTAACACAAGACTGGGCTGTAACGACGTGAAAATACGAACGAAACGACGACGGTTCCTCATCCAAAGACCTCCAACAACGAAGCCTCAATACTTGCACGCAGCAACCATGTTGCAAAATGCACCCAACCGACTAAACAAAGACAAGCATGCAGCAACCAGCTGTGTAGTGCGGTTAACAGTGGAATCAACTGATACCGCGATGTCTACAGGGCCCGCAGCCACTGTCCCGCGACGAGCGATAGAAGTAACCTGAGATACTGGGTTGTTACGGATGTGCCTGTGTTGTGACTTTTCTAAATATGAATACGAACCTTTAGCGTTCGTGACATGTGGCCCAGCTTATACCTTGATACGCGCCGAGCGTCTACTGTGCAGTTTGCTGAATGTTCGATTTTTCGTGTTTTGTATATACGTTAATATGAAGTTTCTTGTTAGTTTTTTTTTTCTCGTTGTTTATTTACTCCGCCCATTCTTCTTTTGTTGTTTGGCGGGCTATAAATAAAATTCATTCATTCATTCATTAGCTAAATTTTAATTTGCGACTTACCTTTAACCCAGTTCCTGCGCATGCAACACCCAGCGCCATAGCGGCTCCGTAGCGGACGTGCGGGTTGTAACTTTCGGCAAGGAGGGCGACAACACTCGGACACTGTTCTGGAGTCCTAAAAGATGACAAAATGTTCATTTCCAAAGCAAGAAAGGTGCCGGAGATGCTTCGGATCATCTTTACTGTTGTCTATGAACGGCGCCGAAGTCCGAACTTGGTTGGTAAAAGTGCTAACCTAGCATATAAACTCAATTTAATATACAGTAGAGGTATGTTTATGGGAATAGTTACTTTAATGTGAACAGTGCAGTTTTGGGCTAATTAATACAATGAAGATCCAAAATACCTATTCAAGTGTTTTCAGATGCTTTTAATTATCTACCTTGGGTAACTTAGTTAGCTTTAGACACATCATGTGCATGAAAATGGCAAAGTCCAATGTCAACAAACGTTTACATAAGCATACCTCTACTGTATAACAATGGGTCCTCATCTCTCTTACGCTTTCTGTGGTAAGATTGCCGTATGATGTTCCATACAAGAAGGTGTTACCCAGCGGATTACGATTAAGGTAAAGTTTGAAAAAAAAAATGGTTCCGGGTGTCTCCACCTCAACGAAGAAAGGTCTCGAAGGAGTTGCTCTGTTCGAGGTCCGTTACAACCAGTGCTTCCACTTTCTTTTTTTCAAATTCGGGAACACCTTAGAAATTCGGGGCGTTTTTGGGGGGACGGAACTTGAGTTTCGGTGAGAAAATCGGGGGACCAACGTTGCTTTTTTTTGCAATTGAACGCGAAAAAATCGAGGGCGCTCGAACGCACCGGTCTATGATTTTTAACTGTGATTTCAGTTTCTTCTGCATAAAAGGCAGTACTTGGAATGAGAAAGCCAGTTGACTTTATAAATGCAGAGGCGTCATTTCGCTGAAACCTAAGGGGGGACAGCGGCGGCTTTACGTCTTCGGGGCCCCGTGACACACAAGTGGTTTGAAGTGCTTGGGGGGGGGGGGTGAATACCGCAAAATATAACTGTTGGAAATCCAGCAAGGCTGAAGAGTTAAACTGTTTAGAAACAAAAGACATGAAACTGTTCTGCACCACACCCGGACGAATTTCAAGAAACAAGTTCGTGAAAGGTAAATTTCATGCCTAACAACAGGAACTCGCTGGAGAGTTAAGCAACCACAGCACCTTCCCGAAAAAAATTTAGGTTTAAAACGTCCCGTCCCTCAAACTGTAAGTCTAAAGTAAACAGAGCGTACTACAAAAGGCGCCGCAGGCGAAAAATTTGGAATTCTTTATGTTTAGAGTGTGTTTTTTTTACCACAAATGAAAGCAAGGGCCAACTATCATAGATCAGCTCATAGTGCCAAAATGGTACATCAAACCTTTCCAAATAAAATCACTATCTAAAAAAAACTGAAACAGAGTAGCCTTTGCTGCAACCCAAGTTATAAACACTGATTTAAAACTTTTCTTACCGTTTTACAAAATAAACAAGCTGGGGTTGAGGCGAAAAGGTACCGAGTTTTTGCTGACCCTCTCCGCTTCCTACTCTTATATTGTGTGCTCCTTTGGGGCCGTGCCCCCACGTTAATTTCCAGGGGGCCCTCAGCTATCCAGGAAAAATTATAACGCCATCAAAGATGATTTTGGTCTTCTTGTTCAGCGTTCAAGCACAAAAGTTACCCAAACGTGCTTTGAAATCCCCTCAATTTTCATGAGTGAACCTGGTCAACTGGTAAGGCGCAACCAGATGTAATAATTCTGATGAGAAACTGATATTTTCGGGCAATTTTCTGTTTTACCTGGGTAGCTCTGGGCCCCCTTGGAAGGCCATGCCTCTGGTATCATGACCTAACACGTATTGACAAGTTTGGCCACAGAGAAAGGTGCAAAACAGAACTTAAACTGTGGAACAAACCGTGAAGGCTGAAGTGAACCATCCGGTAACTCTGTCGGTAAATTTTAGGAGAGAAGAAAGATATTCGGGGAGTTTTGGGGATTCGGGGAACGCCACTTTGTTGTCGGGGATTTTCTGGAATTTCGGGGAAATCCCAAAATTCGGGGACTATGGAAGCACTGGTTACAACCCTCAGGAAAGTCAAATGTTACCCACCCATGAGCAAAACATCACGAAAACGTGTTTGGCGTCTACACTGCTCGTAAATCTTAATACCTCTCGTCACGCCTGAGCACCTGAGATCGTCATCTCCCCTCAGGTAACTTCCCCAATTCCAACTTTTTTCCCTGTTCCCATCGTGGACCAAAAGAGCAGGTCCCCGCGCGGGATCCGTCTATCCCCCGTAACAAGAGGCTTATTTCAACATTAGCGTCCCGACCTTCCTCGTATGTGCACCAACCAGAAAATGACAAACGGTAGTAGACGCAAAACGGGCTTATGAGATGGATTACTTAGAGGACAATAGCTACAACAGTACAGTAGTGAAATACGACTGGTCCTTTGGATTTGTGAGCATATTTATATTCGCTGGAGTACTGGGAAATGTGTTGGTGTGTTTAGCGGTGTTCTTTGAAAGACGACTGCAAAATGTGACCAATATGTTTTTGGTGTCTTTGGCGATGGCGGATTTGTTGGTGTCGGTGGTAGTAATGCCGTTTGGAGCCACGTCAGGGTTCTTAGGTAAGAAATGGTAGTGGTGCTCTAAAACGGGTGTTCTCTATTCATCCCCTAATACTGGTCTTTCAGAAGTCGGGGGTTAGCAGATGGCCAGTAGTTTGTACCATTACTTGACATCTGTTAGTTCCAAAATCTTTCAAAGAACAAAAAAATGGCAATTTAAACCACCCGAAAAGAGATCACGAGATGATGGGCAAAATGAATATTAACCTTCAAGTCAGACATAGATGTTACAAGTTGACTGAGTAGAAGGGGGAGGTACCATTAGAGGACCCCTCGTACTTATTCTGCCATTTGAACTATCTTGTCAGTTTTCACCTACGGCTGAACAGCGCGCTCTTTCAAACAAATCGCGTTGCCGAAGTCATTAGTAACACACAAGGAAAAAGATGATAGGCTACAACGCGAAATAAAAGACACGAATAAAAAGAATGTCCTATTTTTACGTTAGCCTAAAAAGGCTAACTGTATACGAGAATGTATACGGGTAAAGGAAATAAAATAGCGTATTCGATAGGTAGCGCAGATCAAGGTCGAACGACGTGGGGTGTACCAGATTTGCTGTAGGTCAAAGCTGGTTGACCGACAGCTTACTCTACTCCAATTGTTAGCGATCCAAAAGAATCAGACGGGGTTAGTAAAAATCCAATTGCAAACTTTCGTCAATTTTCCTCCTGAGATTTTCTAACACATGAAAGTCCTTATCGCTTGGGATCAAAGTCTTGCTAGAAACCCACAGGGAGAACTCAAACAATGGATCTTCCTGACAAAAACGTCAGAGCTCTTGTGATTTTCTCTACAATAAAACAAGAATTTCCGACGCTTGAACAATTATGATATGATGTTAATAGGACGCAGAGGAATGACAAATAGATTGGTTGCCCCCCCCCCCCAAAAAAAAAATAAAAAAAATAAATAAATTCGTAAATAGTTTTCAGGGTTTATACTTAAGAGACATTTCTTTGTCTATCAAATAGCAACAACTCTTTAGGTGTCGAAAGTCCTCTAAACCGCGCACGAATCTGAAAAAAAAAATACAACAAAGTCCCCCCCCCAAAAAAAAAAAATTGCACTGTATGAATAGTACACTTTTTCCGTGGTCCAAAATTTCCAGATAGCTTTAAATTCATTCTGGGTAGTACTGCATCGGCCCATACTCATTACGTAAAGATGGAACGTTATGCAACGGAACTTTTTACATTTTTATATAACAAGCGATTACGGAAACCGTGACATATAAACAAGAACTGGTATTCGAATTAAATTTAGAAGTATAGGACTCCGGTGTCAGAGCCTCGTCGACGAACAATGGCTTTAATGGCAGAGTCTGATGGGGAAGCCGCCCTTGGGACGAAACCATTATAAGTTCCTCTGAGCCCTTCAGAAATCTGACAAAACACTGCGAAGCTGGGAGGATTTTTTTTTTGGTTCGTACATTTTATCAGAATCTAGCAAAAAAAAAACTCTCCCGAGTCTATTAAACTTAATTTTGGTTGGGTGGCAACACTGGTCCCAAGAGATTCAGAAGAGCCTCCCATTCCGTTGTTGACAAGTAATAGCGGACGAAAACTGTGCTCGAAGAGCCACTTAATAATGTCTAATGCTGTTCAGCTTCAACAAGCTGATTTTGTGTGCTCTTTTCGTTTACTTAATCCGCTTTTGATATCCTTGTCTTTTCAGCACGCATTACAAATCCTCATTCATTCGTTCAGTCAAAATAACCACAATTTGGAGAAATTTTTTCTTCGGACTCTCCTCTTCGTCAAATCTAATAGGAATTTTCCTCAGGTGCGATCCCCGAGAGGGCGGATCCCTGTTCTTTGAGATGTCTGAGCCTTGTTTTACGAGTGCAAATCTCACCGAAGGAGCCTCCGACTTCCGGATGAAAAGGAATAAAACTAACTACGGCCTTTCCATCAAAGAATACGCCCAAATTTATATTCCACTTGCAACCCGAATTAGAAAGGGTCTCTCGCCATTATACCGGCTTTTACGACCGAAGCCAGTCGCAAGATACATTTCCTAGGATCACGTTAGGTCACGGGGGAACTACCGCTTTTAAGTTTTACGAGCACTTATAGCTCGGTCAGCTTTATTGCAACCTATGTGGATGGAATATGTACGGCGAAACAGAAAGCTACTTCAATTTCAGTTTTTAACTGATGGTCGATGGCAGGATTTATACCGCCGGGGGCGTCATCTGAAACGAAGAGCTACGGGGGCCATACATCGATACTGCAGTAACTGTATACACGCTCCATAAACCATGTCGAGATGATTTAAATGCGTAAGTTTCGCTTTAAACAAGCGTCAGGAGCTGTGACAGAGTCTCACTGCGCTCGGCTAATATTTCAAAATATTTGCGCATGAAAAATCAATAATAAATGTCTGAGCCTTGTTTTACGAGTGCAAATCTCACCGAAGGAGACCGACTTCCGGTTAAAACGGAATAAAACTAAATATGGCCTTTCCATCAAAGAATACGCCCAAATTTATATTCCACTTGCAACCCGAATTAGAAAGGATCTCTCGCCATTATTACCGACTTTTACGACGAAGCCTGCCGCAAGATACATTTCCTCGGATCACGTTAGGTCATGGGGGAACTACCGCTTTTAAGTTTTACGAGCACTTATAGCTCGGACAGCTTTGCAACCTATGTGGATGGAATATATACGGCCAAACAGAAAGCTACATAAATTTCAGTTTTTAACCCAAGGTCGATAGCAGGATTTATACCACCGGGGGCGTCATTTGAAACGAAGAGCTACGGGGGCCCTACATCGATACTGCAGGAACTTTATACACGCTCCATAAACCCTGTCGAGATGATTTAATCGCGTAAGTTTCGCTATAAACAAGTGTCAGGAACTGTGTCTTACTCCGCTCGGCTAATATCTTAAAATATCTGCGCATAAACAATCATGAAATGTATTTACTCAACGAGCTATCCAGTCCCGATTTATTAGACCAAAAAGCTTCCAAAGCGCTTCTCCCCCACATTCTGTCTTATACATATACAGTCTTTTGTTTATGTCTAAGCCTCATTCGATTTGAAGTGGTATCCAGTCGCATTCTTATAATTTTCTCTGTAGCCTACTACATTTTACCCGTAAACACAAAGAACGTGGGAATATACCGGCCAACCGACCAATCGCGAGACGGCCTGCCAGTGTCGTCTCACGACGACCTAAATCGAACGCCTACAAGCAGTCATAAGTGTCAAATATCAAACCCACTTAAAGGAGAAATTACAGGCTTAACAGGTATTCAGACAGACCCGATTCTAATGCAAAATTTGCTGTCAAACCTTTGCTGTCTTTATAGCACCGCACGCACTTATTTAAGTACCAATAGCCTGTAAGTGCGTACTGGCAATCGCAAGTCCATAGTAACCGTGCTCGTCCGGACCCGGCCTGCTGTCATTGGCTGGAAACCGCTAAAATGGCCGCTTACGGCACGTTATGATGGCTTTCGACAGTTTACTATTGCCAGTGGAGGACCCCGTTAAGATTTAGCTGCAAACAGAAATGCGACAACAGACATGATATATCCTGTCCACAAATCTTGGCGGGAAAATAAACACCAACTGGTAGCAAATGGCACTCAACAACTTAGCGCTCCCGCTAAAAGCCTACCCTATAGACACAGTAATATATTCGAGTACTACGCCAAAAATGGAAACAATCTGCAGCAGTGAAAAATCAAAAGGCCTCTCATGTCCCCCAATCCCACCCTAACTGCGAGAGCCCATTTAGGACAAAAGGAACCATTTTTGTAGGGATTTCCAAAAGGAAATGAAGTGGATATTTATAAATGTGGACCGAGAAACGTAATATCTCAGACCACACTTATTCAAGCGTGAACGGTATTTTAATAGTTCAGGTGCCTCTGAAGTTCTAGCCGCGCCAGAATACGAGTACTAACAACTAGACACAAGCGATTTTCAACTGTTTTTTCTTGCAGGATATTGGCCCTTTAACTCAACATGGTGTAACTTTTACGCCACCTGTGATGTACTGGCATGCTCTTCTTCGATACTTCACATGTGCTTTATCAGCATATCACGATATGTCGGAATACGTAGTCCAATTAAGGCACGGCGAGCGGGCCTTAACACATCACGGCGGATTGTGGGAATTAAAATTGCCCTAGTTTGGCTGCTAGCCGGCCTTATATCTTCGCCACTTACAGTACTAGGCCTGGCGGATCCGAGCAATATAATGCAAGTAAGGATTTTACATAGTGTTCCTCCCATCAGAGGCATCAGATCTACGACGGAGCTTGAGAGAGAAAATCAACGTTAGTTCAGGCCAGTTTGGCTCTTGCCCATCTCTTAGGGCACTGTTAAAGCACAACTCTTACTAGAAATAATATTTTCCCTATGAAATGGATCAGAAAAAAAACATTTTCGAAAATACCATTACTTTCCATCTGAAATTAGCGATTTTCTTGTTAGCGCCTGTCGACTATGTCCAGCCTTCCTGCTCTCCGACGCGTCGGCTGGGCGCAAAACATTTGAAAACTAATCGCGCCGTGGTTCAAAAGTGTGAAAACTAAGCAAATAAAAGAAGTAATAAACAAAAGCTTCTCAGATCCTTATGTGTGAATGAGTTGTCAGCAGACGTTGATGACCCCGGCAAACGTTTCGTTGTGTGACGGGCAAAACTCGGCAAGGCTAAAAAAGCGCTAAAATCTCGTAGGCACAAAACGAAACAATGGGGTGGGGATTTTAGAAGCTTATATTTCTGTATGGGAGCTGGATATATTATAAAAAGCAGAATAAGCAAGAGGGGTCCTTTAAGGGCTCTGGGTTTTAGTGGGAAAGTGTCTTCCCTGATATCTGGATGTAGACGAACATTAAGGCGAAATATTCGCGACAATGCATATTCTGCTTATATTGTAGGGCGGATGAATTTGCAAAAATAAGGATTGTGCCTTTCGTTGATTTGTATATGGGCATGTCTATTATCTAACTTTGGTGTTTAAACGGCATGGACCATCTACTGTATGCCAAACTTTGGCTTTAGTAAGAAATTATTTTCAACTGCTTAGAACTGCTAGAGCACGTTAGAACTGATATAAATAGTTTGGACAGCTCTGAAACTAGTGGGGTTTTTCTTTCTAGGGGCCACACTGTTCAATCAACAACCGAGCATTCTTTGTTTTTGGATCCATGGCTGCATTTTATATCCCGATGTTAATCATGGTGACATCTTATATTCTGACAATACGATTGTTGCGTCAAAAAGCTCAGTCTCAGCTTGATGGCGTTGGTCATTTAAGCAGAACGGTAAGTGCGTAAACAAATGAATGCAGTTTATCTTCCAACTAAACTTCGTAGTAAAAAAAGGGGAAGAGAAAAAAGAAAAGCAAAGCAAAAAAAGTTTCGTTCATTTCGCTAGAACAATGTTTTCCTTTGAAGTAAGCACATAGTCACTCATTCTAGCTTTCAAGGGATTTATGCTCTCTCGCCCAAACCAGGTCATTTATCACTTGGGGGAATCCCCAAGCGTTCCGATTGTCTTCGTTGACTCGGTCCTAAATCTGCCTGCAAATCGACCCCGCCTCCCGCAACTGACAGCAATTAATGTTCAATTTGCTGGGTCACTTTTTGTTCGATAGCCATTAGTGGGTTCGGAAGAATTTGTCAGATCAATCCAAGATGACGTATAGGGCTCCAAGAAGTCATCACTGAAATGTGAACGTTCTTTATTCGTCTGGGACAGAAACTGTATTCTTTTTTTTTAATATAGTATTTTATTTAATCTCTCAGACTAAGTATGTCAGATAATCATAATCTTTTTACGTTTGCCTTGCAGGGAGTTGCAGGGCTCGATCCCTATTTTAGAGTTTTTTTATGCTGCAGCTATCTGATTGTACTTTTCCTCAATGTAGTTTGTAGTTTGTTTCTCAGTCAGTGTATTCTCAGTGTAGTTTCTCAATTAAGTGCAGCTTGATTCCACTTTTCCTTGGCTCCCTTTTTTGGTTGCAATTCATTCTATACATTCCCGATCGTTTTCTCATGTCCTTGTGCTTTTGTTGTCAGTTTTTACCAATCATTTTCTTTCACTCTTGTGCTTCTTTGTAAGTTCTTCTGTATTCTCTCATGTAATAAAGTTAATCTTCGAAGTTATGATCCCGAACCTTTTCTCATGCCGTTCTGTTTAGTACCAATTGTTACTTTCCGCTCTTGCCTAACACGATTAGGTTCATATTTTTATTTTTATTTAGCCTACCTATGAAGTTGTTCTTCCGATTTTCTAAAGTTCTGATATGTAATCAGCTTTCACAAATCATTTTATTTTAGCTTCTCGTGAATTTTTATATTTCCTCTCATTTAAGCTTGGGTTTCTATTTGTATTTCTAACAAAATGTCTACTATTCTCTTTCTTTCTCTCCGCGCTTGGAGCTCTCTGCCTCCTGGAGATATCATTTGTTAGCATCTTCTTCTGCTTCTGTCAATTTATATTTTTTCTCTCCCATCTAATGTGATTGGGTTCTGTATCCCGTGCCGCATATTATGTCGTCCTAGATATTTTTGCTTTCCACACCTGGGGTTCTCTGCTTCTTGGAGAATAGAAAACTGCATTCAACTCTCACAAATCATTAGCTTTCGTCTTCTTCTGCTTCTCCAACAGTTAATACATTTTTCTCTCCCCTTTGATGT
The DNA here is from genome assembly GCA_023053555.1 of Branchinecta lindahli. Lineage (NCBI taxonomy): Eukaryota > Metazoa > Arthropoda > Branchiopoda > Anostraca > Branchinectidae > Branchinecta > Branchinecta lindahli. Next base: position 20,480,631 of record JAKZAO010000004.1, read on the forward strand.
GCTTGGATTTCCAGTTGTATTTGTGTGCGATAACGAGTAAGATATTTTTGTTCTTGCCTCTTCACGCCTGAATGCTCTTTGCTTCCTGGAGCGGGGAAATGACTTTGTCTGACGACCCCTGTGTTTAGACAATGGATGAGTCCAATTAGAACAGCTTATCGACTCCTCTCCGGCAACTACGATGCCGAGCGATCAGCTGTTACCCTCTCCCGTTTCCCAGCAAGAAAACAAGGCGATCAACATCACCCATTATTGCTCCTTATGTCAATGGGGACCAATTATCTCTCGAGACGAACTTTCCCCCAAGAACTAGAAGGACGGAAAAGGCTTTCCCAGAAAAGGTTCACAAAAAAGGTTTCGCTTCGGTTTTACGTTTTCCATCTAAAGCCTCATACTAGTATTTGAACCAGTTGTGGTATAAAAACTCCCTTCTTACAGTCAACAATTGTTTTAATTTCACAATTACCAATACTGCGACAGTCGACTACGGCAGCTGTGTTTTGTACGCGCATAATTGTCTTTTTGCTCCCTTGTTATGACACATGCAGCTTTCAGGTCAAGTGCCATATACCTATCGTTTTTTCCGACGGTTTGTCGGTGCGTTGACCGCGAGTTAGGGTACTTCCACATGAGCTAAGACGATGAAACGTATCAGGCACATTATGGACCTTTCCAGGTTTAGTCCAGTGGCAGGCACGTCCTAAATGTCATGGTAACATAACCGTACCAGATCCGGTCACTGTGGGGGAGTTGGTGGGGAGGGGGGTCCAAGAAATCTTGTGAACCACTTGAAGTAGAGAAAATTGAGACTGGAATTGGCGGCATGACTACTATATGCTTCATGGGATTTGAACAGTGTCTCGGAAGAGCCATACGGCCCCGACAGAGCGAATCTTATCCGACACATGCTAACTACCCTTGCCAGTGCCATATGAGCTTTCGGCTCTTGTTCATTTTGTGATCTACTCCGTCTGTTGCCCTATGCATAATGACGAGTTACGAAACATAAATATAGCCTACATGTAAGTTGTCAAGCTAAAATATTTTGTCTTTACTCTTGAATCAGATTCGCTTTTTAAGTCCCAAATAAGAAGAAACGCTGAAAACCGGATGGCCCAATGGTATCAAAGCCCAGATCAAACAACAGATGGAAAACACCTCCATTCCATTCTATAATACGAAGCAAAAACCCTACTTAACACTTTAGGTCAGACAAAACTTCATACGGTCTGGTTCATCCAACCATCGGGTTCTTCCGCCATCCTTGGAGCGAGAAAAGAAAACCGACTGAGCTATTCAAATACCATCCAACTGAAGATACGAAAAAAAGAGGGAAGGAACGAAAAAAGTGAATCAATAAGTCCCCAAGCATTCACATCTGTTCTTTATTGCAGGTAGGACAGCCCTCCCGTAAAATTTCGGGATTCCGAAACCGTCGTGGCACCGAACTCAACTCCAGCGATGAGCGTCAAAAGGAGGAAATTTATTGGGTCGCACTAAAGAAGAGCCAGGGCACCCAGACACCTATTTCCATCTCAAAGGAGATACAACTGCTCAAGTTGAGAACGGTGGTGGGGATGACCAGTTCTTCAGTGGTCAAAGCGACGAACACGTCGTCAAAGAAGCTTATCCTTCAGCAGGGATCAATCATGAGGAGGAAAGGAAACCCGGAGCCACACGTGACGACAGCAGTTGCATTAGCTAACGAACAAAAGGCCTCAAAGGTATAAAACTTAGAAAATTCATAATACTAATCTGTATGTTTGTATAGCCTCATATTCCAGGAATCAAACTACGAGAAAGCGACATCGCTCTAACGCTCACAAAAATACAGCCATACCTTGCCAGGTTGGTGAAAGCAGCTGAATCTACGTGGATTCCAAGATCCATTTCAATGGTTCTTTTTGCTTCTGTTGACGATATCGCTCACATCCTTTCCTTTCCTACCCAGAACAAGAGCTGGAAGCTCATATGGCACTTGCAAGGCTAGGTCAGAGGATGAAAGTAGGAATTCGTGGGTTTCTTTTGATCATTTGTAAGCAAAACCCTTGATATAAGAATGATCATGGGTCCTTGGAAATCACGAGACTGTATCGTTTGGCAATGCATTTGGCTGTGCGCACTTTAAGGGCGCTAGAAAATCATCTGTAATCAAAACTCTTGAAGCAAAAAAGATGATCACCAGGAGCACGAAAATGTATATTTTACTCAGAAGTATTGTTTGTACTTTAAGGAATTCAGTTGTAAGCAAAACCCTTGAGGCAAAAATGATCATGGGCTCATAGGGATAACGAAAATGTATCTATTGCTTAAAAGTATTTTTTGTACTTTGCGGTTAGCATTAGTACTTTAAGGGATGGCCGGATCTGGGGACTAACTATTTCTTAGCCAATCATGTCAAGTCTCTAATTTTCAAGGCACGTTTCATCGTCCTAGCATGTCTGGAAGTACCTTAACTTGCGATCACCGGAATTCCGGACCCCCCCCCCCCTAACTCCCCCAAAATACTCGAATCCGGTCCGGTTCTGTCACTGATCTACATAGGGCTTGTGCTTGTTCTTCCCACCAAGTTTCATTCCGATCGCTCCACTCCAAGCATGTCACAAGGTTTCCGGACCCCCCCCCCCCCCAGCTTCATCGGGTCCGATCTGGACTTGAAATGGGACATCCGAGACATGTGGTCTTTCTACATACCAAGTTTCATTATGATCCGATCACCCGTTCGGAAGTTATACATGCCTCAAGAGTCCGGATTCCCCCTCCCTCCTCTCCCCCCCACGATGATCGGATCAGGAAGCTGACTGTTTCCAGGTTAATCTGGTCGTGTCCCTGATTTGCCTGTCAAGTTTCATCGTCCTAGCTAGCCCACCTGGAAGTATCTTAACTCCGTATGACCGGAATTCCGGAACTTCCCTCCAACTCCCCCCCACCCCCAGTGCACGAATCCGGTCCGGTTCTGTCAATGATGTACCTAGGGGTTGTGCTTGTTCCTACCACCAAGTTTCATCCCGATCGCTCCACTCTAAGCGTTTAACATGATTTCCGGTTCCCCCCTCCGACCCCCCCCCCACATTCATCGGATTCGGTCCGGACTTGAGATGGGACATGTGAGACATGGTGTCTTTCCAAATATCAAGTTTCATTAAGATCCGATTACCCGTTCGTAAGTTATGCATGTCACTAAATTCCGGATTCCGGCTCCCCTCCCTCCCCCCACGATGGTCGGATCGGGCAAGTGACGATTTCCAAGTTAGTTTGGTCGGGCCCCTAATACGCCTGCCAAGTTTCATCGTCCTAGCACATCTGGAAGTACCCTAACTCGCGATCACCGGACTGACCGACAGACCGACCGACCGACCGACCGACAGACCGACCGACGGAAAAGTGATCGGTATATGGCACTTGGCCGGAAGGCAAGTGCCATAAAAAAGAAAACAGATGTCTAATAAATCCAACGAAACAAAAACGGCAATCTCGGAACTGTCTCCTCCCGAAGAAAAATTCAGTAAAAAAAAACAAAAACAACAGTAATACTCTTGCTGGGTTAGATACTTTTCGCCCAACGTCTGTAGTAGCCTACCAGGATATTTTGGCGTGGGCTAAACTTTCGAAGAAAAATATATGCCAAATTAGATTGGAGCCTTCAGTGCTAGTGATCTCTCTATGTGGTTTGTTGAGAAAGCGTTATCTTTCTAAGCGTTGAACTTTCGCAAGGTTGACAAAAAGGCAAACGGAAAACCGTTAAACATAACAAAAATAATGCCACGAGTCCTCCAACATTTCAAAAGATCCTTTTCCAGACAACAAATACTCTAAGTCTAGAGTCTTCTCCAGGAAACCTGAGTATCTGTTGACAAACTCCTTCAGAGATAATATTTGCAGAAACTGCAGAACTCTGATATATTTTTTTGACAACTTTCGAAGTGAGCTATATCATCAAATTCAGCGATAGCTGTCATCAAAGGGGCACGCATTCAAGATCCCTAAACATCACGTTTCGACAAGGATATGTAAAGTGAAGTTCTGATAGCAGAGCTGTTGGATTCTGGTACAGCCTTGCCCAAGAGATCCGATTAATTCTGACTCGAATAATATAGGTTCAAGTGTATAAAAGATGAGAGTTTAAACCCTGCTCTATACCACCAAAAGCATTTTATTACGCAATAAATTATTATTATTAATAACATATTAAATCAGATCTGGGTGGTAACTCGTAAGAAAGATAAGACGAAGAAGGGGAGAATCTTCGCCACTGGCGAATTTGAGAATTAAGTTGCGCAATATTAATGTAATTGAGAAGTCGCGGTCGTCAGAATTGAGCTTTCAGTTGTTGATTTTTTCATTATTAGGAATAGAATAGCTCGTTAAGCAGAGAATGGAAAGGGCTAACTAAAGTATCGTCAACCCGACGGGCGTTTTCCTGTTCGTTTCGTACGTGGGCCCCGACCAATACAGCTTCAGCTAAAAGACTTCTCTTCAACGTTCTGACTTGAACCCGCAATTTACAAATATGACAAAGTATCCTCTATCGTCATCTATCGTATAGATGCAAATATCGTTTCTACACATCGACGTCACATACCATGTCTATGCAGTTTTGAACTAAGACAAAACCACGCCTTAATTTACCAAAGCCTGCGTAGGACCGAATGAGTGTTAACTGCCGAGGATAGAAGAATGCTAATGCAGGGTTTTGGGTTTTGACGAGTCTGAAGAGCTATTTTAAAAAAGAAAATAATGTTTTTTTTTATTTTTCAACCCTCAGGAGAATGGACAATTACTGCAAGTGTAATGACTCGAGGCACATGCGGGATTTCTGAAAACTACATTGGTCTCACAGCTCTTATACTTTTGCAATGAGAAACAATCTATCGGGATAACTTTATACTTTTCCAGAGGTTGTCGAGCTTCGGTCACGCTTCTTGGACGTGATGCAGAGAAAAAGGGTGAAGAATTACCACTAAGTAGCGTGTAAAGCAGTTGGGACTTAAAAAAGAAGTCGGAATTCAAGGTCATGTCTTTTTCCTGCAGGCTATTAAGTTTGCCAAATTTGCTGGAAAAGAAAATGCTGATGCTCAGTCATCAAATCCAACCAGTGAGCGATCGCTCACCATTTAAGCTAGCGATATTTTTCGCCAGGCAGTCACGACAAGAGAAATGAACGAAATGAGAATTGCATGAGGACTGAAGATAAATGAATGAAACCAGGCAACTGCCTATCAACGCGTACGAACAAGAAAAAAGAAACAAAAAACACTCAGACCCTGACATATAGATCCAGGGCGTTAACACGAGTCGGGGTCCCATTTTTTGTAACTGAAAAAGATATACTTTTATCTATTATTTATTTAACGTATTTTCACTTTAGAATATAGGCAAGCAAGCAGACTTAGAAACAGAGTCCCCTAGACAGCTTTCTAGTCTGCCAAGGCCGGACAAAATATACTATTTGTGACTAGTGTCTTTCCACGGCTAGAACGCAACTAATTTTAGTCTTTCATTTTAGGTCCTAGGAATCGTCTTCTTCACATTCGTCATCTGTTGGGCACCGTTCTTTGTTCTTAATATTGTCATGGCGGCATGCCCCGACTGCCCTCTATCAGAACACATCATAGCACTGTGTCTCTGGCTGGGTTACGTGTCTTCAACCATAAATCCTATAATCTACACCATTTTCAATCGATCCTTTAAGCGCGCATTTGTGCGTCTACTACTGTGCCACTGCTTCCGACAGCGACAGTTTTCAAGTGGATCAACATCAAGTGCCGGCAGTAGCTTTGCTATAACTGCAACTAGACTGCGACGGCAAGGGACAGTGTCGAGTCCAAATATAGGCTTCACACCCCGGAACAGCAGATAGGCTCTGCAGCGCACTGTGACGCTACCACCGTCCAAAACATAGTATACGACAGTGCATCATCGCTGTCGCTAAAGAGTCGAACAGCGCTCGCCGAAAAAAGAAGAACTATCGACAATTCGACATAGCAGTCGCTAATTCAACGAGCAGTGAGCGAAACGCAGATGGTCTATAGCTTCTGCCGTTATAAGTTCATCTCCCATTACGGCTAAGTAGGTTAGTTGACTAATATGAGAGACAGTTTAGCTTGGTGAACTTTATTAGTTCCTCTACTCGGAGTGCCGTCAAGAGAGCTGACAGCAACACGGGATGCCGTTAAACTAGCCGTTAAACTATTTAATATGCTGTACGACATATTAAATATCCGCTCATGGCTGCTAACAGAGAAAACTTGCAAGAGTGAATTTACTTGGAGGTACCGGTCAGACATGAGGAGGGGCCCCCACCCATTAAAGCCGGTAAAAAGACAATCAGACCCTACAGCACAGAATATATGTATGAACTGACATAGTGTTGTACACTACTCTTTCTGTTGAGCAGCACCAATTATGTTTAGTTGTTCTTAATGCTAACTATCAGGCATTGGTGCAATTGGTTGTCATAGCCTGATTTTATTAGACGGCGTCCGGCCAGGATTCAGGGTATACATGCGCCTAATGATCAAATGGTGGAAGAGACGACCCGAAGAAAAAGATTCGCGTCACTCGTTCAGTGATGAACCTTCCCATCGTCACTGGGCGGATGAGATTGGCACCAGCAGGACTTGTCAAACACTGAAAGTCAGGAAGCCTATCTCGGCTGGCAGGCAGTGAAATGAAAAAAGGCTCGAAAGACTAGTCCCTAACCACTATGCTGTCAATAACAGAAATATTTTCACGAAATATCCAGGAAAGTGGAAGAGAACGAACGAAAATGAAGAATTAAGAAAAACAGGGCAATACATACGAAAATTGGAAGGAAAATGGATGTCTGTGACATGGTCTTTATAATTTTCATTTGAAGCGAAACTGCAAGAAACGATAAAATAAATACGAAAGTTGCAAGGAAAGTGGATGCCTGTGACACAGAAATGAGCATTGAGAATATCATCTTGCAGAAGCATACCAGTTTGTGCTCTGTGGGTTTTCTTCAATGCAAAGAATAAAAAACTTTTTTTTAAATCTGCAGTACGTTTACTGTATCGTCCAAGAGAAAAACCAAGAGAACTCTTATACCCTGTCCAAGTCGTCGTCACGCTGCTTAGGACGGTAAACAATCATTATTTCTCGATGCCTATCCAGGCATAAACTGACTGAATAAACTTATGGACAACTGAATAAACTGATGGACTACATTTAGTGAGTAATTTCGCGAAACCTCACCTGAATATTCGATGTTAATTAGCCTTATTTGTATTTTTCAAACACGGAAAAAATGGCGCACTCAAGTTCAAAACCTATTCTGTACAAAGGGCACAATTTAGCAATAAATTGGCAGGTTATATATTGTAGTTTCTGTAAGCGGTATCTCTAGAGGGAAAGAATTAGCTAACATGGTTAAAGCAGAGATAAGTCGCAGTACTCGCAGTATCGATACAGTCTCTACTGCAATTTTATATCATACGTAACTACTTGGAACTGAGCCTGGTTTCTCAAAGATTACAAACTGTTTTGTCACCGAGTCTGTTTCCAGGCTAGCACAGCCCCTTTGATTTTGATGAGAGGAACAGAAGAACTTGCATAACATGCTGACCAATGAGCTCTTCAACAGCGATAAGCGGTAGCCTCACCCGCCACAAAAAGCTCTGAACAAGAAAGAATGCGAGAATCGGTAATAAAGTACGACGGGTCTTTTAAGTAGCGTGTTTTGGAATACGAAGTTCTCGAACTGCTCCTCGAATTCCTAACCATACAGAAAAGCGTCCATTTCACCGTATTCGTCCTCGGGGGGGGGGGGGGGCTCGAAGGAGATACCGGTTTTTTTCCCCAGAAATGTGACTTTCGATGCCCTAAACTAGGCAATCCATTGCACATTTTTTGTTCTGCTAAATGTCCCTCCGACACAGCCGAGAACTATCTTGGTGAGGAAACAACTGGAGGAGATGCAGCGGCACTGAAACCTGATGATAAGAAATGTAATCAAACTAGCCAGGATCCCTTGCCCACCAGACGCCTGACTTTTACCAGGCCTAATTCCGAGATTAGGCTACATACATTATATCGTTATACATTTCCGCCTTCTCATCATCAATTCCTCCCACGCGGACCTTTTGTTATAATCTGCAACACCACTGACCACGCCAAGCAGACTATTCTGTCATCTAAGAATTCACCCGCCTTATTACCGAGCTAATTATCTAATTACAAAGAAATCCTGGGAAACGAAGATAGGAACAGATCCCCAGGAGAAAATAATCTGACGGGGAGATGACATCTACAATCACACTCGGGTATTAATCCAAGGATGGGTAATCACCGGGAAAGCTTTCTGTTTTGATGCATTCGAAAACTGGGAAAGTTGGATTCTTGGAAATGTACAACAGTTCTGAAACTCGTAGAATAAAGAGATATCGATAAAGCAAGACACAGTAAGTAATGTTTCTTTCACTTCTCCAAGGTAACCATGAAATATGCTCCAGTGTTTAAATATACCGCAATTCTTCGTTGCTCACAAATTAAACCGTGGCATCTAGTGCTAAACCGTGGCATCTAGTGCTACATCACTTCCCAGCAGTGAGACAAAGCTAGGGTATGTCGGCTCTACCCCGGCTCCCAAAGAATCTCCCAGAATTCAAAACAAGAATATTGAGATTGGACCCGAATATGGTTCTTGACGGTGAAACCGTCACTGGGACCGGACTGCTCATTCTTCAACAGAGAGACTGATATACAAGGTATTTAGTGCTACTTTGACAGTGCGTAGCAGTGTGCTGTTTGAATCGCGCCAGCCGACGATCCCCTGGTGGCACCGAGTCTTGGGTTGCGTTCCAAAAACAATTGTTAACAATCGTCAATTTTATTTCGGGGCGGAGCCAACTGCAGCTTTAACGATCGTTAACTTTTCCCAATTCTACAATTGTTAACTTTTCCCAAGGATGCTCACCGACCATCGTTACAAAATAGTTAACAATCGTTAAGTTCCGGAACGGAAATCGTAGGTGGGCGGAGCTGAAATTTCAAAATCAGAAACCTGAAACGCAAAAAGTTAACAATTGTGAACAATTTGTTAATAATCGTTAAGTTCTGGAACGCAACCTTGGTCTGAACTGTAGCATCTTGAAGATGATCAGAAAGTATGATGACTGAGATGACAGAAAGTATGGACCCTTGGTTACAAGGAATTTTCGGCCCATCTACCTTCTCAAAAAAAAAATGAGAAAAATAAAAAATCAAGTATTTAAGGGGGTCTCAAAGGATGCTGTTTCTGAAAAATAGGCGTTTTCTTTAGAAACATTAGTTTGTTAACAAAAGAGTCATTTTTCTAAAAGTACACATATTTTTTAGTCGATCTGTATTGAAAACAGATTTTCTGAAAAACAGTCGGTAAAAATGACGAGCCATTCGGTATATACCTTCCCCAACATTTTGGCTAGTAACGACTTTGCCGCAAAGAGAGGGTAAGTTTATCTCAAGCAGAATCTGAAGAAGAGATTAAGACTAGTATGACCAGGCTTTGATATGTACTTCAATGTAGACAACAAGAGCATGGAAGACCTGTCAGTCATGGACACAACTATTATGTTTGAATCCTCTGTATCAAACCCGAGGAAATTCGTCTCTGAGATTTGTTGACGCATGGTGAGCGAGCTCTGAGCACTTTGTGGTCGGTAAGTCAAAGAAGCTGACAAAGTGCTTCTGGACCAACTGACTCGTTCGCCTGGAAAATACTTTCTCAGAAGGCCTGAAATACTCTCACACAGATGTCTATCGAAAAACCGCAGTTTCAGGCTCTCAAGAAATTGCCATTCATAAAACTTCTAAGAAGAAACAATGAGGCTGAAGATCCAATGCCAGAAAAGTTGCGATGAGCGCTTTCTAAAATGCCTGTTCATCAATAAGGTTAACGGAGCTTACACAGGCTCCGGGCGTCGAAATTTTTCGAAGAAGAAAGAGAAATAACTACACTTTAACAGGTCTCTCAATCCTTAAAGGACCCCTCTTGCTTAGTCTGCCTTTCCAATTATTTCTAGCTCACTTGTAGGATTATAAGATTCTGAAATCCCCGCCTTTCGCCACTGTTTCGTTTCGTACCCGCGACTTTTTAGCATTTTTTGGGCCTAGCCGAGTTTTGAATGTCACGCAACGCAAACACTCTTTAACAAATAAGGACATGCGAAGCTTTTAAGTATTACTTTTAATTTTGGAAGGCATGGTAGACCATCAGGACTACCTTCTGTTTTGGACTTATTTTGTTTTGCTTGGTCTTCCCGCTTTTTGGGATCCCAAAACGTAAGTGGAGGGATACCTATGACATCGCAAAAGCTGTCCGTCTGTCTGTGAGCACGATAACTCTCGAAGGGATTGAGATATGTTGATGAAACTTGGTGGGAGGATCCTTTGGGTCAAAGTACAGGTCAAGTTCGAAGATGGGCTATGTAGCCCTATATTTGAGGGTGGGGGAGGGGTTTCAAATTTAGGGTCATTTTTTGAAAGCTATTGTGACAGTTGATTCAGGGGCAAGGAGACATGCTGAGTCCGAATATGAAAGTTACTTTCTCATCGGACTAGTAGTTCACCCGGAATCGGGCAAAAACCGGACAAAATAATTTGTCGACCAATTTTCTGCTACCCCTTTTCTTCATATAGTATAGCTCTGCGCGCAGAGCGCCTAACCATTGAGCGTAAGAGAGAGAGCTAGTGCAACCGAAGGTCGAAGGGGTTGGTATATGGGAAAAGAGTAGGTGGTTGCGGGCTACATAACAGTTGGAAAGTTTAGAGGGGTTGACATTTCAGTAGTAGGGCACACACTGAAACCAAAACTAGGCCGATCCCATAGTGAGACAAGTAGGGGACTTCTAATGGTCTCATGTTCTAATAATAGGCTGTTAGACCATAATCATCTTCGGCAATGAGGGGTTAGCAGTTTTGTCTAATTGGTGTACCTACAATTTGTTTCCTGTGCTTTATATGGTACGAACAATTTGGTACCACGTCTATCACGAGGACAGGGACTCGTAAGTAAGAATCGGTTGCTAGAATCTTTGCTGATGAGGGTTGCCAACTTTTGCTAGTTGGTATACCTTTTATTTTTTGCCAGTGTATCTCATGGTAAGAACGATACGGTACCATGTCTATCACGGGGAGATGGACTTGTAAGTAAGAATCGGTTGCTAGAAGGGCTTCGCGAGGGGCTTGAAACTTGAAACTTTGATGTGTTTCTAAATATTACAAGTAAAGAGTATTGATCTATCAACATCATATATTAGATTTTTGGGATCCATCGACACCTTTGGTCTTGTTAACCAAGGCGCGTTCAATTTTCAAATATTTTGCGTCCAGCCGCCGCGTCGGAGAGAGGGAGACTGGACAGTCGACAAGAGCTAACAAGAAAATCGCTAATCTCTCGTGGAAAGTAATTCTATTTTTGAAGACGGTATTTCTGAGCCACTTCATCTTGAAAAGGTCATATCTAGTAAGAGTTGTGCTTTAAGGAAGAAGAAGAAAGTGACAACAGGGGCCGTACCCCCTTCATCGCTTTCCGCGTATGCCCGAAATGACAATCTTGCAATAAAAATGTAGCCCCCCCCCCCCCGATCGTGACACAAAGGAAAAAAAAACATTAAAACGTCCCTTGGGTTGACCGTAAATACAGAACTAAGTTCGAAGATTAGGGGAAAAGCAGAGATGTAACCACAACAGTAGGATTCATCTGTGTTAACAGTGAGGCACGACCTTGAAGCCACCAGATGGAAAGCACCAGAGAAATCAGTATCCCCAAACAACCGCAACAATCTAAATTGGCATCTGTCAGAAACGGTAGGGACTAAACCGTTTTCTCCTTGCTAGAATTATCCGCCTCAAGCAACTTCCAACTTTCCTTCCAAAACAAAGCCTATAATAGCAACTGATTGTCGGAAATAAGAAACGGATTACGCACTCCAGTAAGATTGGCTTTGATCGAAGATATAGAAAAGACAGCAGCAGGTTTCCAGAATCAAACAAAATCACTACATTAGCGTACGCCCACTGACACCGGATTGAATAATGCGCTTTCGGGGATGGGAAGCAGAATCAGTCCCCCTCCTTCCTAGGACGGATGAGGTTATAGAACTTATTGGATTCGGGCCCATAGGTAAAGACCACTGACTTCGACCATGTGAAGGATTATGCCGGTTGGACTAGAAAATGCTAAAGCGATTACCTCGGTAATTACTATCAAGATGAGGCCAATTTCCTTCTCAAAATAAACGCCATCCATGACAGACAGACAAGTAAAAAGATAATGGCTGACATAGAATCCCCCTCGTCAAAGCATGGACTTGCTGACTGCACTGGCGGGGAGGGAGAAAGGCCCCGAGACGGACCAAGTCAAGTAGTAAGTTCGTCCAGGATTCACTGGAACACATCAAACAACCAAAAAGAGACTAACACAGGGTCCATTCAACTACCTCACTGCCAAACAATACAGTAGAGAAAAGGCTGAAAGAAGGTCCCCCCGTATTCCTGCTACTAGTTTATTCAAAAACCTAAAACAAACCAGCAAAACAAGACCACAGTAGAGGTATGCTTATTTGAACGTTTGTTAACTTTGGACTTTGCCGTTTTCGTGCACTGGCTGTGACTAAAGTCAACTATGAGTTAGCCAAAGTAGGTAATTAAGGGCGTCTGAAAACACCTGAATAGATATTTTGGATCTCCATTCTACCATTTAGCCCAAAATTGCATTGTTCACATTTAAGTAACTGTTCAAATAAACATACCTCTACTGTACCTCCGGGCACTTTAAATAAACCAGAAAAGACTAACGCAAAGTTCACTCGTCCCCTCCTCCCTCCATACATAAGGACATAAGGACGCGGGGAGGCCCAATTCCCCACCAGTTGACTGAAATACCTCAAATAAATCAGAACAAAAAGACTAGAGCAGGGTCCACTTGAAACACCTTCCACTCCACTGGATTACCTCAAACAAACCAGTGAAAAAGAAGCTGATGGAGACCCCTGAAAATCCCTCTCTCAGTCCACTGGAATCAATACCTCATAAATCAGGACGGAAGCAATACTGTCCACATCGTCCTTCAATTCTCCGAGCCATCCTGTTTACAAGGCGGCGAGTGATCGAAAATTGATAACTAATTTCTCAACTTTTCAGAACTCCCAAATTCTGAAGGTGTGCCAGACAGGCTGAGTACTTGAATTATTGACTGTTCCTCGGACAGGCGATAGCCTATACGCATATTCCGAGCGAGCAATGTACGGCAGCTTTAAAGAATCTACCGAAGCATATTTTTTATGGCATTTCTAGCCATCGGCTCAAGTGCCATTTACCGATCGCTTTCCTGTCGACTGTCGGTCTGTCGAGCGGTATGCTGATCCCAAACTAGGGTACTTTCTGGCGGTCTAAGAGGATGATTTATACCAGGCGTGTTAAGAACCTAACTAGATTCACTGTCACTTGTCAGTTCCAGGATTCGACAACTCGCGGGGGAGGGGATCCCGAATCTTGTGGCACGCATACCTATCAAACGAATGAGAGAGAGAGCGAAGAGGGGCGAGAAGCTACAAACACAGGCTGTACGAAACTGGTTCGTGTCTCTCTCTTGCCATACGGTAAGTGCAATCTCTCTAGGCCCACTGTAGTGCAAAAAGGGATATTTTCCGGTTTTGACCAGAAGATGAACCTTGAAGTCGAAAACACCTATAAGATTAGTGGCTTCTGCAATCCCTGAATTCGGATTAACCTGCTCGTCTCCTACATGCTTAGTACGCAAATCTTCATACAAAATCGGATTTAAATCAAGCTCACGGGCATTTCTATTTCAAAACAAGCGTCATATCAGGGACCCATAAATTTACTGTAATGACTCGCCATTCAGGGGGCTTGTCAATAAGAGATTTCTGATGCGCTCTTGACCGAGCGTCAGATAGTTCGAGAAATACCCACGGGGATAAAATATTGCCTTCAGGGAGGAGTCTCTTTGGTCTCACGTCCAAGGAGGCCCGGGATTGGCTCTATCTGAGCAAGAACGCCAGTTCGACCCAAGTGGAATTTTTGGAAACTAGGTGAGGCTTCAGGAAATTTATGGGTCCCTCGTCATATCCACACAACTGTTTTCAGTGCCGTCTTTACCCTGAGGCCGGTTATGCCTGTGCTGGGGCCAAGGGAAACGAGAGGCCAAGCAGCCGGTGTAAATTATTGAGAAATCAGACTACGGTTGCTAGCCGTGTTGATGAAAATACGCCCTAGATTAGACCAGCTACGTTGCATCGTCACTTACGTTATCGAAATTATGCTAAGAGGTATGAAAAGGGGCCATAAACCCATGGATGGCCTGGGTCTACCAAAAGTAAAAGACGGCACTAACTGTTTTCGTCAACTGAATCCAGGGTTGGTCACCAAGAACCAGGGTGTACAAGTTACTTACTTACTTCAGGATACTTTGGGTTACATTGGGTTACATCACGTTATATTGGATTACTTTCGGTTACTTCGAGATACTTCTGGGTTACTTTCCAGGGTGTACTAACTTTTGGTGACCAACCCTGGAACTGAATTGCTTACTTCCCCATGGCTTCTATGACATGTAAAAGCTTTGGCCGAAACAAAGCCATCCCCAGCTTTATAGGAGATAGCAGAGAAGCGGAGAAAGGGTTTACAGCTTTGAATCTCCAGGGCTGCGATATCGTGATTTCGCTGAGTTCCTACTTGCTCTTAAAGCGAATGAAGGCCTTGATGATGTATAAACATGCTGATCGGCCTTATCTTTCCCCTGTTGGCAGAGCTGTGCAAGGTCTGGGAACATTTTACAACCCCCACAGATACCACCGATTCTTTTGAGGAATATGCCGTCAAATTGCCGTAGCCATTCAACTAACAGTTTTGTCAAGCGCCCATGGAGAAACACACGAGAACGCGGTACCGTCAGTTAACCTGAGAAATCCGTAACTACGTTCAAATTTTCCGACAATTCATCCACGCGTCAGCTGACCCACAAAAAACCGTCAGTTCGTCTTCACGTCACTTCACCCACATGGTATGATGATATGATATATATTTGCACAAAAAGCCCGAGGACCATAGCAATACAAAACAAAATGGAAAACAAATTTTCACTAAGTTCCAAACTAGTCAATTGAAACTAAGTTCCAACTAGCCAACATGTCAATTGGCCCATACGCCAGTGGACCCACGGTCATTCACCTACAGTTGGTTCAGACACACGTCAGTTCAGCTATCTTCAGCTTTGAAGCTATCTGGTTAATAAAGTTGATTGACTGATTGAATGCAAAGAGCCTCCCTTCAATTGGAGAAAACCATACGCTTCTCATTGAAGATGTGCTCGAGCCAAATGAAATATTTCGTTAGTCGCAGCAGAACATTCTCCAGAGAGCGATAATGTAGAGCGCCAATTATCTAGTCTTCAAGCAAACAATCGGTTGCCATGGGTCTAACGCCTCAATATATGTCAGAGGAGGAATCAATTTCAGTGCCGCACTACCTGATGACCTAAATTTAGGCAGACCTAAGCTACGTTCTGAGGGGACGCCACCAAAAAAGCCCCTGGGAATATCATCGCGCGATGTAGACAGGAGACGACAGAGAGGTTGCAACCTAGCCAATGAAAACGTAACTGAGAAAAATAGGGCAGTGCTGACCAATTAGAAAGCCAGGCCTTGACTTAAAGCTACAAAAACCGACCAATAGTATAAAGAGGTGATGAAATCGCGGAAACCTAGGGGTAGGCAACAGCGTCATTCCGGGGCCCCTTGGCCTTTTCAAATACAAATCTACATCTAAATAAAGAAGTAATTAACAGCAGCTACAGCGATATTTACACGCATGATTGTATCCAAGAAGATAATGGGCCACCATACGGAGAGCAGCCCACAGTTGCGGGAGCGGTGGAACAAAAGCTGTACTTGAGCAAACCTAATCGAGGTAAGTATATATGTACCAAGTCGTATCTTGATTTACAAAAACACTCGCTCGGCTAGAATCAGTAATAGGGCAAGTTGGGCCCAGTTGCCCACGAACCAATTTGGAGGTGGCGTGGTGGCATCCAGTTGATCCGTAATCAGTATCAGTATCACAACGATTTTCGTCGTTCTAACTCTGACCGTAGTCAAGTTACGAATATATAATACTGATCCACGAACCGAGAGGGAAGTTTTAGGAAAGGATCGGCTAATTAGGTTAATGGAGGATAAATGTTTGAGGTAGTCAAAAAAATGGCGAGGTCGTTCGAGTAGCAGTGAAGCACTGAGAAGACTATATGTATAAAACCATATAGTTCGTGGAGCGGCCATTCTACGAAATACTTCCATACCCTTGTCTCTAGGGTACAGTACACAAACTTCTAACCAACAAACTCCAACCGTGTTTATGAAGTCTCTGGATAATCTGGGCCCATTTCTCCTGAAATGAGTGGGTGGATATAGGAGGGGGGCAAATGGCATATCTAGACCCCACTGTCAACAGAACGAATGTTCAAGTTTTACAGCAGAAGTATACTTCTCTTTTAATTTGGCCCGTTGATTCAGATAAATAAATAAGTTCGTGGACCGCTTTTGTATTTAAAATAGTCAAGCGGGAACTAAAAATTAAGAATTAGACATCTGCTAACAGCCAAGTGTTTCTGGCTCCTTTTGACAGTAATCAGTTTTGCTTAATTACGTCTGCTGTTTATCTCTGAATGTAGTGTTTCTTACTTTGAACGGTAATGAAAGTAACGTACTATTAGCAACGCCATATTAATACCGTCGAGGATGCGAAAGCAGATGAGCAAAAATGAGCAAAAGATTCAGAAAACTTATAGCGAATGGCTTTACTTTGACTTTATTTCACTGAAAGGACACCTCGCATTACATCGTCTTTCTGCTCAGATGTTCTGGAATAGTTGACCACTTTACAACTAAGCTATTCTTACAGGAAACAATTACACACAGCTTCGGCTGTTTTTAGCCTCTTTCCATGTTCCTTGCCCGGGATGACAATCTTGGCAAAATTTGCATTAGCGGTCTCTGAAGGACGAACAAGCTCCTCGGAAACAATAATCGGTCGCACGATATGTCACGTAAAGAGAACAAGCGTGATAATCAGTGTATTGCCAATAGAGAAGACAGGATACACCTATGAAGCGTGCAATCTCTAGAAACGAGCACGGATGGAATACTACAGAAGTAGAATGAGTTACTGTAATAAGCAAGATGTGTCCTTTTATTTATTGTTTACTATTGTTTTATGCATGAAAATTTGTTAGGTTTGAATTCTATCGTATTCCCCAGCGCCGTCCAAGTTAGGCGACGTTCAAAGGAGCATACCTCTATTGTGCTGCTCAGCGGCCCCTCAGTGCCGTCCGGTTCATCGATGTCCTTCCCAAATAGGAGGGCCTCTGGGCAATTTTCTACACAACCAGAGCTTTCAAGATAACATCGACAATATCCGCTTTTCAGGAAGAAATAGGTGGGGAAGCCTGAGGAATGGCTTCCAATTGACAACCTCCGCCCCCTCCCCCTGAGTGACTTGGCGACAAAGCCTGTGGTTAATGAAAACACAGGACCGGAATCGGTAATAAATGATGTCGGGCTACTGGCGGATTAACTCCGAATGGAGATGAGATTTATTTGCACTGGAAAAGGAAGGGGCGACTCGATACTGTCCTTGAACCATCCACGATCATTCATGCTCGTTTGCTAGTTGTTCAGGGGGTCATACAGAAAGTTATATCTGGTTCTATGGTTCAACTGATTCTTTTCGTTGCTGTAAATGTGTTTGTGTTACCACTTTTACTAAGGCATATGGCTTTTTCTGCAAATAAATTACTATCCTCGCTTTTACCCGGACATCATCGGATATAGCTTGTTCCTGACAGAAGTATGACCTTGCAGGTCTTGCTTTCGATGGTATGCTGAGGTCATTTTTTTTTATATATCCATTTTATTGTGATATTAAACCAATAAGTAGAACTAATCAGAGATGGGCGAATCCGATCATGAAAGGATTCGAATCCGAATCCAGGGATTCGAATCCGAATCCAGGGCTAGGTACGAATCCGAATCCACCATTTCCCGCTGAGGATTCGAATCCGGAATCGAATCCGGATTCGAATCCGACCTTAACAAAAATCAAATCATACACATAGATTTCAAGTTCAAAAATGAGAGGCGACAAAAGCACTGATACCTAAAGTGGTCAGATAACTGACTGAAGATCTTTGGTGGTAGAGAAAACAAAATTGAATTGCCTAAGCACATTGTTCCAAAATTGGGAAACGAAAACTGGAAGGATGAACACTAGAAATTTCAGCGGATTCGTAAGATTGAGGGTTTCGAATCCGAGTCCGAATCCGAATCCAGCATGACAAGCAGAAAATTCGAATCCGGATTCGAATCCGGCCAAAAGGACGAATCCTGGATTCGAATCCGAATCCGGATTCGCCCATCTCTGGAACTGATCCAATTAAGCAAATAAAAACTGACTAAACCAGTGGGAGTAACCACTGGTACACTACATAGTTTTTGTTAGAACTTAAAATTCATAAGTAATAATAATAACGAGGCTACACATAACTGATATCAATTATCAATGCTGAACATTAGAATAATCTGCGTTTCAGCAATGAAATCCGGCATGCCTAATAATGCGCAAAACTATTATCAACATACGAAGTAAATGACTTCGGACGATGTTCCAATGAGTTTACTCAGCCTGCCCCGGAAAAAAAATCAGCTACGACAGACAAATATAATCAAGAAAATAAGCTTAGCCGAAATTCGGATAACATGAAGAACACCAAAACATTATCAACCACAAACAACCAGTGAGAGCAAATATAAGGCAGTCTACATTTTTAATGTTAAGCCATACGTGGTTTTGATAACGAGGCTACACATGATCGATGAAAGACAAAATAAGGAGCAGTGATGAAAATTAAATAAGTCCGGATTTGAGCAATGAATTCCGGTATGCCTAAATATACAATTATTATCAACACAGGAAATAATTTTGTTCCGATGGTTTCTCAGTCAAACACAAATTCTCAAATTTACGTTGGGCCACCCATGCCCTGGAGTTAGGGCACAGTAGACTAGGGGAGGATGGGGTTGAACCGTACGTTTTTTGTTTTCGGCTAATAATTCAATTTCTGTAAAATATGAGCAAATTTTGAAGATCGAAAATGAAAGACAATGAGACTAGCTATGTTCTGTATTTTTTTGAGAATTTAATTTCAACTGGTTTTTGTGATACGATTTTTTTCTTTTTTACAAAAAATCGTCAGGTTCAGCCCCACCGGTGGGGTTGGTTCGGACGGGTGGTGTCTTGAACCGGACATGTGAAGATGAGCTCTGAATATGACCGAATATAGTGGAACAACTAAGTGCTAATCAAGTTTTGACTTATTGGAGAAGAGTTGGATCCAAAAATACCACTTTACCGAACATTTTTGTAAATTCCAACTCAGAAGAAAGTGCTTGTTAAACTCGACTTTTTCCAAGGGAATCAATTAATTTAGAAAGCTTTGCTACAGCAGCTTTATCCTGCTTTCAGAACTCCGGCAAATGGTAAATATTTTGATCTGGACAGAGCGGGGTTGGACCGGACCTCTAGAATAACGTCCGGTTCATCCCCCCCCCCAGAACGTGTCCGGTTCAACCCCACAGAGACTATTGATGAACAAAACAAAGTCGCCTGGTTGGGAATCGGTTGGCAACTGGGAGTTCAAATTTTGTCCCATGAGTCAGAACACTGTTGCCAACCTAAGTTAATTATTTCACGATTTTATAACTTTGGGTCTGCCCACACTTAAAACTGTCCGGTTCAACCCGCGTACGGTTCAACCCCGACCTCCCCTACTTTAAAAAATTTATGTTTGAAAGATTTGTATGGGGGGTACTGTGCCCTTGCTCCAGGATATGGTACCCCAACGTATGAGCACCGGTGCTCATATGCTGGAGCATGCCTTTACTCTGGAGCACTGTACATTAGAACTGAGGATTTGTGTATAACAGGTCTCCCCCACCCCTCGGAAAAAATCAGCCACGAAAAACAAATAATCAAGAAAAACATGCTTGGCCGAAATCTGGAAACACGCCGAACAACGGAAACATTCTCAAGGCATCTCTTCGGAATTTATCACCGAGTGTTACATCCCTCGTCCTAACTCCCGACAACTTTTTCCCTCGTGGGAAAACGCGCTTCCCCTTGATTAACTTAATTTATCCTAGGCAGCACCTTCAGAGATTCTTTATCGAATTTTTTGGTACTCTTCCCGTTTACTGCGGAAATACAGTCTGTGAAGGTAAAGGTGCCGCGACTATAGTCCCTCTTGTAACGGGCCATGCAGAATTGGCCATGTTCCCGTTCAGCGCTTCCAAGCGGACTAGTTTCTGTTAATCCCCCTATACCTCACCATCAGCACTCCACAGGTTAGTCAGTGGAAAACCTGTCATCTGTGTCCCAGGCAATGGAGGTTTTGCATATATATGTCTCAGCAGCAGAAAGTGAACGTGACTCATTACCCTATGGAGATGACTTTTTACTATGTCTACACAGGGGTTGGTTATGAGGCAATGGGGGACTAATAGAAACTAGTCCACTTGGAGCGCTGAACTGTAATAAGGCCAATTGACGCGGACATATCATCGGGTTTTCTCGATCGGATTTTCTTCACTTTGATACGAAGCTAAAAAAAAATGTAAACTTATTCCGTACGGAACTGATGATGCTGCCGAAAATCCTGTCAGGAATTCGAATCCCGCGTCTTCCCTGAGTTAACCCACAGTTATTCTTTTTGTCTATTTCCACCGAGAAGATTCGGTGCCTATTAATGAGGCGCAGGTTGTCAGCACAAGGTCACTATTTTCACTGCGCCATGCTGGGCCCATTGTATGAAATAAACTGCCAGATACATTAAAAAGATCAGAGAGTCTATGCGAGTTCCGTCGAGACCTTAAAACCCTTTGTCTCCATGAATATGAGTTTTAAAGTGTAGTGCGATTTGAGTCGTTCTCAAGTTGGCCCAGATTCCGTTTTGTTTATTTATTATAAATCTTCTTGTTTTTTTTTTGTTTTTTGGAGACGGGATTTTGGAGTGTATATTTTTTTTTGTTGGGTATTCGACCAGGAACCGAGTAAGTGCATGAATTTTTCTCTTATTTCTTTTCTCTTCTTTCTTTTTTCATTTTTTCTTTATTAGTAGTGTATTTAGGTTAATTTGTCAAAGGGGGTTTGTCAAACCTCTTAACAAGTGAAAAATTCTGAGGGTTTTGTAGTTTATCGTATTTTTGCAATAAAACCCCATATAATCTAATCTAAATAATCTAACAGTTATTTGGCCGTAGAATCCTTTTCACTGCATGCTGCTAAGTAAGATAGGGACCGTAGAGGCGTGCTTCTTAAGCATACATCTACTATAATTGCATCACTTGAGACTGATTCCGTAAACCCAATGCCGACTGCAAATCATGTTTCGTCTCATTTTACCAATTATTCAACTGAAACTTACTCGGATAGATTCAAAGGCAAAAATAATAGCTTGTGATCGAGGGCTTTATTTTTTTTCGTTCTTGTTCACCCCTTCGCACATGCTGTCCTCGTACGAGAACATATCGCAAGTCAGATTGTTTGGCCTGGTGATGAATACCCACGCAAAGAAGGACCGGAGTCATAAATGAGGCGCTATACGGGTAAGTCTACTGAGGTTTATACAATTGGTAGCAGGTTGCCCGCCAGACAGTAAGTAGGTGAGAGTAGTGCTGAATACTACAAATTTTGCTTTCCAGTTTTTGGAATGCCTGTCAATTATAAGTGGCTAACAAAGCTTGTACACGGAATATTAAATAAAATACTGTTTCTAACCAAGAATAACCTTTGATTTTTGCTAATACATATTTTCCACTAAAACAAATAACCGTCCCGAAAGGGGTCCGTGATGGAGTCCCCAAATATGGTTCACAGTCAGGGCCGGAATAATGTCGAATACCAATGTCAAC
This sequence comes from Branchinecta lindahli, assembly GCA_023053555.1. NCBI lineage: Eukaryota > Metazoa > Arthropoda > Branchiopoda > Anostraca > Branchinectidae > Branchinecta > Branchinecta lindahli. Next base: position 20,502,617 of record JAKZAO010000004.1, read on the forward strand.
TCATCCGTAAAGGGATTTATCTCCATATCGCCTACCGCTACCGATGCTCAAACACTTCAAGGACCTTAAAGGTAAGCATGAGCGTCTCTAATTCCTCTTTCTCTTTCTTTCCATCAAGGGAAATTATACTTATTTCGTTCATTTGGCACGTTCCCCTACACAGAATTTCTCTCTAATCTGTACCCTAATCAAGTTATTACATGAGAAAATTTGGCCTCTTTCTAGTACCATTCGATGCTTCCCATCCATCTTTAGGGAACGGTACGTCGCTGGGCTGAACACTTCGCATAGAACGAAAATCGGCGAGTCCGGTCTCAGTTTGCTCCGAGCCTTAACTCCGAATCCGGACATTTAATTTCCGGTAGGGCCGCGAATATCCGGAACTGATGGGAACCAATCCTGAGGCTGATCTTTCATGATCATGGGATGTGTTGTTCTAGAATATGGATAGGCCTGACTATTGTCAATACAGAAAAAAAGTCACTTCGGATGTCTTCCAATTACCCCCCCCCCCCCCGCCCAAATTCAGTCCCGAAAAAGTCAGAAAAGAAAGGGAAAATTCAGATATGCCCAAATCCGGAAAAAAAACAGATAACTTTTTCCGGTCGTACGTCTCTTCGCAATCTAACCGTCTCCCCCCCCACCACCACCGCTCACCCGGAAAAAAAAATTAGCTAAGACAGGCAAGCTAGCAAGAAAAGTAAGTTTAGCAGAAATCTTGAAGCAAAGAAGAACGGGAGCATTCTCAAGGCGCGCATTTCTTTGCGATTTATCACCGAGTGTCATATCCCTCGTCGTAAATCCCGACTACTTTCTCCCTCAGCGAAAAACAGTCTTCGTCTTGATTAACTTAATTTATCCCAGGCAGCACCTTCAGAAATTCTTTATCGAATTTTTTTGGTACACTTTCCGTTTACTTTGGAAAAATTGCATTTTCAGCGTCACATGAATGAGCAAAGAAGACGTCCGAAAAGGTTGAAGAGTTAATCAGAAAAAACTTGCGAGTGTCGCAAGTTTGAAAACGCTTCAAACTACAAATCGTGATAACGAAACAAATCCACGAAAGAACCAATTTGATGTTTAACTATGTCAAAAATACAGCAGAAACGGTTAAAGGTAAGGTAGTAAGTCCAAAAAGCCGGCTGTCTAGTGGAGCCTTCTTTGATTGGACACTCGTAATGTCAACTTTATCAAAGATCTTCGGGCTGTTTGGTAGACTTGGATGGATGGATTTTTTTCTCCAGAAACTCGGCTCCAGCCATTAAAGGGAACGTAAAACTTATCGTTTGGCTTTTGGTCTTGTAAATTTTCAACTTTTTGAAACAATTATTCGATAACAATCGTTCAATCATTTTAAAACTGTTCATTCCAACTCTGGTAAAGACGTCGGCCATTGTGCATTTGGGAATTGAGTGGCCTTTTCTTGGAACTCCCTACAGACGATGTGATCGGTGGGGAGCCATTCAGTGACTTCAAAAAAGGCCAAGATACCATGTATCTGGATGACATGTTTTCGGTCTCCAAATTTCACAGAGAGCTTTAAATTAGATAGACTTCTAGTCTCAAAATGTGTTTTTGTTATTATTAACAATAATATTCGATCTTTCCCTACCGTTGCGGAAAAAATAGAGTGATGAACTTGTGGTTCGCTGATTTTTAGTGGAGTGTTCCTTGGAACAATCCACTCTTGCGAGCGCTCTAGCAGCTTTCGGTTTTCGGTTTTCACCATATTTTGTGGAGCTCATAACTCGTGAACCAGTGCAAGTATCAAGTTCAAACTTGGTACACTTGTGGGTATTGGGGTCTAGTTGTGCCTTTTGGGGGTCCCACCCCCCACACCCACCCGGTTCAGGGGCAAATGGGCCCAGATTGCCCAGTGAATAATGTTCATAACTTGACCAGAGTTGGAAATAAGACAATGAAATTCCTTGTACTTGTAGATCCTAGGACTGGTAAATTACTTTTAAAGTCGCACCTCCCCCACCCATCCCATTCATGGGCAACTGGGCCCAGATTGCCCAGGAGTAAAGTTCATTACCAGGGACAAGAATCAACAGGTATCAAGTTGAAACTTGGTAGGTTAGCGAGCATTGGGGTCTCTTTTTCCTTTTTGCGGGTCCCAAACCCCACCCCCACTTGGTTCAAAGGCAATTGGGCCCAGATTGCCCATTTTTCAATGTTTTTAACTTGACAATAACTGTAGATAGGGCGATGAAATTCCTTTGTGCTTTTGGATCATAGGGCTGGGGATTTCTATGTGGAGTTAACCCCCCCACCCCCACCCTCCCCGTTCGTGGGCAAGTGGGCCCAATTTGCCCATTAGTTAAGTTTTTGACCCGTGACTGGAATCAAACTGTAAGGTAGTGTCGTTGAGGATATTTAGGTCTAGATCTGTAATTTGATGGGTCCTCCCCCCACCCACCCTCCCGTAATGGGCAACTGGGCCCAGATTTTCCATGAGTTACTTTCGTCTATGACATGTCTCGAATGCAAGGCTTGTGTACTTGTGGATATGTATGTATAGATACGGGTTTTGGTGCAACAAATAAGACTATGCGGCTACGTCAAAGCTCATGAGCAAGTGGGCCCTACTTGCCCATGAAAAAAGTTTTTGACCTGGTGACTGGAATAAAACTCTAAGCTGGCATACTTGAGGAAATAGAGATGTAAATACGCATTTTGGTGGATCCCCCCTCCCTCCCGTTCATGGGAAGCTGGGACCAGATTTCCCATGAGTTTAGGTCGTTCGTCTATGACAGGTCTTAGGTTCAACTCTTGTATATTTGGGGAGATATATCTATGGAAGTTGTGTATCTGAACTCTGCACATGAAGAGAGGATTTTGGTGTATCAGCAAAAATAAGACGACGCGAGGGTCTTCGAACTTTAATGAACAGTTGGAAACCTGACACTTTTGTCATATGATATGCCGTTCTTAATGAATTGTGACAAAGGGGGTATTAGGCTGCTACGATTTGGTTTATTGCAGTAGTTTATTACCTTGCTAATGGAAAAGAGGTTTAAAGGGTCGGAATGTCTAGTAGACAATTCAGTTTTGGACCATCCAGTGTTCGTGCAAGATCTGGAACATTTCTTTGGATGTATACAGGCGGTTTGTTCGAAGAGGTATGATTACAAATTAGGTTATTTCAATACTTGTTTGGTTATTGGGGATGTGAAATGTATTGGTTCTAACGCTGTTTGTATACAAAATGTGATCAACATTTTACTTTCACACTCCACGTCTGAGCGCTTGCGCACTTGTTCTTTTGTTCACACTAATGGGTATGTGTAACATGTTGTGGTTATCCCATGTATGAATGAATGAATGAATATTTTTATTTACCCACTTCTACAGAAATAGAAATAGTGGAGTACATATAAAAAAGAAAGAACACAAGTTAAATTACAACACAGTTTTACACTTCAACAGATTATTACACTTCAAACAAACGGACAAGACCGTGATGCGGAGAAAACGCCGCGACCGACAGATTCCTATGCAGCTCGTCAAGTTTAACAGTTATGTCTGTTACTGAAAATTTCTTTATCATTTTTCGGTTTTTATACCAAATTGGCAAGTAAAGGAGAAATTTACAGTAACGGAAATATGCGATTCGAATTGCAGCTACATCCTTTTTCTTAAGCAGGGGGTAAAGTCCAGAAAGGTAAAGGACCGAGTGATCGCAGTAAGTTGCGTAGAGCTTGGCAAGAGCTCTGCGGTTATATTTTCCGCGGTTGGCAACGATTTTTGCATATCCAGACTGAATTTTGTTTTTAGTATCAAGAACTGCTTGCTGTCGAAAATTTGACATTTTTTCTGTAATAGAAATTCCGAGCCATCGGATTTTTGACACACAAGGGATAGAAAAATTAAAACAGTTTAGGAGTTTACTGTTAGAAGGAGACGAATTAAAAGGGAGAAATTCACATTTATCAACGTTTAGAGACAGACCGATTTGAGAGAAAGACAATGAAACTTTTGAAACCATACGGGAAAGAGAGAGTTTAGATCTTGAAATAAGCAACAAATCGTCAGCATATGCAATGTAAGAAATATCAGAAAAACCCATGAAGCAAGTTGAAGTAATGTTTGACAGGATATGGGAAATGCAAATTTTGAAAATACTCGGAGACAGAACACCCCCCTGACGGACGCCCCGACGTACTGGAACAGTAGGAGGCGAACCAGAGCATTTAATTCTTAGATACGAATTTGTGTACCAAAACTGAAGTACGGATATAACAGACAGATTGACTCCTTTTGAATATAAAGCAAATAGGGCTTGACTATGAACAACAGAATCAAAAGCCTTAGAAAGGTCAAGCGCACAAATATATAGTTTAAGCCCTTTTTTAGAAGCATCTTTGAGGATAGTGGCAAGAGCACGATGAGCGTGTTGGCAGCTAATTCCTGGTTGGAAACCGAACTGGTTTTCCCCGAAATTAATATTTTTCGTTAGATATGGCAAAAGAACGTATTCAAACACTTTACTGAGATTACAAGCAACAGTTATGGGACGGTACGAAGCAGTATCAAAAGGCGATTTTCCTCGTTTTAAAATTGAAGTGACTGTGCCACAAAGGAAGCTGTCGGGTACCAAAGAATTACATATACACATTTGAAAAAGCAATTGTAAATGATGGTGAAGAGCTGTACAATCCGATTGTAGGTGGTGCGCGGCAATACCGTCAATATCAATGGAACAAGACTTCAATTTTTTCAGAGAACTAGATATCGCACTCAGGGTAACCGGCACAATACGTGATTGGACTAGCCGTGGGGGCAGAACTCGATTAAGAAGTTTATGGTAATGTGCATGCACCTGGAAATTAATGACAGAAAAAATGCTCTTGTAGTGGGAATGCCATTCAGATGGAGTTATAGCATTTGCGGATACATCATTATTATTGAGCTTGCTCGAATTCACTACATTAATCCAATCTTTTTTAGACGTGGGGAAATCCAAACCATTATAACGTACAGAACGAAGACGTTTTTTGTAGTCACGCTTGGTTTTTTGTTTCAGATCAAAAACCATCCCGGAACCCGGGCGGCCGCAATCGACCCACATACGTAACCACAATTTAGCTTTATTTTTCACTGTTTTTAACTCAGGATCGAGCGACCACACGTACTTGCGAGTGTTTATTCGAACACGTTCTTGGGGAACAGCAACGGATTCAGCCTGTTTCAAGCATGAAACAAGCTGACTATAATACAGATTAAGGTCATGTTTGGAATTCCCAAGTACATTTAATTGCAACAGGTGAAAAGGAACACGTACGTTTGCCAGGAGAGAAGCAAGGGTAAAGACGAATAAGGGCAGGTTTGCCTTACTCCAGTTGCTCTTTACAGACCACTTCCTCTTAGGGGTTTCACTTGGTAGGTTATCACTATTAAAACTAGTTTCGAATGACAAAGGAAGATGATCGAGATCACTTGCGTCGCAGTCAACATGAACATCTGAGCAAGCTACGCGTGGTGAACTAATCACGTGATCCAAGTCGGACATCGTTCCTGTGTGGTGAACATAAGTGTATGAAAGGTCTTTATGCAAGATTTGATAATCCGGAAGGCAATCAAGAAATAGTTCACTGCGACTAGATGGTCTTTTAATATCACAGTTTATATCTCCAACTAAAACAAAATTAAGACCAGCATTTGAAATCCTTCCCATGAGAAACTTCAGGTTATTGCAGACCTTTGCGTACTTATTTAGGGACAGAGTTGTTCGGTTATCACATGGTAGATAAGCATTGACGATCACAATATCTGCAATACGCACCGCCAGAAAATTATCGTCAGAATGGAAAAGCACAGGGCTGATTGAGCGTGAACCATGGGGTGAGTTTGCAGTACGCTTTACTATACAGGCAAGGCCACCGGAGGGCCGGCCAAACGTGGATTTGGCATTAACAAGGAAGGTCACATGCGCAGCACTACGGCACAGAAAGTTTGAGCTAATGGCAGTCAGTAGATGCTCCTGTAGACAGACAACATCGTAATCACGCATAAGTTCATCGATTACAGGATCCTTGTTTTTCGTGCCGTTAATGTTGTAGCACACGAGAGAGAGATTCATAACATTCATTTCGGAGTTTTGCGAGCCAGGAACTGCTTAAGTGTGGGACAGGTCATGCTGAAAGACACGTGAGATCCGTCGCAATTTGCGCATTTCGCAGGGGCTCGGCAGGGAGATTCTCTAGATGACATATGAGGCCCAGCACAGATCGCACACTTTTCGTGAGGGCTCTGACAATTTTCTTGGAGGTGTTCAGGCGAGCGACATTTCGTGCAGCACTTTGGTATCTGCTTAAAGTCGGAGACACGGATTATTTCGTATCCAATTTTTAGACCCGATTTTTTATAATTTGCCATTGACCATGAGTCCGTAAATTCCAGCATCACACTTTTTGAGGTTCCGAGTCTTTTAGCTGCACATATACCAGGGAGGGTCGCGATAGTCTCAATCTCAAAGTCTTCCGAGATTCCCTTGGCTATGCCCAAGAACTTCCTACTAAAGACTTTGGCCGTGCACCCAGTTAGGAGGCTCGCCGCCGATGTGCAGAAATCACTTGCCACGGATTTCTCAATCTGGACAACCCACTTGTCACGAGCTGCGCGAACATTTGATATCGACTCGTGGCCATCGATTCGATCTATCATCGATTTTCGTTTTAGTGGGTCGTCCAGATTTGACGGGATTTTGGACAAAATCACAGTTGAGTGCGGCTCAGGGCCACCTTCCGCCGGTTGAAGTTTCGGAAAATTCATGTCGTAAGAGTCCATCTTCGTCGAAACTACTTGAAGAAGTTCCTGAATTGCAGTTACTTTAGTTGCAAGCCGTGAATAAGCAACGGCGGGGACGCAAGGGACCTCCGTTGGCGACCGAATCACGTATGAGGGCACTGCGATATCCTCCTCATCACATTTAATGAGGAAGTTGAGGATATCCTTGAGGTTGCTAGAAGCACTTTTCAAGCCAACACGTTTTGGCACTGGATCACTCGGAGCCACCGTGCTATAGAGTTCATTTTTCGCAGCCAAGATATGGCTACTCTCAAAGAAATCAGATGCATGCTTCACTAACACGGTCTCCTCAACACCATCTTCCCAATTAGATTGCATAAAGTTCAAAACTGGTGAGTACACCAAGTTCTCTCCAATATCACGCGATCTAGCCATGATCTTAGAGAAGACGCGCTAATCCACAAAACAGGTCTTGTCAGTTTGAATGACGGCAGGTATCTAGCGGCTTCGTGTGTTCTACGTGATTTATTTACGGGAGCTAGATACAGTGTTTCCACTTTTCTTTTCAAACCCGTATATGGCTAGGGCCAAATAAAGAAATAAATTCAATTATTGTCTATGCAGGGATATTCACGTGTATGGGCAAACCAGTAGAGGATCTCGTCGTCAAAGCCTTGTTGTTGGTTTCATGCAAAGTATGAGGCGTAACAACGACGAAATGGCATAGGAATATCGTTTTCGAAAATACCATTACTCTCCATGTTAAATTAGCGGTCTTCTTGTTAGCGCTTGTCAACTCTATCCAGCCTTCCTGCTCTCCGACGCGGCGGCTGGACGCAAAATGTTTGAAAACTGAAAGCTACCAACGAGAAAATTCGGCACAAAACCGATAAAGCACATAGTGACCGAAATTATGAAGAAATGAAGATGGACACGTTTGGGACCTGTTTTGCGCATGCCCAAGGAAAGACTGCAGTCAAAAGTCGCAGCCTCAACTTCGACAGACAAATAGATAGACATATAGTGTTTTTCTGGTGCCATACACTGATACTTCACAGTTCGCTCAAGTTTTCTTAAGTAAACACATCTTACAGATAATTATACGCGAATAATTTAAAAACTAGCGGAGCAATGCCATGTAAGCCCCCCCCCCCCCTCTAAGCGTTTACATTATCTTAAGGTGTTTTATGGCATGCGTATTCGACCAATGACGTAATGGCCCCAAAAGCACACAAATAGATCAGAAATTTTAATAAACAGAAGCATAAGAGCTGACGCTGACCCGCCCAACGTTTAGTGATCAAAGCTGGTTTTGGATCACTGTGAAGATTTTAGTTGTTTTCCATGGTTCTGTTTCTTCTTTTTTTTGTAACTCCGTCTTGTACGGGCTTAAATTAACAATAACGATAATAATCAGCCACATAATAAGCGCATAACCTGCCAGTGACTAAGAGCAACATAACCACTTACCGGAAAAGAAGGAAGCCGATAGCTGTGACGGCTGCGCGACGTACATCGTCGTTGACATCAGACACCTAAAAAAGCAATGATATTTTTAGCTTCTGGAATGTTCCAGACAAAACTTTGCAACACGCTCGTGGTATGACTGAAATGAAGTCGAACGGGTATGGTGGCAATTTGGTGCCACAAATAGATGCTTCACTGAGCGTTTTATTTGTACGCAATTTTTTTTTAAAAGTAGCCGCGCGGAGTGTGGCCCTGTGAAAGTTCCCAGCGCTTCTTTAAAGCGGAACGTTGCACGTTTTAACAGTTGCGTTTTTGCAGGTACCATGGTATCTGATACCACGGTATCTGGACCTGCATTTTTTGGATTTTGTAGTTACCATGGTATATGATACTGTGGTTGCTTTACAAAAACGACATTGCCGAATTCGCGCTTTTGGTCATCCCAAAGGAAATACTTGCACCTACTTACACCACAAGTGCCAAACTTCTTTCCCACCAATTTGACAAAAACCTAGGCTCTTGTGTTGGTGATGGCGAATGTGGGATGACTTTTCTGACACCACGGTTAGTTACTACGGTCGGGACCGTGGTATCTGAATATAACAGTAACTTTCCAGATACTCAGTACCGTAACTGGAAAAACGACTCTACACCGTAGTATCAGATACCTGATATTTGTAAAAACGCAATACTGACATTTATGTTCTTCCTTATTTCTTTCTTTATTTTTTTTTATTTTTCTTTGTTTAATTAATCCATCTTTCTGTATAGTTGTGCATTATGATGTGAAATATATCAATAATAAAAATATTTGTGTTGCCTTTCTTTTTGTTTTATTTTATTTACTCCATCTAGGTCCTCCTGGGCCAATTTTGATGGGCAGTATTTTTTTGATTCATTCATTCAATATTAATAATAAAGACTAGCCCCGTCAAATCACTATAAACAGCTCGAACTTCTGATTGAAGCTGATACAGAAGCCTATTATCTTATTTGTGAATACTGTAAAGTCCGTACCAAAAACATGGACATACTAGTCATAATCGGCTTTCAGCTTTCTCCTTGACACAAACTCCTCTTGTGGGTCACATCAATACCAGCCAAGATTTTCAACGCAATCTTGTCTTACAGGGCAGCCAAAACAGAGACAAATATGAAAGGAGACACTGAAAATGTTCGCGAGGATGAACTTTTACAGGATGCTATTTAAAAATCACAGATATTGCATTGCTAATTAAGCCTAAGGTTGTCGCCTTAGGCGTCTGATGTATGGCCGTATTTGGCTTTTTCAATAAATTATTATTATTATTATTCAATCATGATTTTTTTTTTACTCTTGAAATGAAATTCAGATTCCCAGCTGTCGTCGAACCACAGCCAGGTGGAGAGCAAAGGGGTTAGTCGCTTGCGAGTAGCAAACTGAAGGATGTACATGTACGATCGGTTCTTCAAAGTTTACGGCACTTACGTTACTGGTATTACAATATACATAGCAGACATGTTTCTGAGCAGAATCAGCGTATTTTGAGGCTCACTTTAAAGCGATATAAAGGCGAAGAAACACAACAGAAGAATAATTTCAAAATGTTCGTAGCCTATTCCACTTCTAAATGGACGTCTTCACAGATTGAGCTGAACAATTCACGTTCAAATCGCTCCATAATACTTTAGTCCCAGCTTCCAATCGTCGCACCACAGAATAATTATTCGCAATTATCTGCACTAAGTTGTGTACAACCTCTTGTTCCGCAACTTCAAATAAAATTAATTGCGAAGAGTGTGCAGCAAACCATTCAGACAATATCCACAAATAGAAGCTGTTACAGAAGAACAAGAAGTTTCCGGGTATTATCCTTTCCGATTCGATAGGATCATTTTACAGAAAAAAGGATTACTCTAGATGGAAAGACAGAAAGTCCAATTTTCCCATTTGGCCCTATTGTCAACGGGCAATTAGGGGATCAGCTTCACTTAGTTTGACTTTATTTCTAAGATCCGGAACGAAAGTGAGAGATGCCCATTAACTCATACAATTATCGTCAGTCAGCCGTCTGTCTGTGATAGCTATGTCCCCGAAAACATCTGAAGAGCCAAGTGCACAAAGGTGATATGAAACTTTTTACTATGTTTCGAGATAATCGCGTTTCAAGTTTGGAAAGTTAGTTATAAAAAGCTAGTTATCATTTTTGTCAACTGAGTATAACAGTAGGGAATGGGATGAAAACAAGGAATCACAGGAGGGAACGAAAATCTGTGAAAAGCGCAAAACTTTGTCCTAGATGGTGTTCTTAACTCAAGTTTGTCAAAAAGCGAATTATCAACTTTGTCTAAGTAAGGTTCAAGGCTTTAATTTACAGTCTATACAAAATCACAATATATAAAGGGTCAAAGCCGGGGACACAATGTCTAAAGATTAAGAACTCTCAACGATTAAGAACTCCTTAAGATTGAGAACTCTTATTAATCTGTTTTCCGACTATTCACAGAAGCCATGGACTCCACGTACTCCCCGCAGTGGCTCATTGTCGTATGCCAAAGTCTAAACAAGTCCCTCCAATTCATCAAATTCATCATGGTCGCGACCAGGCGAGAGTCCGTCCAGGTCCCGGACATAATAGTTTGTTGGACTTTACTTATCTGGTCCTGCTAGGAAACATATTGCTGTAACGTTGGTCTTTATAGGACTACTCCGTCTTTATGGGTCAAAAAGTTTGTTACGTTTGTTAGAGTGGTGCGATATTATTTTCGTTCTCAGCACAAAAAGTTGGTTTGAAGAGCTCTTCAAACTTTCTGCAGCACGGGAGCTACCCCTCCCCCATACCATGTTTTTTAAGGATAGAGCGGTCTGGATCCCAGACAACTAGTCAACGTTGGATTTTGTTTGCAGTTAATAGTTACGAACCCTGAACAAGGTAAAAAAAAATAATTTCCAATAAAGCAAAATTGCGAAGGTCTCCTGGCGACCAGACGGAATATATTCTAGAACGACAATATGAAACATCCTTGACCTATATTGTACCGACCGGAAGAAAATAGACGGATTAAGTTTGTGATATTTTCATCAAGAGCTTTTCGGTATTAAACGTACCTTGGCAACTGCTGCCATTCTCGAAAAATAAAGTGTTCCCTCCTTATTACGACGTCTGGGTCTCATAGAGAATTTCCCTTATGAAATGAAATGAAAGTTTATTATACAAATCGACTTTTATGGTTACACAATCAAAATTGCAACTACTGTAAACAAGCAAATTTACAATAGGGTTTTCCAAGGAATAATTTTTGTCAGCCAAAACCGCCAGCGGGTAACTTCGCTTTCAAAGAGGGAGTGAAGAAGACTACCATTATATTGGTTGTTCCCAATCTATTCACAAGGGAATTAGATAATATATCCTGACAAAAAAGATGCCCAGCAGCATGAAATTTTATTGCGCACTGGAATGGAAGGAAAAGAGAAAGAAAAGAAGTCTCACATTGAGCTTTGAACGACAAAGAGAATACATACAATAAAATAAAAACGAATAAGGAAAATTAATTTTCCTTAAATAAGACCGCCTCGGTATAAACTAGGAAGACGAAGTAAATAAAGAATTAACAGTCTTCCAGATGTTAGAATTTGGAAGACCGTTTTGAACTAACGTCAGCGCCAATATCAGGCAAAGCAGACCTGCATGCCGTTTTGAGAAATGCTTTCCTGAGAGCACAACATTACAAGAATTGATATTTTGACGATGAAATGGCTCAGAAATATCGGTTTTCGACAAAGGCTACCATTATTTGCCACGTTAAATTGGTTAACGCTTGTTAGCATTTGTTAGCGCTTGTCGACTCTATCCAGCCTTCCTGCTACCAAAAGAAGCCTAAAATAGAAGGTAGACCTTATGGTTTAGCCTAGCATGTCTTCCAGAATGAAAAACAACACTTTGAAGCTGTCGGCGAACCTTGAAGCGTTCGGCGAAGTATCCCGATGAAAAATTCTTAGACTGTGTAGTTGTAGCCTATGGTAGTTTTGTACGAAAAAGTTGCATGTATTGATATGTAGTAGTATGGAATACTTTGATTAGTGATATGTAATAGTATGGAATACTTTGAATTAACGTGCCTCCGACTGGGTTAATCTTAAGTAGTAGTATGCGATAGCATCCAGTTTGCTAGTAGTAGCATGCAGTAGCAACAGTTACTACTGCATGCTACCAATGCGACCAATTTACGAAAAATCGGGATGCGTTGCGTGACTGTCAAAACTCGGCTAGTCCGAAAAAGCGCTAAAAAGTCGTAGGTACAAACTGAAACAATGGCGAAAGGCGGGGATTTTTGAAGCTTACAATCCCATAAGGGAGCTAGGGGGGATCCTAATACGCAAGAGGGATCCTTCAAGGAACTGTCGAAGCTCCTCTGATTGACAGAAAGACTGGAGAAGTTTTAAATCTGGAAGAACACGATAATAAATGTTAAGGTGTTTTCACCAACTGTACAAAGAGCGAAGGCTTGCCATCAAATGTTTCTTTTACGGGAGTGAGACAAAGGGCCATTTGTGGCCTGAGTTTCGCTTAGTGTTTCTGGCCTACCTCACAGCAAACATAAATAAATAATATCAGGCAGTGGATAAAGTGGGAGTAAGAGCACCCTTTTAAAGGATAGGATAGACCAGGAATAGACATTAGAAAGCCTTTGTTAATAACCAAGTTATGAAAAACTTGTTACTGGAACTGGCGGCACAGATGGGCATCCAATTTTCAGTCTACTAACGCACACTTTCTGGTAGGGCTGCAAAAATAACCTTCGGATGCTGGAACCCACCTTTTGACTTTCTCCGAAGTATTCTCTTCGTTCAAGCCCACTGACAAATTCCATAACTTCCCCTCAAGTGAAGGTGGCACTTGCAGATTTTCGATCCTACATCTTTCAATTAGAACGAAGCGGGGCTTTCAACTGAGTTTCTATTATATTCGACCGACGAGACGTAACGAACGTCAGCACCTTTTGCGGATGGAACTCTTTGACGCTGGAAAATGAGATGGGTCGCAATCTATGACTTAGCTTGGATGGAGTTTATTCGATCCATCCTTGATCAATTAAGGATGGATCCATCCTCTGTGGCATTTGGGGCTGACTAAGGAACAGTCTGACTGGATTGAGCGAGTGCAATATCGCGCTGTAGTAGCAATTTCGAAATCACCGAAGGTTCAACTCACACATATATCTATTAAAGTTTAACCGAATAGGGCTGAGATCCGAGAGTCTAGTTACACATCATTTATTCACCTAAATAGGCCTGAAAACTCGATAAAAATACGTTAATGAATTTAAATTTTCATTTATGAGGTTTTTCTGTCGGGTTTGTGATACCTCTATGTGCCTGTCCCTATATGCTTGAAATATTTAGCAACGACAAAGGTAGCAATCATTAATCGAAAATGGCTCAGCCGGTTGTTGTGCAAGCAGCGCACATTCTGAATATTACTAGAGCCCCGGGTGAAAAAATACAAAATTCCTTAGACTAGTCTTCAGTGTATTCAAATATCAGATGTAAAAATAAACTGGCTTTTCAGCTGAACTTTAATCAATTTCAGATTAAAACGCTCCACTCTCGTCGTGTAAAAATTGCCCTATCTTTCGGTAACACTCTCTAACCCTGTTCGCCGGAATAATGCTTCCATCTCAAAGATAAGCCAGCACGGGTTGGGCCAATCAGGTTCGCTACAGAGCTGGTGCCGAAACTCCTCCCTATGACTGTTTCGCATGCTCGTAAGGCACAATGCATTTTCAATGCATAAATAAGAGTAAAGCTTTGTGCCTTTATTTATCAAGCTTTATAATGCCGGGTCCAGTCTAGGCTTCTAGTTTATCAATTGTACAAACTGATGTTTCTATCTGGTTACTTTCGACTTGCTGATTGAACGATATTATTTAATTTATGACACCAAATAACAGCAACAATCGGCGTCGTCCCTCGCATGTTTTCTGAGTGAAGTGAAAATGGACTGAATTTACAGCAGGCGTTTTTGTCCCACAGGAGATGACGCATTCGATCATTTTTATGGCACTTGCAGCTTCGCTCAAGTGCCATATACCGATCACTTTTCGGTCTGTCGGTCGGTCGGTCGGTCTGTCAGGCCACTCATCTCGAGTTACGGTACTTCCAGATGAGCTAGGACGATGAAACTTGGCAGGCATATCAGGGACCCAACCAAACTAATTTGGAAATAGTCACTTCCACGATCCGACCACCGTGGGGGGAGTGGAGGGATGGGGAATCCGGAATATTGACGTATTTATAACTTTTGAACGGGGAATCGGATCTTAATGAAACTTGATGTTTGGAAAGACCTCGTGTCTCAGATGTCACATTTCAAGTCCGGAATGGATCCGGTGACTTTGGGGGGAGTTGGAGGGGGGAGTCGGAAATCATGTGACATATTCAGAGTGGACGGATCGGGATGAAACTTGGTGGGAAGAACAAGCACAAGCCCTATATACATAGTTGACATGACCGGACCGGATCCAAGCACTGTGGGGGGAGTTGGAGGGAGGGTTCCGGAATTCCGGTGATCACGACTTAAGATACTTACACATGTGTTGGGACGATGGCACTTGGCAGGCATATCAGGGACCCGACCAAACTAATTTGGAAATAGTCACTTCCCGATCCGACCACCGTGGGGGGAGTGGAGGGATGGGGAATCCGGAATATTGACGTATTTATAACTTTTGAAAGGGGAATCGGATCTTAATGAAACTTGATGTTTGGAAAGATCTCGTGTCTCAGATGTCACATTTGAAGTCCGGAATGGATCCGATGACTTTGGGGGGAGTTGGAGGGGGGAGTCGGAAATCATGTGACAGATTCAGAGTGGATGGATCGGGATGAACAAGACCGGACCAGATCCGAGCACTGTGGGGGGAGTTGGAGGGAGGGTTCCGGAATTCCGGTGATCCCGACTTAAGATGCTTACACATGTGTTGGGACGATGGAACTTGGCAGGCATATTAGGGACCCGACCAAACTAACTTGGAAATAGTCATTTCCTCGATCCGACCACCGGGGGGGATGGAAGGAGGGGGAATCCGGAATGTTTACGTATTTATAACTTTGGAACGGGGAACCGGATCTTAATGAAACTTGACATTTGGAAAGATCTCGTGACTCAGACGTCACACTTCAAGTCCGGGATGGATCCGGTGACTTTGGGGGGAGTGGGAGGGGGAATTGTTTGACATGTTCAGAGTGGACGGATCGGGATGAAACTTTGGGGGAAGAATAAGCACAAGCCCTAAATACATAATTGACAAGGCCGGACCGGATCCGAGTACTGTCGGGGAGTTGGAGGGAGGGTTCCGGAATTCCGGTGATCCTGACAAGACGCTTAGACATGTGCTAGGACGATGAAACTTGGCAGGCATATCAGGGACTTAACAATTTTCACTTAAGAACAGTCGGATTTTGCTTACAAATGATCACAGCAAACACACGCATTGGCGAATTCCTACTTTCATCATTTTACCAAGTCTTGCAAGTGCCATATGAGCTTACAGCTCTTGTTCTAGAGCGAACGAGGAAAAAATTTAGCCACTAATCTGAAGCCTCCGAGTTGGCTCTAGCAGAGCCCCATCTGATTCTGTCGCGTCATATAGTGAAAACGCACGAAACGGGGCGAACAAGAACCCCCCCCCCCCCCCCAGTAATTATAATAGTTGAACGTGATTGAGGATAGTATATGAACAGGTCTAAAAACAAAGAAAAACTGGAAACGTTCGTTTCCGTTATTACACATCAGTGTTTAACAGGTGCTGAAGTTTTTGTCTTTAATTTGCGTCGTATTTTAGTTTGTAAGCCCAAGCGCCATTTAGTTGAGTTTTTTTCTTCTTGACTATGATAGCTTGTGGAAATAAATGACTCTGATTCTGAACACGCCATGGGCCCTGCTTGGCTCTTTTTCTCTAAGCCAAAACCGAACGACTGCCTTTGGCTACTTTATAAGCAGTTCGTGCTCCAGTGCAAGACACTTTTGCGTTGGCAAGCAAAGTTCCGATGAGGGTGGTTGTCTTGTTCGCCGTTAATCTGTCCGGAGTGAGGAAGTTTGGACGGAAGTGTGGTGAACATGTATTGGCGGAAAGTCAATGGAGGAAGAAGTATTTGGAAAGTGTGAATTTGACAAAGAGTGGATGGAAACTGGAGTAAAGGCTGAGTGTTTTCCAAGTTTTTAGGGAATGGGGCACTTCTTGCGGTTACGACGGAACACTGAGCAAGATCTTCTGACTGGATTTTATTTTTATTTTTTTTAAATTGTGGTATGGCTGGATAATCAAAAATCACAAATATCACACTGCTAATTATTCAATTGTGATTGATTAAGCTCATAGAAAATTGAGAATCCGGGTGTCGCCGATCCGCGTCCAAGTGGTTAGCAAAGAAGCCACTTTTGAGTAGCAAATTAAAGGATGTGGATGGACCGGCTTTTTCAGTATTTATGCACTCGATCCCCTTGAGAGAAACAGTTGCTGGTTACACATATACACAGAGAGGTTGCTTCACGCGGGAATGGCGGATTTCGAGGCCCATTTTCTACTTTCCATTATTGAGAAGGTTTTGTAGGCCCAATCAGTTTTTCATTTCCTGTTTTTTTGTTTTTAGGTCTTGCGCATTCACCTCGTTACCGAGAGCTCAGCGTAACTTTTTGTTTTTGTTTCACCTTCAAGCACCATTTTCTTTTGTTGTTTCAGTGCGTTACAAAATTCAACGTCTTTAAAAAAGGGTAGGCTATCCTATTTTTGATATGACGCCCCATTCCCGTAGTTCCTGCATAAATGGGTCTAGCTGAATAATCATGATGTCTAACCCTTCGTGTCGATGAAGAATCGCCGTGTGCCTAGCGAAGACCCAGAAACGTCACCACAACAAACGTTGTTGATTGGTTTAGGATTTGAATCAATTTTGAAGATGCGTTCGAGTGACGTTGCTCGTTTTTCTCTCGGATCACTGGCGTGTTTCGGACTAAACAAGCAAAAGAACCTCCGTCTCCCGATCTCTGTAACACGGCCATGCGGAGTCGAGTAGACTCACGATGCCCTGCACGATGCAAACGAGCGGAGTTTCGGTACGGTCTTTTCCTCTCAATGCGTGGCGGCCAAGAAGGAAGTAGACGGGCGTCAACTCAAAGCTCAGCAAGTAGCGCTCTGCTCAGTTTTGTCAGGGTATCTATAGTCGGTTCATGCGACCAAAGACGGAGGTTCTATTGGCTTATTTGTTCTTGGTCATACAGAGTACTGGTTTACTTACGGCAAAATGCAGCAGTTTCTTTACAGCTTTGTTGCTTCCTGTACCAGCGTAGGCTACTCCGATGGAAAACATAGCAGCACGTCTGAGGATAGGGTCTTTGTCCCCGCTGAGCTGAAGGATCAAACCGTCCGCTTCCTCGAGCCGTCCGTATGTAATCAGGGAAATGCCAAGGGCTAGACCTCGAAGGATTTTCTCGTGCTGGGTCTCTTGTGCATACTAAAAGTGAACAGAATAATTATAATCCTGATTGTACCAACCTGACTCAAACAACAAGTTGAATCAGGATACGCTGTTAAGTCATCAGCTCGAACGGATTCGGACGGAATCCGGTGAAACTGGAAATTCGAGAAGGGGCCGAATTAAGGAACTGAGACACACACATTTGTCTTACCCGCGATTTACTTGTACGAATGTAACAGATATTTCAATAAAATAACTGCTAATTAGTTCAAACTTCAAACCCAAGAACTATCCAGTAGAGTTGAAGCATTTCAGTGTTTTTCGTGTCTAATGATAAAAGAAAATTTCACCAGCATCATCATTTTTGAACTGTATAGCAAAGAAAGAAAAAATATGTAGAGTTGGAGCATTTCCGTATTTTTCGTGTCTAATGCTTAAAGAAAATTTCACCTGCATCATCATTTCTGAACTGTATAGCAAAGAAAAGAAACAATATAACGGGTTAGTTTGAAAAGTGGAGTTGTGATTAAAAGTTCATCCGTATGTCTGCATTCAAATTCAAAGATTTTATTGACCTCCAAGATCGGAAAGTATAAAATGAAATAAACAATTTTCACATTGTTGCAAAACAATTTGCAACATTTTTCTTTTGTTGTTTCGGTGCGTAATAAGATTCACCGTCTTTGAAAAAGGGTATCCTATATTTCGATATGACGTAATATCGATGTTATAATTGTTGTAAGTAATTACTGTGTTCTACTGCTCAAGCCCCAAGGGCTTTAATAGACAGCCGTCTATCTTAAGGAACGACCCAAGTGAAACCAACACAACACTGGAAGAATTTTTGAAAATAAAAATCACTGCTACCCCCCCTTGCAAGTTCGTTAAAGGATTTAAAGTGGCAGTTTGATCTATGTTTGGTAAAGCGAAAGTCACCATCTTCAAGTTCAACCATCTAACCACAACTCCGTTTCGTATTAAATTTTCTCCTGAGAATTATTTTGAAGCTCAGCGGTTACTAGTTATTTTTTTCTAGGTTCTGTTTCTCCTTTAACTAAACAAGAGTAACAAAACTAATGAAGAATAAAATAGCACACAGCAAACGGAAAAACTCAAGGTCTTGCGCTGCAGATAATTATTAAGCAAAATAAATGCCAAAAACAATTCTCAACTTTCTCAACAATTCTCAACACACACAACCAAATTTGCACAAAATCTCGTAACAATTGATGTTCTTTAGTTGCCCTCAGCACACTTTCAGCCTTCAGGCAACAGATTAAGCTTAAAAAAAAACAGGGCTAAGAAAGGAGTAGCGACACCATATTTTCTTCGCTACTGACACCTTTCGTTGGAAAAGGGATCTTCGGCTCCCGATGAGACATTTACATTTCAGTGTTTTCTCTCCATAAACCTTTATGTACTAGATGAATGGATTAATAGGTAAAAAGCGTTTATTGGATTCAAATCAAGTTTCACCCAAAGAGATAAAATGCCCCCGGAAAAGGGAGAGTATGAGTGGTGGGATACCTTACACTTCCCTAATCGTCCCATCTATTCTCATTTCCATGATTTTGAACTTTCTATGTCATTTGTATCCACGCTAACGGCAATACGCTGATTTTTTGGATTTGCCGGCTTCAACCCTTTTCGAGGCGATATCAGGACCCCGGTTATTGCATCCGAGGAGCTCAATAGTCAGAAATGCCTGTTATGCAAGTTTTCCGTGTGTCTAATCAAAACCAAGGGGTCTGCGCGCTGATAAAAACAGCCGGGATGGGGATCGAGTAGACTTTCAAAGAAGTCGCCTACAAAAGATCATTCTGCCACTTGTACTGGAAGTTTCGCTAAAATTTACACTCAGAGCGGTTCTCGCTTCTTTGAGAATACTATCCTGCGGCAAAAACTCGAGACCTTTTCTGTCAGTTTTGTCCTCCCTCCCCTTCGTGAGAACTAGGATTAGGCGAGACTGACAATGTCTAGTCCAGACAGGTGTACCTCCTCGCGTATGAAATGGAAAATGTCTTTCCATCACAGAAATGGTCCAAATGGGTAAAAGATCGGCATGGCCCTATGGAATTAAAAAATTTTTGAATTTGGATAAGACTTTTTCTTTGTTTGAAGGGAGTTCCTGGTCAACAATGAATACTTCCGTTCTTTACTTCAGTTTTAAGACGTCTTCAGTGGATCCTTCTTACATCTAAAATCTCTTCTTCCACTGGTGTCAGCTTGAGAAACTTCTTGATAGACAAATCATGATATTTGGCATCCTCACGCCACAGAAAAATCTGCAGTTGTCATTGTAGTCATTAAGTAGGCTAGTACAAAATCAGAGCAGCAAGAAACACGCCTTGGGGACAGCTAACTAATATCACTCTCCTCGGTCAGTAGGTCACTCCATTCTAATTGATTAGTTTCTATGGAACCAATAAGATGTAGTGGCAAGATTAGAGGCTTGAATGTCACTTGTATTCTGCGACGAAGACCAAGAAATTCAAAGATGGGGGTGAACAATAAACAACTCATCGAGGTTACTTCATTATATACAGGTCAAGAATGTTTTGGTACTGAATTTTATTCTAAGTTAGAAAATACCGTTAAAGTTTAACCGAAAAGGAGTGGGATAGGACAATCTAGTTAACCATCACTTATTCACTTAAATTGGCTTGAAGACCCGCTGAAAATACGTTACTTGGTTGTTCCGCTATTCAGGAATAATCGATTTTAAAATAGTGGAATTTCCGTGTGATTTGTGGTACCTCTAATTTGTTGTATGCCTTACAAGAAAGATTTATGACTTTTTTTTTGTCCAGGCACTAAGCAATCTTCACCAATATCGCCTGCCCACTGAAAAGCCTTGTTTGTGTTTAGATAAAAATTTTCCGCGTCATAGTAGAATTTTCGCTGTGGGGACGGCCGCAGATATTCTGAACGTCATAACTAGAGCAGATAGTGGAAAACAAAAAAAATCCCTTTGCAGAATCTAAATAATTCAGTGTATTCAACTAAATGACACAAAAATAAGTTGGCTTTTCAGTTAAACTTTAACGTGTTGGATTCAGGTGCGAGCAAACTGTTTCCCACTTTGCGGTGGTAACGCGATATCCGGATGGTGCATGTGTTTGCCCCCTTCACCATGATGAAGAGGATGGTCTGGACCATTTTCTTTTCAAACGCCGGTGGCAACACCGAGTCAGAAATGAAAGGAGACGGATGAGGTGGTAGGCTGCCAACAGCGGCATAGGTTACAAAGAAGTCAAAGGTACTCAGAGCCCGTGGAGAGAACATGAGTCTCTGGAGGAAAGGGAGGCATGTAGGGCTTGTCCTTTGAGTTTCTCGGCATCTTGAAAAGTACAAATAAACATAAACTAGTTTTTTTTTTATAAGAAAGTATTAGAAAGAAATGAAGAGAGTTCAATGTTCTGTTAAAGGATTCGTTTCAGTAATTATGCCAATTCATTTATTTTCAAGGCTCCCTTTGTGTATTTTCAGTCCCTAAATTCTCAGTTTCACAGAATTTCTTTTTCTACCTGGAATCGCAATCACGTGGTTATGCAAAATATTTTGGGCCTGATCAGGATCGAACCCTCGACCAAATATGAGAATCTGGAAGCAACTGAAGTCAATAGACCAACGGGTTTCCTCGTCAAAGCTGTATGATTCCTCTGGAAATTTCATTTTATGTGATTTCGGACATTAATTAACAAGATCAAATATATCGACGGGATTTCAGAGGAAGAACATTTATTGAACGTCTTCATCTAGATAATCGGATCTTGCAGATTTCCGGTCTTCACCAGGCCCCGTAAGCCTGTTATTTATCTCTACTAAGCCGCTTCAAAATGCCCAAAAAATGATAGTTTGGTGTTCCGTTTTTTACTAAATTGCGCGAGAATTAATTGTCCGATGAGACAATAAAGTCCAGATGTGGATGTGGATCCAGTTTTACCCTTATAGTTTAGTTCGCTTTACAGTAGAGCCCTGACGGCCATGGTAAATTACAAAAACACAAAAAAAAAGAAACCAAAACCCTGGAAATTCTAGAGGAAGTGCTCCTTGTGTGACATTCCCAAACAGGTGAAGAATCGAAGATTTTGGACTCCCTTGAATTTTCCCCCCAACTCTGCTCGTCTTCATCTAGATAATCGGATCTTGCAGATTTCCGGTCTTCACCAGGCCCCGTAAGCCTGTTATTTATCTCTACTAAGCCGCTTCAAAATGCCCAAAAAATGATAGTTTGGTGTTCCGTTTTTTACTAAATTGCGCGAGAATTAATTGTCCGATGAGACAATAAAGTCCAGATGTGGATGTGGATCCAGTTTTACCCTTATAGTTTAGTTCGCTTTACAGTAGAGCCCTGACGGCCATGGTAAATTACAAAAACACAAAAAAAAAGAAACCAAAACCCTGGAAATTCTAGAGGAAGTGCTCCTTGTGTGACATTCCCAAACAGGTGAAGAATCGAAGATTTTGGACTCCCTTGAATTTTCCCCCCAACTCTGCTCGAACGATGAGCTAAATCGAATCGACTTCAGAAAAAACTTTCACTTCTATCAAATTTTTGGTAAGATTCCAGGCGCACTACTTTTTCGGCAAGAAAATAAAGTTCCAAAACGGATTCAGCATGTCTCCTTACCCTATATCGCACCTCTAATCTACGTAAAAAAATCTTCCACATTTACCAAATTTCCGGTAGCCTACTGGCCACACGTAATTCGCAAAAAAAAACATAAAATTCGAATACAAGTTCAACATGTCTCCTTACCCCATATATCTAATCAACTCTAGAAAAAACCTTTACTTTTACCAAATTTCCCATTTGGACGGCAAGAAATAAAGTTCAGATACTGTTTCACATACAGACTAATTGCATGTCTGGTTATCTATAATCTCATTAGCGTCTTAAAACTTATCTTGTAAGCACCTTGATTTGACCCCTCCCCCCCCCCAACCCCTAAATTTATATAGACATTTACTATCTATCTAGGAACTTGACATGTACTTTGGCTCAAACATTCCCCACACCAAGTTTTATCAAAATATTTCAACCCCTGGGAGTTATTGCGCTAACCGAAGGACGGAGGTAGGAAAACAGAAATGGCTGTTTCCCAGTATAACAGGCTACCCAAATTTCATTCTAGTGTCAGCTTAGCAAATCTTTCAAATCGATAAAACAAGAGACTAGGTCGTTCTCTCCGCGGTTTCCGCCATCCCACCAGACCTGTTGAGCTACAGTCCATGAATTATTCATAGGCGATGATTTGCTTTTGACTTTCCCTGGGACAAAGACGGAAATTCAGATTGGTAGCCATTACCTAGTAAGAAAGCGAGGGAGTTAGATTCTTCTAAATAGGGTAGATTTCTTCTAGAACTGTTTCACCTAATATGAGTAGATTATTTTAAAAATGTAGTATATAGAAACTAACTCTACAGGGTAAAAAAGGTAAGGTAAAGGTATCAGCACTAGCCTTGACAGGCCAAGCTGGCGGTGCTGATCTCCAATTCTTGGCCCTCAGCCAGGAAGTGCAATGGGGGGTTGGGGGCCAGCCATCCTGTGCTTTCGCACACCCTTCCTGTCACCTTCCCCAGATTTCTCCAGGTACCCATTTTAAGCTGGGTGGACTTTGGCTTGTCTTACAGGGTTACGCCACTAACCCCCGCTCGAAACCAAACAGTAGACACACACGAGACTAGAACAAGGGACCCTTCCCTTGCGAGTTTGGTGCGCTAACCATTCAGCCACGAACTGGTTTACGCTGGTTTACGCACTCCACAGACTTTACGGAAGTGTTTTTGTTTGTAAAGATTTTTTTGGGGACTTCGAGAATTCTGGCATTACCAATAGACAGAATTTGTGTCCTGCTAGTCTAAACAAACTCCGTATACTTTAAGCTACGTGCACACCTGCATCCAATTCACATCCAACTGCAAAAATCTGACTGTTTTTATTATTATTTTTTACTACTTTATTTCAGTCCATAAGACCATAACAACAACAAAAAGAAAAGATACACTAGAACAGGCACTGAACAAAAATACAAAAGAACTCTACCCCATGCAAAAGATATCCAGGAGGATACCCTTCCATACGGGTAGCGCATAAAAGATGGGTAGGGCAGCAAATGCCACCAAATCATTATCAGAATCTTTTAAGCGGCAAAACATAGCAACATTAGCTTTGCGGCGCAGCTCCTTCAGGGTAGCAACTCATGTGTATGTCCGTCAGTTTACTACAGATCAGTATTATCGCTTCTACAAAATGTTCTGTACACCTCCTAGCATAGCAGCCACCCATTTCTGCATTCCCGTTCCAACAGATACTCCGTTGTCCGGTGAAGGGGGACTGAAAACCAATTTTCCGTCCAAACAGGCAGCTTTCCGAAGTCGGGTGCCCCATACAAGAAGAACCCTCGCAGCGACCCACTGCTGCACTTTTGTTTCAGCTAATAACTGATTTTCCGGTGTGTACCGTTTATAAATGTGTTCTGAAGATGGAGCTCCTTATCCTGTATTGTTGTTGCTACATCCTGTCTGTTAATTGTTTAGCTATGTTTTATAAACTGGGAAACTCCCAACAGTTGCGTTTTTGCAGATACCATGCCATGGTATTTGATGCCACGGTCAAAAAGGGGTTTTGCAGTTACCGTGGTATTCGGCAAGATACCGTGGTATCTGATATTCCGATACCACGGTAACTGCGCTGCGAAAACGACTTTAGACCGTGGTATCAGATACCACGGTAACTGCAAAAACGACTTATTGCAGATCCAGTTACCGTGGTAACAGATACCATGGTATCAGGGGCGTCCCGAGGGGGGGTGTGGGGGGGGGGGTGCTGCACCCCCCCCAGAAGGCCTGTGGGAAAAAAATCCGGTAAATTTTGACTGGTGCGGCGAAGCCGCGCCAGTTATAATTTGACAGATTCACCTGAACTTGATGATTTAGGGAATCTACCGGGTTATTGCTCAGGGAACCTACCGGATTTTGCTCAGGGAATCTACCGGAATCTTTCACAAGGAATCTACCGGAACTTGACTTAGAGAATCTGTTGGAACATGTCTCAGGGATCTACCGGAACACGGAATCTTCCAGAATTCGGCTCAAGGAATCTACCGGAATTTTGTTGCTTACAGAATAAGTATAGACTCACAGCTTACAGGGAGGCCTAAATCTTTCACAAGGAATCAACCGGAAATTGGCTTGGGTAACCTCTTGGAACATGTCTCAGGGATCTACCGGAATTTGCCCCACGGAATCTTCCAGAATTCGGCTCAGGGAATCTACCGAAATTTTGTTGCTTACTGGATAAGACTCACAGCTTACAGGGATGACCCCGAAACACATCTTATCAGAGTGATTCGTGCAGACGGACAAAACCGCGTACCGGAACGGTATCTCTAAAGCTTTAAAAAATTAGGCAACCTACCGAAATTTACATCATTTCCGACTACAAATATTGTCCCAGGGATAATACCACAGTACCGTCTACTCTAATTTCGACAGCCTTCTCGACTCAGAAGTTAGCCTTGTTCCGACATGATCTCGAAAGTCCCCAGGACAGCCTCGGAACAAACAAAAATATTGAAGATATATATATTCGAAGATATATGTATTCGAATTCTTTTGTGAATTCTGATTAAATTTCACATTCGTCAACTAGATTGGTTTCACATGCGATTAGTAACAGACTCTCAAGACGATGGTCGGACACTATTGAACACAAGGTGGTCATAACCAATTTCGGCTTACTATACCGAAAATTCTTTCCCTTTTTGCTGAGCTAAAAGAGATAAGTCTTATCCAGAATTAACGCTTTCCATACTAGGGGTAAGACATGTTTCAGTTCACGAAAGACTTCGAATACATATATCCTCGAATATATATATATCTTCAAACTTTTTGTTTGTTTCGAGGCGGTCCTTTGTGGTTATCCCTGTACGCTTAAAATATTTACCAACTAGAAATGGAAGCAATTGCCAAAAACTGAAAGAAAATATCTGATTCATTTCAAGACATATCCTAAAATCATTTTCCTACTTTTCTACAGGCGTAACTTCTCCGATGTCGTATATTTTAGCCCTGGCAATGCGGTACTTTGTTCAAACTCGAATTCTCTACCTCTGGATGAATTTTGTTTTTTCGTGCATGCAGCGCACACTCTGGAAGTTACTGCTAGAGCCCCGGTTGGAAAATACAAAATCCCTCAGATGCATCAAAATATTTCAGTGTTTTCAGAATCAGAAATAAAATTAAGCTGCCTTTGCAGTTAAACTTCAACGAGCCTATCTTTGTTTACCGTCGTTTTTAACGCATACATAATCTAAGTCAGAACACCACAGTATTCTGGAGTTCCTGCAGAGATATTCACCAAGGAAAAATTCCGGTAAAATCTTGAAAAATTCCGGTAAAATCTCGAAAAATTCCGGTAAAATTCTGAAGCCGCACCCCCCCTATCAGGAAGGTGTCGGGACGCCCCTGCATGGTATCCGCAAACAAGAGCTGTAAGCACATATGGCACTTGCGAGGGTTGAGGTTATCGTTTGATAAAAAGTACTTTTCGACCTTGCAGTTAAGATGCGCACTTTAAGTGAGCTAGAACTTCATATGTAAGCAGGAGGCAAAAATGATAATGGGCTCACGGGGATCATGAAAATGTATATTTTGCGGTCAAGATAGGTACTTTACGGAATAGTCGGATTTGGAAAGTGACCATTTCTAAGCCAATCTTGTCGAATCTCTAATATTACAGCCAAGTTTCATCGTCCTAGCACATCTGAAAGTACCTTAACTCGCGATCACCGGAATTCCGGACCCCCCCCCCACAGTCGCCGGAGCCAATCCGGCTCTGTAAATGATTTATCCAGAGCATCTGTTTGTCATTCCCACAAAGTTCCATCTCGATCTCTCCAGTCTAAGCCGTTCACGTATTCCCCCCCCCCCCCCACATTGTTGTCGCATCCGGTCCGGACAGGAAAAAGATCACCAGAGACATGTCCTATTTTCATTTATTAAATTTCACTAGAATCCGATCACCCGTTCCGAAGTTACACATGACTCAATATTCCGGATTCCCCCTCCCTCCACTCCCCCCACGACTATCGGATCGAGTAAATTTTTATTTACAAGTCAGTTTGATCGGGTCCCTGATATGCCTCCCAAGTTTCGTCGTGAAAATCCCCAAATCTGCCATCACCGGAATTCTGGGAAACTCCCCTCCATCCCACCTCCCAAATGTCCGGATCTAGTCCAATTGCGTAAACGATTTACCTGGAGCAGATGCTTGTTCTTCCCAGCAAGTTTCACTCCGATCCCTCCATTCTAACCATTTATCGAGATTTCCGGTCTCCCCCCCCCCCCAACTCCCCCATAGCTGTCGAGTCCGGTTCGGACTTCCAATGGGACATCAGAGATATGTCATTTGTTCATTCATAAAGTTTCATTCCAATCCCATCACCCGGTCGAAGACACTACTCAATTTTCCGGATTCCCGCGCCCTCCACTCCCCCCCCCAGATGGTCGGATCGGGAAACTGATTATTTCCAGGTTAGATTGGTCGGTCCCTGATACGCCTGCCAAGTTTCATCGTCCTAGCACATCTGGAAGTACCTCGAAAAAGTGTGACAAAAACCGGACCGACCGACCGACAGACGGAATTGCGATCGGTATATGGCACTTGAGCCAGAGGCTGCAAGCGCCATAAAAACTAATGATTAGTTGCGTTTTTGCAGATATCATGGTAACTGAATCTACAATTAGTCGTTTTTGCAGTTACCGTGGTATCTGTTACTACGGTTGCTCCGCAAAAACGACAATTGCCGAAATTGCGCTTTTCGAAGTCATCCCAAAAGAACAAGAGCTACGAGCTCATACGGCACTTGTTACGAGTAGTGGTACGAGAAAGTAGTAGAGAACTTCACAATAAACACCCCACCATTCAAAAATGCGGTTCGGACCTAGAATTAGGATATCTAGGTTCATTCAATCTGAAAGCTCTAGATGACATATTTAGAACTTATGTTTGTTCTTCCCACCAAGTTGCATCCCGATCCCACCACTCTAAGCGATTACAAAGATTTCCGGTTCGCCCCTCCAACTCCTCCCAATGTCACCGGATCTGGTCCGGATTTAAAATGGGATGTCTGAGGCACGAGACTTTTCTAAATATCAAGTTTCGGTTAAATCCGATAACCCGTTCAATAGCTGAGCTTGCCACTGGATTCCGAATTCCCCTTTTGTACACTCCCCCTCGACGGTCGGATCGGGGAAACGACATTCTCAAGTCAATAGTTCGGGTACCTGACAAGCATGCCAAGTTCATTGTCCTTGCACATCAGGAAGTACCGAACTCGTGGGATTACTACAAACTCGGATCCCCTCCAACTCCCCCACTGTGACCGGATCCATTTCGGTTATGCTATTCACTTGCTCTTCCCACCAACTTTCATCCCAAACCCTCCAATCTAAGCGTTTCCCAAGATTTCCGGTTCCCCCGTCCGACTCCCCCCAATATCACCGGATCCGGTTCGGATTTAAAATAGGGCGTCTGAGACACGAGATCTTCCTATACCTCAAGTTTCATCACGATCCGATCACCCGTTCGCAAGTTAAAAATACCTCACTTTTCGGATTCCCCCTCTCTCCACCCCCACCCCCCAGATGGTCGGATCCGGGAAACGACTATTCTCAAGTCAACCTCTTCGGGTCCCATACACGCCTGCCAAGTTTCATCGTCTTAGCGCATCAGGAAGTACCGAACTCGCGGGATCACTAGAAATTCGGATCCCCCCCCCCCCCACTGTGAACGGATCCGGTCCGGTTATGTCAATCACATATCTAGGGCTTGTGCTTGTTCTTTCCACCAACTTTCATCCCGATCTCTCTACTCAAAGCGTTTCCCAAGATTTCCGGTTCCCCCCTCCAGTTCCCCCCATGTCACCGGATCCGGTCCGGATTTAAACTGGGATGTCTGAGACACAAGGTACTTCTATATATCAAATTTCACTAAGATCCGATCACCCGTTCGTAAGTTAAAAATACGTCATTTTTCCGGATTCCCCTCCCTCCAGCCCCCCCCCGGATGGTCGGATCCGGGAAACGACTATTACCAGGTCAATCTGTTCGGGTCCCTGACATGCCTGCCAATTTCCAACGTCCTAGCACATCAGGAAGCACCGAACTCGCGGGATCACTAGAAATCCGGATCCCCCCCTAACTCCCCCAAAGTGAGTGGATCCGGTCCGGTTGTGTCAATCCCGTATCTAGGACTTGTGCTTGTTCTTTCCGCCAACTTTCATCCAGATCTCTCCACTCTAAGCGATTTTGAAGATTTCCGGTTTCCCCCTCCAACTACCCCCCATGTCACCGGATCCGGTCTGGATTTAAAATGGAAGGTCTGAGACAAGTGGTCCTTTCATATATCAAGTTTCATTAAGATCCGATCACCCGTTCGTAAGTTAAAAATTGATATCCAATCACATCACTAAGTGCCAAACTTCTTTCCAACCAATTTGACAAAATCCTAGTCTCTATTGTTGGTGATGATGATATCTCTATCCTTGGTGATGAGTCTCTTTTCTTGGTCTCTATTGTTGGTGATGATTCAGATACCACGATAACTGCAAAAACAGCTTTTAGCCATGGTATCAGATACCACGGTAACTGCAAAAACGACTTTAGAACGTGGTCTCAGATACTATGGTATCTGCAAAAACGCAACGATTGTGATATAGTTTTTTGCCGTCTATTCTAACTGCTTGTTGTACTTCTCTAGTGTATTTCGAGGGAAAATACAATACTAGCAAACCACCAAGAAGTAGTGTGCCCCACGTAAAAAGATGCCCCATGATTTGGTTTCCATCACAGTCACCCATTTATGCACCTCCTTTTCAGCTAATTTTTCATGTTGATCCGTTTCCCTTAAACCGGTTGTTTTCTGACTGCGGAGTTACGCATTTACCAGAAGTAGTGCACTTCGAACAGGAGTTTAACCTGATCTTTTCTGTTCTCAGAATCGTAAATAACACAAAATTGGATAGTCCCTTATGCTTGAGAAACAGGCAAATTCGATGGGACTGGGGGGGGGGGGGCATTCACTGACGAGCTCTGCCGACTCGGCAAGAAAAGATAGAACGATTACAATGCTGACAGGAAGAAAAATAAGTAAGCTATCATTCTGAGAACGGATTTCAATTTTGGTCGGAAAGATGGAAGCAGCGATAGCCTTAACCAAGGCCGTATCCAGGGGGGGGGTTAGGGGGTTCAAACCCCCCCCCGAAACCCACAAAAGTAATAGTTTTTTGCAGGTTTTAACCTCTGATCTATGTATTTTTTGTACTTTTTGGTCCGACCCGTGGACAAAACCCCCCCCGAAATAAATTCTGCGAGCAAACCCCCCCCCCGAAATAAATTCCTGGATACGGCCCTGGCCTTAACCGTTCGAGAATGTTCAGGAGTGTCGTTGCAAGGTTATTTTATAGCAGATTCGTTTCTGCCAGTTACAAACTGACGACGAGGCCAGGGTTTGCTTCACGATTTGCCTGTTATACTACAACCACTAACATGTGGTTCCCAAAATCACCACGATCTTTTTGCCCACTCTCACAATGCCCACGCTCAGAATGCCCACGATCAAAATGCCCACGGTTCAAAATGCCCACGATCAAAATGCCCACGATCAAAATGCCCACGGTTCAAAATGCCCACGATCAAAATGCCCACGATTAAAATGCCCACGATCAAAATGCCCACGATTAAAAAGGCCCACGGCTCAAAATGCCCACAATTCAAATGTGGAACACCCAAAATCGAAATCGTCCGAAATGCTGGCGGCTTAAAAATACCGAGAGTTTCCAAATGCCAACAGTTCAAAATGGTCACAGGGGAGGCTAATATCGACTTAGTTCAAAATGCCGACGGCTGAAACTGTCCACAGGGGAGGCCAACATCATCCTGGGAATGCGGACTACGAGAATACAAGGGGTAGGAATAATCACGGGAAACGTTTTGAAAGGAATTATTTTATTGTTTATTGAAGAACGATCCAAAAAGACCAGCAAGTTAAAGCTAAGTTCCAAGGGGGCTCCTTATCAGGCAGAGGCTTCCTCAAGAAAGCACAGCGCTTTTGCGGCAACTAACCACGAGCCAATACACATGTTTCTTGTAAGTATTTTACCAGAATTATATTATAATTGAGACTATACCAGTTCAACATACGATCATCGTCATTCTGATACTCCGTCTATTTATACTCTTCCCGTTGCTCACTCACCCCTAATTCAAGATTACTACGTTCTGAAAACCTCAAATAATCCAATCGTGGGCATTCTGAACCGTGGGCATTTTGAGTCGTGGGCATTATGAGTCGTGGGCATTTTGAGTCGTGGGCATTTTGAGTTGTTGGCATTTGTAGTGGGCATTTTGAGTCGTGGGCATTATGATCGTGGGCATTTTGAGTGTTAGCCCCACTAACATTATCGTGAAGCACTGTGCACAGAGAGTGTTCAGTCAAACAGTGTTCACAGAGCTAGCCTTAATATTTCAGGGCAATAAGAGAATATCTAGGCGTATTATCAGCAGGATTAGGCATGTCAAATTCATTCGATAATAAGAAAACCGCAGGGGAAAGATTTCAAATCTGATACGTTCCGAATCTCCTTAACATGTAAACCACTGAGAAGCAAAGCCTTATCGCTTTCAATATCGATAGTCAAGTAGCATTTTTCGGAAAGAATTTTTGGAGGGCCATTGGTTTCATTTTTTTTGGGGGGGAGGGGGAGTACGTGATCAAATATGGATGAAACTACTAGACAACGACCCTCTAAAAGGACTTATAAAACATGGAAATTTTTCTGAGAAACGAAACCTTCACTTCCCAAATCAGGTCACCAGTCAAGAGAGGCAGAGAATCGTGAGAAAAGGCTGGGACTGGATAAGGGGATCTGATCGGTGCCGGATTATCGAATAGACAGAGTAGGCACCTGCCTATGGGCCTCGCCTCTTTTAGAAGCCACGGGACGACGTAATCAAAATAAACTGATATAGTTAAGAAAATAACAATCTAGCTTTCTGCAATTGTTGCGGTGCTAACGACATAGTGTAATGGACAGTGGTGCCGGTCATCCATACCTAGTGGCAAACATGCACACTACTAGGAGATTAATGTTTCGAGCAGGAGGAGGGGGGGGAGCACAAAGCGCTTTCTAATACCTGTCCTTTGTTCACTGTTTACTAATGAGAAAAGTTCTCGAGATAAAATCACGCTACGAGCCACTAAAAATACTCTTGCTGGTAATCGATAAAAGTCAGTCCAAAAAATGCCCCCCCCCCCCACGCCCCATCTCCCCTTCCTTTTTACCTCAGGAAGCCCCCACCCACGTTTTATACAGAGCACTGAAGAGATGAAACCCGTATTCATGCCTATACTTCAAAAGCAGTCAACAACCCTTAGGTGCTTGATCTTGTAATGGCTGGCACTACAGTATAAAAGTTAGTGAGATATTCTCCTTATATTTTGCGTATAATAGGTTATTGTATCCGTAATTGTATCCGAACTCCCTGAATCCAGGATACGGGCCTTTAAGCGCCCTGTGCTCCTAATTGGTCTGCCTCTTAATGAGCCGCTATTTTACAAGCACGCTTAGATGTTTAAAAAGTACACGAAACTGAAACAACAAGTGTTTGACAGGTGTAGGCGGAAAGCAAACCGTCAAATATCCAGATATTTCCCGCGATTCCGCCGAAATGTTTACACAGTGTTTTACTTCTCTATACTAACTTCGCCATGACAACTAAGTGCAAGCATTTAGAGAATTGGAGTCATATTTCTTTCCTTATAGATCTTCCAAACACCCAAATCCTATCTCCCAAGGGGTCTGAGAGGTAGAATTAAGAGGCAACCATGCTAGGTTTGCGTTGCTTTTGCTCCTGCATCAATTGCAAGGCATCTGGGGTGAGGCTTAAACCCGAAACCTAGCCTGGCTCGTCGTGACCACACTTTACCACTAAGTAATCAACTGGACTGACAACATTGTTCGGTGAACCACATTTAAACTTGACCAATAACTTTTGGTTCCACTTTTAAACATAACCTTTAAATGTCTTTCTCAATCGAATCCGCATTCATTGTAAATGACAAGATTTTGCCCAGTAAAAGTAGGTTTAAACAATACAGCCAAACCCAAAACGTAATCAAACAGAAGGACTAAAGGATGATGGGGCAAAAGTGGAGAGAACGCTGATTCCGACAGCATCATGCCAGCTTAGCTATTACACCGTGGGCTTGAAACTTACGAAATATTTTACAATTTCTATGCCAAAGGGGAATTCAAAGTAGGAATTCGAGGTACCTGAAGAAGAGAAATCTTTTCAGACTATTTTCCTTTTATTTTCAAACTCTGCACCTATGCCTATAGGCCACATTGTCCATTGTGATTATTACATACATACCAGTTATTAACTGTATGACGATCAATGCTAGCGAGTGAATATTGTACGAGCCACTTAGGAAATTATAGATAATCTGTCCTACAATGCCGAATAGGTTTAACCAGTGCAATCGTCAACAAATCCTCCATCCATCACTGAGATATATCGTACCGCTATGCAGCATCCCTAACAGATAGGTACTCCCTCGGTCTCCCTACATCAATATACTCAAATGAACGAAAAATAACTTACTGCCACCATGTCTTCAATCGCTTGTGCGTTGGCAGATCCTAGCATGACCAGCCCCATGGCCATACCTGCAGCTTCTCCGGTCACGGCATCATCCTGGTAGAGGTTAAACTTAAGCTGCTCATAGACATCAGCGCGCTGGGTGCCCATGGCGGCCAGACCAAGACCAAGGCATCCACCATGCCTGACAACCTGGAATAAAATAGGTTTATTAAAGGACACCTGAACAATGAAACCATACTTGAACACACCATGGAGAATGCATTTACAGGCATGGCCACGGACAGCATTCTTCTCCTGAGCGTGACGTTTTCAAAATAGGGATGTTCGTTTCTGGAGGTTTGCACATGCAGACTCCAAGCCAAAAAGCGCAATTCATTCAAATCTTGCACAGCGCTGGCCGGATCGTATTGGAATTTCTTCTAGATATACGTTTGGGCTTAACTGGTTAAAATATATTCCAGAAGAAGGGTTGATTGGAGACATTTGTTCATTTCTAAAACTGTTCGGTACTGAAATAAGGACAGATGCAAAATGAAGCAAAAATCATAGCTTGGAAACACTATTTCGTATCTGGATTGGGTTTTCTGCAGGCAATGTTAACGGAAGTCATACAGATAGGGATGATACTTGGTACTCTTCATTCAGGTGTCCTTTAAAGCACAAGGGACAATGAATACTGTGTTTTGTCCAAGGTGCAAAGCTTACAGCTCTTTTACCGAAAAGCAATGCTCTTTTGGTCTACTATCTGACTAACAGATCTGAAAATCTGCTCCGCTCGGACATCTTATTTATTTTGGCTAGCGCCATCATTAGTTCCGTTTTTGATCTGAATTACTCAGTTCTCACTTCTGAATTATCGATTCTCGTACAAATTACCGTTTTTGCTCTTCTCGCTTCTCCATTCTGGCTTTTGACAAAAACACTAATTTGGCAGCTCGTCTGCAACCCGGTATACATGTTTATGCATACAGAGCCCCCGCACTCTGTTGACCGATCAGGGAGGAGAATGGAGAGAGGAGAAACGAGAATTCACTTATATCGGAGCAACTTCTCGATTCTGCAGAATCGCGAGGCTTTCCCCGTTCTCAATTCTGACAAAAACGCAAGAAAAGGAGAATTCGCTTCATCTGAATGGCCCAAAAACGCGAAATAGGAGAATTGCGAGGAAAATCGCGAGCAGAATTCGGATCAAAAACGAAACTATTATCACTCCTTTGCTCAACAAATACAGGACGCGGCTTGTGAGTGTTTCCATTTCTCAAGGTTGGGAGAAGGGGGCTAGAAGGTCCCTCTCCAACCACTGCGGCGTGGGATTGCTGATATAGAAGACAATCTAAGTATAATATGTGATTATATTGTATTTGCATATAGAAGGAAAACAAAAATCATTGCGTACCTATCAGGAATCATCGTTTGTATGGACGCATGAACGCCCATCGCTTGTTCTTTTTAAAGGTTACGCCTATTTCGGGCAGATTGAGAATAAGATTCAGACTGCCGAGATTTTACTCGTAATGCGGAGAAAACACGCTAAAACGTAAATAAAAATAGCTTTTACATTTTGTTTCGGATCCGGTTCAAGTCATTTTGTTGTTATTTGCTTGATGTGAACATCGGAATGTTAATGAATGTGAACTAGTACAGTACATACAAACTTATATTTGTGTTTCTTATTTATTACATAATACACGGTGAAAGAACGTGAACAAAAAATGATCTAAGACCAGAGTCACGACGGAAGTCACTTCTTACGGGAAATTCCTTATCTCGTGATCCTTGTGCGCTCTGCGAGTGCGAGTTTTTGTTCTGTTTTGCAGTTTGTGACACCCTAGTTTTGAAACTAAGTTGGGATTTGGTACGGTTCTTTGTCCCTTTTGTACATAGTTTAAGTCAAGTCCGGCGTAACGCCTATGATCCGGAAGCTCGACGAGCTATGTCAACGATTAAAATGCAGTCACAGCGGTCATGAGTGGCAATGGATTGTTCTTCCATAATTTTCGAATTATTAGTGCGATTTTCTCTCTGTGTTGTGATTTTTTTTTCTTTGTTGTGTGATCTTTTACTGTGTCTCTCTATTACACTTTTTATATACTCCATCATTTTCTTTCTCTTGTAAGATGGGTGAAAAATAAACATTACATTACATTACAACAGCGAATCAGGGAAGTGCATCCCCACAAACACCCATGCACAAGGGTGTTTGTAAAGTTATTCGGTATGATTTATCGTGTCATTTCGACTTTCAGGCATCAAAGAAGAAGCGTACGGCCAATTGGCTAATAAATATTCATTCATTCATTCATACGTACCTCATTTGGGGCATCCTTTAACTGCTGCAGGAGATAATCAATAATTCCCGCTCCATGATTTGCGTGAATGAGGCCAAGGGCATAGAGGGCACCGCCCTCCGTATATCCTGCTCCCCCCAACCCAGAATCCTTGGGTAGATAGGAGCTCATAAGGGTTCGGGCATCTTTTTCGTGACCACGGTGAATAACACCGAGGGATGCAGTTGCTGTGAGTTTAGCCCAATTCGTGGCGCGTGATAGCCAGTCAAGGTTGTCCCTAAAATAGAAAGGTGAATTAAAAATTTCTGAAACCCAATCCCTAACCATCGAAATATCACGGACGTAAATCTGCAAAACGTGTTGCAAAGACCAGATCCTGACAAAAGCTTGTTATTTCAACTTTGTTCTAGTAAGCGTATTCTCCTTCAAAATCCAACTTGTCGGCAAAATAAATAGAGGTAATATCGCACTCCTTGTTCAGGTGGTCCTCTCTAATTTTCCAGGTGAACTTTTTTTTTTCCATTAATGTTTGATTGTCAAGTTAAAGAATAATAAACCAGTCAAAACGTGAATTAGTGATTATACCGACAAACAGCGGGATGAATTAACGATTTCGAAGCACAAATGTAAAAAATTTAGCTAAAACTTTCTAAGGATTTTTCCTGATTTTTTGCGTTCTTCAATTCAAATTTTTATGGTCAAGGACACAAAAATGCATTCGCCCACCCCCTTTTCATCTTCGAGATGGGGCAATTTACGAATTCGAAAACAGATTCCGGAACCGGACCGGACCAGGCAGAAACCGGCAATTTGCAGATATGCTCTGAGTCGAGTCAAACTTGAAGGACGAGAAGAGAAGATGTCAGAGATGCGAAGTTTATGTGTCCTAGTCGCATTTGGCCACAATGGGGGGGGGTGGAGAAGGAGACGCGGTTTGTGTATGGCTCGCGTAGGGGTCAAACGATTAGAGTGATTCGAATGAAACTTGGAAATAGAAACAACGTGCCGTAGATGACACATTTTAGAATCCGGACCAGATCTGAACACCGTGGGAGGGGGGGGGGCAGGAGTTTCCCGAAAAAAGCTTAGACTCGAGTGAAAGTTGATAGCCGGTAAGAGACGATGCTTTCAATAATCTGTTTATGTGGCTAAACCACATTCTTCCAGGGTAGGGTGAGTTTGAGGGGGAAGGGTACCGGAAAACCAACGACACTCTTAGAGATCAAACTAGTATGATGAAATATTTAGGCTACCCTAGACGATCCGAGGCGATGCCGGAAATGCCCAGACTCGCGTGAACCTAGTTACCTTATTTCTAGATCCGATCCTAGGGGGGTTCAAGGGGGTATTTTGTAACATTCTCATCTACTTTCTTGTACCCCTATCCGTAACAAGTGCTACATGAGCTCGTAGCTCTTTTTTAGTCTGGAAAAAAAAAACTAAGTGATGCGTGTCTTACACAACGGATGCAAAGACCTGTGGTCCTCAGGGTTGCGTTTCAGTCTACAGTCACAGTAATAAACTGATTTCATGTCCTCAGCTTTTATTTTTGAAAAATCAAATTTCCCGCTCGGGTCCCCCAAGCTGCCACTGAGCGTGATCCACCCTACTTACCGTAGTTACTACGCTTATTGGCGTCAAGGCTGGAACACTTTTTTCTTTTTTCAGTCAAATATCCGGCCGCGGGCTGATCGGACCAATCACGTTACGGAGAGCCGTAGTTACTACGCTTACAACGCTCCCGAGCGTGGTAAGCAAATATTTACTATTAGTTAGTATTTCGACAAGGCTGGAACGGGTAACTTTTGACGAGGCTGGAACGAAAATAGTAACTAAAAGTTACTATTGTCAGAAGGGTGGAACACGCTCACTATCTACCGTTCTCCGGAGCATGGCAGGTATAAAGTTACCACTGGTAGCAAATGGGACTGAAGGAAATTCTTAGTAACAAAGCCAAAGGCTGGAACGACGGGAGCAAGAGGTTGGAAAACACCTGAAGCGTAATGCAGAACCTCACTAGTCCTAACGAACAAATCCAGTCGCGAAAATCTTACAGGTGAAAATCCCGATTTCGGCAGAAAAACGAATCCGTAAATTTCTTGTGGCCTGAAATTGGCACCCCGGAAATTCGGGAATTCACGTTGTCAAGTTCCTAGCCCATCCAATACATAAATCTGAATGGGGCACGTCTCACCGTTTTCCCAGATTTAACAGAATCTTTCAGTTTTGTGCGCTTCTGGGGAAATAAAGCGGAATGCCGGTCCCCGGATAAAAACCAACATCTCTACGGGATTTTTTTCTTCTTTTTTTCAAAAACTATTTACGTAGGTCTTTGGTCTTCGAAGGCAAGAATATCAAGCAGGAATATTGTTATAAAGGATAAATATTCCTTCAGCCCAAGCTGACTGCAAATCATATTTGACTAAATCAGATATTTAAGCTAGAAGAACAATTAAAAATTCTACCTAAATCTTTAGCTGTTTTTCCACAAGTTCATTTTCCAGCTTGAGCCTGAAGAGGACCCTTGCCAAAAAGGGCCGAAATATAGCTCGAAAAGAATGTAGCTTACGTATCCGTTTTGCAGTGTCAAATGGAAATGTTTTAAAGGACTTGTCGTACCTGTATTGATGATTCACCCCACGTCCCACGTCCATCCATTCTCATTTGCGAGATTTCGAGCCTCTTTTTCCATTTTTATCTCCCCTAACTATGCTACACTGATTTTTGCTATTACTATGTTTGGCTCTTTTTAAGGTGAATCTCACTTCACCTATTGCTCCCGAGGAACTCACTGGTCACCATTACCAGTCATGCAGGTTTCTCATTGTTTCTCACCAAAAAACAAGGACCGAGCGCGGTCAAAAACTGCCACGGCACGACCGGTTTGTATTTTTTTGAAAAACACGGCACAGTTTCAAAGAGTTTACAAAGAGAATAGTTGCGTTTTTGCAGATACAATGGTATCTGATACCACGGTCTAAAGCCGTTTTTGCAGTTATCGTGGTATCTGATACCACGGTCAAAAAGCGTTTTTGCAGTTATCGCTATCTGGCCAGATACCACGGTCCAACCGTGGTATCTACAACCGTGGTATCTGGTCGTAGTATCTGAAAAAGTCATCTCACTTTCATCAGTCGTAGTATCTGAAAAAGTCATCTCAATTTCATCAATTTTTGTCAAATTGGTGGGAAAGAAGTTTGGCACTTAGTGATAAGACTGAATATCAGTTTTTCTTTTGGGATGACTTCGAAAAGCGCAATTTCGGCAATTGTCGTTTTTGCAGAGCAACCGTATATCAGATACCACGGTAACTGCAAAAACGACGAATCGCAGATCCAGTTACCGTGGTAACAGATACCATGGTGTCTGCAAAAACGCAACCAATAATGGAACATAGCTTGTGTCTACTTCAACTTGGGCTTTAAAGAGTTGGGTAGGAGATTCGGGTTTAGCTGAGTTTTAGTTTAGTGGCACACCACACCACAGCCTTATGGATAATGATGCATACAATTTATTTGACACGGAAGTTTAAAGGATGGTTTTTACAGAAATACGGAACCATTTTCAAAGCTTGACGGGCATCGTTAAATCAAATTCCGGGAATCACTTTCCGCTTTTATGTCCCGAGAAAACCCTTGGAAAGTCTAGATTATAGAAATACAACACTTTATGTCTAAAGGTATTACAGTATTACACAGTTTGTCCCATATCAGGATTTTGCAGATAGTCCTATTCCAACTGTCACTTTTATCCAAATCAGCCTCGTTTTACTTTATTTGTGTTTTTATTTAATATACAACATTCAAGTTTCCAAGGGGCTATCCACTAGCCTTCTCGAAAAATCATCCCGAGAAAGCTGAAAGGGATTTAACAGCACAAAAAAATAGGGTGAAAATTTGGCTTGATTATCTCTATGCTGGAAGTTACTCCCAGCTAGAGGCGTTACTAGCAAAAATGTTTTTTTTTGGGGGGGGCAAGGTATTTACCGACTGGCTGGTCATTTTTACCGACTGTTTTTTCAGTTAAAAGGAGTGTTTTGGCGAAAAATCGACTGATTATCAGAAGAGCCGATTGTTTTTAAGAAAAAATTGACCATTTTTACGCAGAACCGACAATTTTCAAGAAAAATCGATTGTTTTTACGAAAAATGGACTGTTTTTACGAAAAATCGCCGGCGCTCGCGCCGAATCGGTAATTTTTTACCGACTGGCCGACATCATTCGGAGGGGGGGCGACCCCCCCCCCCCTATCCGTGACGCCCCTGCTCCCAGCAGAGCCTTAAGTCAATTCAAGAATCTGACTGTTATAGTATCTCCGGAAGCAGACAGGATGTAAGATATGTAACTTACCTCAAAAATGAATCTGAAGTTGTTCCGGAGTTGGTAAGTCCGTGTGCCAAGACTGTAGCTGAATGACAAACACTGACTCGTACGATATCTTTGGTCTTCTTCAGGATATTCAAGTCTGTGTGGTTATTCCTTACTAAAAACTGGAGATGCAGGTCTATAGTCAGCTCTCCACTTAGAATCGTTGTGAGTTTCTCTAGACGGTTGATATACTGCTGCTCGTCATCAGTCTGAAACGAAAAAATTTAGCAAGACAACTTAACTAGAACCAAAAAACATGTAAAAAAAAAGTTAGGTTGGCCTCAGTTTTAAATCAATCGATTATAACACATCAGCATGAGGCCATACAATAAGAAACAAACAAAAACACACAACATACAGAATATTGAAATATTTTGAATTCTTTTATTTTCAAAACAGCCCAAAGAAACTAAACGCTAAACAAAAAAATTATGATGGAAAGTGTTTCAGACATACACTTTAGAGGCCATAACGGCCTATTTTTAGACTGATCAGACATATAACTTAAGTCCGAAAAAACGTTATCAGTCAATAATAACAACTAAACCTGGGAATTACAACTGCATGAAAGAAGGAACGAGAATGTAGGTCGCTGATCATGCGACGGCCGCTGCATGAAAATGAAAGGGGACGGGGGTTGATGATCAAGCGGCAGCCGCCACACAAAAACGAAAAATGGACGGGGGTCCCTGAAACTGCGTTCGTAATGCGCATGTTGTACAATCGGCTGTAATTTCGGGACAGGTGCAGCCGCTGTGCGACGGAGCCCAGATCTTCCAGTCAAGGACGTAGACAAAACAACAAGAGAGGAGGTTAAAAAGAAGAACAAGGAAGCAGGTAAACAAAATAACAAAAAAGGGTAAATTACTCTACTGGAGCAGCTGTAGCTTCTGCTAGGTAGGCAAGCAATGAACCAAAGGGTTAGCTGCAGTAGCTATACCAGACCAGTCTACCACAAACCCCTGATTTTTGGATACCCTATGCCAAACGCTGCGTATTTCTACCATTTGGCATAGCCTATGCCTAACGCTGGATACCCTATGCCAAACGCTGGATACCTGTTACAAATAAAGTATTGATGATTGACTGAAGCTCAGAAAAGAATTCACCTATAGTGAGATAGGTCAGGGTTAGAGTACCAACAGGTTTCCAGCCTATGGCATAGGGTATCCAGCGTATGGCATAGGGTATCCGGCGTTAAGGCATAGGATATACCGTATGCTAGATATATCCAGCGTTTGGCATAGGGTATTCGAAAATCAGGGGTTTGTGGTTGACTGTACCAGACTGTTTTCCGATTTTATAGGAAGGTCGGAAAATCGAGATTTTGCCACCCTCTTTAATTCAGAAAATGCGCAGCACCGGTTCACCGGTTACACAATAGCGCCCAGCTTAAGCTTTCTCTTTCCTGTTTTAAAACTTCTCGCAGCCATCTCATCGCAGAAACCATAAATACGCGCCAAAACTTTTATTTTCCCAATTACGGCAAAGCCCTATTTAGGTCAAGACTAGCAAGATTTACAGGCATTACAGCAAGTGCTTAACCAACTTTCTAAGCAACTAAAAATGCAAGTACATTTGTGCTATCAGTATTTTTGTAGAGAGAACATCACTGAGTCAGCGCACTATTGTCATTGCAACATAGGGTCATGTCCGATGTGTGGTAGTATGAGAGTCCGAAGTATTTGGTCTGTGAATATGAAAGCTTGAGTACTTCCATCAGAAATATTTGGGGCGAACGAAAGGGTGGCGAATGAAAACGGATGTGCAGCATCATGAGGGGGTCGGCGAGGTTCCTCCGGGTAGCTATAGCCCATACGGATAGGCGCCTCTAAGGTCTCTTGTATGATTTAATTTTCGTCTACTTGTGTTAATTAATGTATTTCGCTGGATTTCAGTCTTCTACACTTCAAGACCTCTCTCCTTTTATCGTAGGCAACTTAGGATTAATAGCTTTTCCTACTAGTTAGTGATCCTTCCAAATCACCGCTAATTACTAATTTCTTAAGTCATACCAGCAAAAACGAACAGAAGGGAAATAAAGAATAGGTGGAAGAAACAGTGTCAATTCGTACTTTACTTACAAACTGCTTCTTCCTGGGTGGCGACTGGAGGTCAACTTCCATCTCCTCCGCTCCTTCCTTCGGTGGGTCTAGGAAAAACGAAAACCTCGTGTTAATTCGGGCCTAAAGACTGGCGAGCCAAATGAGCTTAAGCGGAAGAATTTACTGCTGTAGCAGAGAATTCCCGGTCGCCTGCCGCACCTGCACATGGCAATTTTTAGGAGGCTTTCTCAGTCTGATCGGACGGAACCCTCGTAAGTAAACTTTTCCTTTGCGTGTAAATGGCCGATATACTGGTCTTGCAGTGCAGCGCAG
This sequence comes from Branchinecta lindahli, assembly GCA_023053555.1. Classification (NCBI taxonomy): domain Eukaryota; kingdom Metazoa; phylum Arthropoda; class Branchiopoda; order Anostraca; family Branchinectidae; genus Branchinecta; species Branchinecta lindahli. The sequence goes on from JAKZAO010000004.1 coordinate 20,544,999, forward strand.
GGTAATTCCAAGGTCCTGTTCTGATCCCAGATCTGATTAACCGAATTTCAGTAAAAGGGCCTCTCGTCGCAAGAGTCGGCAGAACTAATTCAGGAAAACTTGTTTCATAACTTGTGTATTAGGTTCCAGAGTTAATCTAAGCTTGCGAGTTTTCGGATGGTCTCGATCCATTGGTCTGCTCCTCAGCCAATGCCTACGACGCCCCGTCAGAGGCGTTACTAGCCAGAATGTTTGGGGGGGAAGGGTATTTGCCGACTGACTGGTCAATTTTACCGACTGTATTTGCAGAAAACTCTTTTGACGAAACAAAAACTACTTTTCTGACGAAAAATTGACTGTTTTTTGGAAAACCGACAAGCCGACAACATTGGGGGGCGTCCCATCCCCCAGACGTGCGCCCCTGCGCCCTGTTAGTTTGATACGAATAGTAGTCTACGTACGAAGACAAAAGCTTCAAAGCGGGGCAAAGCAAGACAAATAATTTCAGTTTCGTTGACTTTCCACACTCCCACATTAACTTGTAAATAACGACGAGGAAAGCGAACTGTCTCTGTTTAGTTCCCTGAGGAACATTAATCCGAGGTCACGCCAGGAGGAAACTGGGCCGTAAACTGTCTAGCACCCATAGCTGTAGCTTTTCGGACCCACAGAAGCTTCAGAGGACAGACAAAAACACCGTACTGTACTTGGTGAAAAATTACAATTCGACTACTTGATTGACTGACTTCTAATTGTATATAACTATAATGAGTTTGATTACTTTTAAACTATTCGTGTGATATTTAATTTGCAAGTGTATTATACCTTGTTCTTATACTGACGATCCTATGCTATCCCTTATAAGAGATATTTGGAAATACATGATTGATTGACTGATTGATTGAAAAGCTTGAAGGACCCGTCGCACTTCGAAATACTATTTACATTCATTTCTCTGATCGTTCCATCCCGAGATTTCGAGTTCCAGACGGTATTTACGTGCATCTTAACGGAACTATACTAATATGTCGGTTTGTCACAATTCGCTCTTATCGGGAGTTACCAGAATGCCTCATCGACACCAAGAGTTCCTGATTACGGCTAGCGCACCCGATGCCATGTATAATTTTAGTACAGCATGGCAGAATTTCAAGAAGTTTAAAGATAGATATAAGACACAAACTGTGGCTACTGTAGCTGTCATGTTCTTCTCCGGGTGTTGGCGATTTTGGGTACGAGTCCACCATTGTCAGATTCTAAGCCATGACTGTACTCTTCGGTAAACCTTAGCAACTATGAAGCGCCTACCTATCCACCAATCAGATAACGAGAGTCACTGGTGAGCCAACGAAATCCCTGGATATTACATACAGTAGAGGTATGCTTATGTGAACATCTGTTGACTTCAGGCTTTGCCATTTTCATGCATTTGCTGTGTCTAAAGCGAACTACCAGTTAGCCAAAGTAGGCAAGAATGGCAGCTGAAAACACCTGTACAGGTATTTTTGATCTTCAGACTACCGTTTAGCCCAAAACTGCAGTGTTCACATTAAAGTAACTGTTCACATAAGCATGCCTCTACTGTACGTCAGCAGAATCAACAATCTTCATATCAATTAGAGAAGTTCAAACATACACTACTTAAAGCAGAACTGAGAACTGATACTATTCCATTGTTTTCCTTCTCACTAACAACTGCCAACACCAGTCCACCTATTTTCGACTTTTCCTTTCACAGTTATTTTCTGTCTCTTGCTCTCAAGCCAAATCTAATCTTTTCAAGGAGTCTTCTCACAATTAAGCACCTCCTCTCGCGTCGTTTGTGATCCGATCCGTTCAGTCGGAGGTACGGACTGTACAAACCAATTAGGGACACCCTTTGTTGGCGATGGTATTCAAGACTGCGCCTGATAGGTAGTGTGCTTTCACAACGGAGACACATTGGTTGAGTTAATGAATAGCTACTGATCCGTGTCACAGCAGCAGCTGTGTGCCCGGTCTGGGCAACTGGATGGATAAGCTCTTCAGTTAACCTTTAAGTGCAGACAAAGATTTTTGATCCAGTACGTAGGATAGATAGATAGATAGATAGTTTATTGCTATAAGCAGCCCGAGGGCCATGGCAAAAATTTAACATACAAAAGAAACAAGACCAAAGGTTTCGATGGGATCCCAAAAATTTAATATTTGACCCAGACAACTACGTCTTCTCTACGCCAGATCCAGTCTTCGCCAGGCTAACCATCTGAGAAAATTAAGTTCAGATATACCTGTATAAGCCATATTTATTTTGACGATACTGATCGAAACTTCCTGCTTTACTTCTGTCGAATTTCCGTTTTCGGCCGAATTCCGAGCGAACTACTTGTCCAGCCAAAACCAGACAATTAGGTTTTGTCTTCGCCAGATCCAGTCTTCGCCAGGCCAAACAGCTAATCATTAAGAAATCCAAGCTCAAATATGGATTCAGCATGTGCGTTTACCTCTATAAGCCGATCGAAACGATCCTAGCTTACTTCTGTGAATTTTGCGGTTCTGGCGAAATTCAAGAACTACTTGTCCGGCGAAAAACTAAAGCTCAAAAACGGATTCACCGTATCTCCTTACATATCCAACATCTAATCAACTTTAAATAAAAATTTAACTTTTAACAAATTTTCCGGTTTTGGCCGGATTCCGGGTGAAATATTTGTCCGGCGATAAAACGGTTTTCGTATTCTTGTTCAGCATGCCTTCTTACCCCTACATCAAACATCTAATCAACTTCAGATAAAACTTTACCTTCTAACAAACTTTCCGGTTTTGGCCGGATTCCGGACAAACTACTTGTCCGGCGAGAAAATGGTTTTCATATTCTTGTTCAGCATGCCTTCTTACCCCTATATCGAACATCTAATCAACTTCAAATAAGACTTCTACTTTTGACAAACTTTCCGGTTTTGGCCGGATTCCGGACGAACAACTTGTCCGGCAAGAAAATGGTTTTCATATTCGTGTTCAGCGTGTCTTCTTATCCCATAATCGACTATCACATTAGCTGTTTAAAAAAAATTTGCTTGCCCCTTAATTTAAACCCCCTCCCCCACCCCTAAATGTAAAGCTACAGGGCCCATCTACGAACTCGACCTTACTCTTGACCCAAAGAATGCTCACACCAAGTTTCATCAAAATATCTCATTCCCTTCGAGAGTTATCGTGCTTACAGACGGACGGACGGACAGACAGACGGACGGACGGACGGACGGACGGACGGACGGACGGACGGACGGACAGACGCACAGACGGACAACTTTTGCGATGTCATAGGTATCCGTCACTAACGTTTTGGGATCCCAAAAAGAAAAAACACCAACACTGACATATAATAATACTCGAACATAATTTCCGTTTGAATTGTTTTACTTATTCCAAAAATCTACTTCTTATGTTCCACCGCTAGCCTCAAAAATCGCCCCATTTTCTTTATACCAGCAAAACACTCGTCCTTAAAAATTCGTTTTAACCACTCTTCGTCAAATACGCGTACATCATACTCTTCTTTTCTCCAGTCACTCAGCTCAATACAATCGCAAAGCATGTGAATCACACTCTCATCCACGCACCCACACATCGGACAGAAGTAAGGACCGAACTTCTGCTTACAGTTACCAATATAACGTCTTCTACCCCCAATTGGTAGACAATCTGCCAACAGTTCAATAATTATCTTTAACTCATCCCGTCTAAGACCCGCTTTAAACATTATATTCTCACCCCATGTCTCCCTTACCGTAGCATAAAACCCCAAAGATTCCGACTGATCCTTCACACCACCTTAAAAATCGTCATAAATCATGTACGGCTTCGATTATTTTAGCGACTCTCCAGACACGTTCGCTTCATATACCCGGGTATTACAATTTTTTTATGTCTCCAAAATCAACAGAGGTAATAGCGGGAATAGAAATACCGTATGAAATCTGAAACCTAGAGACTATTAGGAAAGTAAGAGTGAATCGGAGATAACAGGAAGGTACGTAATAACACAGTGATGATTTACGTACGACGGGTCCTTCGCATATTTATTTATTTAACCAAGTCGACGGCCACAAGGGCCACATAAATCATATGCAAACATGGCAGACCCCACTACATTTCAATGGAGAATGATAAACAAGAAAAAAAAACTCACCAGATGACTCTCCAGCAGTAGGGGACGTTCCTTTTAGTGCGTTAATGACTCGAGTTACAAACTGTTGGGTTGCGCTCTCGTACAAATCAAAAGCGATCTGTTCTGCCATAAGGGTTTTAGTCTAAAATAAAATGGAAATTACAATCTCGACCAATGCATGCTATCAGCTTGGTTATGAAGATTTGCGGTTCAACACAAAGATGAGGTCAAAACATATTTTCCTGAGGTTGGGGTTAGGCCGTGAAGTATCCGCGCGGTTGATTTTCCTACGGAATTTCTCCTCGAATTGGTGTATTTGACTTTCAATACAAGTGAATACAAGTGAGTGTTGTGAATGCCGAAAATATCAACCAATTCAAAGCAGGTGTCGACTACCACCTGGCTGAAATTCAATTTAGTTTGTAGAGTGTCCCGAGAAATTTATAGAAGCGAAAGCCTTATTATTGCAATTATATTTAAGTGTCGCTTAGCCAATGACGCCAGAAGTTCAGTTGAGAGCTTCTACGCGATTTTTCAACACCATCGTTTCGATGAACTATCTTTAGAGGTCAATGGACTTCTGTTGACGAGCTATCAGGAGGCCAACATTTTTTTTTGCGCGTAGTATTATTATTAGCATTAAAAGGGAAGCGAAAAAATATTGGGAAAACACTGAACTGTTCGAATTCCCTTTCATCCTAACTAAACTGTCAGAAGTTTGACAACTGTTGTGCCCAGCACAACCGTTATCTTTCCTAGGCACTAAACCCTCGCAATCGCTGTCGTGGCTCACCTGATGCCGCTAAATGGACGAGTCCGTTGAGATTTGTTACAGCGATACTTCAGCCCTCCTTGGCAAAGGTCCTCTTCAAGCTGGGCCCCTTGCAACAGGACAACTGCGAAGAGCGCAGGTTAGTTCATCCAGCTTCAGCACGAACAGGACCCTTGTCTTCAAACAATGCACGAAACGGATACGTCAGCTACGATGCTCTGGCATCGCCCTTGCCAAGAAGGGCCGAAAAATCGCTGCCGAAGCATCGTAGCTGACGTATCCATTGTATGCATTGTTTGAATATATGTTTTTCAGTCAGCTTAGGCTCAAGGAGTATTTATTGAGAACCCTTGCCAAGAAGGGCCGAAAAATCGCTGGAAAAAATTTCCGGTGACTCATCGGTTTAGCGTCATGAAATATGCAGTTAAACATTAGGGCAACTTACTTCGTCACCCTGAATCAGCTTCTCGAGGGTGCTGGCAACCATCAGCGAATCATCCAAGAAGATCAGACACTGAACCATATTCACATAATCTGGAGTCTCCAATCCCTGGTAAAGCTTGACCAACGAACGAAGGATTTCATTTCTGAAGGTTCGGTTCTGAATTAGACTCATGGTCACCTTCAAAGCGTACGAGAGCATGGCCTGGGCATCACCCTAAAATAGCACAAATAGTAAAAGGGGCGAAAGAGACTAAAAATTTGTATCCCATATCCTAAATTCAGCTTGGAAATCCTGCACTGTATGAGATGGCTTTCTAGAATCTGTTGAACAATCCTCACATTATGGAGACGTTTCTCGATGGACACTTGGACACTAGAATTCCTCGTATTTTTCAACCCATTTCAATTCAATCCGATTTACTGCAATACCAATTACGGACTAGCCAAATGGCAGGTGATTTAGTCAAACATGGTATCTTAGATGTCGGCAAAAAACTGGTTAAAGTTTAACTGAAAAGCCAACTTATTTTTGTGTCATTTAGTTGAATACACTGAATTATTTGGATTCTGCAATCGGATTTTTTTGTTTTCCACTATCTGCTCTAGTTATGGCGTTAAGAATATCTGCGGCCGTCCCCACAGCGAAAATTCTACTATGACGCGGGAAATTTAAATCTAAACACAAACAGGGCTTTTCAGTGGGCAGTGGCGATATTGGTGAACATTGCTTAGTGCCTGAACACAAAAAAGTCATAAATCTTTCTTGTAAGGCATACAACAAATTAGAGGTACCACAAATCACACGGAAATTCCACTATTTGAAAATCGATTTCGGATTTATCGGATTATTCCTGAATAGGATTATTCCTGAATAGCGGAACAACCAAGTAACGCATTTTCAGCGGGTGTACAAGCCAATTTCAGTGAATAAGTGATAGGTAACTAGATTGTCCTATCTCAGTCCGTTTCCGTTAAACTTTAAAGGGTAGGGACTCGTTCGGAACCTTTCTGCAGTCAGGGGGGCAGGGTATCGCGAAGGACTGGGTTCAAAAGAGTCTTTTCACCAAACTTCAAGCACAAACTTTCACGACGTTGACACAGCGTTGTCGGCGTTATCCTTCGGCCAAGAAACGGCAAGGTAGCCTTTCGCTGGCATCGTTTAACTCCGTCGTAGCCGGTCCCAAGTATGGTGGTTCAAGGATACGGATGTTGGGCGATAAGCTTGCTATCTGTACCCACAGAAAATTCTCAGCAACCGAACCGTCAACATTTGCCTCGGAGCCCCTCTTATGCTTTCCGAGGATAGCTAGGTCCTCGAAGTCCCTCTTTTGCTTTCCGAGGATATATAGCTAGGTGAGTTTTCGAATCGATTCCCTACAAAAACATCTATCCTTTTCCGGGTCCGGCGCATCAACGGGTCTTTAATTGTCCTACTGCGAACAAGACAAATCTGACTTACCGACTCCTTAATAGCCTTTTCGAAAACATCCATCCTTCTAGTCTCAAGAGCCACACCAATGGCCTGCTTGTACTGTCCATCGTCCAGACAGTTCTGGAACATCCTATTCACAATCGCCTCCAAACGGGGATCAATCGGCTTAGCATCTGAAGACCCATCGAAATTGGCCACTCGCTGTTCGGCATAGAAATCGATGCATTTCGCTAGAAAAATATTACTCAAATCAATCCACATGACTTTCACCTGAATGTCTAATGGTTCGTTAAGAGAATCTGACTCGCAACATGAGTATGCTTCTTTGAATTTTAGTTAACTTTAATCGGTGCAGTTTTGGGTTAAATGTTATAATGAAGGCTAAAAACATCCATTCCGGTGTTCCTAAAAGCCCTTAATTAGCTAGTTCGACTGACTGGAAGTAGACTTTAGTCACAGCGAGTGGATGAAAATGGCACTGTTCATGTTTAACTAACGTTTAACGAAGCATAGTTTTACTGTGCCTTAAAGGGAAGGCTTGAAGTAGTAATTGCGAACTTTGATTCTTGTCACTGATTATGATGTGCCATTCAAGAACGGATTAAAGTTGGTGGAGGTCTCAACTGTCCCATCTTTTAGGTGGCTGGGCATTAATATTACTAATAGTCTAAGATCTTTCCGTTCCCGGCTGATTTCCGATTCCAGGTTGAAGATTCAGGTTGGTCACTCTAGGATTGACGGAAACAGAGGAAAATACAATCGTAAAGCTTTATCTAAACTATTCATTTTTTTGCGATGATTCATTTTTATACCTTTCTGGTTTCTACCCTCTGTTAAAAATGAAAGATATCTCTTCTTTGCGTGTCCAGTATTCTCGTTTTTCTAAATTCCTTCTTTTCCTCCCTCCTTGGTACCGAAATAGGAAGATTATGTCTAAATTCGGAACGAATGATGTTTTCGCGAAAGTTGCCGTACTGAGCAGAAAGCTTTCTGATATCAACTCAAGCCAACTGCCACCGTTTCACGGTCTTGAATGTGTTTATTTTTCGTAGTCTATGTTTTTCTTTTTTTCTTTTTTTGTTCTTGAGTTTACTCCGCTATTTACCTTTGTTGTTATTAGTGGGTAAGAAAATAAATAAATAAATAACAAATAATGTTTTTTGTAGTTTCTGAGAAGACATTTGTAGAATATTTTTCTGTAATTTTGAAAACACATTTTTGGGCTAACTTTAGAAAACACATTTTCAGGTAGTTCTTGAAAACACATTTTTGGTAGTTTTTCAAAACTTACCTTGGTACCACCCATTTAGCATTGCTTTCCAGTTGTTGTTTTTCCTTGCCACATTGCGGATACACTTAGCAGGAGGCTTTGGCTCTACTTACTTTCTGGATCTATGTGTTCTCAATCTGGTTTTGGGGTTAGTCAGGTTCCATAAGTTAACCAAGTGCCTGTGCTTTGAAAAATGAGCCTCGAAAAATCATGATTCAGATTTTCGGGGGTTTCACTGATCAGCTAATTATCCCACCTAAGATGTGTAGTGGTGGATAAACAAGATTTTGGATGATTCGGTTGCACTTCCAGCTGATCAACAAAACCCCTTCTCGTTTTTGTTCTTTCATTACGAATGGTCAGCTTGGCTTTAAACCTTACAGAAATAAGCCATTCAGTCTAACAAGCACAACTGATTATCTGAAACGCACGAGCCTTCTCACAAAGAATAAAGAAGTAAAGCTCACCGATGATAGTCTGCACATATTCATTCTGCTTGTTGACATCAAAGTAACTGCCTGCCCCAAGAGCATACGTCAAAGCATCCTGGAAGGAGCCAAGGTGATAGTACACCTTACTGGCAATCAATGCTGCTAGCTCTCTCTGAGAGAAACTGTTGTCTTCATGAAGAATCTCACTAAAAAAAAGAAACATAACATTAGCGAGATGGCAGCTATGGTAAAGGATAGATAAATAACCCTCTGGACAGTGTTCTGCTTCAACAAGTGTCATGGCCAGCCGTGAAGAGCACATCTATAATAGGAAACATAGAGGTTTATAGATATTAGTTCAAGGCCCTTTGGATTTACTACTCTTATACGCCACTACATCCCCAGGAGGAAAATCATAAGAAGGGGAAACATTCTTACACCCTGCTAATGCTACTGGATTACAGTCACTCTGCTTGGAACTCCAACTGAACTTTATCTAGAGTATTATTTGAGGGGATAGTGCTCTTAGCCCTTCTATTATACTGGTGTCACAAAGACAATGATCTTGCGTACCATAGGGATTGGCTGCAAACCAATTTAGTCTTTTTCTGTGCCTGATGGACAAAACAGAGCTGGAATTTCAAAATTGGCCTGCAATTGATTGCCATAGTCTAAGGGCATAAAAAGGACACAAAGGTTGGCAGCAAGGAAAATGGAAATCTCATGTTTGTGTTTGGGAATGCGGATGGAACTCGGATGTGGTATCCCAGTAGGCGCACAACAAACTTGATTTCAAGCACCATTTTTGTTTTTTTGTATTTTTGTCCCTTTTTATGGCACTTGCCTTCCGGCCAAGTGCCATATACCGATCACTTTTCCGTCGGTCGGTCGGTCGGTTAGTCCGATGATTGCGAGTTAAGGTACTTCCAGATGTGCTAGGACAATTAAACTTGGCAGGCATATTAGGGACCCGAACAAACTAACTTGGAAATAGTCACTTGCCCGATCCGACCATCGTGGGAGGAGGGAGGGGAGCCGGAATCCGGAATTTAGTGGCATGGATAACTTTCGAGCGGGTGATCGGATCATTATGACACTTGATATTTGGAATGATTTCATGTCTCAAATGTCCCATTTCAAGTCCCAACCGAATCCGATGAATGCGGGGGGGAGTTGGAGGGGGGACCCGGGAATCATGTGACACGCTTAGAGTGGAGCGATCGGAATGAAACTTGGTGGGAGGAACAAGTACAGGCCCTAGGTACATCATTGACAGAACCGTACCGGATTCGTGCACTGCGGGGGGAGTTGGAGGGGGGTTCCGGAATTCCGGTAATACGGAGTTAAATTAAGTTCAGGTTGACTAGGACAATGAAACTTGGCAGGCAAATCAGGGACCCGGCAAAATTAACCTGGAAATAGTCAACTTCCCGATCCGACCATCGTGGGGGAGTGGAGGGAGGGGGAATCCGGAATCTTGAGGTCTGTATAACTTCCGAACGGGTGATCGGGTCATAACGAAACTTGATATGTAGAAAGACCACATGCCTCGGATGTCCCGTTTCAAGTCCGGACCGGATCCGATGAATGTGCGGGGGGTGCGGGGGGACCGAAAAACCTCGTGACACGCTTGGAGTGAAGCGATCGGAATGAAGCTTGGTGGGAAGAACCACCACAAGGCCAATGCACGTCAGTGACAGAACCGGGCCAGATTCGGGCACTGTGGGGAGTTATAGGGGGGTTCCGGAATTCCGGTGATCGCAAGTTCAGGTACTTCCAGACGTGCTAGGACGATGAAACTTGGCTTGAAAACTAGAGACTTGACATGATTGATTTTGAAATAGTCAGTTCCCTGATCCGACCATCGTGGGAGGGGGGAGGGAGAATCCTGAATCTTATGGTATGTATATCTTTTGAACGGGTGATCGGATCTTAATGAAACTTGATATTTGGAAATACCTCATGTCTCAAATTCCTACTTAAAGTTTGGATGTAATCCGATGAATTTAGGGGGGGAGGTGGAGGGGAGAACCGGAAATCTTGTGACACGCTTAGAGTGGAGCGACTGGGATGAGACTTGGTTGGAAGAACAAGCACAAGCCCTAGATACATCAGTGACAGAACCGGACCGGGTTCGGGCACTATTGGGGGAGTTGGAGCGGGGTCCGGAATTCCGGTGATCGCGAATCAAGGTACTTCCAGCGTGCTAGGGCGATGATTACGGAAATGACGACGGAAATTAGACACTTGACAAGATTGGCTTAGAAATTGTCAGTTTCCAGACCCGACCATCCCTTAAAGTACGAATCCTAACCGCAAAGTACAAAAAATACTTTTAAGCAAAATAAACATTTTCGTGATCGCTATGAGCCGATGATCATTTTTGCCTCAAGGGTTTTGCTTACAACTGAATTCCTTAAAGTACAAACAATACTTTTGAATAAATTATATATTTTCGTGCTCCCGATGAGCTCATCATCATTTTGGCTTCAAGAGTTTCGATTACAGATATATTTCCAGTGCCCTTAAAGTGCGCTCAGCCAAATGCATTACCATTCTCGTGATTTCCCATGATCATTCTTATCGCAAGGGTTTTGCTTACAAATGATCACAACAAACTCAAGAACTGATGAATTCCTACTTGCATCCTCTTACCCAGCCTTGCAAGTGCCATATGAGCTTCCAGCTCTTGTTTGTTATTGACTTATCTGGGGGGTTTTGTATGGTTGCGAGTGGCCATAGTTGGTCCTTAGTTCAATGAATAAAATCATCTGCTAGTCCTAATCAAAAGTGACACAATTCAAGTTTCCACGGCAATCATGCTATTAGAATTTGCAACAGACTTTGCTGGCTCTGAACAATTTTGCTTGGTTAGATTTTACTTTACCATTTTAGATTTTACAATTTTGCTTTGTTTTATTTCCAAAGCCATGTTTCCATGGCAAATTTATGTGCCACACATCTCTGGGCGTTTATCACCAAAAAAGAATTACCACACACTTGACCAGTGGCGTCGCTAGCCAAAACTCGAGGGGGGGGTGCCCTCGAGAGGTGAAATGACATGAAATGCAAATTCGGTATTATTGCTGTGAAAGCCATTTTTAAATTAAATTCTACTCTACTCTACTACGAATGAAATGACGCAGAACCTACTGCAACTACAAAAGGCGCCACCAGCAAAATTTTATGAAATCCTGTGATCAGACCTACGTCTTTTCAGATCCCAAATGAAATAAATGGCCACCTAGCACGAATCTGCCCGTCTGTCTTTGTTCATGATGAATCCAGACAAATGTGAGACATTTAGCTGGAAGTTGGTAATGTGCTTCAATTCGACCATTTCCGAAAAAAAAAGTACTGATAATCCAGAAAAAAAAAATGAAACAGAGTAAACTTGTTCTGAATTTCCAGTTAAGAAACCAAATAAAAATCAAATGACATGTTGCAATAATCATGCCGTCATTACACTGTCTCTCATTGCTCACGAAGCCAATTTATTTTCAAAAGTTGCACTGGAGATAAATACTTATCATCAAATTATTTACTATTAAGAAAGTAACAAATTCTTAAAAATGTAACCCACAAGCAAAATCAGCCTGATTTTTACACGAATCGAGAGATTACATAACACATCGTGTTAACATTGTCAATCTGGCAAGCTTGAAACATGCAACTGAGAATCGCTCGAGAACCCAGAATGGGCTAGGTCCAAGCTGGATATAAACTCAGGTAGCCCTGAACTAGCTTTACTGACTTTTCGGGCACACTGCCAGCCCCTGATTAGGCTTTCCTGGGTGAGCGCCCAATTTAGCTGAATTGGTGTGGTCGGGCGCTCCCAAACTAGCTTAATTTATCTGGTCTGGCGCTCTGCGAGCACCCAGATTAGCTTTTTTCTTTCTTTGAGGGGGGTGGTACCACCCCCCACCCCATAGCGACGCCCTGCACTTGACCAACAAGTTGAAACCCGCGGAAACACCATCTTGTCTTTGTTTTGGGCAGTAAAAATGTCTAAAAACAAAAATAGAATCTAGATAAAATCTCAATAAATAGAACTTCAGGCTTAAATCCTTACCATTCTGTACTAGAAGGATCCTCAGTTTAATGTCTATCTAATTGATAAGAGTAGCTTATTTTGTTACTTGATTTTAATCTGCAGCCGAATTTGAACTTTCTACCAAATTCCGGTCATAAAATCAAAATCACCTTGACAGTTTGTTTGTCAACTTTGAGCCACAAAGCGAGGCATAAAAATCTTGTTGGTTGTCGAAACACACCTGTGCAGTCAACCACAAACCTCTGATTTTTGGAAACCCTATGCCAAAGGCTGGATACCTGTTGGTACCGTAACTGTCCGTAACCCTGACCTTCCTAACTATAGGCATTTTTCTGTGACACAATTGTGGGCCACACTGGCCACACACTTCTGAGTGTTTTTCGCGGAAACAAGTCGAGCCACAAGTTGAAAATCGCGGAAACGCCGTTTTGTCTAATTTTTCAGCAGTAAATTCAAATGTCGGAATATATAAATAAAATCGTGCAAAATCTCAACAAATAGAACTCCAGGCTTTCGTCCTTACCACACCGTGCAAAAAGGATCTTCTGTTTTATGTCCACATACTTAAGAAAGTTTTTAATTTTACTGTTTTGACGTTGTTTTGCTGCTAAGTTTAAATTTCCAGCCAAAATCGAGCCACAAAATCGACAATCAACTCGACAGTTGTTTGTCGAATTTGAGTCACAAAGTGAGCCACGAATTATTTATTAAAATAATAAATGAAGAATCATGAAATAATTATTTATTGAATAATTATTATTATCCATGATTTTGATTGATATGTGAGTTTGAACTGGAGAGTACTACGGTTTTTTCTTGTATTTTGAAGAAGGTAATTGTTTTTCATTTATCACTCACGTGCCATTCGTGCTTTGCCCTCTGCCGGGAGTATTTGTTAAATTACGTGTGTAAAAATACTGAGAAGAATAAATTAACCTGAACCTGAACGAAAATCTTGTTGGTCGAGGAAACACGCTTGTGGGCCGCACAAAAGGCCGCTGAAACACTCTTTTCGAGCCACAATCGACCCACAAACTGTTAGTGGGAGCACAGAAAAATGCCTTATAGGTGAATGCTGATTGGTTGGTTTATGAGCTTCACTCAAGTCATCAATATTTTACTGGGTTAGAGTATCCAGCATTCAGCATAGTGTATCCAGCGTTAGGCATAGGGTCTGTCAAACGCTAGATATACCCAGCGTTTGTCATCGGGTATCCAAAAATTAGGGATTTGTGGTAGACTGCACTTGTGGGCTTGCGAGCCATACAAAGAAATGCGGAAACAGTTATTTCCTGCTCTTTCCAACCCACATCCACAAACTCTTTCTGTGATCACAGAAAAATGCTTTTATGCTAGTTATTCACAAGATTTCTGTATCCCCATGTAAAGGCAGAGGACAAAAGTGACCGAAATAAGAGGGAGAGAAGATTTGCAAATGGCTCTGTCTGAGAACAGGTAGCCTAGTGAAAGACCTTGTGAAAAATAATTATGAGCTACAGGAGAGGTACCCAACCTCAGACAAGATTTCAAATTTCCAGAGAAATCTTTTTTTTAGTGAAATTTATCTGGCTTAAAGAGGAACCAAAAAACATGACAAAAATACTAGAGTGAAGCTAATAGAATGGTTTACAGTTCAGTTCAGTTCAGTTCAGTTTATTAAATTTAAAAATAATTGAACAAAATAAATTTCGGACCCCTACAAAGCTCCGTGGCCCGTTACATAGGGGTTAATACCAAAAATAAACAACAAAAAAACGAGTCTCTTCACTATTAAATCATAATAAATAAAGAACAATAGGAGAATTTGTTTTATTTTTACTTACTGCTTCATCCTCGAGGTTCACCTCCAGGTCCACACCGATCTCCCACAATCGCTAATTTCAAAAAAAAAAAAAAAAAAATAATAATAAAAAAATAAAAAATAACTCAAGCCTAGCCTCCAGGGATGTCGTCCTACCCTCAATAAAGGGTAGGACGACTCAATACATGTTGGGGAAATAAATTTTACTTCAATATTTCTAGTTAAATATAATTTTCTTTTCAAACAGTTTCACCCATTTTTACATGAGGTCAGATTACTTGCAAAGTGATGAAAAAGATAGAGGTAATAAAGCTAATAACCAGAAAATCCCTTTTTAAACCAGGTTCAAAACAAAGAAAAGACAAATAATTGTAATGTTTTGGGACATAACTGTTGAAAAAAATTCTGACTTTGCTTCTTGACTGTCAGGATAACATGGAACTTTCATTTTAACATTTTCGCGGCAAAATTCGAGGTTGCGTAAAAACGAGGTCAGGTACCCCTTCTGTATTTATTATGGGGATTTGCTACTACAAAGCTTAAACAATACTTACATCTTCTCAACAGATTCTGCTACTTCTGGCCAGAACTCATCAATGACTTGGTTGATTTTATAAAGTGCAAATTCTTTTAAGTCATTTGCAGGCTCGTCTAATAGTGCAATAATTCCACCTGTAAGATGAGAAAATATGTTATACTACAAATGAACTCATCGGGCTTCAGAAGAATGACTCAGCCAGCCCTAAACAAATCCTAAATTTTAGGAACAGTGCTCTAAAGTTAGGTCATACCATCTTCATACCATAGTGTATGAGCACTGTCATGTGTTGGCCATTCCCTTATGGCCTCACATTGCAGCACTATACCCGGGTGGTTCCCTAAATCACCACGATCTTTTTGCCCGCTCTCACAATGCCCACGCTCAGAATGCCCACGATCAAAATGCCCACGGTTCAAAATGCCCACGATCAAAATGCCTACAATTAAAATGCCCACGCCTCAAAATGCCCACAACTCAAAATGCCCACTACTCAAAATGCCCACAATTCAGATGCGCAAGACCCCTAAAAATGCCCACAATTCAGATGCAGAAGACCCATAATCGAAATCGTCAGAAATGCTGGCGGCTTAAAATGCAGACAGTTTCCAAATGCCGACAGTTCAAAATGGTCACGGGGAAGGCTAATATCGTCTTGGTTCAGAATGCCGACGGCTGAAACTGTCCACAGAGGAGGCCAACATCATCCTGGGAATGCGGACTACGAGATTACAAGGGGTAGGATTAATAACGGAAAAGGTTTTGAAAGGAATTATTTTATTATTTCTTGAAGAACGATCCAAAAAGACCAGCAAGTTAAAGCTCTGAAAGAAAAGTTCCAAGGGGGTTCCTAATCAGGCAGAGGCTTCCTCGAGAAAGCACAGCGCTTTTGCAGCAACTAAGCACGAGCCAATAGTAGGGTAGCCACAAAAACACCTAGTGGCAAAAATTGGCAATTTTGTTGTAATGAATGCATAAATTGCTGTGAATTTTCCTTATCAGTTTTACCTATCTAAAACATCTCCAAAAAATATTTTAAAAATACCATTGAATTCAGGACAAAATTGTTTATTTAATAAGGCTAACAGGGGATGATGTCCCTACGTCGACACGACACTACGAAGACACGACACTACATCGAAACGAAAAAACCGTCAGTACATCGACACGTCACTACATGGACAGTCACTACGTAGACACGACGCTACATGGACAGTCACTACATAGACACGACGCTACATGGACAGTCACTACAGAGACACGACGCTACATCGAAATTCTTTGATTTTCGACGTAGTGACGGATTTTGTCCTCTGAGTGACGTGTCGACGTAGTGTCGTTCGACGTACCGTCGTGTCGTCCGATGTACCGTCGTGTCTACGTAGTGTCGTTCGACATACCGTCGTGTCTATGTAGTGACGCCTTTTCGTTTTCGACGCTGTGACGTGTCTTCGTACTGTCGGGCCTTCGTTTTTCTTCGTTCTGACGTGTCCATGTAGCGTCGTGTCTCTGTTGTGTCGGACATTAGTGTCTATTCCATTTGGAAATTCCAGCTTAAGAGATTGTCCAGGATTTATTTTTGCCATGTTGAAGTACAAACTAACAATGAAGTTTCTGCCTCGGTATCCCTTTGAATACGCAAACACTTTTCTTAAAGTCAAGCATGGACGCTAGATGACACCCCAGCCTTGTCTGTTCAAATTTGGCTTCGGTTTGTGCGTTCCAACGATTTCGGACACTTGTACGAAAGCGAGGACTTTAAACTTTGATACGCAAATAAAGCTTAGGACCTGAAGTAGATTGAAACAATTCGGTTGCTATCCGAGCTTTGGGTTGGGGAGAGAGGGGCTTTCCTCCGTTTTATCATCAGTACATAGATCCGAAATAATGGTCGAGATGTTAGCGTTGTGCCTCTTCGGGAGAATCTGTAAACTCTTGCCGTCAGCCCACCTGATAGGAGCGCTGGCGGAATAAGATTATACGCGCGTAATTAGCGGGTAAAAATCCAAAATGATCCATGTACGTGTTTTTATTGCGGTATGTCAGTGAGGATTATAAATTCTTTGGGATTTGATCTTTGATGACCCTGGGGACAAAGAGCAGATAGTAAATAAGGGTTTGCAAGCTTGTTCGAACGGGAACAAAATAAACGCGTAAACAGCGGTTGAACTGTCCAAACGACGGATTTAACTGTTTGGGGTTGACGGGAGGATGAAAAAAACTCCGAATAAATCAGAATACAAACAAGAGCTGAAAGCTCATATGGCACTTGCAAGCTTTTTAGCTTGTTCAAGTTATCGTAGTAGGATGTGAATGGATAGTAGCTTTGTCAGTGTGATGGGTTGTTTGGTACTACAGTTACGTGCAAAAGACATGGTCACTTAGTTATATTTGCTATTGTATAATATATTTGATCAATTATTTTAAATATTTTGACATCTTATGGAAAAATCAGCGAAATTTTCAAGCACTTCCTTTTCGACGGTGACGTTCGGGAGGTTCCATTGTGTTTTTTTTTGTGTTTTTTTGCGTAATAAACATATTACTTGATTAGAAAAAATTCCTCACGAACACGTCATCCCGATCGCTCCACTGTAAACGTGTCACATGATTGCCGGTCCCCCCCCTCCGACCCCTCCCCCACATTCATCGTATTCGGTCCGGACTAGAAACGGGACATCTGAGACATGAGGTCCCTCCCACCAAGTTCCATCCCGATCGCTCCACTGTCATCGTATCACATGATTTCCGGTTTCCCCCTGCGACCCCTCCCCCACATTCATCGGATTCGGTCCTGACTCGAAACGGGACATCTGAGACATGAGGTCTTTCCAAATATCAAGTTTCATTAAGATCCGATCGTTTGAAAATTATGCATGTCACTAAATTCCGGATTCCGGCTCCCCTCCCTCCCCCCACGATGGTCGGATCGGGCAAGTGACTATTTCCAAGTTATAGAAAATCATCTGTAATCAAAACTCTTGAAGCAAAAAAGATGATCATCAGGAGCACGAAAATGTATATTTTGCTCAAAAGTATTGATTGTACTTTAAGGAATTTTATTGTAAGCAAAACCCTTGAGGCAAAAATAATCATGGGCTCATAGGGATCACGAAAATGTATATTTTGCTTAAAAGTATTTTTTTGCACTTTGCGGTTAGCATTAGTACTTTAAGGGATGGTCGGATCTGGGAACTAACTATTTCTAAGCAAATCATGTCAAGTCTCTAATTTTCAAGCCAAGTTTCATCGTCCTAGCATGTCTGGAAGTACCTTAACTGGCGATCACCGGAATTCCGGACCCCCGCCCCTCTAACTCCCCCACAATGCCCGAATCCGGTCCGGTTCTGTCACTGATCTACGAGGTACCTTAACTTGCGATCACCGGAATTCCGGACCCCCCCCCCCTCTAACTTCCCACAATGCCCGAATCCGGTCCGGTTCTGTCACTGATCTACATAGGGCTTGTGCTTGTTCTTCCCACCAAGTTTCATTCCGATCGCTCCACTCCAAGCACGTCAAAAGGTTTCCGGACCCCCCTCCGACCCCCCCCCCAAGCTTCATCGGATCCGGTCCGGACTTGAAATGGGACATCCGAGACACGTTGTCTTTCTACATATCAAGTTTCATTATGATCCGATCACCGGTTCGGAAGTTATACATACCTCAAGATTCAGGATTCCCCCTCCCTCCACTCCCCCCACGATGGTCGGATCGGGAAGCTGACTATTTCCAGGTTAATCTGGTAGCGTCCCTGATTTACCTGCCGAGTTTCATTGTCCTAGCCCACCTGGAAGTAACTTAACTCCGTATCACCGGAATTCCGGAACCCCACTCCAACTCCCCCACAGTGCACGAATCCGGTCAGGTTCTGTCAATGATGTACCTAGGGTTTGTGCTTGTTCCTCCCACCAAGTTTCATCCCGATCGCTCCACTCTAAGCGTTTAACATGATTTCCGGTTCCCCCCTCCGACCCCCCCCCCCCCCAGCTTCATCGGATCCAGTCCGGACTTGAAATGGGACATCCGAGACACGTTGTCTTTTTACATATTAAGTTTAATTATGATCCGATCATCCGTTCGGAAGTTATACATACCTCAAGATTCAGGATTCCCCCTCCCTCCACTCCCCCCACGATGGTCGGATCGGGAAGCTGACTATTTCCAGGTTAATCTGGTCGCGTCCCTGATTTACCTGCCGAGTTTCATTGTCCTAGCCCACCTGGAAGTAACTTAACTCCGTATCACCGGAATTCCGGAACCCCACTCCAACTCCCCCACAGTGCACGAATCCGGTCAGGTTCTGTCAATGATGTACCTAGGGTTTGTGCTTGTTCCTCCCACCAAGTTTCATCCCGATCGCTCCACTCTAAGCGTTTAACATGATTTCCGGTTCCCCCCTCTTGTTACGAAGGGTCTTCATATCTTTATATTTATACTTCTTATCTGGTTTACCTTTTAAACTCAAGTCAGAATTAAAGGGAAAGTGTTTCCGAACCTTTAAAGTCAGCCAAGATTTAAAAGGAAATATTGTCTCTGAAGTTAAGACCAAGTCATAATGTAAAGCTTAGAATTTCGGAGAGAGTTTGCGGTCAAGCGGGAGATGAGCAGGTGATCAGTGGGAGTTGAGCAAGGCGAGTTTGACGTCAGAGAAAGAGTCTATAAAAAGGCTTTTCTAGTCATTTTCTAGCAGATTATAAGCAGATCTTAGCAGAGAGTGGTGAAGCTTCGAAGGAACAACACAAGAGTGAGTAGAGTGAAATAAACGTGTCCTGAACCTGAACTTAGCAAGAACAGTACGAACAAATCCAAGCCTTCGATTAGACGCTACCGAGTTGAAAGACTCCTGGATCCAATAAGTGAGCTGAAAGGAAGAGCCCTTCCTTTCAGGCCACTCAGTGGAGCGGCTACGGTTTAGGCAGAAGCCGATAACAGTAAAACCTAACAGAATGAAGTAAAACCCCATTGTTTTAATGGTGCAGCGTTGTTCTTGCTATTCAGGTTCAGTTTTTATGTGTTACGTTACTGTTGCTTTAGAATGTTACTGAGTGATTAGGCCTGTTGATTTTTTTTAGGAATGGTTTATGAGGTTTTGTTCTTACCTACATAATTTCCGACAGCAAATAGAATGAGAAATTAAACTTCTATTTTTAAGAAGTTTCGAAAAACATTTTTTTTCTCGAGGACTTTCTCTAAATTTCTATTTTCGTTTTTTAATGCTATTTGAAATTCCCAAACTAGAAAATAAGGTACCGTAGTTTAAGGATTAATTTCTTGAATTTATATTTTTTTTTCAAAATTTTGAATAAATTTTAGATTCACTTTTGGAAATTAACTACCGATAACAAGATGACGGAACAAGTTTAAAGCTCTCCAGTTGACGGGTTTGGACGAAATGCCAGACGCGGATGATGAGGGATTTTATAACTTACTGAAAAATGTGCTCCTCGAAAGCCTCAGTCCCACGTTGGACATGCGCGTGGTAGCTCACTGCCCAAAAGATTTTGAAGAGTCGACAAATATCCTGATTAACGACTATCGGGTATGTGAATTTGCAAAATCCAAATCGTCCCGAAAACTTTCCACCATTACACAGGCTAGTAGCTTGGATAAAACTGAGTCAGGAAGCGGTAATAGAAATGTCGTTAGTGATTTTGGGGCAGGAAATTTCTTATCGAACAAAGTAAGCGGTCGGGAACCTTTTAGCAGATATGACAAGAAAACAAGAGTACTGTTTTCTCTCGTGAAGGTGAAAATCACGGATATTTTGACCATCCGAATGGATTACGGGGTAGCACCACTAGGGAACGACCGACGGAGGGAGAAAACCGTAAGCGTAACAGATGCGGAAAGAGCGGCCATATTTCAAGGAACTGCCATATGTTGTGTTTCGCGTGCAGAAAACCAGGCCACCACGCGAATAATTGTCCGGCCGACAGGTCAAATTTCAAGATCTGCTACAATTGTGGCCAGCCAGGTCATTTTAGCCGTGAGTGTTGGCTATCACATGAATTTCAGGATTTAAACGCGGAATAGGGTGTGCGTTTTCGTCTGCTCACTTTTCGGTGCACCCAAATGTAAATAGAGTAAGGGCTGAAAATTTTATTGCGACGTGTTTTTTTTTTTTTTCATTTAACAGCGTTGTTTGTAATTTACAGCCGTATTTTAAGTGTACTATTTGCGACATTTTTGTTCCGGCGTTAGCCGATAAAGGCGCATCCGGATACCTAAGATGGTTAGGGACGTTCTAGTTAGGGGCGGTGGCGACACCGGGCAAAGCATGGGCATTTTTGGCAGTATTACCGAGACGATTTGTATAAACGGCACTGACTATAAAGAGACATTTTTGGTTATGGGTTCCTGAAAGCCCATGATTTAGTTGTCGGTGCAAAACATGACACATTGGTAAAAAGGTATTTTAGGGACTGTTGTCGCACCCTTAATTTCCACAACAACCAAACAACAGGAAAAAGTGAGATCCTTAAAGTACCAAGGACACTAAGTGATTGTATGGTATCTGAACCCTACAAGGTAAGGCTCCAACCTTATTACTTTACAGGTGGTACCCATACATCAACGACAAACAACACCTTGATTCAACATGATACAGTATCATGTACAAGCAACAACAGTTGTTGTTGTTTAGCACAACAACATAGGGGTGATGGTTCGAGCCCACACCATACAAAGGAAACAAATTGTTACTTTTCAGGTGGTGCTAATACAGAACAACACTGTACAACAGCAGCAAACAACAGTTTGTCTCAGCATTATACACCCTGTACTACCAACAACAGTTATTGTTCTTCAACAGAACAACATAGGGGTAGTGGTTCGAGTCCACACCATACAGTGGAACAACACTGTTACATTTCAGGTGGTGCTCACATCGAACAGCGATGTACACCAACAACAATGAAGGCTTTATGTCATTGTGACTCAACGTTATGTGCTATCAGTTGTTGTTGTACAATACAACAATTAACTAGGATAGCAGGTAGTGGTTCAATTCCACACCAAGTGCTCAGCTGTAAGTGATAGCAGTACTGAAAAGATGAGTTAACTAAATTTTTCAGCTGTTTCAGGATTTCAAAGTTGCAACATGGCTAAGCTGAATACGACAAGAGTACAAGAGAGTAGCTGTTGCAGCCGACAACAAGACTCAACTAGTGGTAACCTAGTTGCAAACAACAACCATCTCTATTACTGCAACTCACATCAAGGATCAGCAGTGGCAATGCAGCGTCGAACAACAACCATCTATACTTTCACAAATAGCAAGAAGTTTCAACGAGTAGTTACCTCGTGGCAAATAACCGAGTTTATTCCAAGGACCAGTTAACCCAAACCTATTTTTTTCATGGAATCAACATGAAGAATTACGAGGGAATTCCGTTCCTCGAAGCACTGGATTATCGTATGCGCTTCGATAGTCCAGTAGTCAAGGGTCAATCAAGTGATCCTGCGGGGGTGGGCGAGACGTCTGTGGCAACTGAGCCTCATCAGTTTGGTCCAGGAGACGACGAAATCGCCGGAGATATATCCTGCCCGACCAGAAGTACGAGTCACTTCGGGGTGGTTTCGGGCAGATGATGCGTTGCGGATACAAGGAGCCGCGTTAACCAGGCCTCGTGGAGGAGGTTCTGGTCAGGGCATACTAGGAGAATCGTCGAGTCGGTCCGGACTCGTGTCAGAACTTGGCGCTCAAAACCGTAAGGACACGGAAAGCGCTGGGTTCAACCGTTATAGTATGCCGCAGTTGAGAGGTCCATCGGGGGAGTTGGAGTCTGATCACTCCCGGATGGAGCCGCCAATTGATTTTAGTAGTCCCCCATTGCGTTTTATATGTGACCGTGTTTTGTCACATCCGACAGAGTGGTCGGAGGCGTTGAATTGGAAACGCAGGCAGCCAAGCGAGCTGCATTTCAAGGGGTTTTGGTTCTGGGTTCTAGGAACGCTCGTGGACAAGTTGAAACCATCTATAACCATCAAGGAAGAAAACGGTGTAGATTTTATTTATTATTTTGTGTAAAGTTTTGTTAAACTTTTCAGCAGAAGATCGTCACACAGCCAAACAAGTAGCCGCAGCAAAGGAGAAAACAACTTAACCATCTCGAAACATCAAGGAAGAGAAAGAAGAAGCTGTTACTATTTAAAATTTTGTTAATTAAGAATTGATTATCCCCGTCACACAAAGGCCTAAGTTGGATAGGAATAATTGACACGTTAATTACCCTATGATCAAGTTGTATGATCTTATGTTTGGTTGTAGTGTAAATTCTTTGAGATTCGCAAAATGAAGACAAATAACCCGTTACAACCTTGAGAATTTTGATGTGTCATATGATTGGCAGATATTTCTTTTCTTTTCTTGAGTTGGTCAAAGCCTGTGAAAGCTGACATGTTCTAGAAGGTTGTAGCCTATATAGAGTTATAGTCGTACTAGTTTACTCTAGCCTAGTAAGCTTCACATTAGATGAGTTGACTGTTACTTAATCGAACGTTTGAGAGTCTTTCAGATACATTTACAGCCCATATTAGGACAAGTACCGCGTCCCGTAATCGTATTTATCAACGGAAGCCAGACAGCCAGGAAGAAGACGTCGGCCGAAGGAGACGACGTCCTGGGTTTGCTACTAGATGCCTATTGGAGGATAAACAGTAGCTATGAAATCATTTTATATTTTTTTCCCTGGTGGGAGAGAAATGCGATGAGACCTATTCTGTCTCAGCAAGGATGTCGGACCGTCTTGATAAACGTATAACTCGCGCAAGTTCTCCTGAACTGAGTTACGTGTGAATATGGCTTAAACTAGATTTTGTTTACTCTGGCGCGGTCGGTGTTTGAGTTCTGACGGGATTGGCTGTCTTATAGTAAAAAGTCGAGTCATTAACCGAAATGCAGAGCCCGATTCTGTAAGTAAGAAAGCTGTGTTTCACAGTATTTTGTGTAATGCCATATTAAGCCATGCGATGCCCCAATGCGACTAGCGTATTTTTTTTTTAGTATTTTGTCGTTAGGCCCTCAGTAAATTGTCCAATCAAGGGTAACTTATTATACTTTTTTTTACCGCACTGTACATATTGTGTTCTGCCGGATTTAAGTGATACAAACCAAAATATTTGTACGCATTTAAAGTTCACGTGAGAGCTCAACTTGAGCAATTTGTTTTGGTGCACGGCGTTGTGTATCGAATGCTTTTTACGTGAATACAGATGGTTGACTCGTATTTTTTATTACCGTATATAAAATGACTGAGATCCATTTGTAACTCTGGTCGCGCTGTACGTAGCTTCATGTAATATTATGGAATTTTATGGAAGGGCTGAACGCCAAAATTATTTAATCATATTTATTGAGACACTGGAATTTTGAATTCTAAATATTTAACCGTTTTTGCTTATAGTTTGCATAAAAGTGCTGGGAACCGATAACATGCGGGTAAGAACGACGGTTTACAGTACATAACATTGTGCCGACGGAGCATCCGAAAATCCGAACGGACCGTGAAAATTTAGTTTGATGGTAGGATCGTTTCTATTGAGAGCGATTTTTAAACGGATTGATGCCACAGGACCGGCCAAAGTAGCTTTGCGTTGTTCTCGGCTCCCAACATATTATGCATTTGGCCATAAAGTTAAATGGTGGGTCTGTAGGCCTACCATACATGTGTTATGCTTTGCCATTTTTCAGGTGATGGAGTGGAATTACTAGAGTTGCATCGACATAGCCTAGACCTCAGACCTCAACGTCGTCGACACAGTCCGCGAGAAGACAGGGAGACTACGAGAGAAAACGTCGGAGACGAAAGATTACATATTTGTTTTTAATTGTTGTTGACTGTTTTGCTGAACCTGAGAGTCAAGTCACCTCTGCCACGAAATTTGGTAAAGTAATTTTAACCCTTTGCTCGAAATCACTGATCTCAACTACAACAAGGGGGTTGTAACTTCTAAATGACTAACTTATTATTAAATTGGGTTGGGTTCTTTTAGTTAATGGGGACTTTAACTCAATTTGGGGGAAAGGACTTGGTTAAAATTATATGATTATCCTCGTAACGTTTCTTCGAGAACGCGTTGGCTCCTAACTCTGTTTCCATCATAAAAATTCAGAATAGTAACGTAAGATTCTTCACTTTATTTTCGGATGATAACTTTATCCGCTTGGTCAAGGATATAGTAGCCTAAGGGTCATCGGTGAGGGTGTAAAAACTCAACATCCAACGACTTGTGAGTAGGCTAGGGGTCAACGGTGAGAGCGTAAAAACTCAACATCCACCGACCAGAGTCTGAAGACCAAGTGTTGAATATGGACCAAAAGCGTTTTCTATCTAGCTACGGCCATATCGAAAATAAGCAAATCTGCTGGAACTACGGGTATAAGCAGAGGCGCTGAATTTTAAACTTTAAAAATTAATGTAGCCCATGAAAGTAAAGAAAATGTTCTGATTATGAAACAGAGTTGGGGTAGCTTGGAGTATTGTTTTGTGGAACAAAACTATGTAACAGGGGAGGAGTGTTACGAAGGGTCTTCATATCTTTATATTTATACTTCTTATCTGGTTTACCTTTTAAACTCAAGTCAGAATTAAAGGGAAAGTGTTTCCGAACCTTTAAAGTCAGCCAAGATTTAAAAGGAAATATTGTCTCTGAAGTTAAGACCAAGTCATAATGTAAAGCTTAGAATTTCGGAGAGAGTTTGCGGTCAAGCGGGAGATGAGCAGGTGATCAGTGGGAGTTGAGCAAGGCGAGTTTGACGTCAGAGAAAGAGTCTATAAAAAGGCTTTTCTAGTCATTTTCTAGCAGATTATAAGCAGATCTTAGCAGAGAGTGGTGAAGCTTCGAAGGAACAACACAAGAGTGAGTAGAGTGAAATAAACGTGTCCTGAACCTGAACTTAGCAAGAACAGTACGAACAAATCCAAGCCTTCGATTAGACGCTACCGAGTTGAAAGACTCCTGGATCCAATAAGTGAGCTGAAAGGAAGAGCCCTTCCTTTCAGGCCACTCAGTGGAGCGGCTACGGTTTAGGCAGAAGCCGATAACAGTAAAACCTAACAGAATGAAGTAAAACCCCATTGTTTTACTCTGACCCCCCCCCCAGCTTCATCGGATCCAGTCCGGACTTGAAATGGGACATCCGAGACACGTTGTCTTTTTACATATTAAGTTTCATTATGATCCGGTCATCCGTTCGGAAGTTATAAATAACTCAAGATTCAGGATTCCCCCTCCCTCCACTCCCCCCACGATAAGATGACATGCTGCAGCCATACATAAAATGCCAAATTATTTCCAAACTGTTCTTTCTTGCCGGACAAGTGGTTCGCCCTCAGTCCGGCCAGAACAGGTAATTCGATAAAATACTATCTTATATTTAAAACTGTTCCCCTTTATTTTTAAATCGATTAGAAGTCAGCTTCGGCCGATCATGGTTTCGCCCGACTTTCTCCTTCCCTTCCTTTCTACAGACCAACGATCCCACCTTCCCACCCCCAACCACTAACCCACGTCTACTCAAGTTCAAAGCCATGCAATCCTTCCGCAAACCTATAGCACCATCTAGTGTCTGTACGCAGAACATAAAATAGAAGCACTGGTTGATTTTCGACGTAGTGACGGATTTTGTCCTCTGAGTGACGTGTCGACGTACCGTCGTGTCTCCGTCGAAACGGCTTCCGCAAACCTATAGCACCATCTAGTGTCCGTACGCAGAACATGACTACAAGCATGGGCGGACTCAAACCAAGAAGTAAAACCAGCCGAAGCTCGTCAAAATAGAAGCGCTGGAGAATTTCAACAGACTGGCGACACTACAGAGACAAAACACGCAGGCGACACTACAGAGACAGAACACGCAGGCGACACTACCGAGACACGACGCTACATCGAAACGAAAAAACCGTCAGTACATCGACACGTCACTACATGGACAGTCACTACGTAGACACGACGCTACATGGACAGTCACTACATAGACACGACGCTACATGGACAGTCACTACAGAGACACGACGCTACATCGAAATTCTTTGATTTTCGACGTAGTGACGGATTTTGTCCTCTGAGTGACGTGTCGACGTAGTGTCGTTCGACGTACCGTCGTGTCTCCGTAGTGTCGTTCGATGTACCGTCGTGTCTACGTAGCGTCGTTCGATGTACCGTCGTGTCCTCGTAGTGTCGGCTTTTGCTTGTCGACGTAGTGTCGGGAAATTTGTCTATGTAGCGTCGGATTTTGTCCACTCTGTGACGTGTCGACGTAGCGTCGTGTCGATGTAGGGGCGCGTTCCCGCTAACAGTAAGATGTCCTAGCTATTTAATATTATTTCTTCATATTCAATGTAAATTTAGAAGTAAAAAAAAGTAGCTGAACTTGCCTACAAAAATTTGTTGATACTAAGGAGGAAAAGTCAGCAGCCTATAGCAGCAATAGGTCTATTGGACTATAACCTTAATGATCATATTCATATTTTCTCATCTAACTCACTTGCTGGGGCTCCCCATGCACTCAAAACCAGCTCAAAATCACCCAGTTTCATAGAATTTCATTGAAGCACATAGTTCCAAGCTGGTCACTAGATGGACAAAACCCTAAAGTCAATGGATGAACATAGGCATTTCCTTATGTAAAATACTGTTTTCTAAAGATGATTTAAGATGCTTAGAGACAAGATAGAGAGGTGATTTTGGCCTCAAATCAAAGCTAAAAGATAGGAGAATCACATTCTGATCTTCAAAAGCTCAGGTTTGATTAAAAAAAATTTTAGTGGCTAGCTACCCTACCAATAGTAATAGCCTACACATGTTTCTTGCAAGTATTTTACCAGAATTATATTATAATTGAGGTTATACCAGTTCAACATACAATCATCATCATTCTGATACTACGTCTATTAATATTAATATTATACTCTTCCCGTTGCTCACTCACCCCTAATTAAAGTTTACTACGTTCTGAACACCACAAATCCTGGGCATTCTGAACCGTGGGCATTTTGAGTCCTGGGCATTATGAGTCGTGGGCATTATGAGTCGTGGGCATTTTGAGTCGTGGGCATTTTGAGTCTTGGGCATTTTGAGTCGTGGGCATTTTTAGTCGTGGGCATTTTGAGTGGGCATTTTGAGTCGTGGGCATTATGATTGTGGGCATTTTGAGTGTTAGCCCTGTACCCAACCCAGGCCCAACCCAATGAGCCAAATGAGAATTTGTGAATAACTGGACTGGATACAATATTCCAACATCAGAACATTGTCACTCCAACAAGCTGTGATTCAACCTTACGAACTGTAGGCTATGAATAACCACACAGAATTCCACTTACCTGCAGAAGTAAGCTTCATATTTTACAGTCTATACTTTCACTGTCTTCTTGTAATTAAATTTGAAATAATTGAAATCTGTCAAGTAATGATTGTTCACAACATAACAGTTTTCAGCTATTTCTTCTGAAAGGCAAAGCGATGGCTCACAATGCCATCTCTGATCCATTCCGCAAGTTTTCTCTACTGATTGCCAGATGGCAACATATTTGACGGTGCAAAACGGATACGTCAGCTACATTTTATTTGAGCTATATTTCGGCCCTTCTTGGCAAGGGTCCTCTTCAGGCTCAAGCTGGAAAATGAAATTTGCCGAAATATAGCTCAATAGATTGTAGCTGACGTATCCGTTTTGCATCGTCAAATATGATTCGCAGTCAGCTTGGGCTGGGGGAACATCTACCAGATGGCAACATTTCAGAGATACCAAACGACAAGACATTATAAGAATTAAGAAATAGAGAAACTATAAACTGCTGTCTAACTGAAGGACTATTGGGTTAATTTTGTCTGTTCTTGCCGGGTCAGAAATTCACCGTATTTCCTAGCTCTCAGTTAACGTTGAACAGAATTCCAGAGCTCGGCTGAGTTTTCGGGATTCAAAATGTTAGAGACGGTATATCTAAACTCTAATGTTCGACCGCCCTTCCGTCTGTCTGTCTGTTTAACACGGTTAACACTGACAGAGATTCAGGTATTTTGTTCAAACTTGGTGTGAGGATTCTTTGTGTCAAAGTACAGGCAGGGGCGTCGCAAGTGCATTTTCGTTGGGGGTTGCAGAGCTAAAAAATCGACCGAATCTCTCAAAAAATTTACCGAATCCTAGAAACTGAGAATTCGAGCTTTAAATTACGGAACAGAAAGGACTACGTAGAAAGAGTAACAGGGTAGCATGAAAAACGATAGGCCAACTATTAGGCGGCGTTTTGGCGAAGCCCACCTGGAGAATATATCGCCGGGTACGATTGCAGTAACAGCTTCTATCTATTATACCCAAGAAAAAATTAAACTGAGCGCCGCAGGCGAAAATTTTCGTAATCCATTTTTGTTTTCCTGTAGGCTAAAATCAACTGCTTCTCTTACGAATTCTATCATTTACCGTGAATTAAATACCGAGACTCTAAGAAGTTTCAGAAACCGGATGGATTCTTTTTAAGTTAGCTTTTTCCTGCCAAATTTACCTATTTCCATCCAGATTCTAGCTTTTAATGTTTCGAAATCCCAATCCTAAAACTGGCTTAAAACCACAAACAAATGACGCGCCCTTCCACAAAATAAAGAATATTACGAAAAGCGCCGCAGGAGGAATTTTCAAAAGATTCATGATTAGATCTTCTTTTTGAGATCCAAAATAAAAGTAAGGACTATCAATGAAATCATAGATTAGTCCTTACGTCTGCGACCAGTGCTTCACTCGACCTCATCCGAATTTCGAGGTTTGTTGGTAACTCCCGAATCCTGGCAGTTATACCGAATAAATTACCGAATCCCAGTTATTATACCGAATAAGTTTAGACCGATCGCAGTTTCGGGATTCTGTATAAAAACCATATCCCGGTTATAATACCGAATTTGTTTCGGTATCGAAAGGCTACCGAATACTATTTATAGTCGGTATGATTTCGTCGAAACTGGAACAAAAGCCAGGATTCGTGGTAACTACCGAATCCTGAAAATTATACCGAATAAATTACCGAATCCCAATCATGATGCCGAAAATTTTGGACAGATAGCTTATTGGGATTTTGTGTAACTACCGAATCTCCATAAATATACCGAATAGTTCTGGCATCGAAAAATTACCAAATAATTTCAGCAATTTTTGTAATAAATTCGTGATAACTACCGAATACTGGCAATTTTACCGAATCCCGATCATTGTAAAGAATAAATTTGTACCGATGGCCTATTTGGGATTCTGTATAACTATCGAATCCTCGTAAATATACCGAATAGTTCTGCTATCGAAAAAATACCGAACAGTTTTAGTGAAAGCTCAAAATTTTACCGAATCTCAAAAAGTTGCGGGGGGGCTGCACCCCCCTTGCGACACCCCTGTGTACAGGTCAAGTTCGTGGATGAGCCCAATAGACCTACTTAACGGGGGGGGGTTAAATGAAGAAGTGAACAAAATATTTTATAAACTAATTAGATAGTTGATTCCTTGGTGGTGGTCTCACATTTTTCGCGGTTCTGCATGTCACGAGCGTTCCGTAATTAGTTGGTGAACCGTGATGTGATGACGCAGTGGTTGGTTGATACCATTAACTTCTCTTATAGATAGAGCCTAGGCCCACTGAATTTTGCATTTGATGCAGGAATCTTTTGATTTGCATTGCAGTATTAATAGCCTCTAAGCTATTACTCATTTGCAAAATTGCCATCGTCCGTCAGTCTCGTTTGTTTTTCTGTTGATCGTTTAGCTAGATGGTGTCTGTAATGTCCTTCCTTCCTGATGTCTTGTGACTCCTTTCTTACGACATTCCACAAGATTGGTTTCAAAGTCCCAAGAGTTTGGGATGCAGTCAGTCTAAATCTTAAATCTCACAAGAAGAAAAAGGAAGAAGGTATCAGGGCTAGGTAAGCAAAAATTTATTATTATAATTTATATTATTTTAAATAAGATAGGCAGTCTTGAGTTGTCCGCCATCTCAACAATAAAAAAGATTCTTGACCTCGTTGAGAGTCTTCTTGTCAAGAAGACTGCTGATCAGTCAGAATGGAGAATAGTGATATTCTGATCTTTTTTACTGCTTCTCTCAGTGCTAAGGCAAATCAGTAGGCAAGGCTGGGCAAGGCTAGAGCTGACAGATCCACAATTATTTCTTCAGCCTTAGTAGGGTAGCCACTAAAAATTTGTTTAATCAAACCTGAGCTTTTGAAGATCAGAATGTGATTCTCCTATCTTTTAGCTTTGATTTGAGGTCAAAATGACCTCTCTATCTTGTCTCTAAGCATCGTAAATCTTCTTTAGAAAACAGTATTTTACATAAAGAAATGCCTAGGCTATGTTCATCCATTGACTTTAGGGTTTTGTCCATCTAGTGACCAGCTTGGAACTATGTGCTTCAATGAAATTCTATGAAACTGGGTGATTTTGATCTGGTTTTGAGTGCATGGGGACTGCATGGGGAGCCCCAGCAAGTGAGTTAGATGAGAAAATATGAATATGATCATCAATGTTATAGTCCAATAGACCTATTGCTGCTATAGGCTGCTGACTTTTCCTCCTTAGTATCAACAAATTTTTGTAGGCAAGTTCAGCTACTTTTTTTTACATCTAAATTTACATTGAATATTAAGAAATAATAGTAAATAGCTAGGACATCTTACTGTTAGCCTTATAAAATAGACAATTTTGTCCTGAATGCAATGGTATTTTAAAAATATTTTTTGGATATGTTTTAGATAGGTAAAACTGATAAGGAAAATTCACAGCAATTCATGCATTCATTACAAAAAAATCCCAATTTTTGCCACTAGGTGTTTTTGTGGCTACCCTAGCCTTAGCTGATTGTGAATCAGATTCAAGTATGCATCTAAATTTTTGACTGCAGGTGAGGCAGTAAACCTCAAATTGCATAACCTGAAATTTAGCATCTACAATGTTAAAAAGATATTTCTGTTCAGTGCTAACTAGGTCCTTACTGCACACAAACTTCATTTAAAAAAAATTATTTCAGTTATGAGGTTATGTAAGGGTTGGCAATGCCTCCTGTGTGTTAGTTTTTGTTTCCTCTCTAAAACAGTTTAATGTGTATTATAAATTGAACAGTATCTGTTTCAGGTTTCATTTGCCACAGGAGTGAAATCAGATTTCTTTGTTCATGTGCTGTCTATTTTAGATGGTCTCGAATGTGTGCTAACCTAAGAATAAGCGTATTGTAATTTAGCCATTTGAGATTCAAGAAGCAACTGAGCATAAGTTAGCAAAATAAAAATATAGAATGTGTGGCTTTAATCTGACCTTATCTTACTTTAATTATTGTACTTAAAATACTGTGCGTTGATGTTTACTAGAGTTGCGTTCGTTGCACTCCGGTCTGGTTCTGGTGTTTTGTCACCAGTGTCCGGCTCTTTGCTTATAACGTGTTTTTATAGCACTTGCAGCTCCGCTCAAGTGCCATATACCGATCGCTTTTCGGTCGGTCGGTCTGTCGGTCGGTCGGTCGGTCGGTCGGGCGGTCCACTGTTTTCGAGTTAGGGTACTTCCAGATGTCCTAGGACGATGAAACTTGGCAGGCATATCAGGGACCCGATATAACTAACCTGGAAATAATCAGTTTCACGATCCGACCATCTGGGGGGGAGTGGTGGGCCGGGGAATCCTGAGAATTTAGTAGTTTTTGTAAAACCCCTACCCCTTTCTTCTCACTAGTAGGTCTGCGCCCGGCGTGACGTCACTCTTTGCATCGGATCACTCTGTTAACATCGGAAAGAGCTAGTGCGTTCGAGGGTCAAAGGGGTTTGTATATGTGATTCAGTGCGGGGGAATATGGAAAATTGAGTGTTGTGTAACTTTCGAACGGGTGATCGGATTGGGACGAAACTTAATACCTGAATGAATGACATATCTCTGATCTTCCATTTGTAGTCCGAACCGGATTCGACAGCTATGGAGAGTTGGGGGGGGGAAGACCGGAAATCTCGAGAGACGGTTATAGTGGAGGGATTGGAGTAAAACTTGCTGGGAATCTGCTCCATATAAATCGTTTACACGTTTGGACTGGACCCGGACACTTGGGGGGGGGGGTGGAGGGGATTTTCCTGGAATTCTGGTGATGACAGTTTTTGGGATTTTCACGACGAAACTTGGGAGGCGTATCAGGGACCCGATCAAACTAACTTGTAAATAAAAATTCACTCGATCCGATAGTCGTGGGGGGATCGGAGGGAGGGGGAATCCGGAAAATTTAGCCATGCGTAACTTTGGAACGGGTGATCGGATTCGAGTGAAATTTAATAACTGAACAGAGGGCCTGTGGTGATCTTTTTCATGTCCGGACCGAATCCGACAACAATTGGGGGGGGGGGGGGAATACGTAACCGGATTGGACTGGAGAGATCGGGATGGAACTTTGTGGGAATAACAAACAAGTCCAAAACCGAACCGGATTGGCTCCGGCGACTGTGGGGGGAGTTTGAGGGGCGGGTCCGGAATTCCGGTGATCGCGAGTTAAGGTACTTCCAGATGTGCTAGGACGATGAAATTTGGCTGGAATATTAGAAATTCGACAAGATTGGCTTAGAAATCGCCACTTTTCAAATCCGACCATTCCCTAAAGTACCAATCATGACCGCAAATTAAGAAAAATGCTTTTAAGCAAAATATGCATTTCCATGATCCCCATGAGTCCATGATCATTTTTGCCTCAAGGGTTTTGCTTACAAATGAAGTTCTAGCTCCCTTAAAGTGTGCATCTTAACCGCAAGGTCGAAAAGTACTTTTTATCAACGATACATCTCAACCTATGATCATTTGTGCCACAAGGGTTTTGCAAAAAAAAAAAAATTCTAGCACCCTTAAAGTGCGCATTTTACCCGCATTAGCGGAAAAAAAAAACTTTTGATCATACGTATATATCAATGATCCCTAAGAGCCTGATATCGTTTTTGCCTCAAGGGTCTTCCTTACAGATGAATTTCTAGTGCCTTTAAAGTGTGCATCATTACAGCCAAGTTCTACGATAAAATACTTTTTCTCTAGCTTCCTTAAAGTGCGCATCTGAACCGCGCAGTCGAAAATTACTTTTAATCAAATAATACATCTCAACCCACGCAAGTGCCATATGAGCTTACAGCTCTTGTTTCATTCACCAGTGAGTTGATGAAAACTTGCTAACTCCTCGCTACAGCAGGGCTCCCGAGCAGGTTCTGGTTAGTCCGCACCGGTGGGCACTAACCAGACACCGGTTAGTCGGAAAACGGGTTTTAAGATCGGGGAGTAGTCACCAGTGAGTGCAAAAATGCATTATAGGAAGCACCGGTGAGCAGTCACCGGACAACGAACGCAGCTTAGGTTTGTATTATATCATTTCCTTTGGCGCCATTAGGTTTAGCCAATGTTCTAAGTAACATACAGTAGAGGTATGCTTATTTGAACAGTTCCTTAAATGTGAACAGTGCAGTTTTGAGCTGAATGCTAGAGTGAAGATACAAAAATACCTATTCAGGTCTTTCAGGCCCTTAACTAGCTACTTTGGCCTACTGGTAGTTGACTTTAGTCACAGCAAGTGCATGAAAATGGCAAAGTTCGAAGTCAGCAAACATTCAAATAAGCATACCTCTACTGTATTTGATTGCCCTAAACAGATAAGTCAGCTGAGATTTATACTAACAATAGTTCAACAATTGTTGGGAAAATTCCCCTTCAGGCTCGACCTAGAAAAATCAACCTTCAATAAAAAAAGATACATTTTCTAACAACTGCAAATTACCTTATATTGCACTTGCAAGCAAGAAGGATGGAGAATCCCAATGAATAGCTTGCGTTGGTGATGACGGCTGCTTTCCGGTTGTCCACGCAGGAGCGGACAAATCTTCCCTACATGGCAGAGATTACCAGTCCTTGTCAAGTCGTTTCTTGAAGGTTTTGGATGATTCACTGGTGACAATTTCTTGTGACAAAGCATTCCACAGGGAATCACTCTGTTCATTAAGAACTGCTCTCTGACCAAAGTTGAGGAAAACTTCCGCTGTAGTTATTGGGAGTAGTATAAATAAAGAAAGGAAAAATTACATATAACCACAGTTTGAAATAGCCTGTGCTAAATATTGGTTAACCTTTTCCTCATGTAAGTTAGTATTATGCCAAACATGAGTTAGAATACGCCAAATGCTGGGCACCCTAACCAGTGGCGAAACTAGCCCATTTTCGTGGGGGGGCATGCCCAGATTTTACCGACGTGATTTGACAATTTACCGACGAAACGCGCCGTTGCCGCTTCGCGGCAACGGCGCACTTTCGCCGCTAACGCATTACAGAGGCGTTGAAATAATCATTTGATATATATATATGTTGAGATACTTTTGCAACGAAATTTTGTGAATATTTCATTTACTGCCTGGCATTAGTGGTGGTCACACGGGCCCAAAAACATACCGTGCAGTCAGAAGTCTAGTAAACCGGAAAAGTCGTGATAGAAACTTCACTACTAGCACTGCACTAACCTACTTAACTAACGTCTTTCTAACTTGGAAACTTCTAAGGAGCGTGTAACGATCGGCTCTTAAGTGCCATATAGCGATCGTTCCCGATTTGCCGACAAGGCTTTTTCCGATGACACGGTGTGAGGCACTTCAAACAAAAAGGGTAATTAGTGGGTTCAAACAGACAAATGACCTAAGAAAAGTTTGCCGGGGCGGTTGACTTACAGACAAGGAACGGAACGAGAAAGTGTTTGTCGGCGCTTTTACCCAAAAGATGTACCGAATCTGGCACTAACAGTCACTGGCCGTCACCACAAAATAAGTCTTCTCGCCAGTAAACGTTTTTTTTTTGTTTTTTTTACTGATTTAGCCTACCAACAAGGTTTTTTGTTGAGTCTAGAAGAAAATGGGAGAGTGTTCCCCATCATCGGTTCAATTTTTGTCAGTACCAGCAATGGAACGGAAAAACAGTCCGAACCAGCAGGAAAGTTACCAGCAAACGAAACGAGGGGTCTTATACTACCGACAAAGCTTTCAGTCTGGTCATCGCCTTTACCGACAAAGCTTTCGCCGGTTCCAGAAACGGAACGAGAAATGGATTTTTCGGTGCTTACGATTTACCGAGAAGGCTTTTTCTAACCATTGTAAAGTAACAGGGCCTCGAATGTGGGTAGTTCGTGTAGCTTACTGACAAACAACCAACAGACGAAGCAAGGAAAACTGTTTGCCGGTGTGGGGCCGACTTCCTCGTATGAAGTTTCCTGATTAGCCGACACAGCTCTTGTTGGTACCAGAAACAGTATCCGCATCGACATACACTGTCGATTTCCCGACGAAATGTTTTCTGATCGCACAACAAACTCGGCCGATATCTCGAGAAAGCGTTTCGTGGGCGCACGACACACACTGCACCTTTACCGACAACATGTTGCCTGATTTATCAACGGATCTTTTACGGTACCAGAAACGGAAATAGGAAAGCGTTCGTCGGTGCTTCGCACCGACGACCGACGCCAATGTACCGACAAGAATTTTCGTGGGGGGGCAGCTGCCCCCCCGCGACCCCCCCTAGTTTCGCCACTGACCCTAACACACTATAAAAGAATATTAAACAAAAAAATATAAAAGAAAAGAAATCATCAGAAAAGTCAGTTTCCAACTCCTTAAAATGAAAGCTAACTTCTACATGTTTTATATCTCAGAAGACACATCTGAAAGCATCCCAACACTTCCTAACACTTTTCAGCGCTGTTTGCCAAACAGAGGTCTTAGCTCCTAGAAGAAAAGGTAATGTTGAGTGCTGCCTGCCTAGGGGCTGGGGTGAGCTAGCTCGTGGGAGAAAATTTTGCATTTCCAGATTGAAGCAAGGAGGTTAAAGATATCTCAGTTTAGGCTACACAATGTTCTGTCTTGAACCATTCAGCCAGAGGCTTCCAGTCATATCAACAGACATGTTTTATGTATGGGTTATGGTTCGTTTTTAGCCTGATGGTTCTAAAATTCTCAGTTATTGAAATTATGCACTGCAAATATCGGAATATGTGTAGGTCAGCCTAATCTGGTCTCAGTAAGAGAAAAAAGCTACCAAGCAGCATTAAGAGTTGTAGACTTTTCAGAAGTGCCATTCCAGATCATAACTTCTGTGTCCTAAAAATGTTTGTCTTCTAGTTCTTCCACTTGCTGTGTACAAGGCTTTACATTTGAAGATATGGAAAGCCCTCCTGCTCCTGCCTGTATGGCCTATACCTCAGACAAACATCCGAGGGGCACCTTAAATGAGATTAACCTACTGAGAAACAGCAGAGAACTGTGTGATGTTGTTATCAATGTTGGATCCAAAAAAATCTTTGCTCACAGGTAAGCTGTCTCAGTTAATTACTTATTCAGTTGTCTCATATTTAGGCTACTGAGTGAAGCATAGGTGCAGGATCTACATTTCCCATGTCTGTTGAGGAAAATAATAATACATTGTTTAGAGCAGAGTTTTTGCAAGCTTGTATTTGGACTTTTGTTGGACAGCCTGTGGATCTTGGATCATTGTAGCTCTCTTTGCCTGTTTGGATGTTTTGCCAGTCTGATAATCATGTTTCCAGATATGAATGCTATAAAGTGTCTCTGGAACTACATGGAACAACTAGGCAGCTGCCAAGCAAAAATATACTTCAGGCTTTGCTTTTGGTTCTACTGTAATTTTTGACTGATAATATACTAATTTCAGGGTTGTGCTCTCGGCATGCAGTCCATACTTCCGGGCCATGTTCACCGGAGAGCTTGCCGAATCGAGGCAAACGGAAGTCACTATACTGGACGTGGAAGAGGTGGCAATGGAGGCCCTTATTGAATTCTGTTATACTTCCTACATAGTTGTTGAAGAGACAAATGTCCAGACACTACTGCCTGCAGCGTGTCTGCTGCAGCTGCAGGAAATTCAAGATGTCTGCTGTGAGTTCCTGAAGAGGCAGCTCGATCCCTCAAATTGTTTGGGCATAAGAGCCTTTGCTGACACTCATGCATGTAGGGAATTGTTGAGGATTGCGGATAAGTTCACACAGCATAATTTTCAAGAGGTGAGAACCATGATGGCGGACCATCACTTATAGTAGGCTGCTGTTTTTCACGATTGTAGATCGATAGATAGATAGTAAAACAAAATCCTTTAAGGCCATGTGGAAACAGAAAGAAACGCAAATGAAAAATTAGAAGATTGATCGCCAAAAACACACCAGCATTTTTGTAGTACAGAATCTCATACTTCTCGTTTAATGTTGTACCCAATCCCTCCCGTGACTTCCCCAAACCTCATCTTTCAACCCAACAACCCTAATATTCATAACCATATTTCTGCACATTCTCATTTGAATCTCAAACGGGGCAAGTGAGGACGGGATCTCCCAACTTTCTCAAAGAGTATTTTTTCTTCGTGGCGCTAGGAGCCCCCCCCCCTGTCCATGTTGGTCTTGATACATCCACTTGATCTATTTATTTGTTAATTATCAAATCTGATGGTAGCCTGACCTAGCAGCACCCTTTTCTGCTCTTGTTTAAAAACATATAGTCTAATTGAAACCGAAACCTCTATCAAGTTCCGCCTTTAGAGCACGTCCTGACCCCATGTCTCATTTGTCTTCGCATACAGCTGGATGGATGACAAACCTCTTGCCTGTACGGTCGGGAATTTTCACATGATCTAGCCTCACTTTACTCGATCGACATTGAGCGTGTTCCATCCTACTTACCGTAGTTACTACGCATGATATCACGAATTTTGGTTTCTTGGCGTCAAGGCTGGAACTCATTTTTAGATTTTCCGTAAAATATCACTCCACGGGGTGGCCAGCCAGTCACGTTACAGAGATCCGTAGTTACCACGCTTACTACGATCCCGAGTAGTCCCGAGCATGGCAAGCAAATAGTTAGGCTACTATGGGTTACTATTTCGAGAAGGTTGGAACGGTCAGCGTAGTAACTTTTCGTGAGGTTGGAACGGAAATAGTAAATAACAGTTACTATTGTTAGAATTGTGGAACAATCTCGTTTTCTTGCGGTTTGTTAAATTGTGATGAAAGTTCTCAGTAATAAGATTTCTAAGTACTTGTATTTATTCTTCAGTTTTAATGGAAATTAAGGGATTCGATTAGTTGGAGTTTTGCTTAGAGGGATGGACTGTTTATTGTTAGTCATGGAGCACGAAGTCTTTTTTTTTACATGTTAAGTGTGAATGCCTCAAAAACGAAGAAGAGCAGGACCCTTGTTCTTCTGGTTTTCGTCTTTATCGTCTTTAAAGGAACAGTAAACTTGACTACGCAACTTTTGACCATCGAATCGCCCGGGGGGGGGGCTTGGATAAATATACAGGGTCTTATTGTCGACAGGCCCCCCCTTCTTTGTCATCTCGAACTGTCTCGAACCCCCTCCTTAGTGTTCCCAAAGCTAGCTGGCAGGCCCTTGCCCCTTATGCACTGTAATTATGCACCCATTTACTGTAAAAGTTCGCCTTTTTACATGTAGACTACAGAGTAACGACCTCCCGACTAGACGGCCGGGGTTCGATTCCTAGTCGCGGCACACAAACCTTCTGCTTTTGCAAACCTTTTGCTCAAAAGTCGAATTCTCGGAAACTGCCGGGAAACTGCAATGGTCGTAACGAGATTTTTTCTTACTCTCAGTATCGACTCAGGGTACATTCTTGATATGTTAGCTAGCTCCCCGAGTCTGTTCCTTTAAGAGATGTGTCCCGTTCTTATTAAAGGGCAGGAGCCCTGTTTTATTAACGTGAGCCTCATTGACGGACCACTGGACCAGGCTCGGACGTTTGGGCTTAACAAAATTTCAGCAGTGTTATTGTTAAAATTTCGAATAAATTTCGACAATACATAATACATACATTTTTTGTTTTTGTTTTGATTAGGTCGTCGAGAGCGAGGAGTTCTTACTTCTGCCTCACAACCAGCTCATCGACATTATTTCTTCGGACGAGTTGAATGTTAGGTCAGAGGAGCAGGTCTTCAATGCTGCGACTAGTTGGATCAAGTATAATGTCAACGAAAGGAGACTTTTCCTTTCCCAAGTAAGATATGTTTTTAGTTGTTCCGTTAGAACTCTTTAGTTATATTCAGTTCAGTTTATTTTTAACCCGTCAAAAAAACAATGGAGGGCGTGTAGCCCTATTATAGTGACGGAGTACAACAAAAACAACAAAGAAATAAAAGACAACACACGTAGAATTTTTTTTTTACACTAAACACAACAAAAGCGGACCTACAGATTCACGAAGAGAGAAGACCACTGATGCTTCAGTTTACTAGCGGAAGATTTGAAATCTTCCACTCTTTTATCCATGATCTTTGCAGGCAGAACCAGTCGAAATTTTTGTGCCAAAAAATAATTACTGGTCCAGGGGGGGGGGGGGGGGCAAATGCAGTAGAAACACTTGATCAAAGATAGATCCGGGGTTGTCATAAATCAGATATGATATAGAGTAGTCTCTGATTGGCCTTCGCTGGCCTTAAAGGTCCACTGAAGAGCTTATCGTTCCAGTTTCCCACCACGGACGTGCAGTTGCTGCATTCCAGTTGAAATTCTTAGGAAGAAAAAAGTATCAGCTCATCTGAATTAAATCTTGTACTTAGAAACACTTAGCAAATCAAAGATAGATCCGGGGTTGTCATAAATCAGATATGATATAGAGTAGTCTCTGATTGGCCTTCGCTGGCCTTAAAGGTCCACTGAAGAGCTTATCGTTCCAGTTTCCCACCACGGACGTGCGGTTGCTGCATTCCAGTTGAAATTCTTAGGAAGAAAAAAGTATCAGCTCATCTGAATTAAATCTTGTACTGTCTTGTGTGAAAGCACACTATCTATTACTCGCAATCTTGACTAACATCACCAACAGATGTTGTCTCCGATTTGTTCACACAGTCCATACCTCTGACGAACCAATCACAGACGACGCGAGAGGCTGGCTTAAGTGGGAAAATAATCATCATGGGAAAATAAGCATCGGCTGAACAGTAAAAGCATGAAAACAACTGTGAAAGGAAAGTAACAAGTAGGCGGACTGGTGATGGCGCTTTTTATTAAAAAGGAAAATAATTAAATAGGATCGGGCTTCAGTTCTGCTGTAATCTTGCAATGCCGACAGACAGACCTATTATTGTGCTGTATAGATCTAAGCTATAAGAAGAAAAAATCGATAGATTCTGAGAAGAGCTATTAACCGAAAACTACAGTTTAGCTAATCTTCATTCAGTCAATCCAATCTTTGATGTAAACTATTTTGCGGTAATGTAAAAGACTTTAAACTATTTTGCGGTAATGTAAAGACTTTGTCAGATAAATAATCTTTCCAAAACAGAGTGGTGGGCCGTTCGAACGTCCTTCCGTCTGTAGTTACAATAGGCGATTTTATCGATGCTTTCAAGAATTCCCTACACAGTCTTTGCGCCGAAAGAATCTACAACGAACAGTGTTTTAGGCGGAGTTTGGAGAGGCCTTGGGTCTGTCTTTTTTTTTTTTATTGATACTCTAAATTATTAATCAGTCCTTTCTATTGTCATAGTCCTAAGTCCCCAGCCACACTGACTAACCACACCCAAACCGCCTGGTGCAGTAACCACAATAATAATTATGAAGTTGTTATTCCCAAATTGTTAATTATTTGTATAAATTTCAAATTGGCTTGTTTACCATGATAATCAACCCCGCCGAAGCGAGATAATACATCTGTCATAAGCAAAATTAGTTTCCCTTGGCCGGATGTCAGGACATAAACTTTAAAGGGAAACGGGTATAAAATTCGTATCCAAATGTGGTGTTACGAAATTGCTGTATAGTGCTTATGGGTAAAAATTACCAAATAAAGCGGCAAATAATGGGTTAAATTGCTGGGTACATATGATCGTTACTCTACGGGTGGTTTCTAATGGTCATCATATGTACTTTAAGGAATGAAGAATCAATTCCTAGGCTCAGTCTGGAGTCATCAGGTAATTACTACAAAAGTAGCGGCACCATCCCAAAATAAATTTGCATGGGATCTCCAATAATTGTTAAAATGTAATAATAGTTATAGCCTAGGACAACCTCTGGTTTCGGTGCCTAACCAGAGAGAAGTAAGCCAAACACAAGGCTCCGTCAGCCGTTATATCTGGATCTAATAGGTAGCGTTCACAAGGCTTATGATCGAACACACTGTTCTTTCTTCCCAGATAGTTGACGGGACACAGCTCTTTATTGGCAGAAGGATAACGTAACACTAAATACAAAATGTGAAACAACGACCCAAGACCCCCATCTGGAAACCCTGATGTCCCAGCTGTAACCCATAATTCTAAAGGCTCTAAGGAAACATAAATTGCTGGGCTGGAGACGGATTAATGTGGCAGGGCAGCTTGGGTCCACCGTGAGAACCCTCTGTTTTAACCCTGCCTCTTTTCCCCAGATACTTGTTGTAGTTCCTTAATCATCTTAAAATTGCTGACTGAGAAATAGCCTTTATCGAATTTACCTTCCAGGTCCTCCAGCATGTCAGACTGCCCCTTCTAACCCCCAAATTCTTGGTCAACGCGGTAAGCACAGACCCTCTTATAAAAGCGGACGACACATGTAGAGACCTAGTCGATGAAGCTAAGAACTACTTGCTGCTGCCCCAGGAAAGACCCTTAATGCAAGGACCTAGGACGAGACCCAGAAAGCCTATTCGAAGAGGCGAGCTGCTTTTTGCCGGTAAGTCTCAGGGCAGCCTATAGTCTCGGCTTAAACAATTGCTTTTTTTTTTTTTTTTACCGAATCCAGTAGAAAAGTAGGAAGGTTTTTTGAAAGCGGGTGACACATGTATAGACTTAGCCGGCAAAGCGAAGGTTGCTTGCTGCTACCTAAAGAATTTCCCATGAAGAAGGACCTATTACGCTTTCGCAGAATCGCAACTAGGAAGTTCTAGCATGCATAAGTATTTCCTTCAGCTCGAGTTCACTGCGAATTATTGTTATTATTATTTGCTCGATTCCTTCGAAACTGAAGAGTTATGATTGTTCAATTCCTTCGGAGTACTGATGTGACCTACGCTGGAAGAAAATTCCAGTTTCTATGAGTCGATGCTGGAAAGATTATCGGCCAATGTCTTATGTCGTACTAACCCCGTTTGACACTTTTAAACTCTAGCTAATACCCGGCTTCAGTACCAACTGCCTGCCCCAGTACGTTCATTCCTCATTTCTTCTTGGCCTATAGAAGGCGATAGTCTTTCATGGTTCAGTATATTATCATTATATTACTCTATGATTGTAATGCATATTTATTCCCTAGTTGGAGGCTGGTGCAGTGGCGACGCGATTGCTAGCGTAGAGCGGTTTGACCCCCTAACAGGAGACTGGAAATTGGTGGCACCCATGGCCAAGAGACGGTGCGGGGTCGGTGTAGCGGTGCTTAATGATCTGCTCTACGCCGTTGGAGGGCATGATGGGCAGTCGTATTTAAATAGCATAGAGAGGTAAGCTCACCCAGTTCATTTTTGAGATTGTGTGCGACTTTGGTCGTGTTCCACCCAGAGATGGGCGAATCCGATCATGAAAAGATTCGAATTGGAATCCAGAGCTGGGTACGAATCCGATTCTGAATCCACCATTTCGTGCTGGGGATTCGAGTCCGGGACTTCGAATCCGACCTTAACAAAAATCAAATCATGTACATAGGTTATAGTTTAAAAATCAGAGGTGGCAAAGAGCACTGATATCTAAGGTAATCAGATAACGTGATAGATTACTGAGGATGGTTGGTGTTGGAGATCAAAGTTGAATTGCCTAAGCCCACTGTGTAAAAAGTGGGAAACGGAAACTGGAAGAATGTAGACTAGAAATTTTAGCGGATTCGTAAGATTGCATGAAGGTTTGGAATCCGAGTCCGAATCGGAATCCAGCCTGACAAGCAGAAGATTCGAATCCGGATCTTGGATTTGGATCCTGATTCGGATTCGCCCATCTCTGGTTCCGCTCTTCTTACCGTAGTAGCTACGCGTGTCGTCACGGCTTCTGGATCTTTGGTGTCGACTCTACTCTTGGAGCGGTCAACTTAGTATCTTTTCACGGAGTTGGTACGAAAATAGGAACTATAATAGTTACTACTGTAAGAAGGGCGGAACACGAAGACAGTTGTAAGTTAAGGTGCAATTAGGTTAACTAAGTAAAAGCACCATGAATGCCAGCCAGAAACAGCGAATGGTGCTTTGTTAATTATCTTTTTTTAATCGAATAAAATTTTAGCCTAAGGCATTAACGATCAGAAACAGCAGCAGGATCCGATTTCTACTCCCCGGTCTACGT
The DNA here is from genome assembly GCA_023053555.1 of Branchinecta lindahli. Taxonomy (NCBI): domain Eukaryota; kingdom Metazoa; phylum Arthropoda; class Branchiopoda; order Anostraca; family Branchinectidae; genus Branchinecta; species Branchinecta lindahli. Next base: position 20,589,158 of record JAKZAO010000004.1, read on the forward strand.
CTCCCACGCCTGTGAGCATTTGTTTCTACAGTGCCATATAGTTAGTAGTTTAAGTCATATAATAGAAGAAACATTGATTATTTAACATTGCAAATAAAAGTGTATGCACAAGGTCCTTCATTAAAGGAACAGAAAACTTGACTCGGGGAGCTAGCTAACATATCAAGAACCTACCCTGAGCCGATATTGAGAGTAAGAAAAATTCTCGTTACGACCATTGCAGTTTCCGGGCAGTTTCCGAGAATTCGACTTTTGAGCAAAAGGTTTGTGTGCCGCGACTAGGAATCGAACCCCGGCCGTCTTGTCGGTGGGGTCGTTACTCTGTAGTCTACATGTAACAAGAACAAAGGTTTCGATGGGATCCCAAAAATGTAATATTTGATCCAGACAACTAGGTCTTGTCTTCGCCAGATCCAGTCTTCGCCGGGCTAATCATCTGAGAAAATCATCTGAGAAAACCAAGTTCAGATATACCTGTATAAGCCATATCTATTTTGACCATACTGATCGAAACTTCCTGCTTTACTTCTGCCAAATTTCCGGTTTCGGCAGAATTCCGAGCGAACTACTTGTCCAGCAAAAAAAAAGAAAGTTCGATCAGAAACAATTCAGCGTATCTCCTTATCCCTATAAAGAATATCTGATCGACTTCAAATGAAAATCCGGTTTCAACCGGATTCCGGACGAACTATATGTCCGGGTAAAAAATGATTGTCATATACAGATCCAGCGTCTCTTCTTACCCTCAAATCTGTCATCTAATCAACCTCAAATAAAACTTTTGCTTTTAACAGATTGTCCGGTTTTGGCCGGATTCCGGGCGAACTACTTGTCCGGCGAGAAAATGAATTTCACCATCGTGTTCAGCGTGTCTTCTTACCCCGAAATCGAACATTTAATCAACTTCAAATAAAACTTTTACTTTTAACAAACTTTCCGGTTTTGGCCGGAGTCCGGGCGAACTACTTGTGGGGTGAGAAAATGGTTTTCACCGTCGTATTCAGAATGTCTTCTTACCCCATTATCGACTATCACATTAGCTGTTTCAAAATATTTTGTTTGCCCCTTAATTTGAAACCCCTCCCCCACCCCTAAATATAGGGCTACAAAGCCCATCTTCGAACTTGACCTGTACTTTGACCTAAAGAGTCCTCATGCCAAGTTTGATCAAAATATCTCAACTCCTTCGAGAGTTATCGTGCTGACAGACGGACAGACGGACGGACGGACGGACGGACAGACGGACGGACAGACGGACAACTTTACGAAGTCATAGGTATCCCTCAACTTACGTTTTGGGATCCCAAAAAGGCGAACTTTTGCAGTACATGAGTGCATAATTACAGAAAGGGGCAAGGGCCTGCCAGCTAGCTTTGGGAACACTAAGGAGGGGGTTCGAGACGGTTCGAGATGACAAAGAAGGGGGGGGGGGCCTGTCGACAATAAGACCCTGTATATCTATCCAAGCCCCCCGGGCGATTCGATGGCCGAAAGTTAAGTAGTCAAGTTTACTGTTCCTTTAAGGGTGGCGTACAGTCCACAATGTTCTTCAAAAACTTCTCACCACGAAGCTTTCAACTGCGACCTCTGATATAGTATAGTTGACAATGAGGATATCCTATAGTCTGATGTTGTCATTAATATTTATGGCAGACCTTGAGAGTTTCGATCATTTGTTCCAGGTATGACCCTCAAACGAATCTCTGGTCAAGCGACGTTGCACCTACAAGCACTTGTAGGACGTCTGTTGGGGTAGCTGTTATGGACGGATTATTGTACGCCGTTGGAGGTCAAGATGGTGTCTCCTGCCTTAATTTCGTTGAAAGGTCAGTATTACAGAAGATGATGTTAAGTTCTGGGAGACATGATTAGTAAGCTAAATAGCCTACTTAGCTTCTTCTCCTTCTATTGGGTCATGGCTTCGGGACAGTTGTGTAGTGCGGCACTTTTCGCCTTCCGGTTGGTTTTGTTCTCAGTTGCTATCGGACGGGTCTGTGAAAATTGCACCTCGACTGGGATCGGTAGCCTGGAGGAATTATCCACTTCCTGTAGTTGATCGATGCATCTCCGGTCTGAGAAATTCATAAGGCGAAATCCTCCCGGAATTACATTATTGGTATCCGTGTTCGACAGCTTATAGATCTAGCGGATTGTCTAGCTGGTCGCAAATACCGAACAATGATTTTTTGCAGGTATGACCCGAAAGAAAATAAGTGGAGTAAAGTGGCTTCCATGAATACGCGCCGTTTGGGTGTTGCGGTGGCTGTACTTAGCGGATATTTATACGCCATCGGTGGCTCTGACGGTCAGGCGCCTCTTAGTACAGGTGAGTATCTAACTTTCGCTTATAAAGTATTTCTAAGGCACCCAGGCCTAATGTATTTCGTCAGTTAAATTGACCACTGCGCGGTCAAAGTAGATCATTTTTCAGCACGCGGTCACGCATCCTTATGTTTAATGTGAAGAAAAAAAATTGTGTGAGGACGTCACTTCTGCAAAAGGGTCTTTACCGTGACTCATTTTTGCATTTATCAGTGTAATGATAATTTATAGTAAATGATTATCTGTTTATAATACACGATTTTATGTGTTATTTATTCCGTAAAGATAACAGAAGTTTGGCAATACTTAACAAAAGGATGAGGATCTTGCGTTAATTGTTGTCAAACTCCTGACAGTTATGGAAGGGAAGTCGGTATTACTCTACTCAAACAGCTGGGTCCCATGGCTGTGCTGGACCCTGACTTTGTTATCACTCGAGCAATGAGTAAAAGGAGAATATTAGTGATAAATCTGGAGAAAAGCAACGGGTGACAAATTAATTGCAGTATTCGATGGCGCTAAACGGAAGAATTAACGCGGGAAATCATCGCAGGTTTGCCTTTTTAGCTTGAGCCCGAAAAGGACCCTTATATAACGAGCGGGTTCCACCCTACCTAACGTAGTTACTATGCATGACATCACGAATTTGGGCTTATTGGTGTCAGGGCTGGAACACATTTTTATATTTTCGGCGAAATATCGTTCCACGAGCAAATTGGGCAAAACACGTCACAGATATAGTAGTTACCACGCTTACTACGTTCCCGAGCATGGTAAGCAAATACTTACTATTAGTTACTATTCCGAGAAGGTTGTAACGGTCAGCGTAGTAACTTTTGACAAGGTTGGAACGAAAATAGTAACTAATACTTACTATTGTTAGAAGGGTGGAACACGCTCAATATCTGCCAGAATAAACCTCAGCTGACTTTCCAGTTTACGCCAAATTGCCTTAATTACCTTAATTTGGACTTCAAAGCAAATAAAGATCTGTTGTATAAAAAAAAAGCTTCACAATTTTGCGCGTCATCAGTGATTCGAAGTCTGCTTGGGCTGAAGGAATACTCAAATAATAACAGTAATACAATGCAAAAATATGCCGTAGGCCTCTACAAATGCCCACAACTGCGCATTGCTCTACTAGAGGGCAATCGGCTTCTTCACTCGAGGCCTCAGGTGAACCCCTCCCGATTTGTTTTACGTGTAGAGACTGTCAGCAGTTCGATAATATTTAACACTGGGATGCCCAAATTGAACATACGACACCTTAGGCTTTATCTGTTAATGTTAGAAAATGTGTGTCACGAGCCTTTAAGTGTGGTCTGTAAGATACAACACTAAACATGGTTTGCAGTGTTACTTTTAACTACTTTCAAGGAAAACAAAACACGTAAACTGTAATTACCTTAAATTACCATAAATTGCAGGTTGTAGCAAAATCAGGATTTCTCCTGTAGGATTTGCTGTATAACTGTAGAATAACAGAAGATTCAGGAACACTTGCTGATAACATCCAGAGTTATCCTTTCGGTAAATGTTATCAAACTTGTGACAACATAATAGATGTTGCGCGCTTACGCCACTGAGATGAAGTCTGACAGTTCCAACCCCTTCACCACTCGGCCTTCGTACTGGTGAGCAAAATTCCCTAAATACTAGAGTGATGGTCTCGTGAAGAAACCGATTAATTGATGATCCCTCTTATTCTTCAGTTGAAAGATACGACCCTCGAGCCAACAAATGGATATTGGTAGCCCCCATGTCCACGCGGAGAAAACACCTTGGTTGTGCAGTCTACAACAACAAAATCTACGCTGTTGGCGGAAGGGACGACACAACGGAACTATCGTCCGCTGAGCGATACGACCCACAGTGCAATACATGGACCTCGATTGTGGCCATGAGCTCAAGGAGAAGCGGGGTAAGCAACTTTAAAGGACCCGTCTTACCTGTGTCAGTGCTTCACGATACGCCTCTATTCGCTTCTTTCATCGTCTTTCCGAGATTTCGAACTTCACAAGTCATTTTTTATCCACACCGATGGCACTAAGCCGATTTTTGCATTTCCATGTTTGAAAATAAGGTTTAAAGCCAACCTGACCATTCATAATATAAGAAACAAAAACGAGGTTTTCGGGGTTTTTATGGATTAGTTAATTATCCTATCCCTCGAAGATGGTATGCGAGGGATAAATTAAATTAAATTAAATTTTATTTATAACCACGGAGTATGGTAAAAGATGAAAAAATAGAAACAACACAACAACAACAACCAAAATAGTTAATGTTCAGTAAACCGGAAATATGAGTTCGAATATTACGGCCGCACTTCCTGTAACCGGCTTTCAATTCAATTCAGTTCAGTTTAATTTAACGGACAAGCCGATTGGTTGTTTTTGCGTCATAACAAAAATGAACACGTATATACATTTTGCGGCATTTATACCGACGTCTCGTCACAGTATTCAGCGAAGAACAAACTAAATTACGTACTCCAACAAAGCAAAAACAGAGAAAATGACGTTTACTCGACAACAAGTTCGAGAAGAGAACCTTCTAAGAAAAGAAGAAAATCTCGTTTTTGTTCCTTGTATTCCGTGTTTGCTTCCGAGGAGCTCATTCGTCATAAATACCGGTTCTGAATGTTTTTCATGTTTAAAAAGTACTCGAAACGAAACTGAAGTCAGCTAGGACATTCTTCAGCGATATTTTGGCCCTTCTTAGAGTAGAGTAGAATTTAATTTAAAAATGGCTTTCACAGCAATAATGCCGAATTTGCATTTCGTGTCAACATAGTCATTAACAAAAGCGTCGTCAGATATACAGATACAAAATATATATACAATTTAAAACACAACCAAGGTTATCTGATTTCCAACGAAAAACCAAAAATTCACTTTTAGTCTTGAGAATTAAAAAGTGTCGCGAAAGATGGAACGAAGCTTTTCCTGTACCTTTCGTGTGTGCAATTTATCGGTGTTAATTTAGGAATTTTCTGGGATTTTTCCCGGGGGCGTCTACTTCTGGGAGGATCTTGGTGAGGATCCTCTTTGGTCTGTAGCCGGAAGACACGAACAGGAGTAAAAAAGCATGTCCTAGGTTAAATTCAAATTACGTGGTCGATGTTATTAGTTGCGATTTCACAGATACCATGGTATCTGATACCACGGACTAAGGTCGTTTTTGCAGTTATCGTGGTATCTGATACCACGGTCAAAAGGCGTTTTTGCTGTTATCGTGGCATCTGGCCAGTTATCGTGGCATCTGATATTCAGATACCACCGTCCGACCGTGGTAACTGATCTTAGTATCTGAAAAAGCCATCTCACTTTCATCACTTTTTGTCAAATTGGTGGGAAAGAAGTTTGGCACTTAGTGATGTGACTGAATATCAGTTTTTCTTTTGGGATGACTTCGAAAAGCGCAATTTGGGAATTGTCGTTTTTGCAGAGCAACTGTATATCAGATACCACGGTAACTGCAAAAACGACTAATTGCAGATCGAGTTACCGTGATAACAGATACCATTGTATCAGCAAAAACGCAACTATTGTTTTGAATGGACGAATTCTCTTTCTGGCAGAGCGCAGTCATTGGATGCAGTCTATGCGAACGAAGGGTTAGTCGTAGCGGCAACTAAAAACACGGCGGAATTCACGAGTCTGTGTAAGCCAGTTTGAGATTGGCTTAGTAACAGCAAGAACAGAGAAGCAGTAGAACCTCATCACAATTTCATACCTCCACAAACAGCTCACTGCAGTAAAGCCCCGGAGAAGAAAAGTCGAGAGTAAACAGACTATTGGTTGCATACCATTGTGACGTCGCTTGTGGCGCTCTGCAGAGGCGGGTCATACACGCCTGCTACCGTCTTTTCCTCTCAGTGCGCGGCGGCTAAGAGGGAAGTAGACTGGGGTATGCATAGTCCATAGGTTATGGTGGCTTATTTGTTCTTGCTAACAGTCATCGTGAAAGCACCATTTGTTTCTCACCGTCTATTTTTGTTTCCAGGTTGGTCTCGCCGTCGTCAATGGCAACCTTTACGCCGTTGGTGGCTTCGACGGATCAACATACCTTAAAACCATCGAGGCATATGACTCGGAACAGAACCAGTGGAAAATTTGCGGACAAATGAACTACAGGCGGCTAGGTGGGGGTGTGGGAGTTGTGCGAATGCCCCAACACGAATCGCATCTATGGTGACACCTGTCAAGGATTTTAGAACTACGCGAGTGTCAGGATGATAATCTGTGACGAAAAGACAGAGACAGGATTAACCTGCAGGTTTTTCCTTCTGTAAGTGCTGCGCTGCAGTGTAAGAGCTGCCGCTTGTTGTTAAACTTTTGGTGTAAACCTGCTGCAGCTAATATCGGAAGAGAATCGTGCTCTCAGTTCCATAGATTGCCTATTACGCCCGGCTCAGTTGTTGTTTGAGCCGCGTCTGATCAAGTGGAAACTTTTTAACCAAGTGCTGTTGGTATACTCCGTTCTGACGTTCTCGTGTTTCGTGGTGTTGGGTTCTCCTGTCCTCGTCCGTGGTATAATCGCCATATATCATGGATTTTGCTTGCCAAGAGCCTGTGTTAGCTGTAGTTCCAGTGTTGCATGCCTACTGTAACTAGCGGAATTTGTGAAAGTTCAGTGACATGGTGCAGTTGCACCAGTGCACCCTACTCTCATCCAAGGACAACGCTAGAAGTCCGCCACACTGTTTTCACTGACTGGACGTTTTTGCAGTCTGATTTATAAGCTCCTTAAAATATTACGAGAAGATAATTTTCACCTTTCTGTCATTCTAGAAAGTAATTTCTAGAGAATTTACTCACCCTCTCTGCCACCAAAATGGTCGCTGTACGGACTTGAACCAAATTAGATAGAATGAATGAGTAAATTCAGTTTGTTCAATGCACTTGACATATTAAAAAGCAAGCGGAATGTGGAGAAAGAAAAGAAAAAAGAATTATCCTAAAAAGAAGCTAGCATCATAGCGCCATACAGGGATTTTTCCTTGCTAAGCGAATGGGCTAACGAGAAAGCCGAAAAGGAAGCTACTTCGCGTCTCTGGCATCAGATTATATTCCTGAGAGATAACTGGGGACAAAAGTGAGCTATCTATCAAATGATGAGGAAGTGACTGGAATGATGGAAGTGGAATTAGGAAATTACTCAAATTAACGTCCCTCTTCTTAGAATGGGTATACTGAATACCTGTTTGTGATGGTTGCCAGCGAGGATTTTCTTGGTTTGTGAGGTGAAAGAAGAGCGCCTGAGAAGTGTCGTTAGCAGAATTAAACCCAACTCAGCGAAATAAAAAGATACATTTTTGATTGAGACGATTTTTCGTCCTGAATCGCATTGGAAGTGCTGAGTGAGAAGCCCAAACAGTTACCATCGAATGGATGAAGGATCTGTACTAACGGCCGAGTGCAATTGTAGTCTACGACAAGAGAAAGACTTAGAGATGTTACACCGTATGGCAGTGGCAGACTTTCTGTTTGTGTTTCTTCGTTCTAACACGGTGAAATTTATTTATCGGACATGATAATTCCGGACATTAATGAGTAAATTCGCTCAATCTTAACATTCTGGCGTGCTCGCGGAATTATCACATAATATATCGGAATTATCACTTCCCGAATTATCACATAAGATATTTCCGGACGTTCATGAATCACACGAACAATCTTAAACAAAAGAGCGATTCTTGCGTTCTCACGGATTCGCTTTCCGAATTATCGGACAAGATATTTCCGCGCATTCGTGAATCAGTTCGAACTGTCTAAAGGGCGATTCTGGCTGACGGTTTCGCTTTCCAAAAAGTAAAGCGAAAATTCGCCACGCGCCAGAATACGTGGCTCCGGATGTAGGCTACAACTTTCCAAGATCACTTTCCAATCACATCGTAGATTCGTTTACCGTAACAAGGTGCTTCGCTTTTCGAAACTAGCTGAGCGCTAAAACAGATCTGGAAAGTGAAGCGAGTTTTAGTCGAAGTCGCAAAAATTGCCGGCGCATAATATCGAAGATCTTCCCAGACCGCCAGAATTGCCCTTCAAAAAATGAAAATACTGCAGTACAGAAGCTTCTCAAATGATGCATTCCTCAATTTTTTGTGCCGCTCTTGATTCCCGGAGGGATCCAGTCCCCCTCAAGCCTCTACCCTAGGTATGCCACTCCTAATAATCACGCTAACCAATTCTAACCTCTCTGCAAATACTCTTCGTCGCTGGTGAAGAAGTTGACGATTCTCTGCGCAGGGTTATGTCACCAGTGTCGTGGTTCCACTCGACTTACCATAGTAAAAATGCATGACGTCACTGCTTCTGGCTTCTTTGTGTCAAGGCTGGAACGCATTCTTCTACTTTCGGCAAAATATCGCGCCTCATAGATTGGAGTTACCACGCTTACTACGCTCCCGATCATGGAAAGAACATATTTACTGTTAGTTACTAGTTCGACAAGCTTGGAGCGGTCAACGTAGTAACTTTTCACGAGGTTGGAACGAAAAGAGCATACAATAGTTACTACTTACTGTTGTAAGAAGGGTGGAACACGGTCCAAGATGCAAAATGCATTGGTCGTGACTGTCGTGAGAGCGCAGCGTATTGACGCTAAAAGCCAGTGTTTTGACGCCTGCAGTGTTTTAAGGCAGGAACGCTAACTTTGTGAACCAAGGGCTACGCACTCTGAACGAAGGTTCAAAAAATTGGTTGAATGCAAGAGCCGAGAGTGCAATCTAGTTAGTCAAAATGGAAACGGTCAAGCGGACGCCGGGTGGATGAACCGGGGAGGCTACGTGCTCTGGAGGAAAGATCTGAGATGTGTACCACAGTCGGGGGTGTTATCTAGTGAACGAATATGAACGGTTAAGCTGACTGATAAAGTTATTTTCCATTAGCCCAAAGTCTCTAAAGAATCTTCCCCCGGAGCTAAAAGAATACTGTTGGCCCAAACGAAGGTTGCGGGGCAACCGTTGCAGTGACATGCCAACGGGCTATCGATTGATTATCCTGGATTCTTGGTTCGGACAGTTGGGCTGATAAAAGTGCAGTGGAAACGTCTTTAATCCTTAGAGTTCGATCACCAATCGTTTTTGGTTGCAGATAGATTTTAGCTCGTGTTGCCTTTTGTTTAGGCCGTTTGTGGTGGTCTTCCGATCGAACTAAGAGCTAACGTTCAATTTTTGTTGTTTTATTTGAAGGGTAATCCAGAGCCCTGCCGTGGATTATTTTGTGTCTGTTACTAGTTGTGTTTTTTACATCAATTCTCCTCGCCATTCTCCTCTCAATTCTCCTATTTCGCGTCTTTTCGCGTCCAGTTCACCTTTTCTTTCGTTTTTGTCAGAATCGAGAAGTTGCTTCGATGGCCGATTCTCGTTTTCCGTTCTCCCGCCTGACTGGTTAACAAAGGGCGAATCCGTATAAACAGAATTGAGATGCGAGAACTGAGAATTCAGATAAAAAACGCAGCTATTTTTGTTAAACATTATCCCACACTTGACGGTAGTTGCGTTTTCTATGTGAATTCTCAGTTGACGCTTCTCGTACAAATTACCGTGTTTGCTCTTCTTGTTTCTCCGTTCTCGATTTTGACACAAACTCTGATTTGGCCACCCGTTAAAACCTGCTTATACGGGTTGAACATCCGCCCTTTGTTGGCCGATCAGTAAGGAGGACGGAGAAGGATAATCGAGCATTGACTGCCGAAGCAACTTCTCGATTCTGTAGAATCGCGAAGCTTTTCCAGTTCTCAATTCTGACAAAAACGGAGAATTGGTTTCATCTCAATAGTCATAAAACGCGAAATAGGAGTATTGAGAGGAGAAGCGAGGAGAATTGAGATCGAAAACGCAACAAATATTTTTCATCCTTGTGTCAAATGTTGTCGAGACTACGCAGGAAATTTACGTTATGACCTTTCGTGAGTTATCTTTTCGCAAGGTGTAACACTTAAAACGACTCTCATGTTATCGTTTGCGAGAAGATAGGATAACAGAAGTTGGACAACATTAACGCAAGCATGCGCATCTTCGGTTAAGATTTATCAATTAATAATACAGCGGTTAGTCGAAATTGATGTAGACGTGATAGTGGCAGCGATACAGAACAGTTTTTTCCTCAGATAGTAGGAGGCGTAAATCCCACAACTCTTATTCGGTATACGGCCCTAGGATAGATATTCCCAAGAAATACCAAAGAAATATGTATTTGGTTGAAGCGAGGGACTGGGTAGGGGGGGGGGGAGCTTTTGAGTTAGTAAAGGTAGGCTACACAACGTCGCTGATTATAGATACGTTTCTTACCTTATCAAAGTTTTTTTTCTATATCGATACGATAAAAATAATGATAAACATTAATTCATATGTGTGGTAATTCACGAGAAATTCTTCACGATAATAATATCATTAAGAGAAACAATAGTAAGAATGCCAGTTAATTTGAAAATAACGACAGGTAGAACTTTTGAACAACGCGAGACACGGAAATAACATCCGAGGTGTCAGTAGTCTAGAGTAAAAATATGATAATCATTAAATATTTATTTGTGGTCATTCGTGAGGGTAAGTCACGATAATAGTATCGTAAAAAACACAATAATAAGAACGCAGTTAATTTAGAAATCGACAATAACGATAACGATAAACAACTAAAAAATAAATGTGTGTTGGCAAGTCATCATGCCTTTCGGAATTTGCATCAGATATGGAACAAAGGAACGTTCAGAGGAGCGTATCGATGGCAGCTCCAGCTCGTTTTATGAGACTCATTTCTTTCTTTTGTCTGCTCTGCCGAAACTCTTCTGACCCCTACCTATGAATTTAAGTGTTACTTTCTTAGGGATATACTCTTTGCGGTAGCAAACTTCGTACCGTACCAATGTGTTGATCGTGAATATCCTAAGCCATTTGGGCTTCCGGAAGTTTCATTGCACAGTTTTTGGAAAAGTAGAAAAAGCGCCAAACTAGGGACAGCGTTCTTTGATGAACTGAGCCTCCCCTGTAGATATATCCTTCATGTTCAGCTTCTTCGGAATTTCAGGTCTCAGATTACGGGAAACCATGCCTACTCTGTCTCTTGGAATGTCATTATCCGGAAATGTGAATGAAAAATTAAGAAAAAAACACCAGCGAGTAAATATGGCAACCGTTAATTGTTTTTTATTTTACCTTGTATGATTTTTTTTCTTGGGGAAAAAAGGCCGAAAAGCATAAACACAACTTGCACGAGACCAAAATGCAAATTTTGTGTGGGTAGAGGTAGTCCCATGATAATAGACAGTTCTTTGCGTACGTTGTGAACAAACCTGTTGTTTTCCTGCAGCATCAGTGTCGTGTTACTTTAGTCTATTTCACTCCTTTTCTCTTTTTTAACCTGCGTACAACTCGTGTATTCGTGCGTGATCTGATTTTTATTCTGTTTAAAGTGTTTATCGTTCAGTGTTATTCGTTTCGGTATGACGGTTAGTTTACCAGCGTGATTTCCATCTTGTTTGCTTGTTTATTATAATAAATTAATTAACGATACTGATACTTTTTTTTGGGATCCCAAAACGTAAGTGGGGGGATACCTATGACATCGCGAAGTTGTTCGTCCGGCCGTCCGTCTGTTAGCACGATAACTCTCAAAGGGGTTGAGATATTTTGATCAGACTTGGCATGGGGACTCAAGTTCGAAGATGGGCTATGTAGCCCTATATTTAGGTGTGGGGGAGAAGGGGAACAAAAAATATTTTTTTAAAGCTATTGAAATGGTCGAATTAGGGGTAAGGAGACATGCTGAATCCGAATATGAGATTTTTTTTCTCGCCGGACAAATAGTTCACCCGGAATCCGACGAAAACCGGAAAATGTGTGAAAAGTAAAAGTTTAATCTGAAGTTGATTAGAGGTTCAGTTTAGGGGCAAGGACGTGCTGAGTCCGAGTATGAAAATTATTTTCTCGCCGGACAATTAGTTCGGCCGGAATCCAGCCAAAACCGGAGAATTTGTTTAAAGGAAAAGTTGTATTTAAATTTGATACGATGTTCGGTTTGCGGGTAAGGAGACATGTTGAATTCGTATATGACAATTATTTTCTCACCGGACGTATAGATCGCTTGGAATCCGCCTTAAACCGGAAAATTTGTTAAAAGTTAAAGTTTGATCTGAAGTTGATTAGAGGTTCTATGTAGGGGCAAGGAGACATGCTGTCGTTTTTTAGCTTTATTTTTTTTTCTGTCCGGAATCCGGCCGAAACCGGAAGTTTGGAGCTATATCGCAGTAAAGCCGCGCAGAAGGAATTTCGAAACTAAAAGCCTGCCGGTTGTCTATCATTGTGACGTCGCATGTGACGCACTGCAGAGCGGGTCAGCACGCTTGTTCCACTTTTTCCTCTGAAATACTTTTCAACTTTTGTTACATCCTCCCGCGCTAGCCAATGAGAAGACTACAATCGAAACTGTACTGTCCCGCCATCTAGAGTATTCTAGAGATTCACGGACGAGGTTGAATCACGCTGCTCCAGCTTAGATAGAAAAAAAGGACGAAAATAGTTGGTGACAGTTGGTGTGTTTTGGGATCAGATTTCAAGGATTTTAGCTTGGGTTAACACAGCTTTAGGTCTGACTGCCCTTTGTCAATGTCCAGTGTATATCGCAGAACCTCTCTTTCATTCATGGGCAAGAAACCATTCATCATTGGGGTTGCTGGTGGGACAGCATCAGGGAAGGTAAGAATACTGGACTAGCCTTGACTTGACTAGCCTAGGCCTAACTGGAGCCTATATTGAGTATTTCTGTCAGACTAAGCACAGTCTAGTACACTAGCTCCTTTTCAGGCACGGTTCTCAAACGTCTAGCTAGGCTAGGCCAGCTAGGGTAGCCACTAAAAAAACAAATAATCAAACCTGAGCTTTTAGTTTTGAAGATCAGTCACAGAAAGTGATTCTCCTATTTTTTAGCTTTGATTTGAGGCCAAAATCACCTCTCTATCTTGTCTCTAAGCATCTTAAATCTTCTTTAGAAAACAGTATTTTACATAAGAAAATGCCTATGTTCATCCATTGACTTTAGGGTTTTGTCCATCTAGTGACCAGCTTGAAACTATGTGCTTCAATGAAATTCTATGAAACTGGGTGATTTTGAGCTGGTTTTGAGTGCATGGGGAGCCCCAGCAAGTGAGTTAGATGAGAAAATATGAATATGATCATCAAGGTTACAATCCAATAGACCTATTGCTGCTATAGGCTGCTGACTTTTCCTCCTTAGTATCAACAAATTTTTGTAGGCAAGTTCAGCTACGGTACTTTTTTTTACATCTAAATTTACATTGAATTTTAAGAAATAATATTAAATAGCTAGGACATCTTACTGTTAGCCTTATAAAATAGACAATTTTGTCCTGAATGCAATGGTATTTTTAAAATATTTTTTGGAGATGTTTTAGATAGGTAAAACTGATAAGGAAAATTCACAGCAATTCATGCATTCATTACAAAAAAATCGCCAACTTTTGCCACTAGGTGTTTTTGTGGCTACCCTAGTCTAGCACCATGCCTGGGTGCTGGACGTTCAAGCACTGTAGTCTGTACCTTGGATTCACTTGGATTTCATGTATGGTGCATGGATTCCAGTATACAGTGCATGCATGAAAAACACAGTTTCTGTCACCACAACTTATCAACGGCTCGGATAGGGCTGAAATTACTACCAAGAATTAGAGAAATCAAAGACAATCCTTATCATATTTTTCCTAACAAAAACAAAAGGACGCGACTGACGATGGAGATGAAAAATCTGACTATCTATTTTCCATGTAGAGTGCCCCAGTCAAGCACAAATCCTCAATTTTTGGGCATGGTGCCCCAACGTCAGGGCATGCCCCAAGGTATGGGCATGGTGCCCATACGTTGGGGCACCATGCCCTCGAGCATGGGCATGGTACTAGCATGGCACCCCCATGATATTTGGTTGAACTGAGATTGATTACATACCTAAATAGGGCCTTCTTCCTCTTCCAAGAAATGAATGAATTCCCCTTTTTCCCTTGAAATGGATAGGTAAACCATGGTAAACCAATAGGAAAAAGTGGTCTTCATTAAAGGCTAAATTCCTTGGAAGGCTAAATTCCTTGGAAGTTCTCTAATATTTTTAAAATTGGAAAAAGAGGTTAGATAGAACATAAGATCAAGTATCTTGTGGTCTAGGAGAAGAAGAAGGCCCTATTTAGGTATGTAATCAATCTCAGTTCAACCAAATATCATGGGGGTGCCATGCTAGTACCATGCCCATGCTCCAGGGCATGGTGCCCCAACGTATGGGCACCATGCCCATACCTTGGGGCATGCCCTGACGTTGGGGCACCATGCCCAAAATTGAGGATTTGTGCATGACTGGAGTGCCCTAGGAGCCAATATTCTGGTTGACTGTTAGGTAGAAAAAGCTGAGGCACTGGACACTTTGCATGCAAAACCCTTGACTATGTAGAAAAGGAAATGAGGTTTTTCATCTCCCTCATCAGTCGCGTCCTTTTATTTTTGTTATGAAAAATATGATAAGGATTGTCTTTGATTTCTCTAATTCATGGTAGTAATTTCAGCCCTATCCGAGCCGGTGCTCAGTTGTGATGACAAAAACTGTGTTTTTCATGCATGCACTGTATACTGAAATCCATGCACCCTACATGAAATCCAAGGTACAGTGCTTGAATGTCTAGCACCCAGGCATGGTGCCAGACGTTTGAGCACCATGCCTGAAAAGGGGCTAGTGTACTAGAGTGACTAAGCACCTGTAAAATAGTTAAATCTGTTGAAAGATGTGTGTTTCAGAACATGTTTACAGATAAATCATTCTCAGCACTCTTAATGACTATCTCTCCTTGCTGATTCAGACAGGATTCAGAATCTCAGTTGGAAGAATGAGAGAAACCAGTGCTGTGGAAGAAAGAGAGAAACGGTATCACAGCTGCTCTGAAAGATCGCCGTGATTGTCTGACACAGGATTTGAGTTGTTGAGTTTGAGTCATTACATAGACGTTTACTCCTTATTCCTGAGGATCAATGGCGTGTTTTGGACTTTCATTTAGAGTATTCAGAAATCTTGGTACTGTGGTGACAGAATTGAAGTCACAGCATCCCGCATTGTTACAGTATAAGATAGTCAATAGTTGCATTTTTGCAGATACCACAGTATCTGTTACCATGGTAACTGGATCTGCAATCAGTCATTTCAGCGGTTGAGATGGTATCTGATACCGGGGCATCTGAATAATCATCCAGGTTGTTTGTTGTTACTGGAATTGGAAACCTAGGAAAACATAATTCAAAAACAGGAAAAACAGAGTCTCCAGTGCTGCTCCGATGTCTATCCATTGTGGAATAAACAAAGAGGCAAATACACACTTTGTTCAAGATCGCCGAGCTTAGACAAGGCAACAACGAAGCGTTCCACTCTCTGAGTGTCCATATTTTCATCAGTTGTGTTTTTAGAGTAATGTCTCCGTAAGTTCTGTTTTAGAGTGATGTTTTACCATCAGTTGTGAATTGGAGGATTGAGACAATGGGCCATTTGTGGCCTGAGCTTTGGCAAGATCTTATAACAAACCCCATAGATTAAATAAAAAAGGAAAAGGTTTTTACCAGGCTTTTACCAACTGGCTGGTCGTTTTTACCATCTGTTTTTTAGAAAAATGGCTGTTTTAGACAAAAACTAAGTGTTTTTGACAAAAATCAGCTTTTCATAAAAGTGACTGTTTTTTAGAAAGAATGGACTGATCTTAAGAAAAATTATGGCATCACAGTCTGAAATTGACTGCATGGTCTTCTTATTTGGAGGCTAAGCCAGAATCAGGATTGCTGGTGATCAGATTGTTATTGTTGTTGTTTATTTCAGTCAACTGTTTGTGACAAAATCATTGAGCGCCTTGGACAGTATGACGTCGAACAGCAAGAAAGACGGGTTGTTTGTGTGTCACAGGACAGCTTTTATAGAGAATTGACACCCTCAGAATCAACAAAAGCCAAACTAGGACAGTTTAATTTTGACCACCCAGGTAAGTTGATTAGACTATTCACCTTAGTCTTACCATTCAGTGACTCCAGTGAGATACCCCTTGTTCCCTTCAAAGCGGCCTGTTGGACTGTTTTTGATTGGATGCTATATATATAGAGCCGAGTAGTCAGGGAGGTGCCGGACGCGTTTACACGTATAAACCGTTCTAGGGACAATAAGTAGAGTGACAGGCCGCTTTGAAGGGAACAAGGGATATCTCCCTGGATGGTAAGAATAAGCTGGACTAGTGTCTTTTGTTTGCTTTTCGACCATGAGTCTTTTTTACCGCTCACTTTATCCAAGGGATTTTTGTTGTGACGGAATTGTACAAGCTCTTTTTTGAATCTTCATTATTGTCCACCCAAGAGCTTGACAGAATTTCACCAAAACATGTCTTTGTTGCTTGAGGAAGCTGAAAAAATGTAACAGGCAGTTGTACCAATTGTATTTAACCTGTATGACAGACTTTGAGTCAGAAAATCTATGAACGTGTCCTTTTCCTTGTAGGACAGATCACTGTATGCCCTGAATAGCAAGTCTGTTCAATGCACTTATCTTCCCCCTTTTATCTGTTTTTCTCTGGTTGGGGATTAATTATCAGATCAGAATATGCATTCAGTCTTGTATGTTATTATTGATAGGAAGAGTTAGTAGAAGAACAGGGAAAAAATGTGGATCGTGTTTCACCGAGAATACATTTGACAGTGATCCCTGTAGACAATCACTGAGCTAAAGAACTTCCCTATAAAGCATAGTACCATGAGAGTAAATTTTTTTGTAGTTCCTTGTATAGTCTCTTATCTTTGTCTCTTCTCGTATCTTTTTTTTTCAATTTATTTTCCATACTCTAGCCTACCTTTTTTTTACTCTCTCAGCTGTACTGAACAGATAAATTGCCTTCGTTCATGATGATGTTCTGCTTTCAGATGCCTTTGACTATGATTTGATCTTGAAAACACTAAAACGAATAACAGCTGGGGAAGCCTGTGAAATACCCGTATATGACTTCAAGACCAATGCAAGGTAAGTTTGCGAAATCTTCGTTGGAATCTAAGACATGCGTCTGTAAATGTTTAAGTGCTGATGCATGCCTCTACAGGATTGGTTACAGAAAGATAAAAGAAACAACTGAAACGAGACAAAGGAGGTATATGCTTACCATGAGATTTGGCACAAAAATACTAGCTTCCGAATTACATCGGGACATTTTGCCCGAATTCTCCGAAAAAAGAAGTTGCCGAAACACAAGAATGACACAAAACCTCACAATGAATCAGAAGAAGCAACTGGGTTCTCCTCCAACTCATTCATCAGAGCGTTACCTAAAGTCTTTTGTACCATACTTTGCTAAACATTTTAACTGCTCCTAGCTACGGTATGTAATTTTGACCTGTTCATGTGATCTTTTTGTGAGCTGAGTGCTTTTATTAAAAAACCGACATTTTGACAGCAACAAACGGACAGTCTTCTCGGAATCTTCTGTAACTCAAAGTTTTCCGAATAAGAGTGGATGGAGCCATAAGGGAAGTAGAATGGATGAGTATTAAAAATAATAATAATAATGTGTGTTTAACCCACAAATCGTATAAGACGGAAATAGTCGAGTACAGAAGAAAGTAAAGAGACTGAAGGTAGATGTACGTTGCCCGGCAACGTGTAAGTGTTGCAGCAACCTTTGGTTGGAGTTGCCGACAATAGTGTGTTACTTGTGATTTTGTGTCTGAGTTGTCAACCTTTCGAAACTTTTAAAATGGTATCTCCCGAGAAGAATCTTCTTCAAGAAAAGTGATGACACATTCCTTAAAGACGGTCTGTAGGTACATTAAATAATTTGCAAAAGTTACGAAAAAACTTCTCAAGCGTCATACAGACGAATAAGCCAATGAGAGGGCCAGGCGCAAGTACGCCGTTTCGGACAGTTCTCTGTGGAGAACAGATAATTCCTCCGTAATACCTGGGAGCGAGTACTTACTAATAACACCAGTACACCGTGCAGTCCCATGGTATCAGTCCTATCCTAATACCTAGTGCCAAAATTTCCTGGTATTGCCCTGATGTTAAAAGAAAAAAGTTCCAGCGGACGATAACAGCAATAATTACCGCCCGCTAAAAACTGTTATCGCCCGCTGACAACTGTTATCGCCCTGTGATAGCAGGGCCCCTGGTGTTATAATCATTATCGCCCTTGCTTTTCTTTCGGCTATCACCCTCAGCAAGGGCGATAATATATAATAATCTTAGAATTCCTTTGCCAAAGTACGCTGTATCTTTTAACCGGGCTCCTTTTCAGGGTTGAAGGCGAGTTCTTGATGTTGTACCCAGCTGATGTCGTCCTTTTCGAAGGAATTTTGGTCTTCTACACATCCGAGGTGCGGAGTCTCTTCGACATGAAACTGTTTGTAGACACAGATGCTGACACGCGGTTGGCAAGAAGAGGTAACACATTGCAATTTGGGAGGAGGGGCGGACATACAAAGAAAATGTTGGAGTGCAAGCCTTTAGCGGGTGTAGCCGGTGCAGGAGCCCAAGTGCAGAATGCAGATACCGTCTGTGGCAATCCTTGGCGTGTGTGATGTGCTGCTGAGGATAAGTCATCCGGCGGTTCTCTTGTTTTTCCTTGGTCTTTCTTGCAGTCTGCACTGTAAAAAGAAACTCTCCGCTTTCAGATAACCTAATCAGCAGTATTTTGCATTCTAGCGTTTTAATCCTCCATCGGATTTTAGCTGTCCGAATTCGGAATAAAAATTTCCGAATTCGATGATGCACAACTACTAAAGTCCAATGTATAGGAGATACTTTTTACAGTGTACCCATAGCTGATCTTGCACTGCTAGTTTTACGGAACCACTGTCCGTAAACAAAGGGCCAGACTCCTCAAAAGCCAAGATCATTGCTCCAGGCTATGATATAGTTACTAGCGAGTCCGTTCCAATCCTCTATAAATGGTTGATATATCCTGGGGGATCAAAAAACGGGTTTTAACACTAGGAAGCAGTCACCAGTACATTCAAAAGTGGTGACCACCAGTGAGTACTCCGGTAGAAAAGACCGCAGCTCTTTTCTATTTTTTGCGGTCAACCACTGCAGCCACTGCACCTAAGCAAATAGGGAGCTGCCTAGGGCCCCAACCTCTGAAGAGGCCCCCGGCCAAGGGCCGAAGGGGTAAATGTGAAATTTATTATGTGTATGAAATTTATTATATGGTACTTGTTTATTTCATTTCTAAGACTAAGTCTGCTTGTCTATTTTCTGAATTTAAAGTACGTGAAATAAATAAAATATTATTTTAAGTTTTTTTTTGCTAAATTACAAAAAGGTGGCCCCAATTCTGTTAATTGCCTAAGAACCCCATCTGGAAACAGTCATGAAAGTGAGAGTTTTTGTGTTATACATAACAGGAGATTACAGAAGCTCGATTTCCCAAACAAATATTGATCTTGTAAAATGTTTGGGGATATTTTGTGTTCATTGTGTGGGTTGTTGTGTATAATAATAGTGATACTGTTTATTTAGCAGAAAGGCCATACGCACATACAGTAAAACACATGTAGGCTAAACAAAATAAACGGTTACACCTTCCCCAGTCTAAACTAATATGTCTATTAGAAATTTAAGTGCTTTCTTTACATATTTCGGAACTTCCAGGATAAGGTTGGGATTCGTGGCCAAACCATCCCCAACAAATTTACCCCTCAAATGCGAAAGTGCCTGACACTGGGGAGGAAGTGGGCCTGATTCTCCTCCTTAATCTTGCAAAATGGGCAAAGGTATGTCTCCCTCGGACCGCTTTGCTTCCTGTTAAAAAGTTTCTTCTGACAGAAGAGTGGCAGTCGACTATTGGGATGGAACTGGAACCATGTTTTCAAAGCCCAAAGAGCTTAAAGAACATCGCACATTACTTATTTACATACTTCTGTTGCAGTTTTGAGGGACACCAAAGAAAGGGCAAGAGATCTGAACAAGGTTTTACTACAGTATACGACGCTTGTAAAGCCAGCCTTTGAAGAGTTTTGTTTACCCGTAAGTTATATTTCTGTTGCCTTAGATTGTGACATGCTGGTCGTTTTCTGTTTCTCGGAAGTTCTAAGCGTAGGATTTTTACAAAGTCTGAAATTTGGAAAAAAATTGAACCGACCTTTTGGAAACTATAGGAAAGAAATAGTAAGCCGTATTTATTCAAATCACGATTGTTCAGTTGAGCGATTGGAAGAAGGCTATGATTGCAAACGCCACTTCAAATTTACGTCTGAAATTCTTCGCCAAAAGAGGGTTTCTTATTCTGATGTTACGGTTATTGTTGTTTGTTATTGGTTGTTACCATTAGCTTGCCATAGTTTTCTTTGACTTGGATTTTTTTTTTTACCAATCATCTAGGCTGAAATTTACCTATTCCTGAATTTTCAGTCTTGCTTCGGTGCTTAGATTCACGTGACAACCCAGAGTGGAGTTTCCAATCGTAATTCAATCCGCTGGGAGCGCTGAATAATGTTTGCTGAATGTTTAGAAGCATCCTTCAGTGTTAGGCTACTCACTTTCCACCTATCTCAAGCTTTTTCTTTGAAAATAATAACTTATGTGGCCTCTAGTAATTTATTAACAAACCTCGGAACAGCGAACGAATCACTAGGAGATCTGTCGTCATTCGCGAGCACTACTGCTCATGTGATTAGTCTCGGTATCATTTATTTGAAAAAAAATCGGTTTTTCTTCCTAGATGAAAAAGAACAATTCGTGCCTTAGGACATACAAATTACGAGTACTTGGTTCACAACAAATTTAACACAAGAAATATGAACTTTATTGGAAATTTATGAACACTTTGGTTATTGGTGTCATTGGTTCCCCAGAGCCTTCCCAGCTTGTGGAAAAAGAGATGTTAGCTCTTGTTTCTTCTGACTTTATTTTTTTTTTTCAGACCAAGAAATTCGCCGATGTTATCATTCCTCGTGGCGCGGAAAATACTGGTAAGTCCGCCCGAATCTTTTAAGCTACGTGCACACACAGTCCGGTAAGATTCGCATGCGAAATTCGGGTCACCATACAGAATCCCGCACGCGATGCATCAAAATTTCGGAGTGAAAAAATTCGCGTTCGACTGCGAAAATTGGACCGTGTGTTCATGTACCTTTAGCGTTGAGCTATTTTGGACACGTCAGCCCCGCCTCCTTTTACTTTGAAATCTGATAGTTTTATCCGTTGGCTGCTAAAAGTTTTAGCCTAAAACTCACGGACCGAGAAATTGATTGAATGTTAAGGCCGAGTTTGCTTCACTTGCCGCTGACTTGCTCAGATTCGATCTGTATCGGAAACCGAGAATTGGGCTCAATTTTGAGTGTGTTATTAAAAATAATCTCACGGTTGAGTATACTGGATATGCCATATGAAAATGCTATCAAATGGCAAGAAGTGCGATAAGTATGTTATCAGCCCTAATGATCAAAAGATCCTGTTACTACAAAACTGCCATCACAGATAACACAAGGATGTGCGGTTTCAAGGATGTGACTTTGAAATCGTTATCCAGAGGGAGGTTTAGGGGGTTCAAGCCCACTCCAAAACATACAAAAATAATCGTTTTTTGTATGCTTTAACCTCTGATCCGTGTTTTGTCCTACTGTTAATGGAATAGGTCCGACCCGCGGTAGACCCCCCCCCCCGAAATAAATTCCTGGATCCGGACCTGATAACAAGCATAGCCACGAAGAGCCGAAAAAGCATCTGCTGACTTTTTTGTTTGTCATCATGAAATCGGAAAGTCAGCAGATTTTTTTTCTGCTTCCTGGCAATGCATGTTATGCATAACATTTAGTGTATGACATTTTCAAAATTACAACAGATTACATCCCAATTGTTGTCTGTTGAAACTGCGCATCCTTGTGTAATATGTTATGAAACTTCTGACAGTGTAAATTGTCGCATTTGGAGAGTTAGGGCCGAGTTTGAGGACGTATACTTCGAGGAACATCTTACCATCCGTCTATAATTTATTTGAAACTAAATATATAATTGATATATTTGTCATCTTTGGAAGTTCTTAGTTAGTGCCTTCAATCCACTGCTGAGTAATAGACTTATAGCAGAACTCCTAATGGAAGCGTTTTATCCGCGGCGCACTTGGATGCCACACGCTTTTGAGTGTTTGTTGCGGAAACACAAGTGTGGGCCACACACTCGACCCACAAGTTGAATCTCGCGAAAATGCCGTCTTTTCTGTGGCGGTACTTTCAAATGTCTGAAAATTAAGATAAAATCCAGACAAAATATTAATAAGTAGAACTTCAGTCTTTACCTATCTGTACCATAAGGATTCTTTGCTAATCTTTTTATTTAGACTTTAATTTACAGCTAAATTTGAGCATCCTGCCAAAATCGAAAATCACCTCGACAGTTGTTTGTCAAATGTGAGCCAACAGCATCAATCCTTTTTGGTCGCAGAAACACACTTATGGGCCACACAGACCTTTGTGGGATCGTTGAAAAATGCTTTAGAAATTACCTTTTCACGATAAATGGTTCAGAAATATTGTTTTACTTGCACCGTCAAATTAGTGATTTTCTTGTTTGCATTCGCATGTCTACTCTGTCAAGACTTCCGCTCTTCGAAGCGGTGGTTTGATGCAAAATATTGAAAACTGCGCGCGCCGTGAACCGTGGTTAAAAATTGGAAAAGTCAAGCAAAAGAAAAGGCGTCCTAACACGAGGCATACCTGTTGTCCTATCAACTCCGTCTCATCGGTTACTTTTTGGGATCCCAAAACGTAAGTGGAGGGGTACCTATGACGTCGCAAATGTTGTCCGTCTGTCTTTCTGTCTGTGAGCACGATAACTCTCGAAGGGAATGAGATATTTGATGAAACTTGGTGGGAGGATGCTTTGGGTCAAGGGAAAGGTATTCGTAGACGGGCTCTGTAGTCCTACATTTAGGGGTGGGGGAGGGGGGATATTAATATAGTTGATTTAGGGGTAAGGAGACATGCTGAATCCGAATATGAAAGTTCTTTTATCGCCGGCCAAGTAGTTCACCCGGAATCCGGCGAAAACCGGATACAAAATTTGTCGACCAATTTTCGGCTATAGTAGTCCCTACCTCTTTGTTCGAAAGC
The DNA here is from genome assembly GCA_023053555.1 of Branchinecta lindahli. Lineage (NCBI taxonomy): Eukaryota > Metazoa > Arthropoda > Branchiopoda > Anostraca > Branchinectidae > Branchinecta > Branchinecta lindahli. The sequence goes on from JAKZAO010000004.1 coordinate 20,612,604, forward strand.
TCTGATCGTCGATGACGTCATTCTTTTTGTTTATGAACGTCGGGGGGACTCCAGTCGCGTTTATAACGCGCAGAGATGGATCTAATCGAGGGTCGAAGGGTTGATATTTGTTGTTAAAACTGCGGATCCACAGGTCAAGTTCGTAGATGGGTCCTTTAGTCCTATATTTGGAGGCAGAGGAGGGTTTTGAATTTTCGGTTATAGGGGAGGTAATGATAATATGAAAGGCAGAAAAAGTAAGTGGGATGCTTTAAAAAGAAGTGTTAGTCTCAATCACAGCATTTCGGTTATTTCTTGCAAATATTCTGAAATTTGCCTTTTTTCGTTCCAGTTGCGATCGACTTGATCGTGCAGCACATACGCGAAATTGTCCGCGCCCGTAACGGAGGGGTCTGGAACGTTCGGCGTCCGTCTGAGGAGAATGACAGCACAACGGACAGTGAAATCTCACAATAGCCTAACGTTGGAAAACAGCCAGTTTGTTTAAATTTCCGAAATGCTGTGATGGGAGATGGGTGTTTTTTAAATCTTGTGCGCACGGTCCCGATTCCTGGTGACCGGAATTCCGGGTGGAATTTTCTAATTTTAGTTGTTTCCGGCCGGGAGTAGGTAAATCCGGCCAGAAAATAAAGAAATTGAGGACAACAGCCAGGACTCTGGGACATTTTCCCGGGCCGTGTTTCCAAGGCTTTGTTCTTAATTTTATTTCCGTAAACGACGCATCATCTTACAGTAACCTTTGAATCTGACCATGCATAATAAACAGTTTCAGAATCGCCAAACCCTAAAGTAGGGTTCTTCCCTTTTCCCTTCTTCATTAATTGTCAGTTATGATAACTTGATCGACTTTTAAAAGTAGCATAGTTCATGCCCAAGACTTTTTGACCGTTATCGTAAGATTTTACGAGTTGTCAAATCGTCTGGTTGACTGTCCCCAATTCCCCTTCTTGATTATATGTCATTTATTTTGCGATCTTGACAAAACTTATAATGACCCTATTTTTGGCAATTTTGCAAATAAGCTATTCAGCCCAGACTGGCTGAAAATAAAATTTGGCGCTAAACGGAAAGTCAGCGGAGATTTATTCTAGCGATATTTCAGCCCTTATTGGCAAGGGTTCTCGTGAGGCACAAGATCACGAAAGAAAGAATTTCAAGTTCGTCTTTCTAGCTTGAACCAGAAGGGACACAATACCTTTAAAATAAATCACAGCTGACTTTCTCATTCAATGCCATGAAATAATTTTGCTAATTTTTTTTTCGTAAATCTTGTTTCCTTCTGCCACCAGTGTAACTATATCTTCAGCCAATCTCTGTCTTTATCTCAGCAAGAACTAATAAATTAGGTATTTATAAGTTCTTGATCTCAGTAGTCAATGCGAAGAAGAGCAAAATAACACTAGGGAGTAGCGCCAAGACTTGGTGCTACGCACCTGGCTAAAGTGACACACACTCGAATAGCAGTGGCACTAGCAGCACTAGCGATAGAGAACGTCCCTACTGGAACTCAGTCAGTCGTGCACCAGCGCTGGCTCCGATAACTCCATATTTCGAAAACAGCAAAAAAAAGATACAACCTCCCCTGTTTCCTCAATGTGTGCAGACATTATAAATTTTTAAACCAGCAGGTTTGTGTCACTTTAAATGTCGCGAGCGTAGTGGGTGGCGCTACGACTAAGGCCCGTTTGTGAAGTAAGGAAAGCATAGGTCTTGGCGATAACCTCTAGTGTTATTTTGCTTTGATGCGAAGTTATTTGCGAACTCCAGATGGCTATATCCGTGTCTCGGAGAACAGAGATCTTTTCCGTTACTGTTAAGTGTGCAAGCTGTAGTTCAAGTCAGCTGGTTATTATCTCGCTTATGACGATAGATGAAAGTAGGTTTACCCGTTTGCCTTCATATTAGTGTGGCTTCTTAGATCGGACACTGTCGAAATGTGACTGTGCAGACTGTGGGTACCAGAGCAAAAATAACACTAGGGAGTAGCACCAAGACTTGAAAAAAAGTGACACACACTCGAATAGCAGCGACACTAGCACCACTAACGATAGAGAACGTCCCTACTGAAACTCAGTCAGTCGTGCACCAGCCCTGGCTCCAATAACTTTATATTCTGAACACAGCAAAAAAAACAAGAGCTGTAAGCTCATATGGCACTTGCATGGGTTGAGATGTAGTGTTTGATCAAACGTACTTTTAAGGTTACCTTTGCGGTTCAGATGCGCACTTTAAGGGAGCTAGAGAAAAAGTACTTTGTTTTAGAACTTGGCTGTAATGATACGCACTTTATAGGCAATAGAAATTCATCTGTAAGAAAAACTATTGAGACAAAACGATCACAGGCCATTAGGGATCATTGATATATACCGTTTGGTAAAAAGTATTTTTTTTTTCACTTTTCGGTTAAAATGTGCACTTTAAGGGTGATAAAATAAATGTTCAAGCAAAACCCTTGCGGCACAAATGATCATGGGTTGAGATGTATCGTTTGATGAAAAAAAGTAGTTTTCGACCTTGCGGTTCAGATGCGCACTTTCAGGGAGCTAAAACTTCATTTGTAAGCAAAACCCTTGAGGCAAAAATGATAATGTGCTCATGGGGATCATGAAAATGTATAATTTGCTTAAAAGTATTTTTCGAAATTTGCGGTCAAGATTGGTACTTTAAGGAATGTAGGATTTGGAAAGTGGCGATTTCTGAGCCAATCTTGTCGAATCTCTAATATTCCAGCCCAGTTCGATCGTCCTAGCACATCTGGAAGTACCTTAAATCGCGATCACCGGAATTCCGGACCCTCCCCCCCCTCAAGCTCCCCCACAGTCGCCGGAGCCAATCCGGTTCTGTAAGTGATTTATCCAGAGCATCTCTTTATTATTCCCACAAAGTTCGATCCCGATCTCCCCAGTCTGAGCCGGTCACGTATTTTCTGCCCCCCCCCCCCCCCCCCCCATTGTTGTCGAATCCGGTCCGGACATGACAAAGGACACCAGAGACATGTCCTCTGATCAATTATCAAATTTCACTCAAATCAGATCAACAGTTCCAAAGTTACGCATGACTCAGTATTCCGGATTCCCCCTCCCGCTACTCCCCCCACGACTATATCGGATCATGTAAATTTTTATTTATAAGTCAGTTTGATCGGGTCCCTGATTCGCCTCCCAAGTTTCGTCGTGAAAATCCCCAAAACCACCATTACCGGAATTCCGGGAAACTCCCCTCCACCCCACCCCCCCCCTAGTGTCCGGGTCCAGTCCAAATGTATAAAGGATTTATCTGGAGCAGATGCTTGTTCTTCCCAGCAAGTTTCACTCCGATCCCTCCATTCTAACCGTTTCTCGAGATTTCCGGTCTCCCCCCCCCAACTTCCCCATAGCTGTCGAAATCCGGTCCGGACTTTAAATGGGTCATCAGAGGTATGCCATTTATTCAGTTATTAAGTTTCATTCCAATCCGATTATCCGTTCGAAAGTTACACACTACTCCAGTTTTCCGGATTCCCCAGCCCTCCACTCCCCCCCAGGTGGTCGGATTGGGAAACTGATTATTTCCAGGCTAGTCCGGTCGGGTCCCTGATGCTCCTGCCAAGTTTCATCGTCCTAGCACATCTGGAAGTACCCCAACTCGAAAAAGTGTGACAAAAACTACTTAATTCTCAGAATTCCCCGGCCCACCACTCCCCCCCAGATGGTCGGATCGGGAAACTGATTATTTCCAGGTTAGTTTGGTCGGGTCCCTGATTTTCCTGCCAAGTTTCATCGTCCTAACACATCTGGAAGTACCCTAACTCGAACATGTGGGACAAAAAAATTCGGACAGACCGACCGACCGACGGACGGAATTGCGATCGGTATGTGGCACTTGAGCCAGAGGCTGCAAGTGCCATAAAAAAGCAGACCGCACCGTAGCTTTACCAGAAATTTAGTATGTCACTTAAAATCCCGCAAGCGTAATGGGCGGTGCTACGACTAAGGCCCGTTTGTGAAGTAAGGAAAGCATAGGTCTTGGCGCTACTCCCTAATGTTATTTTGCTCTTGTGGGAACGGACCGTGTAACTTGCCATGGATCCGCGTCTCCCAGAAGGAACATAAACTAAATTGTCCAATGTGATATGTCGAGTGTCCAATCTATGTACAGCGTGTTCGACCCTTCTAACAATATATTGTCAGAAGTTTCATAACAGATACGCATAACACTTTCAAGAATAACACCTTTTCACTTAGAAATAAAGTGTTATGACCAATTAAGTTTACACTATTTCGTGCCTAGATCTCCAACAACACCTCTGGTAAAAATACTAACAGGAACGAAAGAAACATAACAGATAACATCCCAAAGTGTTATCTGTTGAAACCGGGCATCCTTCTGTTGTCGTTATTTAACTTCTGACAGTGTGGTATTTTTTTTACCAGTTGTAGGTGTTGTTGCCGTTGTTGGAGATCTAGGCACGAAATGGTGTAAACTTAATTGGTCATAACACTTTATTTCTAAGTGAAAAGGTGTTATTCTTGAAAGTCTTATGCACGATCTGTTATGAAACTTCTGACAGTGTAGCAACTATTAGTTACTATTTTCGTTTGAACCCCGTGAAAAGTTACTACGCCGACGATTCCAGTAACTAGTTCCTTACAACGCTCGGGAACGTAGTTAGCGTGGCAACTACGATCTCTGTGACATGATTGGCCCCGTCAGCCCGCGGCACGATATTTTGAACAAAAATAGAAAAATATGTCCTAGCCTTGACGCCAAGAAGCCAGGATTCGTGACGTCATGCGTAGTAAGTAGGGTGGAACACGCTCGTAGTGTGACAGAAATGAAGTCGAACGTGTATGGTGGCCTTTTTATCGTGCAGTATCGATTTGTAATCCCCAAAAGCCACCAGAATATGATATTTCAGTGATGTTACAGAATCGGAATCTGCAGCAAAATGGATTATATGGATTATTTGTAAATGAATCTTTGTGAGCTGCTATTTGTTGTATTTTGTCCACCTGAAGAGGTTGCCCGTGATAGGTCTCCGAATATCTTGTGAATAACTTGCTGCTTAGTTTGGACTTGGTTTACTAACAAGCCCATCAGGCGCACTGTATTAAACTTGGCCTGAATAATTGTTGAAAGTAATTCTGGATGAACTTGATTTCCATTCTTACATTCCCAGTTGGATTTGACCGAGGGGGAGGGATGGAAGATTTCGAGCATAAAAGATGGATCGTTTTATATCTCATATTGTAAAATCATATCATAAAAAAATAATAGGTTACAGTAGTGCCCGTCTCTGAATTCTGAGCTCTAGGATAAAGATGTGCCTATGTTTTTATCCTTGTTTTTGCATGCCCTCTGCATAATAAAATGAGTCAGAAGATACTGTTATGAAAGTACCATAATGTTTTCTTCCTTGCTGTTTTCTCCACAAGCTCGTAATACAGCCTTTCATAAAAATCCTTCTTCGACATTTTTCCTACCTCATTATTGTGGCTCCTTGCTCAGTGCCTTGGTGGTAAATGGTGACCAATAAAAAAAAATTCAGTTGTAGCTCAACGAACCTCCAGCTATATTTTAAGCAAACACACTCTGTAATTATTAAGTGGTAGTACTTCCCGTAGAGAAAATCAAATGAACAAAATATTATGGTCCGTTTCTGTCATTGATTTATGATCTACGTATTTCTCAACACGATTATTCTCCCAGAATAATGATTTTCCAGTTGTTTCTAAAGGTTAACTTCTGACTTCGAGGTTTTTATCGGAAAATAAGATTGAGACGGCCATTGAGAATGACCTATCCGAGCCGAAGGCGAAGTAGGTTATGCAAAATATCTACCAGCGGAGCGAAGTTGATATTTTTAAACGACCGTCCAGCTTACCGACCATACCAGTTAACTGGTGTGACTTTTTCGAACAGAACCATCAAAGTTTAACTGAAAAGCCAACTCATTTGTGTGTCAAATAATTTGGTACACTGAATTATTTGGATTCTGCAAAGAGATTTTTTCATTTTCCATTATCTGCTCTGTTTATGAGGCTCAGAATATCTCCAGCCGTCCCCGCAGCGTAAATTCTACTATGACGCGGGAAATTTTAATCTCAACACAAATGCGGCTTTTCAGTGGGCAGTGGTGAGATTGGTGAAGATTGCTTAGCCTGAACAGACAAAAATTGATAAATCTTTCTCGTAAGGCTTACAGCAAAAACACAAGCGCATAGAGGCACCACAAACCACACGGAAATTCCACTATTTGAAAATTGATTATTCGTGAATAGCGGAGCAACGAAGTAACTCATTTTCAGTGGGTCTTCAAGCCAATTTAAGTGAATAAGTGATGGGTAACTAGATTGTCCTGTTCTAGCCCTTTTCGGTTAAACTTTAACAGTTAACCATGAGGTAGTTATGATATGATGGTAGTATGATGGTGGTAGTATGAGTAACCACGAGGTAGTATGATAATCGTCACACAGAAAGTTAGAGGTGGAGATGACTTACTATCAACCTCACTGGAGGTAGCTATGACTTCATATTAACATATCTGGGGGTTGATATGAAGTCACATCCCCTGCTAAATTTGTTTGTGAGGATTATCGTAGTATAATTGACCGTGGGTCATAGAAAAATATACATTACATACCTGTTCGAGAAATGTTATCACAACTTTATCAGAGGCTGAATTCTTGTTCCATTTGATCCTGAACCACGTGGTCGATTGTCGAGAACACAATCTGCAGCTTCTTCTGCAGATGGATCCGGAAGGTGAAGCCAGGCCAAGAACGTCTGAAAGTCCGGTGTGTTGGACACCCCAGATTCCTGTATCTGGAAGGCAGAGGATGTTTGTAGTAACTTAAGAGAGGCATCTGGGACAACAAGCTCAACGATCATTGATAATACAATACAGATTGTCGAAGGAATTTGTTTTACCGATTCAGATGGAAGAACGTTCGAACAGCCCATCACTCTGTCGGTTTTGGAAACACCGTCTGCCAGTGTCTTTTGACGATCGCTAGCCACTCAGCTTGGTCATGTCCGCATTTCTGGCAGAGCTGGTGGATTTGGGACTCGTCTCGAGACGCCTTTTTTCAGGGACTCGGACTCGTCTTTCACGGAGCTGTCCGTCCGCCAGAGCTGGTGGACTCGGACTCTGGACTCGTCTCGAGACGCCTTTTTCAAGGACTCGGATTTGCTGGACTCGCAGCAGCTCTGGTCTGGGGAGGGGCGGATACAGGACAGTAAGTTTATTTCTTCTCTTTTTCAGTTGCCATCGAGCTGATTGTCCAACACATCCAAGATTTTCTCCGATCTCGAACCGAAGCAGCGACTGCAGAGACGCCAAACGAGCGAAAGCGCGCTGTGAACTTCCAGCTCTCGCCGGATGATGAATCACCGCCAGGACGAGAGTTTAGCCGAATGCGAAACAACTCAGAGCCTGCTCTCAGTAGGCCTCACTAAGATTCAGCTAAGTGACATCGTTTCATCGTTTACTTAGCACCTAAGCTTGAAGCCACCGTTGTTTATACGACTATGTTAACGAGAAGTGGACTTTCAAGAAGTGGTTTGTGATCCAAAATTGTGTAAACCTTCTATGTTTTAAGCGGCAGTCCACTGGCAATCACCAGGTCGTCGTAACCGTGCTTGTTTAGACACGGCGTGCTCTTATTGGCTGAAAATCGCTAAAAATGGCGGTTACGGTACGTTATGATAGTTGCGTTTTTGCAGATACCATGGTATCTGATACCACGGTTTAAAGTCGTTTTTGCAGTTATACAAAAGGCGTTTTTGCAGTTGTCGTGGTATCTGGCCAGTTACCGTGGTAACTGATCGTGATATCTGAAAAAGTCATCTGACTTTCATCAGTTTTTGTCAGATTGGTGGGAAAGAAGTTTGGCACTTAGTGATGTGGCTGGATATCAGTTTTTCGGCAATTGTCGTTTTTACAGAGCAACCGTATATTAGATAACACGGTAACTGCAAATACGAATAATTGCAGATCCAGTTACCATAGTAACAGATACCATGGCAAACGCAACTGATGACTTCCGACAGCTTGTGATTACCAGTGGAGATCCCACTTTAGCTGAACGTAAAATTACCCCGGCAGCCTACTATGTTCTGCTCCTCTTCGATCGTAGTTCCCTCGACACCTCCAAGGGCGCTTATACTGAGAGTGTTCCACCCTACTTACTGTAGTTACTACACATGACGTCACGGATCCTGACTTCTTGGCGTCAAGGCTGGAACGAATTTTTCTATTTTCGGCAAAATATCGTGCCGCGGGCTAATCGAGCCAATCACACCACATAGGTCGTATGTACCACGCTAACTAGGCTCCCGAGTGTGTTAAGCAAATAGTTACTATTTCGAGAAGGTTGGAACGATCCGCGTAGTAACTTTTCATTTTCATGTTTGAGCGAAAATAGTAACTAACAGTTACTATTGTTAGAAGGGTGGAACACGCTCACTATATTCTGCTACTCTTCGATCGCAACGAATGTTAATTAACTCGGCCGCGCTTATGGCATTCAAGAAGAGTCGCCTCTCAGATATGGACCTGTGAGAAGCATCTTCCGTTCGCGCTGAATGGAGACATTGGTCGACGTAGATATGACTGCTGTGTGGGCGAAGGGAATTTTTCTGACGCCGTCTTTGTCTGGATCCCTCCGGTTGCTTCTGTAGGGCGGCGTCCGCTAGCAACGCCCTGCGAAGCAGGAACAATACGATCTAATTTTTAGCTTATTTATTTTGGCGAGAAAAGTGCCAATCTTCAAGGAAAGTTTTCCGGCTGATTTGATCAGGACGAGATCCGGATTTCGCTGCCGTATTATTACCAGCAATAACCTCTATGGTCATATGGACCTCCCAGATACCTGCCTACTCGCGTTTTTAGAGCTGTTGTTTCGTCGACGAAAGTACAAGGGTCTATTGTTGTGTTTGCGGTTTGAAGCCCTTTTTACGGTTGTCGTCCGAAGTTCAAATTTCAGTGCACATTTTTACTTAAAACTTTACCAGTTTGCTCTTACCAAAGCTCTCATAGGCTAATGAGGATCTATTGGGTAGACAGAAAGTCCGCTCCCGGTCACATAACGCGTGTATTTTCTGCTTACCGTTATTTCAACCACAACTTTCGTGTACCGTACCTTATTTTACGTATTCCTAACGAACTTTGTTTGCATCTTATGAGGATAGTGATGTACTTTATTTCCATAGTAGCTTGTATTCTACATGCTCGAATTGGATCGTCATTCATGCAAATAATACATGACACAATTACGTAAACAGACAGTTCATCTCTACGTACAACTTACGAATAGCCTTTAACTTAACTGGATAAAAAAATGTTGGGTGGAATAGGGTACAAAAGATTTCTTACTAGTATCTGGGAAGCAGCGTCCTTCTGTCTTTGATGCTTATTGGGCCTGCTACTCGCTGGGGTCTCAAATTCAGCTAAAATGGCACGATGCGCATGTGATCCCCTGTGCTCCCAAACACTATGGTCATTGTTTGGGAGCTAATTAGACTATCATCCGATAGCCTATGCAGCCACCTACAATGATGTGTAATAGTGGAGGTAACGACAAAACCAAAACTCCGTTGGAGTCGATAGCACCTGCATCTCACCGCTCAACTGAAGCTCGGACCTCCAGCTTCTCTGAAGCTTCGTTTCGAAGCTCCGAAGCCTACCCGTAGAGACATGAGCCTCGTTTTTATTGCACGGTGCAGGTCTACTTCTCGGCCGCTTCAGGGCTGATCCTTTCTACGTTCGTTTTTGCACTGCAGTGCTTCCGAGGAAGACGGCAGCGCTTCTCGAGAGTCGCGGACTTGCCTGCCGACCAAGTCCCTGCAGGCTGCAAGGTGCTGCTTCAACCAAGAAGAAATCGTGCAGGCAGTGAATCCAAAAACGCACCTTGTGCAGAACCAAAGAAGTGCTGCAGCAGCGATGCGGCAGCACTATTGCAACAAAAACGAGGCTCTGTTGTCGCAAGATGCAAACAATTTCACGGGCAATGTCTATCTTTGCTTTGTGTTGAGCACATTGATCTGTGTCGTCATAATACTCCACGACACGCCAATCGAATAAAAAATTCCACAAAGATCGAATTTGTAACTGGACGCGGAAGCTCGCAGCCGCATCCAAACTCGGGACTTTTTCGGAACATACCTTAAAGTTCAACTGAAATCTCCCTGTTTCCTGGTTTTACTTCTCAGTAACCATTAGCATCACTGCGACGCCGAGCAAAAGCTTTTTCTACGCGATGCTCAAACTGCTCAGTGATTTTGGGGACGCGTGAGCCAATCCGAGTGCCCCGTTACCGACAAACTAGCGCGAAAAACTGGCAAGAGAAACAAAGAAGCACTGTTGCGTTTTTTGCGGAAGTTATATGCGTTGGATATCTCATCCAGCGTCCAAACCTCTTGCAGCACCATATCATGGGTATCAAACTGCACTATACGTCTTCTAAGGCAGAAAGATAAAATTTATCAAGAATTCATAATAGTTTGAGAAGTAGAAAATCTCCCCCTTCTCCCAGTACATCCTTGCTCGTGCAGTGCAACTCCCGACCCGTGTGAGACACATCACCACAAATTGTTGCACCCTGTCAAAGGAAAACGGACCCGATCAGCGTTGGCAGTACTCAAAGACAATAATAGTGGGAAAGACCGGCGACTCCCGTAAGCCCCATGAGTCGCAACAATCAGCGCCGTTTAGCGGTTGGTCTTTCGTTAAAAAATTGTTCTGTTGACAATTATCCTCCATCTTCAGCAGAATCATCGTCAGAGCGCGTTTTGTTGATTTTTGTCAGAATACAGAAGCTTGGAATAGAGCTTATCTTTCTAACTGAATAATAAAAGTATGTAGTTTGCTGGAAGTTTTTCCGAGATAAATGACAATTTAGTTAAAAAAGTTAAATAATTTTCGCTTTTTCTTGGTTTCTAAGACGTTTCTAAGAAAAGTATGTAAGTTTAAAAAAATAAAAAATATACCGTTTGATAGATGATAAAAAGAGGATTTAGAATATGTATAGTTTGTTTGATTTAGTTGATGCGGTCCTGCTAGGAAAATTGTTTTTATAGTGTTGGTCTTTATAGGCCTAATCTGCCTTTATAGGCTAAAAAGTCGGTGACGTACATCGGTGCGGAGTGGTGCGGTAGGATTTTCGTTCTCAGCACAAACAGTTGTTCTAGAAAAGTTCTTCAAACCTTCTGCAGCTCGTCTGCTACCCCCCCCCCTGTTTTTGAACGGTATCGCGGTCTGGATCCCGGACTATACCATGAGCGTCCACTCTCCATTCAGATTTCCTCTTTAATTGGAATAAAAAGCAAGCAGAAACACAATCAGTTACTTTTTTTTAATGGAACAAAAGTGTTGAATTCACGGGCAACCACTAATTTCACAGCAAATAATCACAGCGCCAATCAACGCCATCTTGCCTTGATTACGTCAAACGTGCCGTTTGAAATTGGACAAAGACCAAACGCTAGGAAGCAGCACGATCGATTTTCAACGACGCGATTTTGGCCGAGTCGCCGGTCTTTCCCACTATTACTGTCTTTGGCAGTACTGACCAGTTATGAAGCCAGGCTATGACTGGAAGCTGTCACAAGTGCGTAAGCGCTCAAACGTGGAGTGTGAAAGTAAAATGTTTATCGCATCTTATGTATAAACAGCGTTAGAACCAAGATATTTCACATCCCCAATAACCAAACGAGCGTTGAACTAAGCTAATTTGAAGTCATCCCGCTTTAAAAGCTCCTAATGTAAACAAACCGCATGAAAAGATCACCGAAGATCATCTTGCAAGAATGGTTTCAATTTCAGTACTGAATGTCTTGCAAGCCATTCCGACCCTTTAAACATCTTTTCAATTAGCAAGGTAAAAAACAAGTACAATAAACCAAATAGTAACAGCCTAATACCCCCTTCGTCACAACTTTTCGGTATTTCTTGGCAAGAGTAGCCTATTCTTCAGGCTAAAGCGAGATAAACAAACCTTTGGAATATCGCTAGAATAAAACGCAGCTGACGTATACGTTTAGCGTAGTCAGATAGTATTCTAACTGACTCTAACTCCCCCCCCCCCGCAATAATGGAATAGTTCCATTAGTAACTTCCAGTTGTTCTTCCCAGCGGAGTCATTTTTCTGTCTACCCGATAGGTCAGTTCATTTATCCTTTAAATTTATGAGTATAGGAACTAGATTAGTCTGTATTGGAAAGCAGTTTATACTACCTGATTAGTTATAAAGCCCAGTGAATAATTTGTCTATGCACTGGTCGATCCTAGTACCTTTCTTTACTCCTTGGAACTAGTCTGTTAATCTCGTGTCGTTGTATTTTTGAGTGACAAATACTATTGTAAATATGTTGTATTTCAGTCAATGATTCTATTGTAAGTTGTTCAGCCAATAAAAGTATATCCGGTTTTCAAAGCAGCTAGCAAGGATGTAACATATGTTATCAAAAGAAAAAATCGGGCCACTTTCAGTCTTGGCTTATTTATAAGCCTAGCTAAATTCGTCATCGAAAAAGTGATGAGTTAGCTGGAAAAGTTCACACAAGTAAGGCGGTGGCTTTTCAGATAAACTTTAACCAAAAACGGTGAAACAGGGGCTCAGAAGTTTCTTGTCTGAATACCGTGTAAACGGATTTCACGCGGGAGGGGTGAAGTATGGTGAAGTGCCCGAGTCGTGTGGTGAAGATGTGGCTTGAATTCGAAAGTTGAGTGCAAGCCGTAATTAAAGAATTTATTTAATTAGATTTATTCAGATTAGATTTATTTATTTATTTAGATTAATTAGAATTTGTTTAATTATTAGAATTTGCCAAATTTATCTGTGTGCCAATTTTTGACGAAAACGAAATCCCACGACTCCAGTTTAAGATTTCCCAGTGTCGCTGTGCAATTTGGAAATCTGCATCAGATAGATTTATAGAAATGTTTCCAGGTCCGACTAGTATTATTATTATCCTTCTTTGCTTCGTTTATGTTTTAATTTAATTAAATTGCTTAAACTCAAGCTCTCCCCTATCTTTCCAGACTTATTTTCCAGTAAGCCTACTCTGTTACGACTTATCTCCTTAGATAGGAGAGCGACGGGCCATGTGTACATTCTTAAGAGCTTAATTTAAATTCTTAATATTTTTCTACTAAATCCACCTTCAATATTTCCTTAAAGAAAAATATCCATAGCCTAAACGAAGAATTTTCGTGTTCGACTCGTTATCGAAAACCTGATGTAATTGTTTCTTCTTCTTTCGTCGTAATTCTATTTTTTCTTCAATTCGTAATAAAAATCAAGCATCATTGTTATTTTCATTGATATGCTTTTGTATTAGCTAAGGACCACTTGCTGTGCTAATGCACTGCTCCCTTTAAGGTTGGACTACTGGTTTATTATACTCTATATGACCAAGAACAAATAATCTACAAGAACCTCCGTCTCCCTTTCACTGTAACATGACCGTGTGGAGTCGAATAAATTCTGATACCCTACCCGATGCAAACGAGCGGGGGAGGAGCTACGCTGAACATCATTATTTGTTACCTCTACAAACAGCTGTATCGCAGTACAACTCCGCAGAAGAATACGAACGCCGTCTGAGTCGTCTTTTACAGCTGATTGGTTTTCTACCATTGTGACGTCACGTCTAATTCGCTGCAGACCGGGTTCTCACCCCTGCAGGCATCCTACGGTTTTTCACCTCGTATGCGCAACGGTGAAGAGTAGACGGGTATCAACTCAAACCTCACAGCGTGTACCTCTAGCTCCGCTCATTTTTATCGTGGTATCGATAGTCGCTGCATGGGACCAAAGACGGAGGTTCTATCAGATTAGTTGTCCGAAACACGCCAGTGAACTTTGGGAAGAACAAGAAACGTCACCCAAATAAATCCCTCTAAATTTATTCCAATCCTGCGCGTAAACCAATCAACAACGTTTGTTATCGTGACGTTTCTAGCTCTTCGCTGGGCGCGGTGATTCATCATCGGCGCGAAGACTAATTTGAGGTTGGTTCAGATGCTCCCCACCAAGGATGAGGTGGCAGAAACACGATTTGATTTTATTTCGTCTCCGCCCGAATCGGTTTTATTTATTTATTTGGCTTTCATCCTTTCTTACGAACCTTATCTTAGATCCTCCTGTGCCACCAGAGGCATCCATGTCATACGAATAGGAGCCAGTCTTCTCTATTGTGGGCGGCTGTCACTCGTCAGGACATCCTCCCACTCAAGTTGCAGGCCTGCATGTATCTTTGCATGTCCGTCTGGTAATGGGTACGGATCGAGTTTCTTGGTCTTCCCGTCGACGTCTCCTTGTTCTAAACGTTCTGGGGGGCGACCACGTAGACAAAAATGACCGTCGCAGGTGGTTTTTGGTAGTTGATCATTGGTCATGTGCTGGAAACGTTTCCATAACAAGCATTGCCAGGAAGAGCCGAAAAAGCATCTGCTGAATTTTCTAATGACAAACAAAAAGTCAGCAAATTTTTTTTTCGGCGCGCGTAACGATTTAATACCTGGAAAACGTCACGCAAAGTTGCTGCACTGTCAGAAGTTTCATAACAAATAACACAATGATGCGCGATTTCAACAGATAACACTTAGGAAGTTAGCTGTTATGTTTTTCAGTGTTACACAATAAAAGGTTTCCACAACAACCATTGCCATGAAGAGCCAAAAAAGCATCTACTGACTTTTCCGATATTATAATGACAAATAAGAAAAGTCAGCAGACATTTTTTCAACGGTGTTTCGGCTCTTTTTTGTGTGTGTATATCAATCAATCAATCAATTTATTTTACTCCAGTAAAAAATTACCATATCACTCACAAATACCTATTTAATGCGTAACGTTTGGAAAACGTAACAGCAAACATACATATTCTTATCTGCTAAAACCACGCATCCTTGTGTTTTCTGTTATGAAAGTTCTGATAGGGTGGTAATTTGAAACTAAAAGTAGATTCGAATAATTAATCCGGTGTATTAGAGGCCGGAAACGAAGAGGGGACAAATATGTTATTTCTTTCACCAGTTCGCGAACCACGGTCTTTGAACTGGTAAATACGGCGTGATTATTGACTTCAGGACACGTCTCTCAACCCCTAACGAGTCACGTACAAATAAGACGACCGAAGAAATCTTTCCGGCTGATTCCAATAGCAAGGGACTTCTAACAAGCTAACTCCTAACGAGATTAGATAATAGAGTGTACCGGCTCCATAGAGATTCTATAATATTCTGGAAAAGGGGAATCCAGGAGAGGAGGGTTCGTCGATATTTCGTTCGTCCGTCGACTAGCGAACACACTCTGATCTGGAGGCTTAGGATATTTCAGTTTCGATGTAACAGTCAGAGGCGTTACTAGCCAAAATGTTTGGGGGGGGGGGACGAGGTATTTACCGACTGGCTGGTCATTTTTACCGACTGGTTTTGCAGATAAAAACGACTGTGTTGACGAAAAATCGGCTAATTTTAAGAAAAATCGACTATTTTTACGAAAAACCGACTGTTTTTAACAAAAATCGACTGTTTCCAAGAAAAAAATCGACTGTTTTTAAGGAAAATAGCGGCGCTTCGCGCCGACTCGGCTATTTTTTACCGACTGGCCGACAACATTGGGGGGGGCGTCCCCCCCTCCCCCCCTAGTAGTGACGGCCCTGGTAACAGTAGTAGCTAATCTGTCAAACTCGAGAAAATAAACTCAAGCTGTCGCAAAACATTAAACGAATAAATTGTGATCGCCATTGAAATCTCTCTGTTAAACATTTTATATCCTTTCCTTCGAAATTCTTGTCAGATGTCGTGACTTTCCCTTTTTATGGCACTTGCAGGCTGAAGTACCATATTGCGATCGTAATGTCTTTTCCGTCTTTCGCTCTGTCAAGGTTTTATTGGTTCGGGCACTTCCACATAAGCTAGGATGGTGAAACTTGGCACGCTTACAAAATGACCCGACCCAATGCTCTAGTCATTTTTTCCCTTTCTGGATCATTCGTGGGTGGGGGTCTTGTGACAAGCCTATGTTGCGAATGTGTAACCTGATTCGAACGAACTTCTATTTATATTTATTTAAATATCCGAACCACATCCAGCCACGGGGGGGGGGGGGGCGGGGGTAATTTGGTGACATGAGTTAGGAACAAACAAATGAATGGATTGGGGTGACACAAAGACTTTACGAATGTCATGTGCTCTAGATGACACTTTACCACTGGGGTCCCGACCTGAACCGTCCTCGGTGGGATGAATAGGAGGTAGGTACTGAAAATTTACCGGACTTACTGATTCGGGTTAAACTTGATTGATTGTAGCAGTGGATGCCCTAAGGAGCAATCCAGTAGACTGGAGCTAATCCAGAAAGAGCAATCAAGATTATCCTTGGCCCGGCATACGCTAGTTGTGAAGAGAGCCTTTCTAGTCTCGGTCTCCCTTCCCTTGAGCAACGTAGGCATGATTTAACAACAAATTTTGGCCATAAATGTTTGAATTCTGAATTTCACAGATCAATCTTCCCTGAGTATGTTGATCAAAATAAAAAGAGACCCAGTACTCGTACTCAAACCCATTCAAACACAGCTAAGTTAATTAATTATCCAGCAGATGCAACTGAAAGATATGCAAATTCATTTGTGCCGTACTTCATTCGTTCGTTTAATAGTTCATAGTTGTACTGATTGTATTATTTGTCACTGACCAATTTCTGTATCCTTTGAATTGTTATGTTGACTTACCTTTGCTAGCTATCTTTGCTATTTTGGTCAATAAACGATGTATATATAGGTATATATGTATGTTATTTGCGTGTCTGAACCGCATCTGGCCTTGTTGAAGGAGTTGGGGTGGGGGAGAGTGTTTTGTGGCACGCGTAAGAAACAGAAGGAGTTGTAACACCTGGAGGGTGTAAAGTTCATATGCCCTAGGTATGACATTTTGGGGCTCGGGCCGGATTCGACTTCGGTGGGTGAAGCTGGAGGGGGATACCGGACAGTGCCTGGAAATGAAATTTCCGGATCCGATTCAAGTGAAACTTAATGGGTGATAGAAGCAGTGGCCCTGGACTTGCCATTCTTGGGTCAGAACTACTGCCGGCTAAGTAGGGATTAGTTGGGGAGGGAGCGGTTAAGTCTCGTGACGTGCTCATTTTTTTTCTACAATGGTCAAGTGCTACATGAGTTCTCCGTTCTTGCTTTAGGTTTGCAGTTATGCCGTTTCTTTCTTTTTTCCTTACGCTCTGTTTTTCCCTAGAATTAGTTACCCTTTACTTTCCTCGTTACTTACCTTAATTAATCAAGTAAAGCCACAAAAATTTTTAGCCACAATTTTTTTTTATTAGATATCAGAATGTCCATACTTGCACTCGCGGGTTTGTACAAAGTGAACAGTGAAGGTTTCGCTCATTGGTGGATCCCAAGTGATCAGCGCTTGTCATCTCTGGTTTTGTACAAAATGTGCTGTGAAGTTGTCTTTGGCCCGATGCACGTGCTCACGTAGCTTACCTTGGCCACCGAAAGGCTCCCGTCCTGAATACCACTGAAGGGTTTGGACATTCAGATCGGGTTTCCCTGCTTGGATGCATCCTTTTCTGTTCTTCAAAAATTTAGTAGGTTTTGTTTGGGTGGACCCGGATGATTCGGTTTGGTGTTTTGTCGGTGTTCTCCCTGACGTTCTTTTGTTTGTTCTTTTTTTTTTATGTCTGATGTGCTGGTAAAGTAGTGCAGTAGATTACGACTCTTTAATGTGGGGTCGCCCCCTTAGGACAGTTGAAAGCTCGTCTTGAAAGCTTGACGGGGCGGCCCCTGCACACTTGTGTTCATTTTGTTTTGTCCATAAATTCCCTCTCTCTTTCTCATTTGTGTTGTTCGTGTTATTCTCTCATTTATTTATTTATATTTATTTATTTATTTGTTCATTTGTTTCCCTCAAAACTGAGGAGTACAATATATAAATTATAAAGCAAAACCATTCCTAAATCAACTATAACCCTTTCAGTAAAATGCTTCGAAATACTATAAAAAATACAAATTATTTCAGCAACTAACTTACAATTACTTACGTATCACATTAATCACCTGTTAAAGAATGTGGATTATTAAAGAATTGTGTTATTCATGAGGACTTAGTTGTCCTCATCAAATTTCTCTAGGTCAATCCGTAGGCTCTAAAATCCTATTTAGACTGTTTCGCAATTTGGAACTATTAATTCAGCTGGATACACGCCTTCGTACATCGAAAACGCGCCAATATTTTGAAGACATTGCTCACAGTCAATCATCAACTTAAGTCAGTCCTTCGAGTGCTTCCTCTCTTCCAGGGACTAGTTCATCTCTTCCCCACGCGTCGGTCCCTGTGCCACTCCGACGCGGAAGCCTGAGAATCCCACAAACGTCCAGAAGTGGGGATAATTTGACAGTATTACGATTGCTTCCTTTGGAGGCATCGGGAATGCCAGACTGGAGTTTACAGCTCGAGAGGTATGTCAAGTCTTCTGACAAAACGGTTCTTACACATTGGCTAGATTCTAGTTCTTCCCGAAAGTGAAGACAAGGCTTCCGGATCTTGGGGATAAATTGCGAAGGTAAATTTTGTTTTTAATAGTATGGGAACAACAAAAATACTCTGACATGCAAGTTCGTAGCATTACCAAGAATAAATAAGCAAAAGAACCCCCCTTTCCCGATCTCTGTAATACGACCATGCGGAGTCGAAAAGATTCCCGATGCCCTGCCCGATGCGAACGAGAGAGCTTGGTAACACAACCCTTATCAGCCATACCGACCAAAAGACCGTAGCAGGCATGTATGAACAGTCTCTGTAGTGATATCGCAATGTTAAACAAGCAATAGTCGCTTACTCTCGACTTTTCTTCTCTGGGGCTCTACCGCGAATCGCGATGAGGTGTTTGTAGAAGTAATAAACTGTGACGTTCCGCGTAGCTCCTAACCTCCACTCGAGAAAGTTGCCAGAATCTGAAAAATCTGATATTTACTCCCATAAAAGTCGTATCTTTTTAAGGTCCCAACTCACCCCGTCCTAAGTGTTCTAGGGACTAGGGGTCCTGTGGAATATTCGTTTATCAGATGCGTGTCCTCCCCATGCCTAGTTATAAAAGGCACACATGACGTGTCGTGTTCCTTGACCTTGCCTTTGCTCTCTAAGCCAGGGTTCTAGACATTCTAGTTCGTTTACTGCAACTTGATATTTCTGAAGTTTATCATTAAACCGCTGTTCCGTGACAATTTATTAGCAGAAGTATAAATAATGAAAGAAAATCTCTGCTTTTTTTTGTTTTTACCTTGCTTGCTCCAGCTGTAAGCATAGACAGCATGTAAGCATTTACTCGTTGTAAGCATAGATTTACTAGGCGGTTGGGCCCCCTTTTGGTAATTAAGAAACAAAAACTTTACATTCATTTATTCAGCGTATTTTGGCACAGAAAGGAAATAGACACGTATCAATACGTTAGTTGCGTTTTTGATCTGAATTCTCAGTCCTCGCTTCTCCGTTCTCGATTTTGACAAAAACACTAATTTTGCCACCTGTTAAAACTTGCTTATACGGGTTGAACATCCGCCCTTTGTTGACCAATCAGGAAGGAGAACGGAAACTCGAGAATTGACTATCGAAGCAACTTCTCGATTCTGCAGAATCGTGAAGCTTTCCCCGTTCTGGATTCTGACTAAAACGCGAAAAAGGGGAATTGGCTTCATCTCAATAGTCATAAAACGCGAAATAGGAGAATTGAGAGGAGACTCGCAAGGAGAATTAAGATAAAACACGCAACTATTCTTACACATTATAATTTTAACATTTACCGCTTTGGCCCCTGGTTTGCCTAGGCAGACGTTCGCCGCTGGATAGCATAACATACTTGCAAATTTTTGCATTAAGATTTTGGGAACCCATCCTTACATATCCATTTTTCACCTTTTCCAAAATGACAACGTGAAAAAAGCAGATTCTATATTTTTTCCTGTTTAATTTCTTCCATCCCTTTTTTTCCTTACGTGTTTCAGTTGTAAGTAGATTTGCTCGATATCAGTCTCGTTACCTTTATAGAAAGGCTGCTCTCAGTGTTAAACTTCTTGACTCGCACAAGTCTCGCAACACCACACCGTCAGAAGTGTCATAACAGATAACACATGTTAGCGCATCCTTGTACTCGTCCTTGTATTAACAGCTATAATGATGTATCTGTTACTGAAATGTTATCTTTTCGCGAAACATAACATTTGAGAGGGTCGTAACAGACATTTGGTCTCGAAGCGTAACACTGAAAAAGGTCATAACAGAAATGTCCTAGGTATCTAACAAGAAATTTAACACAAGGATGCGAAATTATCTGTTATCAGACTTCTGACAGTGTTAATCAACTTCACGTTCTGCATATTGGGTTTGCCCGAGCGTGATTTAGATTTGTATCCCAGCGTTCAGCACCAACTGGTAGGCTTAGGTCCCTTCTTCTTTAGATTCGTCGGCACCTGGGTTCCAGCAGGGACCCATAAATTTCCTTTACAGGGGGCTTGTCAATAAGAGATTTCTGATGCTTTGTTGACCGCACGGAAGATAGTTCGAGAAATACCCACGGTCCAATCACGTTCAAGACCAGATAGACAAAATTATTGATTGGCTGCTGGCGCCTTGAGGGAGGAGTCTCTTTGGCGCACACGTCCAATGAGGCAAACAAGAATGCAGATTCGACCCAAGTGGGATTTTTGGAAAGTAGGACTGGTTCGGTCAACATAGCAACATAGAAGCATAGGAAATGACGAGCCCCTTGTAAAGGAAATTTATGGGTCCCTGGTTCCAGGGAAGAACCCGTTCGGCTTCCTTGTGTTGTATCGCTGGTTTGGTTGTATCGCTGGTTGTGGTTAGGTTGGGTTAGGGCAACCTTGGGCCGATATGAACGGTGCTCTTAAGAAATGGAGAGGAGTTTCAGGGCGGTGATGATCGGCAGGAAAACTGCTCGTTCACATCTAGGGGGAAGTGGTATTGAAGAAATTTCTTCGATGTCATGAGGGAGGTTTTGCTTCAGGACTTCGGATCTGACTAGTGTCAGCTTTGGGCATGGTCTATTGCATTCGAAGAGGAGATGCTGCAACGTTTCTTTGGCATTTGGCGTTGGTCTTGACTCGAAGGTCCCTTATTTGACCAGAAAAGTTCAAAAAACATATCAGTTTATTGGCAGAAAAACGGAGAAAGACAAATTTACAAGGAACTAGGTAGAGCGATCGGTATGTGGCCAGATCACACGTCTGATCGCTAGTCGCTACTAAAGACGAACCGGATGAATTAAACTGACAAGTTTGTAACAACAGTGGGCCACGAGGAGTGCGAGGGGTTAATGCCTTCTGTAAATCGCAAAAAAAGCGAAGGTTATGGGCACAACTCCCAGAATTTTATATCACAGATTTTGGAAATGGTCCCGGTCCTAAAACGCTGGCACCCACCTTTTTGCCCCATAAGAGTAACAATCTCAGCTCCTTATTTGCTGACCTGACCAGATGTTTCAGTCGCCCCGGGACACAGCCTTGCAGATTAGACAGCGCAGCTGAATAGGCTATGTTTTTCTGAATCGCACGTGCTTTGGATAACCGACTGATCGAACGATCGATATTTTGACAGGCACAGGGAACAACTTGTCATTGGCAAGCGGAGATATTTCAGGAGACCGGAAGGGATGCAACTGGTGGAATGCTCTGGAATATTTCTTCCTCTGGGGGAATAGTCAAATCTTGAGAAGGCAGCTGCTGAAAATGTGGCGATATGAAGAGGACTCGAGGTTTATTTAGAAAAAGACAAGGGGCATCTTATTTTCTTTTCTGCTGTCCTTGAGGGCGGATCTTGAGGACGCGGCTGGGAAAAACGTGCCGGCATGAAAGGGGAGCGAGAGGTTGTCTACAAACAATCAAGGGACACCTTACCTTAGAGCACACCTCGCACTATTTACCGTGTATGTTCCAATTTTCAGAACTATTTGAACACTGCAAAACTAGGCTCTGCTTAAAACAAATTATCCACGGCTGTGGATGTTGTAAGCCTTTTCCGAGCCCCATTGTCTTCTAGCCAAAACTCGGCAAAACTCCGATAACCGGTTTTACACATCGATAGTATGATACAGACAGTCGTCAGTAGCATAATGCGCATGAATCGTGGCAAGTGCAAAGATTAGTGAGGTGTCATTAGCGGGTTTAGAATTTAACATGGGAAATTCTGGTCTTCGGGTTTAAGAATTAATGAATGCAATAAAGGAAATAGTTTGCATTGGCATTGTAATTACGACAGGTCCTTTATAAGAACCTTAAATTGCACTTGCAAGCACTAAGGACTGTCAAGGGACACCTTGACTGTCATTATTGCTTGACTGTCCTTGACTGTGCAAAGGTAATCCCGACGGGTAGCTAGCGTTGGTGATGATGGTTACTTTTGGGTTGTCGGCTCGGGAGCGTACCAGTCTTCCCTCCACGGCTGACATTCCAGTCCTTGTCAAGCTTCTTGAAGGACTCGGATGTTTCGCTGGTGAGCATTCCTTCTGACAAAGCATTCCACAAGGGAATTACTCTGTTTGAAAAGGACTGCCTATTCTGCTGTCAAGGGGGAGGTGATATCGAGGGGAAATTTGCCGATATGAAATGAGCGCTTGGAACCAGGCAATGGGGGGGGGACCTTTTTGCGTCACCAGTGAAAAACCAACCTAAATATAAGACAAAACGTTACCCTTTATTTTTTCAATCCATACCTAAAACGGGTTGGGTGTAGATCAGCCACCCAGAATGCAATTGAGAATTAGAAACTCAGAATACACTTTTAATTTTAGACCAAGTAGCCTTCTTGTCATTTAATTCTGTTAGCTCATGTTACTTCATAGTTACGTGATTGGTGGGTTTTGGGACCGGCGGCAGAGACATCTTGTCTTCTTCGCTTGTAAGACTGGAAATCTCTTCGGCGCTGGTGGACTGTCGTACTGCTAATTAATACCCCATCCTAAATCATGTAAAAGCCTCGATTCGAGTAGCTTGGTGTACTCATGTGACATTCTATAAAGATACACAATTTACACACACAAAAATAAAATATAATATTTGGGATGGGCATCCGTCTGTGTCAAACATAAAACACAAATTGAGAACTAGTCGTGATTTCTCAGTAGGCTACTGGCTGCTCAAAGATCATTTTAGCTTAAGAATTAATTATTAAATAACTGTTGCGCATTTACTACGATACCGAAAGCTCAGTGTAATCTTCCCTTTAGCACCGTTCACAAGCATGCCTAGCCAATCACGGATGCCTAGGCACGTGCCTAGCATCACGTTCACACCCGTGTCTATAGGCACAGATTTTGGTCCATGCACGTAGTTCTAGTCTCTAGAACTCGGTGCCTGGCTAAACTTGGCCACGTGCCTAGGCGTCAGTGCTTGGCTAGACACGCTTCTGAACGCGGCTTTTCTTTTTTTGTTCACCATCATCATCAATTCCCCTTAGTTTCCTTTTACAGAAATACCGCTAGATGACTCGGGATTGGCCACAAGTACACCAAATGAAAGAAGAATGGAAGAATACATATTTCATTACGGCGATCGGGCGTACAAGAATATGGGCGACAAGGAAGCTGACGTCTTTGCCATCGCTAGACTTGTCGTCGTCGTG
This sequence comes from Branchinecta lindahli, assembly GCA_023053555.1. Lineage (NCBI taxonomy): Eukaryota > Metazoa > Arthropoda > Branchiopoda > Anostraca > Branchinectidae > Branchinecta > Branchinecta lindahli. The sequence continues at coordinate 20,636,236 of JAKZAO010000004.1, forward strand.
ACGATTGCCTTTCTGATCACCGTTACGAATATTTTGAATGTTGTCTGGTTCATGTCTACGAAAGGTAAGTAAAGTTTGTTTTTAGCTTCCCCTTTTCAATCAAAAAGTTTAACTGAAAAGCCAACTCATTTGTGTGTCATTTAATCGGATACACTGAATTATTTGGATTCTGCAAAGGGATTTTTTGATTTTCCACTATCTGCTCTAGTTATGAGGCTCAGAATCTCTCCAGCCGTCCCCACAGCGTAAATTCTAGTATACCGTGGGAAATTTTAATCTCAACACAGATGTGACTTTTCAGTGGTTTCAGTGGTGAAGATTGCTTAGTGCTTGAACCAAAAAATTGATAAATCTTTCTCGTAAGGCATACAGCAAAAATACAAGCGCATAGAGGCACCACAAATCACACGGAAAATCCACTATTCGAAAAACGTCATGAATAGCAGAACAACGAAGTAACTCGTTTTCAGCCGGTCTTCAAGCCAATATAAGTGAATAAGTGATGGCTAACTAATTGTCGTATCCTAGCCCTTTTCGGTTGAACTTTAAGGGACAGTGACACGAAGAAGTGATTCTTTTGGACGTGATCGACCCTTTAAAATCTTTACAGCCAACCGCGGTATCGCATGTCTAATTATTAGAAGCAGTAAACTCTCCCACACTCAGGGTTGCCACGTCGGAAGCATTTGGAGAGTGACTTTTCGTCGAAAACAGAGAGCGACCAGGGAGGGAATTTTGTTGTCATGAAAAAATATGAAGTGGTGACTTTTTGCCAGAATCAATGCTGCAACAGTACTTTTGTTTCCATGAAAAAAAACGTGAAATGGCCAATTTTGGTCGGAATCACTGCTGGAAAAAACGACACAACTGGACATTTTCCGAAATAGAGTAAATTTTATGTCCCACGTAGGACAAGAGTGACAAAAACAAAATAGACTGACAATTCACAGTATCGTACGTGCGACATGTGACAACCCTGCTCACCGGTTATTCTTAAACTCGATTTTGCATTCACCGCTGATCGAGGGGGTGCTCACTCTCCGGCACCTGGTGTACACTCATTCCTGGCACCTCCCGGAACCTTCCCACTTTTTCAGTTTTTTCGTAAAGCAGGTAATATGGCGCTGGCTAGCGTCAAAAGAAAGTATTATAGCCGATTAACTGCATCATAATAATCAACAACTACTCTGAAAAGCACCTCCCGGTGTCGGGAGGTGCCGGGAAGTGTCGGAAGGTGCTGGAATGTGCTGGAAGGTGTCGGAAGGTGCTGGGAGATGCCGGAAGGTACCATCCTATTTAAAGGAACAGTAAACTTGACTACGCAACTTTCGGCCATCGAATCGCCCGGGGGGGCTTAGATAAATGTACAGGGACTTATTGTCGACAGGACCCCCCTTCTTTGTTATCTCGAAACCCCTCCTTATTGTTCCCAGAGCTAGCTGGCAGGGCCTTTGCCCCTTATGCACTGTAATTATGCACTCATACACTGTAAAAGTTCGGCTTTTTCTATGTTGACAACATTATGTTGGGTTGCCACTGTTCTAAAATAAATGCACTGGCCAAAAAGAAAAAAGTACTACCAAAGAAGAAAAGTGCTCAAATCGTGATGCTGGGCCATAGTGACCTTGGAAATCAAGGGTGCAACTACCTGACAACTACTTTTCTTTCTTAAAATCGGCTGCAAAAGTAAAAAGAAAGTCCTATAATGAGCACAATTGTACTACCGGCGGCAACCCTGCTAACATACTGGTATCAAAATGGTCGTGGGTTCAAAAGGTCGTGGGTTCAAAAGGTCGTGGGTTCAAGAGGTCGTGGGTTCGAGTCCTACTCCCGGCACACAAACCTTTTGCTTTTTTTGTCTACTAACTCAAAAGTCGAATTCTCGGAAACTGCCCGGAAACGGCAATGGTCGTAACGAGAATTTTTCTAACTTTCAATATCGACTCAGGGTACATTCTTGATATGTCAGCTAGCTCCCCGAGTCAAGTTTGAGTCAAGTTTTCTGTTCCTTTAATAGTTGGTGTTCCAAACTCACAAAGTTTAATAAAGGTGCATTAAATAAATGTGTAAAAAAGAATACACTTTTTCGTCAAGAGAAGAGATACAGTGATTACAAAAACTTAAAAAGTAACTACCGTACCATACAGCAGCTAGGAGCTCAAGAGCGAAACTCAATCTATTTTATGTGAAGAAAAGGAAAGCAAAGGAAAACCTTTACTGCTGTATTTTGAAAAGGAAAAACTCAGGAAAAAGTTTGTTCAGTCAATATTATAGGTCAGGTTGTGTTCCGACCTCGAACTACGTAACTTTGAAGTTGGCCATGAAAATTGAAACTTAATTTCCAAATTGACGAAACGGAGTCAGCTAAGATTTAAGTCTTATCTGACTTATGGCTTATCTTACCGTAGCTGACCTGAGTTTAATGGGTTCCGGCTAAAACCCCCCCCGGCGAAACCCCCCCGGACAAAACCCCCCCGCCAAAACCCCCCCGGCTAAAACCCCCCCGTTACCAAAACCCCCCCGACCAAAACCCCCCCGGTACCAAACCCCCCCCGACCAAAAACCCCCCGATACCAAAACCCCCCGGTACCAAAACCCCCCCGCATAAAAAAGACGGGTAGGCTTTGCAAGAGTAGAGTAACTGGTACACGCGCATTCAACTGGAGCTGTTCTCAGTGAGGTGTCAAAGCCAGTTTCACACAGTATAACGATCCCCCCAACAAATCCTTTCCCAATGCCTCCCCCTTCTTGGCGAGGAAGCTGAAGTTAGGATGCCACCCATTGGTACAATGTGAAGCTCCCTTTGCCTGATTGCTCTTTAGTTACTGTCATACCAGAAACTCGAAGATCAGTAAGTGGAGGGATACCTATGACACCGCAAAAGTTGTCCTGCTTTCCGTCTGTGAGCAGGATAAGTCTCGAAGGGAATGATATTTTGATGAGACTTGATAGGAGGATCCTTTGGGTCAAGGGAAAGGTTGAGCTCGTTTTGTGATAGAATTTTCAAGATAGTCCCAGAAATATTCTACCAGCTCTTCATCTTACTCGTGCTTGTCACATGGTTGTTCGTTTTGTTGCCCAGTAAATCCCAGTCTAAATATGTGTGAGTGTCTAAGGATTCGGGGGGGGGGGGGGGGGGGGTACCGGGGGATTTTCTATTCTTCTCTTACTCTCTACCTACCAGTTACTTTACTCTTACATACCCGTCTTTTTTTATGCGGGGGGGTTTTGGTACCGGGGGTTTTTGGTACCAGGGGGGTTTTGGTCGGGGGGGGGGGGTACCCGGGAGGTTTTGGTCGGGGGGGTTTGGTCACGGGGGGGTTTTTAGCCGGGGGGGTTTTGGCGGGGGGGGTTTTGTCCGGGGGGGTTTCGCCGGGGGGGTTCTCGCCTAGACCCGAGTTTAATAGGGGGACACCCGATTTCTCCAAAAAATTGTACCGCTCCCGTTTCTTGCTGAGAGATCGCTTCAGTTTCTGTGAGTGCCCTCACGTACTGCTGGAAGTGTCTTTTACGAGCAGTTTCTGAAAAAAATTAATCAGAAATGTTGAAATGTTTTTAATCAGAAAGAAGAAAAGAATGCTGTTTCAGCTTGAACCTTGTACTTCTTTCGCATTTTTAGGTATTTCTTTCCAGCCTTTCCCAAACTTTAAAGAAACAGACCACCATTCCTTCCGTCTTTATTGATGGGGATATGCAATTCCTCCTTTTCCTACCCCCAAAACAGACACCTAATTTTGCGTTACAAGCTTCCGGATATATCATTAAAACTCTTGGCCCTTAGTTAAACCTTTTCACAACCTCCCATCCTGGCCACCCTGCACATCCCGGCTTCTCCCTATTTCTGTAGTCAATTTTTTTTTAACATATTTAGGATTTGTTTTTATGGCACTTGCAGCTTCGCTCAAGTGCCATGCACCGGTCACTTTTCGGTCGGTTGGTTCACTGTTCTCGAGTTAGGGTACTTCCAGAAGTGCTAGGACGATGAAACTTGGCAGGCATATCCGAGACCCGACCAAACTAACTTGGAAGTAGTAACTTCCACGGTCCGACCACCGTGGGGGGAGTGGAGGGAGGGGGAATCCGGAATCTTGAGGCATCTATAACTTTGATCGGATCTTAAAGAAACTTGACATTTGGAAAGACCTCATGTTTTGGATGTCCCATTTCAGGTCCGGACTGGATCCGATGAGTGTGGCCGTGTGGGAGGAGGGATCGGAGGTGGGAACCGGAAATCAATTGTAACACGCTTAGAGTTGAGCGATTGGGATGAAACTTGGTGGGAAGAACAAGCACAAGTCCTAGGTTCATCATGACGAATTAGACCGGATTTGATTGCTCTGGAGAGGTTGGAGGGGGGGTTCCGGAATTGCGGTGATCCGGAGTTAAGGCACTTCCAGGTGGGCTAGGACTAAGAAACTTGGCAGGCATATGAGAGGCCCGATCAGATTCACTTGGAAATAGTCAGTTTCCTGTTCTGACCATTGTGGGGGAGGGGAATCCTTAATCTTGATGTATGTATAACTTTCGAACGGGTGATCTGATCTTAATGAAACTTCATATGAAATTGTCGTGATAAATGTTGATTTTTCTTTGTGTTGTTTTTCCTTTTTCCTTTTTCTCCGCTGTCGCCTGTCGCGTGGGTCACAAGTTATATATATAAATTTGGAAAGATCTCGTGTCTCAGATGTCCCATTTCAGGTCCGAGCTGGATCCAATGAATGTGTGGGGGGGTGGAGGGGGGGGGGCCGGAAATCTTTTCACATGCTTAGAGTCGGGGCGAAAAATAGAAAAAGAACAAGCACAAGCCCTTGGTACAGCAATGACAGAACAGGACTGTATTCGGGAAACGTTGGGGGAGTTGGAGGGGGGTTTCTTGAATTGCGGTGATCCGGAGTTAAGGTACTTCCAAGTGTGCTAGGACGATTAAACTTGGCAGGCGTATCGGGGAGCCGACCAGATTAACTTGGAAGTAGTTAGTTTCCCAATCCAACCATTGGGGGGTGGAGTGGACGGAGGAGGAACCCGGAATCTTCAGTTGTGTTTCGAACGGGAGATCGGATCTGAAACTTAATATTTGGAAAGACCTCGTGTATCAGATGTCCCGTTATAAGTCTGGACCGGATCCGAAGAATATGAGGGGGGACCGGAAACCTTGTGATACGCTTAGAGTGTTGAGACGAAACTTGCTGTGAAAAACAAGCACAAGTCCGAGATAGATCATTAACAGAATCAGACTGGGTCCGGGCACTGTGGGGGGTGAAGTTCAGATACTTCCAGGTGGTCTAGGACGATGAAACTTGGCATGCATATCGGGGACCCGACCAGATTAACTTGGAAATAGTCAGTTCCTGGGTCCGACCTCCTTAAAGTGCACATTATAACCGCAAAGGAGAAAAAATAGTTTTGAGCAAACGATACATTTTCGTGATTCCCAAGGGCCCATGATCATTTCTGCCTCAAGGGTATTGATGAATTTTTAGCACCCTTAAAGTGCGCATTCTAACCGCAAAGTGAAAGAAATATTTTTCAACATTATTATCATCTCAAAGAGCCCATGATCAGTTGTGCCTAAAGGGTTTGCGTACAAATAAATTATTAGCCCTATTTAAAGTAAGCATCATCACTGCAGCTCATGATCATTCGTGTCTCAAGGGCTTTGCTTGCAAGTGATTACAATAAACCTACGAAAATTTCCACTTTCATCCTGTGACACAACTTGCAAGTGCCATATGAGCTTCTATCTCTTGTTAAAAATGTTTTATTCAGAAATATTAAAATAATTTTTAATCAGAAAAAAAAGAATGTTTTATTAGCTTCAACCTTGTACTTTCTTCGCGTTTTAGGTCCCTTTTAAGCCAGTTATTTCTTTCCAGCCTTTCCCGAAAAGAGAAATACCACCATTCCTTTCGTTCCTATTGACGACCATGCGCAGAATTCCTCCTTTTCCTACCCCCAAAACAGACACCTGATTTTACGTTACAAGCTTTCGGGTGTATCATTAAAACTCTCTGGCCTTCGTAAAAACTTTTCACAACCTCCCATCCTGGCAGCTCCGCACATCAATGCCTGTCCCTTCTTCTTCAATCATTTTTTTTTTGCATGTTTAGGTTTTGTTTTATTTATTTATACTCCGCTGTTATGTTTGTAGTGGGTTATGGAAATATAAAAAAAATCAAGGGAAGGCTTTTCTGGAAATTTAAAACTTGGTTTTTATGGCACTTGCAGCCTCTGGCTCAAGTGCCATATACCGATCGCAATTCCGTCTGTCGGTCGGTCGGTCGGTCGGTCGGTCTGTCTGTCCGAATTTTTTGTCCCACATGTTCGAGTTAGGGTACTTCCAGATGTGTTAGGACGATGAAACTTGGCAGGAAAATCAGGGACCCGACCAAACTAACCTGGAAATAATCAGTTTCCCGATCCGACCATCTGGGGGGGAGTGGTGGGCCGGGGAATTCTGAGAATTAAGTAGTTTTTGTCACACTTTTTCGAGTTGGGGTACTTCCAGATGTGCTAGGACGATGAAACTTGGCACGAGCATCAGGGACCCGACCGAACTAGCCTGGAAATAATCAGTTTCCCAATCCGACCACCTGGGGGGGGAGTGGAGGGCTGGGAAATCCGGAAAACTGGAGTAGTGTGTAACTTTCGAACGGATGATCGGGTTTGAATGAAACTTAATAACTGAATAAATGGCATACCTCTGATGTCCCATTTGAAGTCCGGACCGGATTCAACAGCTATGGGGGAGTTGGGGGGGAGACCGGAAATCTTGAGAAACGGTTAGAATGGAGGGATCGGAGTGAAACTTGCTGGGAAGAACAAGCATCTGCTCCAGATAAATCCTTTATACATTTGGACTGGATCCGGACACTAGGGGGGGGGTGGAGGAGAGTTTCCCGGAATTCCGCTAATGGCGGTTTTGGGGATTTTCACGATGAAACCTGGGAGGCGAATCAGGGACCCGATCAAACTGACTTATAAATAAAAATTTACATGATCCGATAGTCGTGGGGGGAGTAGCGGGAGGGGGAATCCGGAATACTGAGTCATGCGTAACTTTGGAACGGTTGATCGGATTTGAGTGAAATTTGATAATTGATCAGAGGACATGTCTCTGGTGACCTTTGTCATGTCCGGACCGGATTCGACAACAATGGGGGGGGGGGCGGAAAATACGTGACCGGCTCAGACTGGGGAGATCGGGATCGAACTTTGTGGGAATAATAAAGAGATGCTCTGGATAAATCACTTACAGAACCGGATTGGCTCCGGCGACTGTGGGGGAGTTTGAGGGGGGGTCCGGAATTCCGGCGATCGCGATTTAAGGTACTTCCAGATGTGCTAGGACGATCGAACTGGGCTGGAATATTAGAGATTCGACAAGATTGGCTCAGAAATCGCCACTTTCCAAATCCGACATTCCTTAAAGTACCAATCTTGACCGCAAATTTAGAAAAATACTTTTAAGCAAATTATACATTTTCATGATCCCCATGAGCACATTGTCATTTTTGCCTCAAGGGTTTTGCTTACAAATAAAGTTTTAGCTCCCTGAAAGTGCGCATCTGAACCGCAAGGTCGAAAACTACTTTTTTTCATCAAACGATACATCTCAACCCATGATCATTTTTGCCGCAAGGGTTTTGCTTAAAAATTTATTTTATCATCCTTAAAGTGCACATTTTAACCGAAAAGTGAAAAAAAAATACTTTTTACCAAACGGTATATATCAAAATGATCCCTAAGGGCCTGTGATCGTTTTGTCTCAATAGTTTTTCTTACAGATGAATTTCTAGCGCCTATAAAGTGCGTATCATTACAGCCAAGTTCTAAAACAAAATATAAAGTGCGCATCTGAACCGCAAAGGTAACCTTAAAAGTACGTTTGATCAAACACTACATCTCAACCCATGCAAGTGCCATATGAGCTTACAGCTCTTGTTGAGTTCGGTAACCCTCTTGTTATTCGATTTTCAGACCTCGGATGGTGATAAGAATCTTATCAGCCTTATTTTGTTTCCGTCACACTTTACGGGTAATCAAACTCTTTCATTCATTCGTTCAGTTAAAAGTTCCTTGCCTTCGATAATATTTTGATAAAAATAGTCGAGTAAGTTCTCAGGAGAGTTGAAACGTAGTTCTAGTGGCCTTGCTTTTCTATGCCTACGCAGCAGCTAAGCTGAGAGGGGATTCCTGTTGCCTTGGTGACGCATCGAAAATGGGATACGTTTCCGAACTCGAAATTTCTCACGTCATTGGAAATCGGAAATGTAATTTTAGAGGCAGGGGGATCGGAGAGGCCTTCGTATTGCCAAGGGCAAATGAAGTATTGTTCATAACACTCAGAAGGGACTTGCACTGTTTGTTGGCTATCATCTTTTCACTTAAAGCACAAGTCAAGTTGCACGAGATACCGAACGTGTCCGAAAGCTCCGAAACGAACGAAAATGCTGAATTAATTTAGGATTTTATGCAGCATTTTGCTTTCAGACTTACATTTTCGCTCAGTTAATGCAGCATTAGTTCAGGTCAGCAAAGATGCTAAATTTTATGCTGAATTTTTAAGAAGAAACTGGGGATCACGGCGATTCTCCTAGTATCTTCCTAGAATCTTTTTCTTTCTAGAAGAAATTGCCACAGAAAATTCTCGTAATGTTGTCTAGGTCGAATTCCCGTCTGAGCTGCGATAACCTTACGGCTTTGCGAAAAACTTTACGAAGTCTGAGTCGTCCTTTTTTCTTTAATTCTTTTTTCTTCTTCTTCTTCCTGACTTAAATTTTGTATTCTAGAAGTGTCAGAGAAGAAATAAAGATAACAGCTTTCGGACAAAAATAAATAAATATACAGCATTAAATGCAGCATTTACAGCACTAAAAAGCTTTCGGACACATTCGTTTCTGTTCCGATTTTTCTCACGTACGTGACTTCCACGAAACTGGTTTCTCAAAGCCTACAAACCCACGGCTGTTTTCAGTCTCGATTGGCGATGTTGTCTTTGATGAGTACAAAACGATTTATATCTCTGACGAATGAGCGAATCAGTCTAGGTTCGAAGGAATACTTTTTTTTGCCACTTTCTTGAAGGATAGTAATGTATCCTACGTTCGGCTCCTACCACGGCACCGGAAAGCTTGTTAAGATAGGGTAGGGGTATGAAAACGCCCGAAGGCGCCCATATGAAGAATGCTAACCGGTTACGTGTCAATGCCAAATTTTTTCTGTCTCATATTTCTTTAACCAAATAATTATCCCCTAATTGTGTCACCTGACACCCATGATATACAACGGAAGGATCTACAGTGTTCTGTATTCATAAATACATATATATATATATATATACATTTTTTTTTTTAAGAAGCCAAGTGAGTCCCATTCCAAAAGGCCCACTAAACCATGTCGTACTATGGCTCTAGTCCTACTGTGGACGCTATAATGCAACTGCTTTCCTCCTCCGTGATACGCGCCGTACGACAGTAATGTATCCTACGTTCGGCTCCTACCACGGCACCGGAAAGCTTGTTAAGATAGGGGTATGAAAACGCCCTGGACAACCTTTGTGGTCTAAACCGGCTCTCCCGGAAGCCCGTATTACGAGTGCCCTAGGGACATTCAGGTTTGGCAGTGCGAGAGGAAAGGGAATAGTGGGGAGGAGTAATTACGTTTGATGCAAGCCGAAGAGGTGATAGAAAGTAATAAAAAAAAGAGAAGACAGAGTCTGTGATGACGATGATCATGATGAAACAACGAAAGGAAATAGTGCAGTAAGAAAAAAGGGAAATCTAGCAATTTTATTACACTGAGCTTTCGATAATGAGGCGAATGAAGGTCTAAAAACAAAACAAAAAAGTCTGCCGACTGATCAAGTCGTTTGCCCGGGGATCGTAAAAGACGGATAGGGTATAACGGGAAAGACGTAGCATCCCATCTTTGGACATGTTTTTACCCGGGAATGTTAGTACAAAAGCCCTTATAAGGGAGAAGAATTTCTTTATTAGTGGATGCTTGATCGTGCTGGATTTCGGTAGTCTGGTCGATTTACTTCTCGTTAAGGAATGGAGGGGACGGAGAGAAAGAAGGGTGTATCCAAACAAAGCTCTTAATTGTCGCCAGAGGGATATCTCAATAAGACTACTGTTACGGGGGATGACACTTGTTTGATAATATGAGGGGTTTTTCGGACATTGGTCTCTTTGGGGTAATCACCGCGATCTTATTGCCCACTCTCAACGACTCACAATGCCCCCAAGTGAGGTCGAAATCGTCTTAAAAATTCCAGGGTCAGAATTCGTGTTGCATTTTGGGACCTCGAAACGTTAGCGACAGAGTACATTTGAATTTGAAAAGTCCGTTCGTCCGTCTGTCTGTTAGGAAGATGACACTCATATAGGTCTACATATTTTAATCAGGCTTGATGTGTAAGGCCTCTGGTCATAGTACAGATGCAGTTCATTGCGTTCCTATTATATATTAATTAATTAATTTATTTTTTAACCCGCTAAATGAACAAAAGCGGAGTATAAACAAAAAAGAAAAAATACAACAAAAACGACTAAATACACAACAAAAACACTTGATTATTTAAGGAGGCGGACAAACCCATGATGAGCTGGGATGAACTATGATATATATTACATACATTTACTAGGGGCTGAACACCTCAAATAATCCATTCGTGGGCATTTTGAACCATCGGCATTTTGAGCCGTGAGCATTTCGAGTCTTAGGCATTTTGAATCGTGGGCATTTTGAACCGTGGGAATTTTGAGCTGTATGCATTGTGAGTCGCGGGCATTGTGAGTCGTGGGCATTGTGAGTCGTGAGCATTGTAATCTTACGCATTATGAGTGTTAGCGCTCTTGGGTCTCAGATGTTTGGGTCTCAGATTTTGGGTGTCAGCAATGCCAGATTGAACCAGTCGAACACAAATCCTTGGTTTTGGGGCACGGTGTTCCAACGTTAGAGTATGCCTGCTAATATGAGCCCAGTGACCATATGTCGGGACACAGTGCCCTGGGGCAAGGGACCAGTGCCCCCATGATAATTTGTAAAACCTGCAATCTGTTTATGCTGTTTTTTTTTTGGTCTGAATTCTCAGTTTAGAATTGAACGTGAAAATACACGAATCACCGTTTTGCTCTTATCACTTAAGCCGTTCTCGCTTTTGACAAAAACACTAACTTGGCATCCCGTCTGTTGACTAAATATCCGCCTTTTTTTTGGCCAATCAGGGAGGAGAACGGATAACGAGAATTGAGAATTGACTATCGAAGTGACCTCTCGATTCTGCAGAATCGCGAGGCGTTCCCCGTTCTCGATTCTGACAAAAACACAAAAAAAAAGAGAATTAGCTTCATCTCAATAGACAGATATCGCGAAACAGGAGACTTGAGAGGAGAATATAGCGAGGAGAATTGAGATAAAAAACGAAACTACCGTGCCCACAAATTCAGGATTTGTGGTTTGCGGGATTAAACCCCGCGGGGGATCTTAGGCCGTCAGTCAAAATTTTTACGCCTTCTCCTGGTCAGATAGTACCGAAGGTCGGATGCACAGATGGACATGACCATGACAACTGTGCATAACACTAACGTAGTTTCGACCGAATTTTTGTTGTTGAAAACTTGAATGTGATTTTCTTCAGGATCGAATCAGTATTATTTCAATACCTTGTCGTAGGGCCCCTACAATTAATGGGCCCCATGGCAGGTGCCCATTCAGTCTAACTTTAAGTCGGAAAGTGTAAGAAAATAGTTCACACCCTTTTCCTTTTCGAGACGAACATGAGCATTAAAAAAAAGCTATTTACGATCCTTCCCCGAGTCGGTGGAAGATCTATCACGAGGTCATCGTTTCTACTCTCCTTTGTGTCCTTTTCTTACTCAATGACTTGGATTGCTCTTATGGGGTTTCCCCAGATCACTAGTGTAAGCCTTCTCCTGTATCGCCAGCAACACAGAGAAAGAATTAAATAAGTTTTACCCAATGACCATTACCCACTACCCGATTTTTTGGGATCCCAAAACGTAAGTGGAGGGATACCTGTGTCATCGCAAAAGTCGTCCATCTGCCCGACTGTCCGTCCGTCTGTCAGCACGATAACTCTCGAAGGTAATGAGATATTTAATGAAACTTGGTGTGAGGATTCTGTGGGTCAAAGAAAAGGTCGAGTTCGTAGATGGGCTATGTAGCCCTACATCTAAGGGTGGGGGAGGGGGTTCAGATTAAGGGGGCAAACAAAATATTTTTAAACAGGTAATGAGATAGTCGATTAAGGGGTAAGAAGACATGCTGAATAAGATGGTGAAAACCATTTTCTTGCCGGACAAGTAGTTCGCCCGGAATCTGGCCAAAACCGGAAAGTTTGTTAAAAGTAAAAGTTTTATTTGAAGTTCAGTGCAGTTCAGTTTTATTCATAAAAATAATAAGCACCATTAACTCATTATGACCCCACCATAAGGCCTAACATAAGGCCTGGCAATGGGCCTGGCCTGGCAAAGTTGATTAGATGTTTGACTTAGAGGTCAGAAGACATGCTGAACACTTATATGAAAACCATTTCTACCCGAACAGGTAGTTCGCTCGGAATCCGGACAGAACCGGAAATTTTTTAAAAGCAAAAGTTTTATTTGAAGTTGATTAGATGTCCGATTGAGGGGTAAGAAGAGATGCTGAATCCGCCTATGACAATAATTTTTTAACCGGACATATAGTTCGCCCGGAATCCGGCTCAAACCGGAAGTATTATTTTTGGAAGGTAAAGTTGATTAGGTGTAGGGGTGAGTAATTCGTTTTTGAGGTTTATTTTTTTGCCAGACAGCTAGTTTGCCCAGAATTCGGCCAAAACCGGAAATTTGGCAGAAGTAAGGCAGGAAGTTTTGATCAGTTTCGTCAATAGATGGCTTATAGAGGTAAACACACATGCTGAATCCATCTCTGAACTTGGTTTTCTCAGATGATTAGCTATTTGTCCTTAATCTGTTTCTGAATTCTAATAGTAAAAATGTCCAAGGAGTCTGGCGAAGACGAGACCAAATTGTCTGGATCAAGTATTAAGTTTTTGGGATCCCATCGAAAGCTTTGGTCTTGTTACTTATGGATACCATTACACTTGACGAAGACAAGTTGAGTCGGCAAATTCTATTTGCACAAACCGTGTATGGATAATCTGGTCAGAATCGTCGGTGGAAGTTCACGAATGAACCCAATTATTTGATATTATTTTCAGTGGATAGTATTACGTAGTGGACAGGGCCGTATCCAGGAATTTACTTCGGGTTGCTCACGGTTCGGATTAAAAAAGACATAGATCAGAGGTTAAAGCCTACAAAAAACTGTTACTTTTGTGGGTTTCGGGGGGGGGGGAGGTCGAAAACCCTATAACCCCCCCCCCTGGATACGGCCTTGGTAGTGGAAGTCCAAAAATATTCTCCGGTGGGATTCCATTGAAACATTTGATCTTCCGAAGTTTCATAAAAGGTAACACAAGGATGCGCGATTTCGACAGACAACACTTGGGATGTAATATGTTGTGATTTTGAAGACGTTATACGTTGTCGTGCATAACAGGCATTGCCAGGAAGAGCCGAAAAATCGCCGAAACAGCATCTATTGACTTTTTTGTTTGTCGTCATGATATCGGAAAATGGTCTGTAAGCTTTCATGGTCAAGCTTTCATGGAAAATGATCTGTAAGCTTTCACCTCTGGCAATCCCTTGAGAATTGATTCCCAAAGTTGAATCTTTAGATGGGGAAACTTATTTGTTTTAATGCAGGTTCATATTTCTGTATCAGCTGAGTCATCCCTTTAGCGTCACCAATTATATCTCCCTTCTCCAAGTACCCCCCCTCGATTGTCTGAAAACATGAACGATGCAAGTTTTTCTTTAGATAGGAAAGTGGCATTTCAGTATACGGAGGGGTGATTTTCGATCTCACGAATTCCAGTACGCTTTCGACTTTGAGGAATAAATTTGTTGGGGGTGGATTGGTCTTGCTTCCTGTTCTTCTGAAATCTGGCATTCCCAACCTTATCCTGGAAGTCTCAAATAGTTTAAACTGGGGAAGGTGTAACAGTTTATTTATTTTTCCTTACATGTTTTATGGGTTTCGGATAAATAAACGTAATTACTCTGTCACTGGCGTTCGGGATCCCAGGAAACTGGGAGCACTTTCTCGCTATCTCAATTTGTTTGTTGACACCATAAAGGTATAGCTCTTAGCCCCTTGGCCTTGCCGAAGGATTTAGGAGGTCTAAATTGCATATTTCCGGAATCTGAGATGTTACGGCGGAAAGAATGCTTCCCCGACGGGCCTAGGGAACAAGGTCATTATACCTTGCTGGCACATTCGTAGACGATTAAGGCTGAATCAAACGGGGGGGGGGGGGGGGCTATCCCAGTCAGTTTGTCAAGGGAGTTGAATTTAACGCTGATAATGAAGTTGGCTCTTAAAAGTAAAAGTTGGCTAGTAACAAGAAATCGGCTTATTTCGAAGCACCATTTCGGGGAAGTCAGAATATTTTATTTGGGAAGCTTTTTTTTTTAAACAAAGGATAGTTAGTGCCCATTGTACTTCGCCATTTTATCCACTTTCTGCAATAAAAGTATGATACTGGTCAGTCAAAGCCAGGGCCGGATTTACAAACTTCTACCCTGTAGGCCAAAGCACATAATTCGATTTCCTCTCGCGCAGCACGCTACAACAAGATTTAAAACTTGACGGGATCATGATCCGCAAAAACGCAACGAAGAGAGGCGGTTCGCTCTAGGGTATGAATCCGTTTACCGTTAACACCATTATCTATGGATTTAATAAATAATACTTAACAATTTGTGAATATTTTATTATTATTTCTTCTGCATATACGCCCTCCTAACTGCTGCGACCTAAGCCATGACCTAGGTTGGCCCAGAGTAGTTCTCTAAGTGCTCATTGAACCTATGAGTGCTTATATTGCATTTTTATTCTTTTATTTTGGAAAAACTGTACGCATTCAAAGTTAAGTAAATATTGAAAGACGCATACCTCTACTGTAGGTGGAATGTCACGCCGCTTAGCCAATGCCTGTCAGAAACTGAATGAAAAGTTTGAATTCCTCCTCCCTCCTAGCGAATCGGAATTCGCACAGCGAAGCGGAAATCGCTTACAATGGAAACTTGGCTTTATCGGAAGTAATTTGCAGCGCGCCAACAGTCGATTTTTCCGTCTCTTCGAGGGGGAATAACTTACACGTTATGTGAGTACTTTGCTTAAAGCACATATCGGCACATTTTCGACGCAGTTCGAGCTTGACCTGTTGCTTTGGCTCAAGGATGAAAAGACTCCGTTGGTAAATTTAACATTGGAGTAGGAGCCGGGTTCGTTGACTGAAATCAAACAGGGATCCTGCCTCAAAACAGGGATCCTGACTCAAGGAAGAAGAAGAAGAAAACCAAAATAACTGGTATCCTGACTTTTTCGTTTTTCGGCGCGGCTTGCGCATTAAATCTTGCCTTCATATCATGAGAGATTGCGTTATGGAATCACTTGAATCTAGAAATTAAAATACTACAGTTAAGAGACGTATTCCCCAACAAGATAGCATCAGGGGATCTTGTCTCTTGTCAAATATTTGTGTTATGTAGTATGTGAAGTACCAGTAAATGAATGGGTCAACAACAAAAGAAACGATTTCGCTGACGTAGAATCGAGCGCGACATACTAGCCCGCCAATAGTGCGGCCCGGCCCTCTTATTTGACAAGCCGCCGCGAAAAACGCCCTGTTTATATTTCAGTCAACGAACCCGTCTCCTACTACAATGGTAACCCATTTTGGAACCCGGCTTGGGCTGGCTGACCACGCCACAACGCTGTTTCGAACTTTGCGGCGTCATTTGTGTCAAATGAATCGCGGCCACACTCTTTGCGGGCTATCTTATATCGAAGCAAAACTTTAAAAAGTTGATTTCTTTGTATTATTTTAGTTGATAGGCTCAAGTGAAGTGATTACAAATCCAACCTTGCTAGGTGCTTAAAGGCGAACTGAAGAAGGTGCAAAATGTTATTTCTAACAGCCATCGTTGTTTCAGGGAGAGAAGACATTGTCAACTACTACTTTTCATCACTATCAGCAGCAGATCTAGTTTGTGGAACAATAGTGCTGCCAGCTTCCGCCTCCACGGCATACTTGGGATTCTGGCCTTACGACAGTACAAGTTGTGCCATTATTGGCTACATTTCAACCTCCTTATGGGTGGTTACGGTGTATACATACATGTGGATTGGTGTGGACCGCTATCTCGCGATTAAAAAGCAATCGCGCTATGAAGTTCTGCAAACGCCGACTAGGTGCCAGTGCTGGATTATTTTCAGTTGGATAACGGCGTTCTTAGGCTGTTGTCCTCCCCTGCTTGGATTTGGCGAGCCATACTTCGATAAAGAAGCAAAGTTCTGCCACTTGGGGTGGAATAACATGCCGGCCTATTCCATAACATTTGCCGTGTTAGTGTTATTGCCAACTGTGTGTACTGTTAGCTTTTGTTACACCTTCGTATTTGGAAAAATGAGGAAGATGCGGGTAGTCATTAGAAAACAGGGAAAGGGGTATGAGAGTGCTCTGGGTGAGACATTAACGAATCCGACCCACTTAATGTCCTTCGTTTTAATACTCGCGTTTTGGTTTGCCTGGGTGCCCTATTTTTCTGTTGCGCTCTATGAGAACGTTAGCAATACAGGTCTGAGCATGCCTTTACATTTTGTACTGTTTTGGTTCGCTGTTTCCAATAGCTTCTGGAAGTTCATTATTTATTTCGCGATGCAGCCTGCATTCCGCCACGGAATGAATCTAATATTCAGAAGCATCGTTTGTCAGCGTTCGGCTTTTCATGAGTATGTCAAGGGGGAGGCAGCTACAATCAACGGTGGACTCTCACGGGCGCCCATATCAGTCTAAAGTATCGATTAAGTCTAGTCCGAGAAATCAGACCAGAAATCCGACGAGATCATGGAACATGAATTGGAAATGTTCACCGCCTTCGAACATGAGCAAAGACAAGTAAATTAAGAGCGTAACAAGAGCTGAAAGCTCATATGGCATTTGCACGGGTACACTGCCGGATTACCAGATAGGCAGAGTAGGTACATACCTATGGACCCCGATACTTTCTAGGGACCCCGCGACAACGTAACATTGATCTTGAAAGAAAATTAAGGTCAAGTTTTCTTAAACATTTTCCTTGCAAATTACGTACGCGTCATGTACAGTAGTATATTCATACAATACATACAAAAACGGAATCGTCAGCTGTGATGCTTATGAAACGATATTTCGGCCCTTCTTGGCAAGGGTCCTCTTCAGGCTGTTGTTCTTCTGGGCCAACGCTGGGGAAGGAAACAAACCTGCAATCAAAGGTTTGCTTCATAAGCATCACAGCTGACGATTCCGTTTTTGTATGTATTATATGAATATATGATTCTAAGTCAGCTTGGGCTCAAGGAATATTTATGTACAGTAGTGATGGTCGCCTCCGTCTAATATTGATTTGAACATTACTATGGTGATGATTATGATGGAAATTTACGTATTAATTAATACTGTGCCCAGCTCCATGTTTGTTTTTCGTGCGTTTTAGGGAGGGCACTAAACTCTCACGCTCTCCGTCGCGGTTCGCTATTGTTATGTCGAGGTCGGATGTACAAGTCACTCTAATTCATTCCGTTTTGTTTTTAGTCGCGATCACTGCGATCAGGCAAGGGATCTGGCCACATGTCAAAATGCCTGTCTGTCTAGGGGCGTCTATAAGATTTAATCCAGGACTGCTGTTAGAGTGAGATCCGACGTACTTGTATCACAGTCAGCTAGATATTAATTAAACGAAATGATTTTCAGCGGCATACAGGTATTTTGGTACAACAAACCGCAGGAAATATGAAAATGTGTGCAAGTTATTCCGAAATAGCCAGCTCATACATCTTTTAAGTGTTCCGCGTATGACTCAGTTCATCCGAACGATTCTTAAATCGTTCCAGTTTACTGACTGAAGACAAACCAAATAAGTACTACTTCAGCTCGAGGGGACTGCGAATCATATTTGACTGCTCTAAATGGGTAAGTCGTCTAGCGATAGTCGTCTAGTCCTCGTCAGGCTTGAGCTAGAATACAGTTAATCATAGGTTCGTTTTCCTATCGAGAAATGCTCTCCTGACAAGGACCCTTGCCAAGGAGGGTCGAAATATCGCTAGATTAAATTTCAACTGACATCCGTTTAGCGAAGTCAAATTCGAACAAAGTTGGGTCCCGAACACACACACATTTACACAGAAAACCTGAGCCAGAGACCGACTTGTGGCCAGGCCACCCCTTGCCTCATCGCGGCTAAAAACAAGACGGATTGAAATAGAGTGATTGTATATCAGACCTCGGCATAACAATAGCCAACCACGACGGCGAGCGCGATGGGTTAGTGCCTTCTCCAAAACGTAGGAAAAAAAATATGGTGCTCGGCACAGCATTAATTAATACGTCACTTTCCATCATTATGATCACCATAATCCAAACAAATAAGCCAGGGGACGATTTTCGAAACAGGAATATGAGGAAAATGGTCGATTATGTAAGAGAAGAGAACCATCGACTGAGGTATCAACTAGTCCCGTGTCCGGAACCTATCCTAATTGTCATATCGTTGACTGCGCTAAAGGGGTACGTCAGCTGATTTAATTCGAGCGATATTTCGGCTCTTCTTGGCAAGGGTCTTCTTCAGGCTAAAACCTAGGAAAGTGAACCTGTGACTACGATTCTGAGTCAACTTGGGCTGAAGGAAGTTCTTTTTTGTGTCGTCTTGCTCTTACGTCACCACATAAACTCTCTGTTACCAGCATTATGTCTTTAAGATCAGACACCCGTAACCATAGCAACCGCTCCACTCAGAGGGACGAAAACTAATAATAGTTAATTATTTCATGTTTGAGGTTGTTTGTTTATTGATGATCCAGTGCAAGCCTCGGCACGAGGATGTGTTACATGTTTCATAGCCTACGAAGATGTTGCTCAATTATGTTTGCTATTTTTGTGAAATAAAGATTTGCTGTGAGCTTTTACATGTGGTGGCGCTGCTAGAGTCGAACACATTAACAAGTCTATGTTTGGGCAAGAACAAATAAGCCAAAGAACCTCCGTCTTTGGTCCCACGCAGCGACTATGGATACCCCGACAAAACTGAGCTGATCTAGAGGTACTTCCTGAGCTTTGAGCTGATGCCCGTCACTTCCCTCTTCGCCGCTGCGCATTTCAGAGGAAAAAGTAAGGCAGGCGTGCTGACCCGCTCTGCAGCACGTCACATGTGATGTCACAATGTTAGAGAAGCAATCGGCTTTTACTTTCAAAATCTCTTCTCTGAGGCTCTACTGCGATATGGCTGTTTGCAGAGGTAACGAACTATGATGTTCTGCGAAGCTCCTATCCTCCGCTCGTTTGCATCGGGCAGGGCCTATCGGGGATCTATTCGACTCCACATGGTCGTGTGTATTACAGAGATAGGGAGACGGAGGTTCTGGTTCTTCTTTGTTCTAGGTTTGGTTAACGATTTAAAGTACCCAGTCACCTCTATTACTGCTTCACTCTACGTTCCTAGTCGTTCCATCGATTCTCCTTTCCAAGACTTCGCACTTCCTCTATCAGTTTTATCCACCCTAACGGCACCACGCTGATTTTTGGATGTTCCGTGTATGGATCATGTTCCCGCTTATTGCTTCCGAGAAGCTCATTGGTCAGAAATACCGGTTTCGAAAGTTTTTCCGTGTTTCTCATCAAAACCAAGGGGACCTAGCGAACCTGAAGACGGGTTTGTTATCTTTGAGAAACCCAGCAGCTTCAAAGGAGTCACGTATGTTAGAATGTCTGGATACAAACTGTATCTACTGCGACATGCCTCAGTATTTCCGTATATTCTCTCACTTCTCCCAAGTCAGCCGGCATATGGCCTACACCAGTCACGTAGAATGGTGACCCCCCCCTCCCCCCGGTGCCAAAAAACCACGGGTATCCCGCCCCGAAACAGTGTTAATAAAAAACAGTATATTTTTATGAAAAGCATAGACATAAATATTCCTTCAGCGCAAGCTGACTGCGAATCATATTTGACAGGCCGCTAAAAAACGAACTTGTGGAAAACCAAAATAACGGCGTGGAAAACTTGTGGTTTTCCACAAGTTCCGTTTGTTTTTCCAACTTGGGCGACTTTGAGCCTGAAGAGTACCCTCGCCAAAAAGGGCCAAAATATACCCTACGGAGAATATGCCTGAGCACTTGTGAATACCGTAAGTTATGAAATTGCCAGGTGTAGACTGCAAGTTCAGCGCAGTTCGAGCTTGACCTGTTACTTTGACCCAAGGAAGAAAAGGCCCCGTTGGTGAATTTAACATTGGAGTAGGAGCCGGGTTCGTTGACTGAAATAAAAAGAGCGAAATAAAAAGAAATAATGAAATAAAAAGATCCTGCTCAGAACAGGGATCCTGAAACCAGAAGAGCACACTGTCAGAAGTTTCATAACAGATTGCGCATAAAACTTTCAAGAAAAACACCTTTTCACTTAGAAATAAAGTGTTATGACCAATTAAGATTACACTATTTCGTGCCTAGATCTCCAACAACACCTTCAATTGATAAAAATACTACACTGTCAGAAGTTACATAACGACAACAGAAGGATGCCCAGTTTCAACAGATAACACTGTGATGTTATCTGTTATGTTTCTTTCGTTCCCGTTAGTATTTTTACCAATTGAAGGTGTTGTTGGAGATCTAGGCACGAAATAGTGTAAACTTAATTGGTCATAACACTTTATTTCTAAGTGAAAAGGTGTTATTCTTGAAAGTGTTATGCGCTATCTGTTATGAAACTTCTGACAGTGCAGGAACCCTGACTTTTTCGTTTTCGGCGCGGCTTGCGCATCACAGCATGTTTTAACCCGTTCGAGCAGAGCAAAATAACACTAGGGAGTAGCGACAAGACTTGAAAAAGTGCCACCGACTCGAATAGCTGCGACACTAGCACCGCTAGCGATAATGAATGTCCCTACTGAAACCCAATCAGTCGTGCACCAGCGATTGCTCCAATAACTTCATATTCGGAACACAGCAAAACAAAAGGTACAACCTCCCCTATTTCCGCGATGTGTGCAGATCACCTCTTAGCCTACTAGAAATTTCCAAGTCCGCAAGTTTATCTCGTTCTAAATGCCGCAAGCGTAGTGGGCGGCGCTATGAGTATGGGCCGTTTGCGAAGCAAGGAAAGCACAGGTCTTGACGCTACTCCCTAGTGTTATTTTGCTCTGCGTTCGAGAGTGATCGTTTATAGCCTACAAACTGACGAACAAAATTACTACATGATAAGTATCCCGTCACTGATATCTGGAAATTTACCAGTGACGGGAAATTTAAGCACCTACCAGCAGTGCCGTCTTTTACTTTTGGTGGACCCTAGACCATCCATGGATTTTGGCCCCTTTTCATGAGTCAAAAACGTAAAGCCAGCACCAGCACACGTGATTCCTGGTGTACGTACTAACAGTTAATAACACCAGCCACGTCGGTCGAATTCAAAACACCATTTTCAGTTTCAAGAAGCGCAAGTGCTCCATGGTGAAGCGTAGATAGTCCTTGATCGTTTTAAAGTGGAGGAGGTCGCTCACCTTAGCAATTCGTAACAGCTGTTGAGGGGAAAAACGTGTTCCACCCTTCTAAAATAGTAACTATTAATTACTGTTTTCGTTCCAGCCTCGTGAAAAGTTACTACGCTGACCGTTCCAGTCTCCTCGAAATAATAACTATTTGCTTACCACGTTCGGGAGCGTAGTAAGCGTGGTAATATACGAATCTCTTTGATGTGATTGGTCCGATTAGTCCGTGGCAACCGTGATTATATAGCCCGGTCCTCCGCTCTGGTCCTCGGGGTTTGAATTTCTCGACAACTTACACTCGCCGTTTGGCCTCTCGTTTGCCCTGGCCCCCCAGCACCGGCCTACGGACTCACTGTTTGCATTTATTGATGTTGTTGTACATATTGTGATAAAGCCGTTCTGTATCTCTTGTTAAGCGTTTATGTATTTATTTTTCTGTATATACAGTGCAAATGCTGCATGTAATAAATAAATTCATTCATTCTTTCATACTAGTCTAATACATGAAGGATGAATTTTCTACTTCTAGGCATTCCTTATGTTGCTTCGAGTCTTGGAGGTATTTTTGTTTTCGAAATGAACCAAACTTGTTTTACAGCCGGCTCAACGTGACGTTTCGCAATTTCCATCGTGACGCAATTCACGTCTATGAAACCACTCAAAGGTTCACTGACGATAATATCGTTCCAGTTTCCCACCATGGGCATACAGTTGCTGCATACCAGTTCAAATGCTCCGGAAGAAAAACAGATCAGTTCCTGCGTATTAACTCCCATCCTGACTAACATTGCCGAAATCGTCACCTCGATTGGTCTGTATACAGTCCGTAGACCGTAACTCCATCTGGACTAATCCCAAACAACGTCAGAAGTGGGGATTAAGTGTGAAAAGACTCTCATTGAGAACATTAAGTTAAGCTAGAGAGCAAAAGCAAGAAAACAAATGGCGGGACTGGTGATGGCACTTAGAAGGAAAATATTGGAATAGTACCAGCTTTTAGTTATGCTTTAATTGCGTACCAACACTGCGCTACAACAAAGGGATTAACATCTTTTTAATCTTAGAACTACTCCCCCACCCAGCCATCCTTATACGTAAAGTTATGGAGCTATAGAACTTTGACATGTTACTTTTTGCTGACGTTCAGGATTCCAAGATCGATAGACCATCGTATTAATATAACAAATTCAGTTTTTGCCTGACATTTTGCCTGACATAGATGGCAACTTGTAAACACTCTCGAGAGTTCTAAGAATATTCTAGAAGATCTTAACTTTTTTCTGCGAACACGAACCAAATTGATTCTATAGTCGTCTCAACGTGAGGTTTCACGATATCTACCATATGCACTTGTGTGAAATCACTCATTTGCGTCAAATTCACTGCTTCAAGCCAGCTAATCACACTCTTCCAAATACCTTCTCCCCCCCCCCTCCGGGATATCCTTCATGTTTCCACTCCAATGAGCGTAATATCTTGCCTGTCAGCACAATTTCGTACCGGCATTTCAATTGATTGGGCTATTCCATCTGAAGTGACTGTTTCCAATCAAGAAAAGTGGCTTGTCATGTTGCAACCGCTCGATATTGAATCCCGTCAATGTCCTGCCATTATTTTCGTTCCCATCCCTAGCTGTCAATTTGGTTATCGAAGATGTTTATCCTCTATGTTTGTCTTACAAATCTGCTTGAAGCGGAAGCGAAAACAAACTGTATCTAAAGTGGATCTGATGGTCCAGAAGGACGCTTTAACTATGTGTGAACCATTCTGAATTTTAATTCTGAGATAACAGTTTCCCTGAGTCTCTAAAGGAAGTGAAGAACAGAGCTTCCCTTCGTCGGGCTTGCGTCGTGTATAAATCAGTGTCGGGCCCGCACATCAGAGTCTCTTCGCTGAAGTTGTCTCTACAAAGGCCAACTTTTGCTTATCATACAAATCTAGGCCTTGTGCGGGAGTTCAATTAAGCTCCAAGTTCAAGTTCAATGGGTTTATTAACAAATAAAAATAAATCGCACATCAGAACACTCAGTCCATTCATGGACGCCGAGAACCAGAATCTTTACATTTGGACGTAAAACGCAGAGTGGTCACTGCTCCTACTCTCAGACACAGCCTTACCTCTCAAAAAACAAAAACAGTGCGCAAGCCTTACCATCTCGCACAATATACATGCTACGGCAACATAAAACTGCAGAAGAATGTGTGATAGTGGGTGTTGGGGGGGGGGGGGATTTTTCAGGTTGTTGATAGAGTCCAAGCGGATGGACGAAGTTCCAGGTTTCTGCTTGTCAACAAACCTCTTGCAAAAACCAACATAATCCTAATGCCGAAGAGTAGCCTGGTTTGGGTTCCCAAAACGTTAGTGACGGACAGGGGCGTCGCTAGCCGAAATTCGAGGGGGGGGGGGGTGGCTGGGCGCCCATTTTAGCTTTTCGTCCCACATATGTTCAGAAAACTCGTGATACTTGCAAGCGTTCATGTCGTATCTCCGAGCTCAGGGTCGGTTCGAAGGGCTTCCGCGTGGGAGGTGACTATACCTCAAAATATAAGACTGACAGACGTCCGGCAAGGCTCAAGAGTCATACGAGTTAGAAACATAGCCAAGAAACTCAACACCACAAGCGAGAAACAGTACGAATTTAAAGAAACTTAAGGTAAACGTTATCCGTATAACAGGAATTCGCTTCCGCAACTGCCCGCCCCGCAACTGTTTATAATGACTGTATCAGAGCTATGACTTTTTTCGGTCAAAACACTGCTTCCCCCCAACAAAATCAAGCTTTTAATGTGACCCAAGCCACGGAATTCCAAGGCTTAAACCCGAATGAAATGACGCGACCTTTCCAGTAAATAGAGCCTACTACGAAAGGCGTCGCAGTCAAATTTTGTGGAAACCGGCCTGTATAATCAGAACGTCTTTTCGGGTCCCAAATGAAAGTTCGGGTCACTTCTCGATGAAAAATTTCCGAGAATCAGTAGCATGGAGTAGGTAGTACGAAAAAGTAGCATGCAGTAGTAACTGTAGCTACGACATGCTACTACTAGCAAACTGGATGCTATCGGATACTACTACATAAGATTAACCCAGTCGGAGGCATGTTTATGAAAGTATTCTATACCACTACATATCACTAATCAAACCACTCCACTACATACCATTCCATGCAACTTTTTCGTAAAACTACCATACTACTACACAGTCAAAGAATTTTTCACCGGGTTAGCACGGATCTGCCCGTCTGTAGTAGTTCCCAACGAATCTAGAAGATTTGTTACATTTAGCTGGAAGTTGGTAGTGTGCCTGGTAGTGTTAGCTGGAAGTTGGTAGTGTGTCATTCGACCCTTTCCGAAAAAGAAGTACTGACCATCCAGAAAAAAAATTGAAACAGAGCAGAGTTAAAAAAGAGTTAAAAAACAAAATAAAAATTAAATGACGGGTTGAAAAATCAGGTCTGCCACTGCATCTTCTCTCATTGCAGACGAAGCCAATTTATTTTTAAACGTCGCACCGGAAAAAAAATCTTATCATCAAATTCTTTTCTGTCTTTCCATGAAACTACAATCCGGAAACACCGGATTGTCGTTCTTTTGGTGGTAATTTTAAATGCCTGAAAACAATAATAAAATCTTAAAGTTTGACTGAAAAGGCAGCTTATTTTCATATCTGATTTTGAATACACTGACATATATTAACCCATCAAAGGGATTTTGTATCTTTTCACCCAATCTCTAGTAATGAGGTTCAGAATATGCGCTGCTTGCACGACAAACCAATATTCATCCAGACGCGGAGAATTTGAATTTGAAAACAAGCTACATTTGCAGGATTAAAGACGCTAAGCGCGGCAATTTTAACAAAATAGAACATCAGGCTTCCGCCCTTACCATCTTGTGCTATATAAAGATCGTTAGTCTTACGTCTATCTGCTAGGTAAAGTACCTAATTTTATTATTTAGGCTTCAATTTTGCCACTCAATCTGAGAACAGACTTGTGGGCCACAAAACAGTTGCGGAAGTTGAGCCACAGCCTCTTCGTGGGAACGCTATTAATTTTCCTTTGGGCGACAGGGTCAAGCTCGATGCACACTGATGTTCTTACTTTCATCTTTGTAATTTGTTTGTATATCCTGAAGCGAAAGGTCCCCTTCCGTCGAATTGACCGAGCCGATCTATATCAACTGAGAAAAATAAAGTCTGTAGTTGACGCCTGGTATTTTACAACAGTCTTTATTTGCAGTAATGGCCCCGTTTGCCCTTCCATTTTGTTCCAGGAAAAGCAATTAGTCTTGTCTTTGCCTTCTGCTCCCGTCAGTTGATACGGATTTGTCACTTCGCGAGTGGTCAATATTTACTGGACGATTCCATTAGCAAGGCTCTGGAGTTGGAATATGAAACTCTAAATCCCAAGCGGGAAGGTTTGTTGTCCCTCCGTTTTCGAGCAGCGTTCAATCAACCAATATTCAACTTCGGAAATGCAGCAGCTGATAAACAGACCTTAAGCGAGACAGCAGACTGGAAAACAAGTCGTTAGTGTGGACGAGTATATCAACAGTAGGCGCCAAGGAAACTCTCTTAAAGCACTCCTTACACTATTTATTGTTTATGTTCCAATACTCAAAACTATTTGAATACTGCAAACTAGGCTTTGCTTTTAACAAACTATTCATGGCTTCGGCTCTGTTAAGCCCTTTTCCAGGCCCATGAAGAACACGGCAAAATTCAGAAAACCGGTTTTACGCATCAATAGTATGATACGCGAAAACTCGTCGGGAGCATAATACGCATGAAAAAATAGTGAAACGTGGCAATTGCGATGATCAGTCAGGTGTCGTTAGCGGGATTAGAACGAAACATATGAAATTCGAGTTTCCAAGCATAAGAATTGATGGATACAATTACTGAAGTAGGTTACGTGGGAATTAAAGGTACAACTGGTCCTTCAAATCCCGAGACAGGTTTCTCGTCCCGGCGTTGTCGAAGAGCGCTCGATCAACGAATATTTTATTTTCAGATATTCAACAGATGATGGACGACAAAGAAGATAGTTGAACGGAAAATGAACTGTCGGTAAAAAGAGTCGATACCAATTCTATTAGATCCCAGAAGGCTTAGGAGGGCTCGATCAACCATTATTCAATTTTGTGATGTTTAACAGCTTGACGATAAACAAGTTGGACGGAAAACGGATTGTCGGTACATGAGTCGACGAATATATCAACAGTCGGCACTAAGGAACTACGAAACTCCCTTAAATCCCAAATGAGAATGTTTGGAAGCGTTCGATCATACTTCTCATTCTGACAAAATCTAATTGAAAAATTCGAAAAAAAAAATCGGAACGACTAGAAATAGCCCGCCGCCTCGTTACATCAATCTGGCAAGCTCTAGGCTAACTAGACTTAGCCTACTGACTTTTCTGGGAGTACTGCCAGACCCCCCCCCCCCATATAGCTTTCCTGGGTGAGTGCTCAGTTTAGCTGAATTTTTGTGGACGATCACTGACAGAAATTTGATAACAGATAACACACGATTGCGCGTAACGTAATTTTGGATGCCAAGGATATGTTATGGCTCTTTACATTTA
Organism: Branchinecta lindahli; assembly: GCA_023053555.1. Taxonomy (NCBI): domain Eukaryota; kingdom Metazoa; phylum Arthropoda; class Branchiopoda; order Anostraca; family Branchinectidae; genus Branchinecta; species Branchinecta lindahli. The sequence continues at coordinate 20,663,478 of JAKZAO010000004.1, forward strand.
AGTGCACTTTTGAGACCAAACTTCTATGATGACCCTTTTACATGTTGTTTCTCGAAAAGATAACATTTAAAAGGGTCATGACAGATACATTCTCATAACGTTAACACAGGGATGCGCAAACATGTGTTAAATGTAACGTAAATGCGTTACTTCGTTTGTCCGTTTTCCACAGATAATCGGTTTCAACGAATGAACTTACTCTTTCAGATTTGGGGTAGCTTACCTCTAACCTCGATGCTTAAAATATTTACCAACTAGCTTACAAATGTAGCCATTGCCGAAAAGTAAATTAAAAATGTCAGATTCCTTGCAAGACATACCCTAACATTATTTCCTACTTTCTACAGGCGGAACTTTCCCGAGCTTAGCATCTTTAAGCATGGAAATGCAGGACTTTGTTAAAATTCAAATTATCAGCGTCTGGGTGAATTTTTGGTTGTCGTGCAAGCAGCGCAGACTCTGAACGTTATTAGTAGAGGCCCAGAAGAAAAAACGACAAAATCCCTTAGATGAGTCAAGATATTTTAGTGTATTCCAATATCAGATGTAAAAATATGCTACCTTTTCAGTTAAGCTTTAAGGGAGAGGGATCATAAGAAAAGACAGCTATTTGCCTTAATCTTTTAGTGTAATAAAATATTTGTTATAGTTATAGTTTAATTATGAGTATTGTCAACTTGTTCAGGTGGTCGTTTCCACTTTTAGAGGAGGAATAGAAATTTTTGGACGAATGTTTGTTTGTAACTGGAAAGCTGAACAGCAATAAATCAATAAAAAACAAAAGCAACAAGACCAAAGGTTTCGATGGGATCCCAAAAATCTAACATTTGATCCAAACAATTGGGTCTTGTCTTCGCCATTCAGTCTTCGTCAGATTCCTTGAAGAATTTTACTATTAAAATGAAGTTCAAAAATGTATTCAGCATGTCTCCTTGCCCCGATACCGAATCTCTAACCGACTTCAAAAAAAACTTTGAGCTTCAACCAAATTTCCAGTTTCGGCCGAAATCGTGATGGATCATTCCAGCAAGAGCACGAAAACTAAGTTCTGATATGGATTCAGCGGACCTCCTTACCCCTGCAAAGCACATCTTATTAGCTTATAAAACATACACGTTTTTACCGTAAATTCAAAACCCCTCCCCTGCCTCTAAATATAGGAACCATCTACGAACTGGACCCGTACTTTGCCAATGAATCCTCATACTAAGCTTGAACAACCTATATCAACCCCTACTAAGCTTGAACAACATATACCAACCCCTTCGACCTTCGATTACACAAGCTCTCTCCGACGTTAATACAAAGAATGTCTTCATCCACGCGCAGAGCTATACTAGTGTTAAGAAAGGGGTAGGGACTGCTATAGCCAAAAATTGGTCGACAAAATTTGTGTTCGGTTTTTGCCGCATTCCGGGTGAACTACTTGTCCGGCGAGAAAATAACTTTCATTTCGGATTCAGCATTTCAACCAAATCAACTATCTCAATAGCTTTAAACGAAAATGTTGCCCCTTAATTTGAAACCCATGTACGAATTCGACCTTTCCCTTGACCCAAAGGATCCTCCCACCAAGTTTCATCAAAATATCTCATTCCTTTCGAGAGTTATCGTGCTCACAGACGGACGGATAGACAACTTTTGTGATGTCATACATAGGTATCCCTCCACTTTTGTACGAATCGCCAGTACGACGTGGTTAGGCTCCCGTGAAGCTTTAATGAGGGTACACGTGACATAGAGACCCGCCCTCGTTCGGCACGGTCCACCTTCGGACAGAGCCGATTACGAGAACACGGTTTGTTATAAAATTCAGAAATAACGTTCAAAAGACACGCTAGATGGTAGTTGATGTTTTAAAGATGGCCACTCGGCATTAATTTCCGCAATTTGGATTTTGAACAGGTAGGCCCCTTTTCTTGGTCAAAATCGTAGTTTTTCGAGCTTCGAAAATTCCGAAAAACTGCTATCTCGCGTTACGCAAAAAGAATGAAAGTTATACAGGCAGAAAAGGTAACTTTTAGTCGTACTTCTGTGGTACTAACACTGCGCCACCTTTACCCCACATTTTGTATCTTTAACTTTAGTCAATAGGTGGCAAAATCCCTCGTTCGGACACCCAGAGTGGGGTCCCTCCGGCATGCCGAACCAAGACCGTCCGAACGTGTACCAGAAATAAGTGATAACAGAAAAGGAAGATTACAGCCGAAAAGAAAGAAAATGCGGCGAAGAAGAAGCTTGCAAAGTCTCGAGTAGCTAGTCAGCCCAAAACCAAAGCAAAGGTATGGTTGTTTGAGAGTGATGATGAGTCAGATGCTGACGAGTGTCCTAGCTTGGATGACCAGTCTGACACTTCCAGCATGGCCTTAGGACTCAGTGATGTCGGGGACGAGGACGATAATGAAATCGAACCGGATGATTACATTCTAGTCGCTTTGGCAGGGAAAAGTAAGCTCATAGTACATTATGTCGCGATGGTGATGCACGATTCAGCGCTTGACCTAGAAGTCCAATTTCTTAAGCGTAGTGAACGCTGGTTCATTCTAACCGATGAAGTTACAATAATTTCCAAGGCCGAAGTCGCAATGAAGCTGGGAAGACCGACCAAATCGGGAGGGACTTCACGCTTGAGCGAAAAACTGGCATTCGATATTGATTTTACATCATACAACGTGAAGTAGACTTCAGCCATGTCGTTTTGCCTATTTAATCTGTGCTTTTCCCGAATACCTACCTGTAGCCGATTTTTTCGTTTAATTTTTCACTAATTTTGTACGTGATTTTTTACCTTTTTTCATTAAACGAGGTGGTTGATATTGGTTGTCGGTTTTTGAGAGAATTTGATGCTCAGAGAGTAGTCAACAGGTAAGGCCGAACCTGTACCGGTATATGCCGAACGTGCACCAGGGTGGTCCTGGTTCGGACGTTTTGGAGGTTTTCAGAAGATGGGTATTATCTCATAAATGGTACATATCCGGATGCTCCGATTTTTGCACGTCGTAGTCTACATAAATGTAAACGTCTTGCGACAAAAAAGACACAATTCTGTCTATTAACAAGGCCACGAAAATTCTTCGAGTGAAAAGTGGCCGAACGTGGGCGGGTCTCCCCTACTACGGAGAGATGGTGACGATAAGATAAGTACCCCGTCAGGATACAATGAAAATACACCACTTAAGCCGCGTTCACAAGCATGCCTAGCCAAACACAGATGCCTAGGCGCGTGCTCAGGCGTAGCCAGACTCCGAGTTCTAGAGCCTGGAACTCCGTGCTTGGCACAAAATCTGTGCCTAGGCATGGGTGTGAACGGTGATGTTAGGCACGTGCCTAGACATCTGTGCTTGGCTAGGCATGCTTGTGAACGGGGCTTTAAATCAAACGCTTAGACTCTTTCTGCTCACCAAATCAGCTTTTTTACTGCACTTCATCGTCAGAAAACATAACAAAAAGGATTTGATCCTCGTGCAAACAGCAACGAAACACAAAAATATAAACCATAAAAATAGAGACTTTTAGTGAAAATTCACATCCCACGAAACTAGCACATTTTTTCAAGTACACACGCGGCGGTTAACATATAAACCCATAGCCCCGTCCTCCACCAGCTTCTTTTATAGAAGATTCACTTCACAGATTAGAATTCTAAAAAGCCAAAGTTAACTGGACCAGTCTTCTTTTCGAGCTTACCCCAAGACCTTTGGCTAGCTAGATCGTTTTTAGTTACGAGAGGCAAGCCCTCTCGGCCCTTTCATTTCACAAACATCTATTTGATTGCGCTAAACGGATACATCAGCTGAGATTTTTCCAGGGATATTTCAGCCCTTCTTGGCAAGGGTCCTCTTCAAGCTCTATCTTTAGTGATCTACGTTAGTCCAGATTCAGGTTCGAGCTAGAGACTTCTAAATTCAATAATTTACTTCTGGTTTATGTGTCACGGTACAAGTCCCTTGCATAACCTTCTATCTTCGTAATATCAGGGACCCATAAATTTCCTTACAGGGGGCCTGTCATTTCCTATGCTTCTATATTTATATGATGACCGAACCAAATCCAGTTTCCAAAAATCCCCGCTTGAGTCGATCGGAATTCTTGTTTGCCTCATTAGACGTGCGCGCCAAAGAGACTCCTCCCTCAAGGCGCCAGCAGCCAATCCCAAATTTTGTCAATCTGGTCTTGAACGTCATTGGACCGTGGGTATTTCTCTAACTACATTCCGTGCGCTAGATGGCATCAGAAATCTCTTCCCTATGTAACGGGCCACGGAGCTTTGTAGGGGTCCGAAATTTATTTTGTTCAATTATTTTTAAATTTAATAAACTGAACTGAACTGAACTTATTGACAGTAAAGGAATTTTATGGGTCCCTGGGTCTATCTAATCCATTGACATGGGGATGTGAACTGTTTAGGTGAATTTGACTTCAGGCGGGGGGTCCCTGTTTCTATGGCCGGCTTCTATCTGACTATTAGAGTAGTGGTTTGCGAAGAATATTCAAAAGCCCCTGAGTGGTAGAGCACTGGCCTAGAAAAAACCAAAGTTCCTGGGTTCATATCCCGGCTGATGAGCACTTTTGTATTTCAGTTCACTACTTATAAACTGAAGAGAACCCTTGAAGAATATGGCTGTTGTTTTTAATTGTTTAGTTTTGTGACCATAGTATACACGACGAAAAAAAATTCAGTGTTCGGCTTTGTCCGTGAAGGAATTTTTGAAAATAAACTGAATTGAATTGAATTAAAAAACAAGAAGGGCCGAAATATCGCTAGACAAGACTCGGCTGACTTTCCCAATAAGCGTTCAGCTGACTTTTCCAATAAGCGTCCCCAAATATGATTCGCAGTCAGCTTGGGCTGAAGGAATAATTATGGCCTCTACCTCAAAGGCACCGACCTTTAAATTTTGAACTTGGAAAGCAAACACAAACACACAGCACTTCCGCAAGAGCAAGTGATCTCTCCGCCTTTACAGACATCTGGCGAGGCAAATGGGAATTAGAGCTCTTCATAGTCGGTCAGTCGCGTTACTGCTGGCTTAGCACTTTCTCCTTTGCTCTTGCGATGTTTACGTCGTTCACTCGGTTCAGCCTAGAAATCCATGACCTTTACTTACAAGAGCTTAAAGCGCAGGTCGCAATGGATACGGCTGTCACTCCAACATCCGAACACACGTGACCCATCTCACCACAAAAACTACAAACCTGTCTCAACTGGTTTCAGCCTCGCGTACACCCCTCTGGTTTTAAGGGGAAACACGGACACCGTTAAAGGGGAAACTCTAACCAGTCAGCTTCTAAAAAGCGTCTGATCTTCATAGTCTGATCTGATGTCTGATCTTCATAGATCTCTCCTACCGGATTACGAAGCCCCAAACCCGACTCGACCTGAAACAAGGCTTCGCGCTGCAACCCGTAATTTTACCAGACTTGTTCGCCCCGATATCCACTCTACTGACCGGTATCTTTCGTCATTCGTACCATATTTCGTGAAGTATTTCAATTCTGAACTGTGATATATTCGTTATTAACTGTACATACATATAAATATTTTAAGGCAATTATTTGGAAGTGATTATTAAGTTTTAGCCGTGTTAATAACTGTGTGACGATCCGATGCTAGCGAGTAATTATATGAGCTATTCAGGAAATAAACGTTATTATTATTATTATACGCGTTTGGCTGATCTGGCTCAAAAAGTGCCAAACACGGAAAACGCAAGGGCCAGTCTAGCGTCATTACGGTGGATAAAAATTACAAAGCAATTTCAGATATCTCGGGTATGAGATCAGATAGAAGGGACAAGACTCAGAGTTAAGCAGTACTGTCGGTAGAACGGTCCTTTAAAGCACATACTTTCAGCCTACTTCAAATCTACTTCAGATTTCACCAGAAAAGACATCCCAGGAGATTTAAGTCTGAATAAAATCCTATGTTGAAACCTGGTACCTCAACCACCCAAGGTTCAGTTCGCCTGATTCCAAGGTACCCGACTCACGTTACCCCAGTCTCACGCGCTCGATGAGCAAGACACCATATTCCATTTACAATAGTATCTTTTGGTTAGCGGATTCTCTACCCCTAACCACACTCGGCAGTATGAATGACCGCAGAGTTCAAGACCTGATCCGCGTTGTCCCCTGCCTATGGATTCTTCTACTTTATTATGCTGGGTCATCCGGGTAGTAAAACCCTTTTCACCTTTCTATTGGCTTTCTACGTATGCGTGTTACCAACCGAGCCTGTTACCGTAAAATGGAACCTAAACATGGACGAATCTAGATTCACCACCTATTTTGGTCTTCTATTTTATTTTAATAGTTTATATATTATGGTCACATCCAAAGTGACGCGATGAGACTGCCGCCTGAAAAATAAACCGTGGCACAGCACGCCGTGCTAGCCGTTCACAACATTAGCCCATACACTAAAAAAGAAGATCTTGTATTATAAGCACTCGGTCCTGAGAGATGAAGAACATTCGTTCTTCATTTCCCATTTCTCTTTCTCTCTTCATCCCCCCCCCCTCCCCGCCGAACTAACTTTCTCGGCTCGCTGACTTGCACACTAAGAGCGAAGCCCACCGTTGAGTGGATACTTCACTAACCTGATCATCAGAGTCAAAGGTATCCCGGCTTTTCTTTTCCTTTTTCTGCTTCTTTTTCTTCTTTTTGCTCTTCTCGCCAGTTTCATCAACGTCACTGGTTCCGTCTAGTGTTGTATATCTAATTGAATATAAATTTTATTACTGTGAGCAAAAATAGACGATATAATACAGATACTTTGCTTGAATAAGGCTCTTACGCACCAAGCTCACTTCGCATTTAGAGACAGTGTAACTACACATTCTGAAAATCTAACTGCAATGGTACAACTGATAATCAAAGACATCGAAACCTGAGCCGATGCGATCACTGACCCCAAAGGGCACACATTTCCTACTTGAAAATGCGACAGATTTTCAAGTAGAAATGACAAAACAACCTCAGAACAACTGTTTTAAAAGAAATAAACACTGCCAAATTTAGTATTTTCTGTAATTTGCTCATACACTAGCTAAGTATTTGTTTGCATATTCGACATTAATGCTGTGAGCTACTTTCAGAGTTCCCAGCTATGAACTGCCCAGCCACGCCACTAGATCATTCTAAGGTCGTACCAAGTCCTGGTTTGAACTAGCGTCATGAAAGTGGGTGATCTGGACATTGCAAATGCGAGAACGCTTTAGAATTAACTCCTTTAAAGAGATGATTTTTTGTTTGCCTAAGCTAAGTAGATGACCTGTGACCCTAAACTGCTAAACTGAACAAGCTCGGCCATAACGCCGCACATCGGTACATGCAACCGGGTAAGTATAATATCCTGACGTTTCCTAACATAATTCGTCATGTTTTTTTTTGCTGTATTTCCTGCAAAACAATTTATTTTTCAGAGTTTGCTAAGGTGAGTCTGACAAGAGAACACGTAACAGTATGTTCTTGGACCGTTAGGGGTCGAGTTTTAAGACCTTTTCTTTTTTTTGCAGCGCGATGGCGGTCAAACCACCAGTTTTACAGCCGGCATCTCGCAGCGCTCTTGTACTTACTTTGACTGCGTAACCACCTGGTCAACATCATCCCCGAACTCTTCATAGCGCTTCACAGCATCCACAGCAATACTTGGCTGCCCGGCACCAGCTTCGGTCCCATCAGGGTCAGTCCTAAAGCTCAAATCCAGAGACGTTGAGCTCTGCTCTGCTTCCACTACGAAGCAGTTCGACAGGCTATCAGAAACCTTAACAGAATCCCTCCACGAATCAGCGACTATCACAGGCGAAGGAGTAGTACTAATTTGTTGGTTGGTCTGACTCGTGATTGGTAGCTCCGAGTCGCTTTCCGACGACTGTGGGGAGCGAAGAGTTATGGTTGGTGGGGCGGCGAAGTCGTCATCGTCGAGGTCGTCTTTGAAGCTCATGACGATGGGTTTTCGAGGTGATTCGTCATCACTGGAAAGACGAAAGAGTGTTTGCAGGGTTGTCAAGTGGGCTACTATAAACTGATCAATAAAGTGTTCCTCTCTGGTCTCCTCCGGATATCCCATTACTGACACAAAACTATCTTTCCCTCAAATTATCCGACGCCCATGCAACGCTGTGAGTAGCCTTTCATATTTACCACGAAGCCGGGTCTCAGGATCCACATTTCAATTCAGTTCAGTTCAATTTATTCTCAAAACTGATACAACGGTCAAGCCGATTTGGTGGTTCTCGTCCACATTAACACTAACTATATAAAAAAAAAGATAATTCTTTTAGATAATTCATTTAATACAGAAAGCACAGCACTAAACGCTTGTTTGCCTCTTTGACGACATAAAATGACGGAAGAACCGTCACTGTAACTAGCCTTATAACAAAATCTTTGTATCGATGAACCTTAGATGTTCGTTGATAATTTCTGGGGTTTTATTCTGAACTTCAACTTGGCCGGGACGCCGGCTGAGCTATCGACCGTAGGAAAACGAAGCAGGAAAATCGACATGACATGGTGGAAACCGAAATTCAGGTTTTCATCGGATTCCGTCAGTAGTATCAACCAAGCAGGGAAACACAGAAGATAGATCAATTCAACATGTTAGCTTATCCTACTATCGACACTAAACCACAAGAACTACCAAAATTCCGGGTTTGCCGGATTCTGACCGAATATTGGTATGGCAGGTGAAGCAAGTAAAGTATCCATCATGCTCTTGCGTGCTTCCTTATCCCTATTTCGACACTCTCTGTCGATTCAGACAAAAATATGTCTTTTGAACAAATCATCATCTACCATAGGGTTTTAAAACTTCCTGCCTTATATACTTCTGACAAATTTCCGGTTTCGGCCAAATTCCAGGCGAACTACTTGTTCGGCAAGAAAATGAACTTCAAAACGAATTCGGCATGTCTCCTTACCCTGGATCGAACATCTAGTCAAATTAAGATAAAACTTTTACTTTTAAAAGATTTTCCGGTTTTGGCCGGATTCCGGGCGAATTACTTGTCCGGCGAGAAAATAATTTAAAATACCAATCCAGCATGTCTCCTTACCCTAAATTGGCTGTCTCATTAGATTCTAAAAATTTTGTTGTTCGCCCCTTAATTTGACCCCCCTCCACCCCCAAATATAGGGGTAAGCTACACAGTCAATCTCCGAACTTGATCTGTACTTTGACCCAATGAATCCTCACACCAAGTTCGAACAAAATATCTCAACTCCTTCGAGAGTAACCGTGACAATAGACAGAAAGACGGACGGAAAAACTTCGCGAAGTCATAGGTGATGTGATCCCAAAATTTTAAAATTTAATTTCAACATTTGTGCCAGGAGAAAGCCGAAACAGTTGGCTGTTAGGTGATGCCAAGTTTGTTATTTCTTCTTTCTATTCGACGGTTGTATACGTAAGAAACAAAACCAAGATAGTGAAACATTTAGAGAAGTGTTCAAATAAGCATGCCCCTACTTTTGACACTTAACCGCAAATGACCGACCGGAGCCAAGCCTTGGCACAGTCTCTAACGATTATTCAAAGCGGAACACTACGCGTTTACATGATCTTCCCATGATTTATGGCGTGCGTATACGCTCAATGCAATATCGACTTTTGCCTACTAAAGTCGTCATAACGATGTCATAATGATCAACACGACAACCTCGATTTCCCGCAGCGATATCCCGCCTTCCAACGATTAGCATCTTGATAAGTGAACGTAACGCAGAATCTTTTAACTTTTTCCCTCTGAATAGCTGGCGAAAAGACGTAAGATAGCTACTGCAGTTGATCATTGTGACCAATCTGATACGCCCACGAGAGATTGCAAAAAGTTTTATCCCTTCTTTTGTAACATGGTACAACGAAGTATAAGCTAAGAATTTTGACCTGTTAGTTATGAATGAACATTTTATTCTACTAAACGAGTGGAATATTAGATGTTCCTTCAGCCAAAGCTGACTGCGAATCATATTTTACAGTGCAAAACGGATACGTCAACGTCAGGTACATTTTATTAGAGCTATAACACCATTACACCGTGCAGTCCCATGATTCCTATCCTACCCAGAGCCAAAATTTTCTGGTATTGCCCTGATGTTAAAAGAAAAAAAGTTCGAACAGGGCGTTATTATCAAGTGATAACGCCCGGCCAGCCATGCGATATCAAGTGATAACGCAAGGTTGGAATTTTTTTCTTTTAATATCAGGGGAATACCAGAAAATTAAAACAAATGTACTAGTGTTATAATCATTATCGCCCTTGCTTTTCTTCGGGCGATAGCGGAAAATTTGGCCCTTGGGCAGCATGATAGGCAGATATCAGCCTATCATGCCGGCAGCGGGGCAAATTTTTCCACTATCACCCTCAGCAAGGGCGATAATATATACTATTTCGGCCCTTCTTGGCAAGGGTCCTCTTCAGGCTCAAAACCGCTCAAGTTGGAAAAACGAACTTTAGCGGTTTTTAGCCTGAAAAGGACCCTAAAACAATCCTTCAGCCAAAGCTGACTGCGAATCGTATTTGACAGTGCAAAACGGATACGTCAGCTGAATTTTATTTGAGCTATATTTCGGCCCTTCTTGGCAGGGGTCCTCTCCAGGCTCACAGCCGCTCATGTGAGAAAACTCAAATGGGTTTTCATTAAGTTCGTTAGTTGAACTTGCTGAACCGGGTAAATATTTTCCAAAAGGGGAAAATGGTTATGTTTTTAGGTAATTATAATAATAATAATAAGGAAAAACGCCAAATACGGCCATTCATCAGACGCCTGGGGGGCCAATAGTATTTAAATTTAAGCAAAAACACCAACTATTTTCTTCTCTTCATTGCATTTACCACAAAAATAAACAACCTCGTGAACTGTTCTTTTATTGTCAAGTTCAAGATACCAGGGAAGAGAACACCATCAACCAACCCAACTGCACCCATTTAGGGAAGATCTTGGCACTGTCCTAAAAGGGGATCAATGGTATCTGCCCAGAGCAACAAAGTAGGTAACTACGATATTCGATTCAAAATGAATTTTTAATTTGTCTTTAATACAATATAGTAACTATAATATTCGATTCAAAATGAATTTTTAATTTGTCTTTAATACAATAGTGTCTCTGCTGATTTATCTAAAGCGCTTGCCAATTTTGAATTTCCTTGTCCCAAATCACTTGCTCAGTCTCTCTCAGCAAATGTCACCAACGTTAAGGTTACCGCAACGTTAACGTTACCAAAACAAAATTTGGCGTAAGCCACGACAGGTCTTTGGTCAATAAAAGTATTTATCTATTTATTTACTTACCTGTCAGACAATGCTCCTGGTGCACTTTTTGGCTGCCCTCTTCCGGAATGGTCCTGGATGGCAGGTTCATCGCTCAAAAAATCATCCAGGCCAGAGGAATCCGGTTGGATGTCAAATGGATCGCTGGATTTGATGATGGATTTCACTGGTGATGGGTGCTTCTTTACTGAAAGCTCTATAGTCGGTTGTGCACTGACGGACTGAACCACTGGAGCTGCTGTGGGTTTCATGTCTAAGCGGCCAGACATGGCGGACAAGGGTGTGAAATTCTGGAGAAAATTTTACGTTACGGTTCCTGAATTTTATCGGAATAAAAAATTTAGTGAGTTAAGAAAGCGTGTCACACTGGAATCTGGTTCTTTTGTACGTTCAACTATCCAACCAGGAACGCAACAAGAAGCGGAGCAAAACAGATCCATCATGGACCTTATTCGCTCCGAAGTGCGAATTACGGTAATTAAATAGCGTACAAAGAAGCATGCCTATACTGCAAACAAAACTACATCAATGAGTGTTCGAAATTTGTCTTATTTTCTCTTTTTTTAGTTTAAATACCTAAATAACAACTTGCCTGCCTCCCTACACCCTTCAGGGTATAGGGGATTCAGTATGAGGATTCACCTTTTAGGGTATAGGGAGGTAGCAACAGGGTGGAAAAAAAAAGTGAATCGCAGACTCGTGTTCGCGTGGGATAACCCAACGCCAGCCGCGGAGTTTGAGATCTCCCCTACTTATAACGTTGGGACGGGGGTTCCCCGTGTCTGGTAGCCCCTCCTCAGGATTGTGTCCACTTGCCTTCCTGTGGGGAGTACACGAATCCTCAATTTTGTTGGCACAGTGCACAACGAAAAAATAACATGAAAAATCGTAAGGATCTGTGCCCCGACAAGAAGGACAAAGCTGCTGAAGGTCCTAAATACACAACACCCGGGAAATTTAAAATCTTCGAGAAATCGTTTCAGTGTAGACCATTCCCAAGAATCCACTGTGTTCAGCAGAGCAAAATAACACTAGGGAGTAGCACCAGGACTTGCGAAAAGTGACACACACTCGAACAGCAGCGACACTAGCACCACTTAGCGATAGTGAACGTCCCTACTGAAACTCGATCAGTCGTGCACCAGCGCTGGCTCCAATAATTTCATATTGTGAATACAGCAGAAAAAAGATGAAACCTTCACTTTTTCCTCCATGGGTGCAGACCTCATCTTGGCTTACTAGAAAATTCTAAACACGCAAGTTTGTCTCAGTTCAAATGCCGCAAGAGTCCCGTTTGCAAAGCAATGAAAGCATAGGTCTTGACGCGACACTAGCACCACTAGCGATAGTGAACGTCCCTACTGAAACTCAATCGGTTGTGCACCAGCGCTGGCTCCAATGACTTCGTATTTTGAACACAGCAAAAAAAAAGATACAACCTCCCCTGTTTCCACGATGTGTGGAGACCGTATCTTATCTTTACCAGAAATTTCTGAACCCGGAAGTTTGTCTCGCTTTAAATGCCGCAAGCGTAATGGGTGGCACTATGAGTATGACCCGTTTGCAAAGAACAGAAAGCATAGGTCTTGGCCAGAGCAAAATAACGCTAGGGAGTAGCGCCAAGACTTAGGTAAAGTGACACACACCCACAGCAGCGATACTAGCACCACTAGCGCTAGTGAACGTCCCTACTGAAACTCAATAAGTCGTGCACCAGCGCTGGCTCCAATAACTTCATATTATAAACACAGCAAAAAAAAAAAAAGATAAAACCTCCACTGCTTTCTTGATGTGGGAAGACCGCATCTTAGATTTGCTAGAAATTTCTAAACCCGCAAGTTTGTCTTGCCTTAAATGTCGCAAGCGTAGTTGACTGCGCATGAGTATGGCCCGTTTGCGAAGCACGGGAAGCATAGGTCTTGGCGCTACTCCCTAGTGTTATTTTGCTCTGGTCTTGGTGCTGCATAGTGTTATTTTGCTCTGGTTCAGTCAGACAGAAAGAAAAGTTAGGTCTACGTACGTTCATTGGTTGCAGAGGCGGCTGATTTCCCTGTGGGGTCACAGGTGGCGGCACAGGCTGACTTGTTACGGCTTTATGTCCCTTAAGTGCTTCCACATACCTGTAAACAAACATCCTCGTTAGAAGTGATGACTGCTTTAATATACACATGACCAACTCCGTCCGATCCGGATAATCACCGAAACTACGATAACGTGCCTGCTGACGCAATTCTCAACTTCAATAACAGTGGTCTGCGAGGACATGATAATTTCTTAGACAATCTGTACGCCGGGAAAATCTAAAGCAAAAAGTATTATGGACGAACTTTATTGAGACCAATGGTCTATTTTGTTGATTGTATTCTTATTATTATTATTATAATCCAAAAATATTCAACCGTCGGGGCGCAGATTCATGGAACGGATTTCGTTACTACAGAAACTCCCAGTAGTCGTAAGTTTTCACTGCATAGATATAGTGCAAAGATATCAGAGACGATCGCGATTGCTTTCTCATACCCGACTAAAAATTTGTAGCATGTGTAGTTGTACGGTAGTTGTTCGAAAAAGTTGCATGTATATTTGCAGTAGTACAGAATACTTTATTTTAATGTGCCTCACACTGGGCTAATCTTAAGCAGTAGCATTCAGTAGCGTCCCGCCTTGCTCCAGTAGCATCCAGTCTTGCTACAGTAGCATAGCATCAGTTGGTACTGCATGCTACTTTCTCGTAAAACTTCATACTACTACTTTGAGATAATTTTTATCAGGTAAGGCCAAATAAGGCATTTTTCCGCGGTCCCACAAAAGAGGTTGTGGTTTGGATGTGGCTCGAAAAGAGTATTTCCGCTTTCGTTTGTGTAGCCCACAAGCCTGTTTACGCGACCATCAAGGTTTTTGTGGCTTACATTGTAGTTCAAAGTTGACAAACAATTCTCGAGGTAATTTTCGATTTTGTGGCTGGAAATTTGGCGGCAAATTTCAATTTAGCGGCAAATTCAAGTCCAAATAATAAAATGAGCTATTTTGTTAAGCAGATACACACACACTGATGGATCTTTCTAGTACATAATGGTTAGGGCGTGGCAGCTAAGCCTGTTTTCCGTTACTGAGATTTTATTTTGATTTTTAGGCATCGAAAAATACCACCAAAAACTAACAAAACGGCGTTTTCGCGAGTTTCAACTTGTGGGTCGTGTGTATCGTAATAATTGCTGAATTTCTCTAGAGAGGAAATAAATTATGAACAAAAGTTGTTTTCTGACTGAAGAACAATTTGAGTACCGATAAACGAGGCTTAGCTTGGCAGGGTAAAGGGCGTTCGGGATTAGCAATGGGCAAAATCTGGCGTTTTCACTGACACGCTTTCCGAAAAGCAAAGCGAAAATCGACTACGGTCCGACTATTCAACTTTCTGAGATCGCTTCCCACTCCCGTCGTGGATTCGCTTTCCAGAACGATTTGCTTTGCTTTCTAACACTAACACTGAAGCGGGTTTTAGCCGAAGTCGAACTGCAAGCGCATCATCCGTTACACTAGCAGGGCTTTCCAGACCGCCAGAATCGCCTCAGGTCTGTAAAAACAATGTTTCCCTGCGTCAATCGAAGGATGTCTGGTAATCTACGCCGCGCTAAACATGCACAATCAAATTTATGACTGTTTAAAATCAGGAAAACTTTTCAAAGTTTCTCTTAGCTTCTTACGTTATTTTCTGACTGAACTATTAGGAAGGGCACTGACAAGTACCAAAAAGTTTCCAAGCTTACTTATCATAATTGGCGGCTGGACTCTCATCATATAAGTTCAGCTCAGAATCTGTGATGCGCATTTCGTTCGCGTTCCGTTCAAGCTGAGCTAAAAGGGTGGTTTTCTGCAGAGTCAGAAACGGAATGTTCAGGAACCGGTGGAGGAACTGGAGGCCAAAGCCATTTCTCATGGAAGACTCGGCGTAGCGAATTTGGGCGGCTTCTTTAGGTCTGCAAAAAGGTACAGTTAAGACCCCTGAAAAGAGAAGCAAATGAAAACAACATATACGCCCTTCGTTCATCCAACCTGGAAGACACTGAACACATCTATCTATCGAGCACTTCCCTTGAGCGTAGGCACGATTTAACAATCAGTTTTGGCCATAAATATCTATACTTGGAACTTCACCGATCAATGTTGCCCACATATGTTGAGTAAAACAAAAAAAAACAAGTGCCTCATATGGCACTGGCAAGGCTGGGTTAGAGGATGAAAGTAGGAATTCGTCAATTCGTGGGTTTGTTGTGATCATTTGTAAGCAAAACCCTTGAGATAAGAATGGCCATGGGCCCTTGGAAATCACGAGAATGTATCGTTTGGTAATGCATTTGCTGTGCGCACTTTAAGGGTAATCTGTAATCAAAACTCCTGAAGCAAAAATGATGATGAGCTCATCGGGAGCACGAAGATATATATTTTACTCAAACTATTGTTTGTACTTTAAGGAATCAACTTGTAATTCCCTTGAGGCAAAAATGATCATGGGCTCACAGGGATCACGAAAATTCATATTTTGCTTAAAAGTATTTTTTGTACTTTGCGGTTAGGAATAGTACTTTAAGGGGTGGTCGGATCTGGGAACTGACAATTTCCAAGCCAATCTTGTCAAGTGCATAATTTCCAAGCCAAGTTTCATCGTCCTATCGCATCTGGAAGTACCTTGATTCGCGATCGCCGGAATTCCGGACCCCCTCCAACTCCCCATACAATGCCCGAACCCGCTCAGGTTCTGTCACTGATGTATCTAGGGCTTGTGTTTGTTCTTCCAACCAAGTTTCATCCCAATCGCTCCACTCTAAGCGTGTCACAAGATTTCCGGTTCTCCCCTCCACCTCCCCCCAACATTCGAACTGAACTGAACTGAACTGAACTGAACTGAACATCCGGAATTTAAACAGGACATTTGAGACATGAGGTCTTTCCAAATAACAAGTCCGATCACCCGTTCAAAAGTTATATATACCTCAAGATTCAGGATTCTTCCCCCTCCACTCCTCCCACGATGGTCGGATCAGGGAACTGACTATTTCTAAGCCAATCATGTCAAGTCTCTAATTTTCAAGCCACGTTTCACCGTCCTAGCACGTCTGGAAGTACCTTAACTTCCTATCACTGGAATTCCGGACCCCCCCTCTAACTTCTCCATTATGCCCGAATCCGGTCCGGTTCTGTCACTTAAGTTCATAGGGCTTGTGCTTGTTCTTCGCACCAAGTTTCATTCCGACCGCTCCACTCCAAGCGTGTCACAAGGTTTCCGGCTCCCCCCCCCACCTTCATCGGATCCGGCCCGGACTTAAACGAGACATCCGAGACAAGTCAAGTTTCATTATGATCACCCATTCGGAAGTTATACATACTTCAAGATTCCAGATTCCCCCTCCCTACACACCCCACGATGGTCGGGTCGGGAAGCTGGCTATTTCCAGGTCAATCTGGTCGGGTCTCTGATCTGCCTGCCAAGTTTCATTGTCCTAGCCCACCTGGAAGTAACTGAACTCCGTATCACCGGAGTTCCGAAAATCCCCTCCAACTCCCCCCACAGTGCATGAATCCGGTCCGGTTCTGTCAGTGATGTACCTAGGGCTTTTGTTTCTTCCTCCCGCCAAGTTTCGTCTCGATCGTTCCACTCTAAGCGTTTCACATGATTTCTGGTTCCCCCCTCCGGCTCCCCCACATTCATCAGATTCGGTTCGGACTTGAAATGGGACATCTGAGACATGAGGCCATTCCAGATATCAAGTTTCATTAAGATCCGATCACCCATTCGAAAGTTATGCATGCCACTAAATTCCGGATTCCGGCTCCCCTCCCTCCCCCCACGATGGTCGGATCGGGCAAGTGACTCTTTCCAAGTTAGTTTGGCCGGGTCCCTAATATGCCTGCCAAGTTTCATCGTCCTAGCAGGGGCGTAATTTCGTCGAAATCCTGGGGGGGGGGGGGGGCAAAGTTGGAGCCGATTTTCCCAAATCAAGTGAAAATGAGCAGTTTTATTTCAAGAAGAAAAACGTAATAAAAACAAAGAAACAAAGAGATAGTTTACTAATCGACCAAGGCGAAAACGACACAGGAGGCGATAAAATTAGGTCAAACGCCTCAAGGACCGAACGGGCAAACATCAAGCTGGGGGGGGGGGGGCAGACTGGGGTCTGGGGGGGGGGCAGTTGCCCCCCCTGCCCTGTAGCAAATTACGCCCCTGCGTCCTAGCACATCTGGAAGTACTCTAACTCGTAAACACCGGATTAACCGACCGACAGACCGACGGAAAAGTGATCGGTATATGGCACTTGGCCGGAAGGCAAGTGCCATAAAAAGGCCCAAGGTCGTATTCAAACCCTTTCTAACCAAGTTAAAACTAATTAACTATCCAGTAGATTCAACTTAACGATATGTAAACTCGTCTGTGCCTGTACTTTATCCGGTCGTTTGGGAGTCCTTAGTCGTGTTTATTTGGTATGTTTTGTCATCGACCATTTTCTGTACTTAATTTTGTTGAAAGTTTGTAGGTTGATTTACCTTCGCTGGCTATTTTTGCTATTTTGGTCAGTAAACGATATATATATATATATATATATTATATATATATATATATATATATATATATATATATAGCCTATATATAAAATACATACATAAACAAAGACTAACCGCTGTGGAACAAAACATTCCGTGTGGACGACTCGACGTACCAAATGTGAATCGTAGTAAATCTTTAGGTCTACGAAAATGTACATTTATCCCCTGGGGGAAGCAAACTAAATTTATGGGCCCTTGGTTAAACCAAACTGGCAGCATTGCACAAAGAACGAATAACTCTTTTGGGAGAACAAAAACTGTACGGTTTGGAATCGAAGTTGACAATAAAGTCTCTTGCGTTATCCGCGCACACATCCCTATGGTGTTAAATATCCCAGATGGGAAAGTAGAGCAATATAATATGAGGCGCTGGTTCGTCCAAGCTGGCAGGAGTTTCTCAAATAACGCTTAGCCTTCTTTGGAGAACAGTATTCTCTAAAAACTGTACAGTTTTGAGATCAAAAGTTTACCTGTCCAGACCAGCAATGAAGTATCTTGCGGTATCCTCGCTGACCACCCGATGGTGCCCCATATCCCTCCGGTTGGCAACAATCAGGATGGGGATCTCAAGGGGTACTTTTGGGATCTCCCGTTCTATGTATTCGAAGGTCCTGCAAATTTCAACAATATCCTCACTATTAAAGTCGGTCGGTCGGGGTCGTAAAATTCGATTAGAATTGTCTTCAGCAATACTATGGCCCTTCTTGACATGGGGCTGATATGAGGGGGCCTAGCTTTTGAGTCATTTTTCATTTATTGTCACTATTCCCCCAAACCGCGTCTAAGATTGTGCAAGAACACGACGGATCAATGGAACCGTGGACGAATAACTATATACACTCATTTCAGATTCGGGTGATCACGGACTGCGACTCTTGTCGGGATTTTCGTCACGATCATCGATTTCATCTTGGAAGGTATGATTTTATTAGCTCCGTGACAGAAGTGCAGTATATCCGGTCGGGAAACCTCGCACCATTACCCGATTACCCTTCTCATTCGGTATGTTTTGAAAAAGCCCAAATTCTTGCAACATGCAAGGGAATCCACGAAACTATTCGAGAAGTCGCTGAGACAAAGAAAAACTGAGCACGCATACACCAAGACACTTATGGGTACACCCTACCGGAAACGTGGAATGGCATTATTAATGAAACAAAATTCGACCCCGGCCCCTTACAACAAAACCAAAGTTAATCAAAATGCGGAAAAACCCTCCCATGTCAACTACCTAACTGAGTAGCAAAAACAGCAGCCGTGTCAAAAATAAAATCTCAGCACCAGTTTTCCCCTTCAGCAATTTCTAAGAAGTAATCAAGGGATAAGTAACTAAGACGTAAACAAGGAGACGTTTGCCAAGAAGAGACGAAATATCGCTGAATAATATCCAGAGCAAAATAACACTCGAGAGTAGCGCCAAGACCTTTGCTTTCCATGCATCGGAAACGGGCCTTACTCGAGCGCCGCCCACTACGCTCGTGACATTCAAAGCGAGACAAACTTGAGGGTTTAGAAAATTCTAGTACATCTATGATGCGGTCTGCACACCACCGAAGAATCAGGGGAGGCTGTATGTTTTTTTTTTTTGCTGTGTTCGGAATCTGGAATCAGCTTCGGAATCAGCGCTGGTGCACGACTGATTGAGTTTCAGTTAGGGACGCCACCTATCGCTGGTGATGTGTGTGTGACTTTTTTCAAGTTTTGGCGCTACTCCTTAGTGTTAATTAGCTCTGACAACTGTGTCGCGTAACACCAAAGCTCTAGTGTAATAACGCTGCAGAGTCGTGGTAATGCAAGAGTTTCTGCCACAATGATGATGGCCGGAGCAAGGGTGCATTGCGACAACGGACAGACGGATTTTCTGCTTCACAGTAGTAGTACGAGTCCTTGACAGAACATTCACAGACACTCTGTACATCGCCGAAAGCAAAGCCAACTGCAACAAATTTCCGCATTCAAGCCGGTTCCCTGTAAACTTCAGGTTCCCGCAACGATTCCCTCGATTGGAGGTGCGATCTTATACTTGTCATGTGGAGCATTTTTTTTTTTTTTTATCTCTGTTTTCCAACTGTTTCTTCTATGGCTAGT
Organism: Branchinecta lindahli; assembly: GCA_023053555.1. Lineage (NCBI taxonomy): Eukaryota > Metazoa > Arthropoda > Branchiopoda > Anostraca > Branchinectidae > Branchinecta > Branchinecta lindahli. The sequence continues at coordinate 20,683,440 of JAKZAO010000004.1, forward strand.
ATGACAACGACGCGACTGGCTCTGGCAAGAAGCGCACGGACGAAGATTTGAACTCGATGCCCAGACACGTCATCAGACTAGCACTTTGTTCAGTGCCGCGGTAAAAGAGGATAAAACTCACCACTTTTTGGTCATGTCGAACATCATAATGATGCCACTGGTGCCCTTATAAACATCCAGAAACTCTGCATCCAGAGCCACCTCCTGGTCGACTCTGGCGTCAGAAACTCCCAGCTTGAGACTATCTTGCGGCTTGATTTTCTTCGCCTTGTCGACAATATCCCAAACGTCTACTTTAACAACATCATCTGTCGCTTTGTAGTTCCAGTGGATACTGGTGACCTTAAAGGAAGACGCGAACACTTGAGTATATGAGAGAAGACACAAATTGGTTGTGGATTTCGGTCGAAAAATCCTTGACTCGGAAACACACCGCGATCTTCTTCCGGGTTTTGAGACCCCCCGACCCCAACACTCCACTAGACTCACAGAGAGAAGAAAAAAGGCAACAAAGCTGGAACAACCAGCAACCCACTCATCTGAACGGTAGGGGAGGTCGGGGTTGGACCGTACGTTTTTCGTTTTCGGCTAATAATTCAATTTCTGTAGAATTTGAACAAATTTTGAAGATTGGAAATGAAAGATAATGAGACCAGCTCTGTTCTGTAATTTTTTGAGAATTTAATTTCCACTGGTTTAGGTGTCACGATTTTTTCTTTTTTTCAAAAAATCGTCCGGTTCAGCCCCACCGGTGGGGTTGGTTCGGACGGGTGGTGTTTTGAACCGGACATGTTAAGATGACCTCTGGATTTGACCGAATAAGTGATGCAACTAAGCGCTAATCAAGTTTTTACTTACTGGAGAAGAGTTGGACTATCCAAACATGCCACTTAACCGAAAATTTTTGGAAATTCGAACTCAAAAGAAATTGCTTGTTTAACTTGACTTTTTCCATCGGAAGCAATTAATTTAGAAAGCTTGGCTACAACAGATCTATCCTGCTTTCAGAACTGCGGAAAATGGTAAACTTTTTTATCTGGATAGAGCGGGGTTGAACCGGACCTCTAGAATAACGTCCGGTTCAACCCCCCAGAACGTGTCCGGTTCAACCCCACAGAGACCATTTCTAAAAAAAATTACACCAAGAAAAAAAGGAAAGTAGTAGGAACACCGCAATAGGCTAGTTAGATGAAGAAATGAACCTACATTGGACTAAACTATCACCAAGTCGCAAAAAACAACGAACTTCTTCTCTAACCGGAAATGAAAATGAAATTGCAAGTCCGATTTGTGCGATGAAAAAAACAAAGCCGCCTGGTTCGCAACTGAGAGTTCAAATTTCGTCCCATGAGTCAGAACGTTGTTGCCAACCTCAGTTAATTATTTCACGATTTTATATCTCTGGGTCTGCCCACAACTGGAACTGTCCGGTTCAACCCGCGGACGGTTCAACCCCGACCTCCCCTACCTGAAGTCATTTGGTCCATACTTTGTAAAATATTATAATGATGACCTGTACAAAAAATTGTGAATAAATTCTGTGTTAATAATGTAATTTTGTAAGTGTTTTAAATTGTTTTTGACCTCCGCTGCTATTTTTGTCATCGACAATGATATTAAGGTGAAATGAAGTGAATTTGAAATTTGAAATGAGAATACTCGAGATATAGCCGACGGACATAGAGATTGACAGGGGGTATGAGGGTAGAGTTTCTTATCAATAGTTATGAAATTCTACCATAGTCGCTTCAACCGTTTCAAGGATCATAGAACACACCCGTAGCAACAACAGTGGAACTTCAAGCTTCGACTGATCGGACCTTAAAGTTTAACTGAAAAGCCAACTTATTTTTGTGTCATTTAGTTGAATACACTAAGTTATTTGGATTCTGCAAAGGGATTTTTTCGTTTTCCACTATCTGCTCTAGTTATGACGTTCAGAATATCTGCGGCCGTCCCCACAGCGAAAATTCTACTATGACGCGGGAAATTTTATCTAAACACAAACAAGGCTTTTCAGTGGGCAGTGGCGATATTGGTGAAGATTGCTTAGTGCCTGAACAAAAAAAAGTCATAAATCTTTCTTGTAAGGCATGCAACAAATTAGAGGTACCACAAATCACACGGAAATTCCACTATTTGAAAATCGATTATTCCTGAATAGCGGAACAACTAAGTAACGCATTTTCAGCGGGTCTTCAAGCCAATTTAAGTGAATAAGTGATGAGTAACTAGATTGTCCTATCCCAGTTCTTTTCGGTTAAACTTTAAGGACGCAGTTCTTGTCATATGCTGTATCTTACTTTCGTCTTAACTTCCAAATCATAACATTCATTTGAAACGTCTCAACTTAACCAGGGGAGTCGAGGCAGAAGAACTGATATGTTTCTAAAGGTTAAGTTTTGCAATTTCTTTGACAAGATCTAATTCTTCTCCTACGCCTAGCCGCAGAATTTAACAGTGATCTGACATTAGTGACATTTCGCTGCACAGAACTAACGGTCGCGGACTCCTTCGAACAGAAATCAGGCGAACTAGCGCTACGAAAACAGACCAAATATGTGTTCGAAATGTACAACATTGACACGCGCTCCGGCGAATTGGAGGAGGGTTTTTGGCGAGATCCCGGAATCATAATTTACATTTCAATCTATTACTATTAGTCTGATCTGCGGTATAGTAAATACTGTAATAGGCGATAACGTTACCTGAATTTCTGGCGTGGGATTGTACTCTTCAATGAAATCTTTCGCCTGCAGACGATTGAACAGCGAAGTCTTTCCAACGTTTCTATCACCTTTTATGATTATCTTAACTGAAGAAAAAAATGATTTAATATCTTCCAGTCTTAGAAAAACTAACTTTTTCTTGCCTAACAAGCTAGCACGTTAGTGAGCAGTACACCTAAAATCGGTGACAAAACTGACTGCCAACATGCCCAATGCGTCGATTCAACCAGCACATCCAGTGTTTTTTTCGTTGTGTATTTTTTGCTTTGTGTTTATTTTTAACTTTTGTACGTAGCCTGCTAATCACTAGTATTAACCAGAGGACTATTCTCGGTGTCTGGAAAGCTCCGCTGGCTTATCCGACGAGTGTTCTTGCAACTGCGGCTAAAACTCGCTTCGCTTTCCGATACTGTCCTTACGCTCCGCTAGGTTTGGAAGGCGACTCCACTCCGTACGTGGAAAGTATAGACTCTAAATGACAGTCCGAAACACGCCGTCCGAACCTCGGGAAGAACGAGAGACGTCACCCAAACGAATCCTCCCCCATACAAAATTATTTGACTGAGTAGTTGTACGAAAAAGTGGCATGTAGTAGTATGGAATACTTTGACTTAACATGCCTCCGACTGGGATAATCTTAAATAACACCGGTACACTGTGCAGTCTCATGATATCAATCCTATCCTACCCAGTGCCAAAATTTTCTGGTATTCCCCTGATGCTAAAAGAAAAAAGTTCCAACCGTGCGATAACAATTGTTATCGCACAGCCAGCCATGCGATAACAAGTGATATCGCACGGTTGGAACTTTTTTCTTTAACATCAGGGGAATACCAGAAAATTAAAACAAGTGTACTAATGTTATAATCATTTCGCTGCGCTCGGGCGATATCAGCCTATCATGCTACCCGTGGGCCAAAATTTTCCGCTATCACCCTCAGGAAGGGCGATAATATATAGTAGTACCCGATATCATCCAATCTTGCTGTACTAGCATGCAGTGACAACAGTTACTACTGCATGCTACTTTTTCGTACAACTCCATACGACTAATTCTCGACAATTTTTCATCGGGTCAAACTTGATTAAAATCCTATGTCAACCAACCAACAACTTTTTTGCTTGTCGAGCCAGTGAAGTTTCTGGCTCTTCCCTAGGCACACGGCGATTCTTCATCGACACCAAGAATCACTCATCAAGAGTATTCAACAAGCCAACGAGAAAATGTAAAGTCGCAACGACTTCCCATTTTGTTCTTAAGCTCGACGGATTCTCGTTTGTTATACCCAGACTAGCACTGCCAAAAGAGCAACCCTTCCAGGACGGGGACAGTAGTGTGTCTTGCGGGAGGGGACCCCGATACCCTGTGCCATATGTTGTGTACACTAATCCAACAAAACAATGATGATCTGAGTAAACACCAGTATATAATCAACCAACCAGATTTCTATGTAGTAGAGTAGGCCAGGGTTAGGGTACCGAGCATTTGACATAAGGTATCCAGCGCTAAGCATAAAGTGTCCCAAAATCAGGGATTTGTGGTAGACTGGGTGTTGGCTTGTAAATGGGCTTTACCATAGCCTCGTTTTTGTTGCACGCTGCAGGTCCACTTCCCTGCCGCTTCCGGACTGATTCTTTCTAAATCCGTGTTTGAACTGCAGTGATTCCGAGGAAGACGGCAGCGCTTTTCGAGAATCGCGGACTTGCTCATCGACCAAGTCCGTGCCTCCCTGCAAGATGCTGCTGCTGCCGAAGAAACAGTGAACACAAAAACGCACCTTATGCAAAAGCAAGGAAATGCTGCAGCGGCGATGCGGCAGCACTGTTTCAACAAAAACGAGGCTCATGAAACTTACGGTTATACTGCACTCCTCGTGAAAATTTCTTCTGCAAGGTAGGGGCAATTACAGGCGGAGATTTGGAAGTGTTTGGCGAGGCAGCAACATTTCCTGTCTGGTCTTGCTTAACCGTTAGTTTCTTGAAAGCCGAAAACATGACGAAAGTTCACAACTCCTACAGGGCAGTTCACTCTCCTACAAGGCAAATTCAGAAATGGTAAGAAAGCTGAAGCCGCGAAAGAAAAAGCAGCAGACCAATTTAAATAGTCTTTCAGCTGTGACCTATGAAACTGGTGTAGAGTATCTTCCTTGGGTGTCATTCCCGCAGTATAACGGAACAACCCCAACGTATGAACTACCAACTGGTGTAGCGACGTGAACAGCGGATCAAAGAGATATCGTCACTGTCAGACCCCATTCAAACATACTGTAGGATTTATTATGCTGCGAATAGATGAGTAGGTTTTTCCGACCGGATTTTCTGCACCCGACCGGATTTTCGGCACTTTCATCATGAAGTTTAAAGAATCCAAACTTGTCTGTATGGAGTTGATGACGGCGATGAAAGTCATAGCAGTAATTCCTGTTCGCGATCTCCCAATCCTGACTGTCTGTCCGCATTGGCCTTAGCACTCCAAGCGGGATAGTCTCCCTTGCCTCATTCCAACATCCATCACAGAGATTATCCATACGTTAATTAACAGGAAAGACTGTCACTTTTAAAGACAAAGGTGGTGTAAAACCCTCAAATTCAGGGAGGTTTGCACTTTTCTTCTGCTGATGGAATATGATTTAACACACGTCCTAGCAAAGTCTTAGGGAAACACTGATGACGGTGATGGCCATGGGGGGATCTGGAAAGCTCCGCTGGTTTATCCGCCGTCTGTTGTTACCACTCGGATAAAACTCGCTTCGCTTTCTGAGGCTGTTATTGCGCTCTGCTCGTTTCGGGAAGTGACGTGACAACTGAATCCGCAACGTACGTGGACAGTGATGAGCCAGCTAGAATTGTAAAGGCGCAACCGGGTGCAACGATCTTCCATCCGAAAGCAAATCCAAGAGATCGCCAGAATCGCTCTAAACTACATAGTGGCTTGAAACTGGAATACGGTGACCGGCTCCAACGCTTTACACATTTTCTAACTATCGATCGGTAGCATAGCTTATCAGGCAAACCGGCTCTGAGTTTGCGGATTCGGAACCTGGGTACAAAACTTATCACAGGTTACAAATTCTGAGCAGATTGTGCAAGTCAGATCGGCATTACCTTTCCGACAAAAGTCTCATCGTCACTCATGTGATAAATAGATCGCATTTTACCCGACGAAAATGTTTTCTTTTGTCTACACGATCATCGAAAAGAGCATACCGTACTAAAATTATCTAACATTGGGAGGTATAGGACTTCAAACTTTGAGACCCAATTATCGACGTCTAGCAACCATTACGAGCCTGTAAACTCGAAACGTCAACTTGACTCTTTTTTGTGTATTTGAAAAAAAAAATTCTTTGCAAATGAGACTCTGAAAGTTTCATACTTCGGAGACAAAACTGAGTCTCACATCCCATTGGTAGGCTATGTTATGACGCGCCGTGGAAAAAAAAACAAAGATTAGGAGGCCTGATGCTTTTGTATTAAAAGTTAAAAGTTAGCTCTCATTTCTGATTGAACTTTACAAAACTGTTATTGGGCAACACACTAAAAAAAGTCAGAATAACGTTTACAAGTTCAGAATAGTCACCAAACGTCGATAATTCAGTTTCAAAAGTCGAAAATCCTATTTCTCACACCATTTTGTTTAATGACCCAACCCGTTTTCGTCGGGTAGACTCTGTAAGAACAAGTTCGAGTAGGCTACAAGTTGAGACCAAGGGAATAACAGATACGGACAATTTCAGGGTTCAACCAGATCAGTATGTTCTTCTGCAACGGGATTATTTAGTTCTTGACAGATAGCAGTAGTACTTTGCGGGTAGCTTATTAATGTTATTTTATAACTCGGTTGTTTATTCTAGCAAACTCTATAAAAAAATTAGCTCAATTAGGTAATAACGATGGCATTCAGCCGTGTTGACGTAGATAATCATTCACTAGTAGAAAATGAAATGAAACATATTCGGGATAGGCCTAAGCTACAGACATAGCGAAAGAGCGAGGGTAACATGACACAAATACAAAGAAAACACGCAGGGTTTAGCCTAAGCCAAAATGCTAAACTTAGCCTAAAATAAGACTCCAATACCGTCTCGACCTCCCATGACTTAACAACAGAAACAAAATCGAAAGACACTGTGACAGTGGCATGGTTTAATTTTTCGAGGTTATTCTGAAGGATTTCCATAACGTCCTGAACGAATATTTCCAAGATAACCGAGGAATAACTGTAAACTGAATAAGTAAGAATAGACATCAAGCGTGAATAGGATTATCGGATCGGTCCATATTTTTAACGCACTTAGAAAAGCAGTAAGTCCAATTAGACCAGCTTGTAGCCGTTGTTACTTGTTACCGGCTTCTAGCCGGTCTAAATGGTTTGTGCTTCTTTTTCTTCTTTATTTAGAAGAAGAAGAAGAAGCTGAACTATCCATTCAAGGCAAGAAGTAACAGCATTTCCGATTCAGGATAATCAACACGTAGTTTTACACCCACGTCGAACGTTAAATCCATCTGCGACAGCCTATCCTTTTTCCCTAACCCCCAAAGTTTTGAGGTTCAAAGCCCAATACGAACTTGACCTTATTCATTGTCATAAAGGATCCCCATACAAACACTGGAGACATCAACAGGCAATCGCCTACAGCCTTGTTATTAAGTTTCATAGAGATGTATCAATCCGTCCGGGAGTTCCATGTTCAGAGACGGACGAATTAATTTGCAATGCCACAGGTATGCCCCAAATAAAGAACTTCGCAAAAAAAAATATTCGCAACACGCCACAAAAACATGGTCTCAGAAAATGAAAAAAAAAAGAATCTAACGAACTCGAATCTCCCAAATACTAGTACGCCTAACACCAACAGTGGGCCTAGCAATACTAGAAAACTTAAACTGATTGAACTTCACATTTGGGAGAATTGTTTCCAAAACTTCGGTATTCCGTCCATTCCACGATCCATATGCATCCAGATGGACCAATCGCTTACACACCTGGAGGTGGCTGAACGCCATAAAGGGTATGCTGTAACACCGCGAGGCAGCAAGAAACTCTAGATGGCGTAGTGTACGAGCTATGGACACAATCGAGTCTTCAGACAGCTTCATTGTATCGCTCACATCCAGCTCCACAAGCTTTGGACACCGAAGACACAACACTTTCACATGATCGTCAGTAAGCTCATTCCGACATCCGCTAATATTTAAGCGGTTTAAGACAACTGGGAATGAAGCACAGACTATATCCAGTGATGGAGTTGATAGGCCAACCCAGGCCATGTTCAAAGACTCGATTTTCTTGCAGCTTTTTAATATTTCTGTCAAGCCCGTGCCAGTGACACCATAGCACATGCACAGATTCAGTGTGTCCAGATTCCGCATTTTGCCAATTGCACGACAACTTTCATCATCCACTGTGCAGTGCTCAAGGCTCAGCTTTCTTATATTCCAGGAAACACTGAGAATTTGGTTGAGTGAAGGTACAGAAATAGTGGCCATGGTTAGATCAAGACACACTAGAGGAAGAAACTGGGGAAGGGAGCCGAAAATTGGGTCCTGAGCATGGATTTTAGAGCAGCGGGCGAAATGTGCCCCTCTGCTTAATGCAGTCCCAAGCTGAGTTGACTTCAACACTTTGCCACTCAGGTCCATCCTCCTCCACAAGCTCTCATCCGAAGCTAGTCTGTACCACTCTTTGGACACTTGGAGGCACTTTGCAAGCGATGATTTTGAAAGCATTGAGAATATGTGAATAATCAGTTCTTCAGAAAATTTAGCAAAACCACTCTGGTCATTTTCACAGATTTTTCTCTTTTTGTATACCCCATAGCTATCAGGCATTTTATCGATTGTATCAAGGGATAATTGCATAAGGGCATATGGATTTGCGGGATCTGCTGGGTCCACATTGTTGTTGAAGTTGTGAAAAACGGCTGGGGATGGAAATGAGGTCGGCGGTGTCGGGGTGGGCCCAGTTGAATCATAAGAGTCATCATTCACAGGAGCTAAGCCCATATCACTCAAAAGGTCAGTCTCCACAGGAGCCATTTCAAGGCTCCAACGTTTATTTTTTGACATCCTGAAATGACCAGAAGTTAGTGGTTTGCCAAATCTGCACAAGTCAACTGACTGCAACAATTGTTCTTTCTGTGTCAGAAACACTATCCATTCATCAGAAGTCACGCTTTCTTCCTAGGAAGGGTAGCAAATGAAACTATAGGCCCATGTGGCCTGAGTTTCAACCAGTTTTGGTCTGCCCCACAACAATAATAGGAGGTGTACTCCAGCAATGATGATGTCAAGAATCTAAAATGCACTAGCAGATATTAGATTTCTCTGAATTACACTTTATAGTCCAAACTCAAGATCTTTGTCACTTCAAGGTGATATACTTTCTCAAAAAGATATCCTGACAAAGACAAAACGATTCTGACACATGTATGTGGTAAGCTTTCTTCTGAAGGGGGGGGGGGTAAATACCCCACAACTAGAAAAGAAGCTATCTAATAGTATACTAGTGATTTGTCTTTGGCTAGGTTGCTTGAGAGGTGTCCCAGTGCCTTGAGCACGACCTGTCAGGTGATTAAGCTATGGCCTGCATAGAAAAATCTATTTGCATAGATAAATTGAGTAAGTCGCGGAGACACTGTCTAGGCAACTTTAAAAAAAGACAAGAAAGACAGGACATCAGCCCACACCAGCATCTTTTCCAGCTTCTAACAGACCCAATCTTAACTTCTTTGAAAATTGGCACCTATTACAATGTTTTTGTTTCAGAAAAGAAATGACTTTATTTACTGTAACATGACCATGTACTTGTCCAACCAAAAAATATGTCTTTTAGTAGATATATAGTGAAATGTCATCTGAGTTAAAGCTGATATTGTAATGCTAGTGTATAATTACCACTGTAAACAAAGAATATTCTTTGCCAGCTCAAGAAACATATTTTATTTGATGTAATAAGAAAAATACTACAGGTTTCTGTGGGATCCCAGTACGGGAATGATTCCAGTCAATCTTGATCACGCAGATACAGTATCCTGACATGAAGAATCAAAACCAACATGCCTTCTTATTCCTTCTTTTAATGTTCTTTTGTTGTGATACTACTGTCATAAAAGTAATAAAAAACGCTGGATGCTACTAAGGCCAGAAGTCCAAAGATTACTCCATGGGTTGGTTATTGGTTTCGAAACCTACTGTGCTTAAATACTTGCTTCTTTTGCAAAGTAACATATCCCTACTAACCATGACTCTGATATACCTAACCCCTATCTGGTGCGTCCACGAATTGGGAATTGATAAAAGACTACAGAAAAAAATTTGTCCATACACCAACCCAGCACCAACCAGACACATAAAATACATGCATGCAATCATGGGCAAGATAAGACATACTAAGTGGGAGAATCTCCTTATTATTTTTCGCTCTGTGATCGTCAGCATAAACGGTAACTTATTTTGAACAAAAGTTGCATTTTTTCAGATTAATTTTGGTATAGCTTCAATGTATTTGACATATTTTGTTTTAGTTACAAAAGTGCAGTGTGTGGAATGGACAAATAAAATGGAACACAAACCCTTTTCTAATTCCCCTTGTTCTGAAACGTCACCAATGCAAACTGTCTGTATGGGGCAGAATGGCCCCATGATGAAATCACAGGACTGTGATTAAAAAACATTCCCGATCATAGGGATGCCAAACCATGGATATACTCAGCCTTTGGCACAGAGAATCCACAACTCAGTGGTTTGTAGTAGGCTATGCTGACTGAGATGGTATCCCATAGAAGAAAGTTAGGTGGTCCTGAACTGGTCCTTTCCTGAGCAACGTTGATAGATCAGACCAGGATCAGACTGATATCAATCACACATATGGCATAAAATGAATCCGTTCAATACTGACAATATACAGAAATGATATCCAACCTCGGAAAAGGCCTAAAGAGGTTGAAAGGAAATTTCAGTGCCATCCTGTCAAGGTCCTAGCAAGTTTTGGACAGCAAAGAATCTTCCTCACCTCTCAGTAAATTAACTGATGCACAGCATTTGCTGAGATTCTCTGGCCCAGCAAATCATTTGCTATGGAGAGTCTCCGTTCAGAAGAATCCTTTGCAAAAGAGAATCTCCACAATGCAGAATCCAATGCAATGCAACAGTGAGTCGCAACCCCACAGAATCCTTTTTTGATGGAGTGTGCTCACTTTGCTTGACTACTCTCCTTGCCGCGGAAGGACTCAGTCCAGACCTGGTCTAGACTGAGTTCTAGCGCTCCAGAAGGAAACCCTGAATGGCATATGACTTGTTTTGGACAGCAAAGAATCTTCTTTGTAAGATTTTCAGGCTAAATTCGAGGTTACACAAATTCAAGATTGGATACCCCACCTATAGGCTGCCTATAGGTTTAACACAAAAAGCGGAAAAAACTTAACTGAACAGCAAAGAATCTTCTTTGTAAGAATTTCAGGCTAAGTTCGAGGTTATACAAATTCAACATTGGATACCCCACCTAGCCTACTAGCCACAAAAACGCCGTCGGCAGTGCCACAAACTTGCCGATTTTCTGTAATGAAAGCATGAATTGCTGTGAATTTTACTGATCTGTTTTTCAGTTTTAACTACCTAAAACATCTTCAAAAAATATGATTGCATTCAGGACAAAATTGTCTATTTTTTAAGGCCATCAGTAAGATGTCCTAGCTATTTTATATTATTTCTTAATATTCAATGTAAATTTAGATGTAAAAAAAAGCAACCGAACTTGCCAACAAAAATTTATTAACACCAAGGAGGAAAAGTGAGCAGCCAATGGCAGCCATATGTCTATTATTGGACTATTCACTTGATGATCATATTCATATTTTCTCATCTAACTCACTTGCTGGGGTTCCCAATGCATTCAAAACCAGCTCAAAACCACCCCAGTTTCATAGAATTTCACTGAAGAACATTGCTCCTAGATGGCCACCATGCCCAAAACAATGGCTGCCCAAGGCATTTCATAATGTAAATTACTGTTTTCTAAAAAAGATTTAAGATGCTCAGAGGCAAGACAGAGAGGTGAATTTGGCCTCAAATCAAAGTTAAAAGATAGGAGAATAACACTCTGATCTTCAAAAGCTCAGGTTTGAATTTTTTTTTTTTTAGTGGCTACCCTACCTATAGGCTGCCTATAGGATAGGTTTAACACAAAAAGTGAAAAAAAACTGAATACAGTACATCAGAATCTCTTTACTTTAACTTTAAGTAGCTCTTTGCTATTGATTGTTGATTACTTGTGAAAGCTAATGGAGTCTGAAATTGAATGTAGTCGTAGATGTTCCACCCCTCTACCAATAGTAACTATTAGCCTCACGTCCAGCCTCACACATCACACATCAAGCCAGTCAACCACAAACCCCTGATTTTTGGATACCGTATGCCAAACGCTGGATATGCCTGGCGTTTGGCATAGCCTATGCTTAACCCTGGACACCCTATGCCAAACGCCGGATAGCTGTTGGCACCTTAACCTTGACCTACGTCACTACAGGTGAATTCTGATTGGTTGATTTTTTAGCTTCACTCAAATCATCAATATTTGACTGGACCGCAGCATCCAGCATTTGGCACAGTGTATCCAGCGTTTGGCATAGGGTATACCAAACGCTAGATATACCCAGCGTTTGGCATAGGCTTTCCGAAAATCAGGGATTTGTGGTAGACTGCATCAAGCCTCACGAAAAGTTACTACGCTGACCGTTCCAACCTTCTCAAAATAGTAACTATTAGTAACTATTTGCTTACCACGCTCGGGAGCGTAGATAGCGTTAGGCATCTCTGCAACTTGATTGGTCCGGTCAGCCCGCTGCCTGATATTTGACAGAAAAATTAAAAAAGCGTTCCAGCCTAGCGTAGTAACTATGGTAACTAGCATAGTAACTATGGTAACTAGCGTAGTAACTACGGTAAGTAGGGTGGAACATGCTCATAATGACCATCCTGAATAAGATCCTATGCTTTGCTACAGGAGGGGTATCCAACCTCGTTTTTAGACTACCTCGATTTTTGCCGCGAAAATGTTTAAATGAAATGTACATGCTGTCCTGACAGTCAAGAGGCAAAATATGACTTTTTCAAAGTCACATGTCCAAAAATATTCAAATTCAGTGCCTTTCTTTATCCATTTTGTAATGTTTTAAAATCCTGTTTTCTGCCTATTGACTTTTCCAACTCTTCCTTATTCGTGATTTTTGAACGGATCGAGGTGAGATTAGGATGAAGTGATCTTTTTTGAAAAGAAAAATATGTTGAACTAGAAAAATTGAAGCAATATTTATTTATCCAATATGTAAACCATTCAGTTAGCTTCAGTCTGGTATGTTTGTCATACTTGTTGGTTCCTTTTTAAGCCACATGGATTATTCTGAAGGAAAGACTTCACTGGAAATTTGAAATCTTGTCTGAGGTTGGATACCCCTCCTGTAGTATCCTGCACCCATCAAGGATAGCCTGGGATAACCTATACAAATTCTAGCAAGCTAGGAGTGGGCTAGACTAACCTTCTACGAGTTTATCATGGGCTTCAACTGAGTTCTAGCTGAAATTGTGAAATGGGCAAATTCCCGCTTTAATTTTCCCGCTATATTTTCGTTTACTTCTTCCTTAGAAAACTTTTCGCCTGAAATCAGTGGCGGGAAAACTGAGAATTTTAAAAGTCTGGAAGACCATGGTTTTCGAAAAACTGGGATGTACAAACGAAAGCTTTCCAGCTCTTGTAGAGTTTTTGAAGGACATAGCCAATAAGTGCCAGGAAGAAAACACGATTTTTCTGTTTGACCTATTCCTGGCATGTGAAGAGGAGCTAAAGATTTTAAGTTCAGTATGTAACCTAATTTCACCTTTTTTATTCTTTAATGGCTTCAACAAAAGTTTTAAAGCCTTCATACCCTTGCCCTTGGCCTTGTTAGTCTTGCTACTATATCTTATTATGATCTTATTGTCACAGTACTGTCCAGCTTTCTGTTTGTTTTAGTGGTAGTATACAGGATTACAGCCATTATTACAGGAGAGGTACCCAACCTCAGACAAGATTTCAAATTTCCAGAGAAATTTTTTTTTGTGAGACATATCTGGCTTAAAAAGGAACCAAAACACATGACAAAAATACTAGAGTGAAGCTAATAGAATGGTTTACATGTTGGGGAAATATATTTTACTTCAATATTTCCAGTTAAATATATTTTCTTTTCAAACAGTTTCACCCATTTTTACATGAGGTCAGATTGCTTGCAAAGTGATGAAAAAAATAGAGGTAATAAGGCTAATAACCAGAAAATCCCTTTTTAAACCAGGTTCAAAACAAAGAAAAGACAAATAAATAATTGTAATATTTTGGGACATAACTGTTGAAAAAAATTCAGATTTTGCTTCTTGACTGTCAGGATAGCACTGAACTTTCATTTTGACATTTTCGCGGCAAAATTCGAGGTTGCGTAAAAACGAGGTCAGGTACCCCTCCTGTATGTAGGGGAGCTCAGGCCACAGGGCGGTGGAAACCAAACTTTAGCTGATTATTATTGGTCTATGACGTCTTCGTGACGTCATGAAAGAAATAGGGCAATTCGATTAAAGTAATGTTTTAGAATATATTTTTGTATCGTATATATAGAACCGAGCGGCCAGCGAGACGCGAACGCGTTTACACTTATTAACCGTTCTAGGGACCAACTAGGGACAATCAGTTCCTTTAGTAAATGGAAAATATAGACTTTCTGTGTGACGTCACAAACCATAGATAATCGGCTAAAATTTAGTCAACACCCTCGGGGCAGGCTTAGGGTTGATCCAGACACTCATTTTCCTTTTCTTGCCAGGCTGCCATTATTAGGAATTTAGGCGGATTTACACTATTTTTGCTGTCAAATGTGTAGAATGTGTGAGAGAATAGCTGGTATTTTTTTTTTGATTTTCTCTTTATCAGGTTTTTATGGCACTTGCCCTTCGGCCAAGTGCCATATAGCGATCGCAATTTCTGTCCGTCCGTCGGTCGGTCTGTCGGTCGGTCGGTCGGTCGGTCCGGGTTTTGCTAGTTCGGGGACCGGACCAGATTAAATTAGAAATAGTCGCTTCCCCGATCCGACCACCTGAGGGGGAGTGGAGGGAAGGGGAATCCGGAAAAAATAGGAAAAGTGATTTATTTTTAACTTACGAAGGGGTGATCGGATCTTAATGAAACTTGATATATGGAAGGACCACGTGTCTCAGACCTCCCATTTTAAATCCAGACCGGCTCCGGTGACACTGGGGGGAGTTATACGGGAAAGTCCAACAAGGGTAGCAAAAGCGGAGCAAAAGGAAATTGTCCAGCAGTGGTATCGAACCGGGGACCTCTGTGTTGTCAGTCAATCGCCCTACCACTAGACCATGGAGGCTTGTTGGTAGAGTCGAGTGCAGGGAACAAAGAGTTTAAGTATTCAACCGACTCTGCTAGGACCTCGTGTCTCACACATCCCATTTTAAATCCAGACAGAATCCGGTAACACTATGGGAGAGTCCAACACGGGTAGCAAAAGGGGAGCAATAATGCAAAATGTCCAGCAGTAGTTTCGAACCGGGGACCTCCCTGCTGCCAGTCAATCGCCCTACCACTAGACCATTGAGACTTGTTAGTAGAGGCGAGGGTCATATACATTTTAAGTATTCAACCGACTCAAATCGAGATTATTTGACTTGCTATCTTGGGAAATTTACTTGTTCTAGTTCGGGCACTTCCACATAAGCTAGGACGATAAAACTTGGCAGGCATATCAGGGACCCCAAATGATTAAGTTGGAAATAGTCACCTACCCGATCTGAGCATCGTAGGGGGAGTGGAGGGAGGGGGAATCCGGAATCTTGAGGTGTTTATAACTTTTGAACAGGTAACCGGATCTTAATGAAACTTGATATTTGGAAAGTCGTGCCTCAGACGACCTATCCAAAATCCGGGCCGGATCCGGTGAATTTGGGGGGAGCTAGAGGGAGGAACCGGAAATCTTGGGAAACGCTACGGCTGGAGGGATCGGGATGAAACATGATGGGAAGAACAAGCACAAGTCCTAGGTTCATCATTGACATAACCGAACCGGATTCGGGTACTGTGGGGGGAGTTGGAGGGGGGTCCGGAATTATGGTGATCCCGCGAGTGCGGTACTTCCTGATGTATTAGGACGATGAAAATGGGCTGGCGTATCAAGTACTCGAAGAAAACGACTTGAGAATAGTCGCTTGCATAATTAAACCAACGTGGGGGAGTGGAGGGAGGGGGAATCCGGAATCTTGAGGTATTCGTAACTTTTGAATGGGTGATCGGATCTTCAAGAAAATTGATATGTAGAAAGATCTCGTGTCTCGGATGACCCAGTTAAAATCCGTACCGGATCCGGTGACTTCGGTGGGAGTTGGAGGGAGGAACCGGAAATCTTGGGAAACGCTTAGAGTGGGGGGATCGGGATGAAACTTGGTGGGAAGATCAAGCACAAGTCCTAGATACATCATTGACATAACCGGACCGGATCCGGGCACTGTGGAGGAAGTTGGGGGGGGGGGGGTCCGGAATTTCAGTGATCCCGCGAGTTCGGTACTTCCTAATGAATTAGGACAAAAAAATTTGGCTGGCATATCAGGGACTCGAACAAACCGCCTTGAGAATAGTCGCTTGTATGATCCGACTGTCGTGTGGGGAGTGTAGCGATGGGGAATCCGGAATCAATGAGAGGTGTTTATTTTGAAGTTCTCTTCTACTTTCTCGTACCACTACTCGTAACAAGTGCCATATGAGCTCGTAGCTCTTGTTAAGTAAACAAAAGTTTTCTGTTTTTCATTTTGTCTGAACTCTGCAAGTTGGCTTTTCTTCTGTTAGACTGGAGTCGGTTCAAAATTATCTTTGGACTTTGATTTATTTGTCGTAGTTCAGGTCAATTTTATAACTTCGATCTTTATATAAAAATTATTGTTCCCAGACCAGAATCAAATCAATTGCTGTGTCATTTCATCCAGCATGGGATTTTGTTTGATTTGTGAGACACGCTCACAGTGCATGCATGTTGTTGTTTCTGATTGTATCGTAATATTTTTTTTTTCTTGCGTGGACGTTCTTTTCAGCCATTTCTGGCCTCATGGAATGGAGGCCGATAATTTTGAGTATAGTTTGTTTTTATGGCACTTGCAGCCTCTGGCTCAAGTGCCATATACCGATCGCAATTCCGTCCGTCGGTCGGTCTGTCGGTCGGTCGGTCGGTCGGTCGGTCTGTCCGAATTTTTTTGTCCCACATGTTCGAGTTAGGGTACTTCCAGATGTGTTAGGACGATGAAACTTGGCAGGAAAATCAGGGACCCGACCAAACTAACCTGGAAATAATCAGTTTCCCGATCCGATCATCTGGGGGGGAGTGGTGGGCCGGGGAATTCTGAGAATTAAGTAGTTTTTGTCACACTTTTTCGAGTTGGGGTACTTCCAGATGTGCTAGGACGATGAAACTTGGCAGGAGCATCAGGGACCCGACCGGACTAACCTGGAAATAATCAGTTTCCCTATCCGACCACCTGGGGGGAGTGGAGGGCTGGGGAATCCGGAAAACTGGAGTAGTGTGTAACTTTCGAACGGATGATCGGATTGGAATGAAACTTAATAACTGAATAAATGGCATACCTCTGATGTCCCATCTGAAGTCCGGACCGGATTCGACAGCTATGGGGGAGTTGGGGGGGGAGACCGGAAATCTCGAGAAACGGTTAGAATGGAGGGATCGGAGTGAAACTTGCTGGGAAGAACAAGCATCTGCTCCAGATAAATCGTTTATACATTTGGACTGGATCCGGACACTAGGGGGGGGGCTGGAGGGGAGTTTCCCGGAATTCCGGTAATGGCGGGGATTTTGACGACGAAACTTGGGAGGCGAATCAGGGACCCGATCAAACTGACTTATAAATAAAAATTTACATGATCCGATAGTTGTGGGGGGAGTAGCGGGAGGGGGAATCCGGAATACTGAGTCATGCGTAACTTTGGAACGTTGATCGGATTTGAGTGAAATTTGATAATTGAGCAGAGGACATGTCTCTGGTGACCTTTGTCATGTCCGGACCGGATTCGACAACAATGGGGGGGGGGGGGGGAAATACGTGACCGGCTCAAAATGGGGAGATTGGGATCGAACTTTGTGGGAATAGTAAAGAGATGCTCTGGATAAATCACTTACAGAACCGGATTGGCTCCGGCGACTGTGGGGGAGTTTGAGGGGGGGGCGGAATTCCGGTTATCGCGTTATAGCAAATAGTTTCCGTGAAATTCGACAGAGTCCAAAGGAATTGGGTTCCCCGTGATTGGCTGGTGGGTTTGAATTGGCTCCGTCCTAGGGACATTCCGTCCTAGCACATTCCAGATGTGCTAGGACGATCGAACTGGGCTGGAATATTAGAGGTTCGACAAGATTGGCTCAGAAATCGCCACTTTCCAAATCCGACATTCCTTAAAGTATCAATCTTGACCGCAAATTTAGAAAAATACTTTTAAGCAAATTATACATTTTCATGATCCCCATGAGCCCATTATCATTTTTGCCTCAAGGGTTTTGCTTACAAATGAAGTTCTAGCTCCCTGAAAGTGCGCATTTGAACCGCAAGGTCGACGAAAACTACTTTTTTTCAACAAACGATACATCTCAACCCGTGATCATTTGTGCCACAAGGGTTTTGCTTAAAATTTATTTTATCACCCTTAAAGTGCACATTTTAACCGAAAAGTGAAAAAAAATACTTTTTACCAAACGGTATATATCAATGATCCCTAAGGGCCTGTGATCGTTTTGTCTCAATAATTTTTCTTACAGATGAATTTCTAGCGCCTATAAAGTGCGTATCATTACAGCCAAGTTCTAAAACAAAATACTTTTTCTCTAGCTCCCTTAAAGTGCGCATCTGAACCGCAAAGGTAACCTTAAAAGTACGTTTGATCAAACACTACATCTCAACCCACGCAAGTGCCATATGAGCTTACAGCTCTTGTTTGTTTATTTCAGAAGGCTTCCATAGCTGGGGAGTTGCAAACTTTCAATACTGACAGTCCTTTGGCGCAACAACTCGAGGTAAAAAATATCTTCCAGTTTCTCTGGTCCCCTGTTTGGTTAATTAAGTCCCTAAGTGATCAAACAATGTCCATGCTCAGTGTTTTCTCATGTACCCGGATTAAAAGCACCTTTGTAGCTACCTACTTTCTAACTGAGTAGTAATCCCAGACAAGCTTATGGAAGCAAATCAGAGTTGTTCGTGTTTCTAAACACTGACAAGTGGCTTCGTCTGGAGTTGACACCTGGGTCACATCCTTGTTAGGGAGTTGACATCTGTTAGGGAAGATCAGGGCCGTCTTATCCGACAAATCCCTCTTTTCTAGATGCATTGTTCTAACGTTAGAGCATGACCGCTAGTGTACTAGCATTGTGCCTCCGGTTGAGTAGAAACGTGCCCACGTACTAGAGCACTTAACCTCGTCAGATTCTTCTGAAATTTACTGAAATGAGTGAAATTTCATTTCACTTTGGCAGGTTTGAGTGGGTAGCCTAGTGTTGATATTACTCACCTTTTCTAGGGTTTATGTTCTAACGTCGAAGCAATCTCTCGTAGAAAGTGGCTGTGTCTTTAACTGGTCCAGTGTACACACATTGACAGCTTCCAATATGAAGGACTATTTCCTGGTAGCCTATACACTGAAAATGGTCATAACATTATGTCTGCCATCAGGGGGCGTCACGTATGGGGGGGAGGGGGTACGCCCCTCCCAATGTTGTCGGCCAGTCGGTAAAAATAACCGAATCGGCGCGAAGCGCCGCGGTTTCTTGTAAAATAACAGGTAACTGGTAACGGCCTAAAACAGTCAGCTTTTCTGAAAACAGTCGATTTTTGGGATCCCAAAACGTAAGTTGAGGGATACCTATGACTTCGTAAAGTTGTCCGTCTGTCCGTCCGTCCGTCTGTCAGCACGATAACTCTCGAAGGGGTTGAGATATTTTGATCAAACCATGAGGACTCTTTAGGTCAAAGTAGGCTACAGGTCAAGTTCGAAGATGGGCTCTGTAGCCCTATATTTAGGGGTTGGGGACGGGGTTTAAATTAAGGGGCAAACAAAATATTTTTAAACAGCTAATGTGATAGTCGATTATGGGGTAGAAAGACATGCTGAACACGATGGTGACCGGACGAGTAGTTCGCCCGGCATCCGGCAAAAACCGGGAAGTTTGTTAAAAGTAAAAGTTTTATTTGAAGTTGATTAGATGTTCGATTTAGGGGTAAGATGACATGCTGAACACGATGCTGAAAACCATTTTCTCGCCGGACAAGTAGTTCGTACGGAATCCGGCCAAAACCGGAAAGTTTGTTAAAAGTAAAAGTTTCATTTGAAGTTGATTAGATGTTCGATTTTGGGGTAAGAAGACATTATGCTGAACACGATGGTGAAAACCATTTTCTTGCTTGACAAGTAGTTCGCCCGGAGTCCGGCCAAAACCGGAAAGTTTGTTAAAAGTAACAGTTTTATTGGAAGTTGATTAGATGTTTGACTTAGGGATAAGAAGAACAAATTTTCTACCCGGACAACTTCTTCGCCCGGAATCCGGCCAAAACCGGAAATTTGGCAGAAGTAAAGCAGGAAGTTTCGATCAGTATTGTCAAAATAGATATGGCTTACAGAGGTATATCTGAACTTGGTTTTCTTAGATGACTAGCCTGGCGAAGACTGGATCTGGCGAAGACAAGACCGATTGTCTGGATCAAATATTAAATTTTTGGGATCCCATCGAAACCTTTGGTCTTGTTTCTTAAGAACAGTGAAAAAAGCAAACTTTCGCATGCAAACCGGTTAAGGTTCGCGGAGCGCAGCTGCCGATCTCCTGACACTCCCCCCTCGGCCGGGAGTGCAATGCGTGGTTGGGGGCAAATAATCTGACGCTTCCCGTGCTTTTCCCTAGATTTCTCTAGGTAACCATTTGAGGCTGGGTGGACTTTTGGCTTGTCTTACGGGGACACGCCACTAACACTCGCCATGAACCAAACGGTCGGCACTACCGAGACTCGAAGACACTTTTGACGAGTCAAAAGTGTCGTTTTTTTCTTGAAAACAGTTTTTTTTGCAAAAACAGCCGGTAAAGATGACCAGCCAGTCGGTAAATACCTTGCCCCCCCCCCCCGAAAAACATTTTTTTTTGCTAGTAACGCCTCTGCTAACCGTAATGGGATATTCTTGGCTCTTGGATCATCAGATTTTTTTCATCTTTCATATCCTTCTTTGAAGCAGTCATTCTTTTGAATATAGTTCTCTTCCTTTTAGATTATCATCAACATTGTGGATGTTTGCTCTGTATATCTGTCTGCCATCAGTGATCACCAAAATGTCCTCGCCACCTTATCTATTCTTCTACCAAAAGTCATTCCGAATGTCCTTAGTGAGTGTTTTATCTTCTGCAGCTCATTGCAGAAAAACCTCAGTTCGGATGCATTAGAAGAAGTTGGAGATGTTATGTTGGAGATCTTCACAAAAGCTGTTGGCATGTTCGAGGTCTACCGCAAGCTCGTCCATGCCCACGTCATAGATGGACAAGAAATGGTAGTACGAAGCCCAGCCGATATCAATACGAGTAAGTCTGTTAGAATCGTCTTCCTGAAAGCGTTGTGAGCGCAGATGCCATAATTCAGTTTGAAGCAGGTGTGGACCAGCACGTGGCTGACGTTCAGTCTAGCGTTATTAATGTCTTGCAGAAGCCTATTTGCCACATTTGTGGATAACTCTGGGTCCGGCCTTCCTCATTACATAGGCTTATTAGTTCATTTTTTTTTTCCGAAAACAGTCAAACAGGACACACCAGAAATTTCAGGTTTCAAATTTTGGGAGCCAGCTTCAACCCTGAAGCGCAAATGGAAAATGTACGGCTTTTACGAAAAATTGTGGCACTTCGCGCCGATTCAGTTATTTTGTAGCAACTGGCCGGCAACATTTTGGAGGCGTCCCCCTTTCCCCATACATGACCCCCCGTGTACAAGCACATAGAGGCATCACGAATTTGATAGAAAAGTTCTCATTCGAAGAAAATCGGTTATATGAATAGTTGAGCAATGGAGTAACGCATTTTCATCGGGTCTTCAAGCTTATTTAAGTGAATAAATGGTGGTTATCTGCTGCTGAAGCCATCTGAAGGTGAGGTTGTGTTAATACTCCATATGACCAAGTAAAAAAAAAAAAAAAAATGTCACAGGCCTGTTTGGTTAAACTCTAACGGCATCAGCAATGAGGAAATAAGCCACCGTTGCAGCTTACAGGTGTAGTTTAAGGTAATGAATGAATGATCTATAACTCACTGCCCAAGGGCAAAAGTGCAGTAGAAAAGGTAGAACCTAAGGATCTAAAGGTAATGATTGAAAAGTTTAGGCAAGGGGGCTGGTGTTAGACCGCTTTCTGTAGCATACATTCACAGTGGCGACGGAGCGCGTTAAGTAAAGGCAAGGTACTGGATTGACCTTTTATTCTGGGTACCGTATTCGAGGTTGAGCTGCCCATGCCGAATAAGCCTCCGAGAACGTTTAAATTTAAATGGTCTTGCAGTTCTTTCGACCGTTGCAAGACTGGCCGTTCCCTTGGCAGAGCTTGACACCAAATGGGGACTGGCAGCCTCTGAGCTCCTGTCTGCGCTATTCACAAAAGCGAAAGATTCCTTGGATAAGACTTCGAAGCCGACTGATGTCTGGAAGCACATTGCGGATATAGTTGATATAATTTTGGAGAAGCTTTTCGTGCAGTCGGACTTCACTGAATTGGTAAGCCTTGTTATAATAATGCTGTTCTGAACTCGGAATATAATAGAAAAATTGTTATTTTAAAGTGGCGGGGACACGTCTTGATTTTCCTTCAGAATAAGATGGGTGAATCCAGAGCAAAATAACACTAGGGAGTAGCGCCAAGACTTAAAAAAGGGACATACACTCGAATAGCAGCGACAGTAGCAACATTAGCGATAGTGAACGTCCCTACTAAAACTCAATCGGTCGCGCACCAGCGCTGGATCCAATAACTTCATAACCTGAACAAAGCAAAAAATATATACAACCTCCCCAGTTTCCTCGATGTGTGCAAAACACATCTTAGCTTTCTAGAAATTTCCAGACCCGCAAGTGTGTTTCGCTTTAAATGTCACAGGAGTAGTGGATGGCGCTATGAGTATGGCCCGTTTGCGAAGCAGGGAAAGCCTAGGTCTTGACGCTACTCCCTGATGTTATTTTGCTCTGGTTGTATGGTAGTTGTACGAAAAATTTGCATGTATTGATATGTAGTAGTATGGAATACTTTGAATTAACCTGCCTCCGACTGGGTTAATCTTAAGTAGCAGTATCCGATAGCATCATATCTTGCTTTAGTAGCATCCGGTTTGCTAGTGGCAACAGTTACTACTGCATGCTACATTTTCGTACAACTCCGTACGATAATACGATTAAAGTGGTGGGGACATGTCTTGATTTTCCTTCAGAATAAGATGGGTGAATCCATATCCAGACTTGGATCCAGCTTGTGACTCACAAGAAAAACCGAAATTTCAACGAGGAATGCTAGCGCTGTTTCCGTCTGTCTCCGTGTTTGCCCGATTCTTAATTATTACCTTAATTATTACGGTCCCTCAAAATTTTTAATTTTGTACCATGCCAGATGAAAGAACAAGGTCGAACATAATCTGTGTACCAAGTTTCGAGCTCGTATCCTTTCGTCCGTCCCCCCCCCCTAAAAACATATTTCCCTGAGTGACAACTTCGCAACTGTTTGATGGAAAGATTGTTTAGTTTTGTGAACAGTTTCTGCACGGAGAAAATCTTTTTATCATCACCATCATAAAAAAGGACTCCCTTTCAGATTCGGAGGGGAATCAATTTTTGCTCTTGTTGGTGCAATGCAAAATTAATTAGAAAGATCATAATAAAAAAATAAAAATAAAATAAAGTGGCTCAAGACTAATATTCGCAACTGCATATTTTTTTCTCGAACAAAATCCATTTTAGAAGCATTCCCCGTGTTCTCGCTGTTTTCCGTATGCGGAGTCCGCGTGGAGTGACCCCCTCTATTCTCGCCATTTCACTTGATTCCCCGAGGAGTCCTCGGGGAATGGCGAGAATACGCCTTTAAGGCCGCCCTCTTTCTAGTGGCCTCACCAAAAACGAGAAATTCAAAATCCGCATTTTCATGATATGATATTTGATATTTTTTTTTTTTTATGATATTTATTGCAAAAAAGCCTGAGGGCCATGGCAACACAAATACTCAACGAAAACAAAGACAAAAAAATACAACAAGCAAACAAACCTACATGAAATTCTCGCGATGCCTCATTGCCAGCTTGAAGAATCTTCCCAAACTCTTAATCACCGCAAAACAATCACTCTTCATCATTCTCACCATCCATTCCTCATCATACACTCTCATGCCAAAAATCTCATGCCTCAACTCATCCAACTCGCAACACGTACACATCAGATGGACTACATCTTCATTCAAATCTCCACACATAGGGCAGAAGTAAGGACCAGTTCTGTACGATTCTTGATTTTTCGGAAAATTCATCCTCAAAACGTAGCCTACTCTCTACATTTGATCCTGTTAAACTTTGTTGTAACTCGAAACTGTAGGTCATAACACCAAGGTACGTTAATGTTTTCTATGTAATTTTTTTCATACTTTTTTTCGTTTAAGGATGAGGAGAATCGGCGAGAGATCGGAGCGTCAATACGAACTCTTGAGTTCGTTCTGCGCGTTTTCCTGGACGTTGAAGCCCTGACGGCTGAGACACTTTCGAAGCCGGAAATAGAATCAGTTATCTCTCTTGTAGCAACCCTGTATCGGTAAGTTCTTTTCACGTTAAGCTTTGAAAAATGTTGACATCTAGAGTCTGTGCCCGCGGCACTGGGTGAACCTCCCCCCATCCCCCCAACCCTGTTTTTTACTAGAGTTTCAAACTTGCGATGAAACACACATTATATATTAGTCGTTGTTATGACCACATATAATATTGACGACTGAACGAATATTTGGCTTGTCCACTTCCCGTTTTGGAAATAAATTGAATTGATTTCCGGGTATTTCGAAATTCGAATTGATTTCGATTTCAGAGTAGTTTGCGTCAAACTTCAAACCCCACTTGCAGACTTGGAAATGCGCCCTTAAAAATGCGTTTTCTTTTTATTTAGTTTCAGTGTAGTTTCACTGTAGTTTGGCGTAGTGTTGTTTTAGCTTAGTACACTATGTGGAATAGATTCAGATTTCAGATTCAGATATTTTTTACTTCACCAAAAAAAAGACAACTACATTATAGAAAAAAAACTCAACAACCACATAAAAGACAGAAGTCCTGTGAGTGGCTGTATCTTCTAACCACCTTTTAACCTAAAATTATTCAATAAATACTAACAGAAAAACTAATCTAATATATTTTCAAAAAAGAAGAAAAAAGACGTAAGAGAGAAAAAAAGAAAGAGAAAAAAGAAAAGAACAGGAAAGAAAAATGTTTCCCTCGTCACAACCTAACCACCGCCTCCATCTCACCTCCCCCCACCCCACCTCCTCACTCCCCGCCTCCCTACACCCCCTTCCAACAACCCACAAAATTCAACCACCTTTTTCAATTAAAAATTTCTTTAACTTTCTTTTAAACAAAATTAGGTTATCGGCCGCTCTAATACTATCCGGGAGACTATTCCACACTGAAACAGCGATGTTTCTAATAGCGAAACCTGACCTCGTTGAGTGTCGGATTTCATGAACCAGATGGTCAACATTTCTGGTAGCATATTCATGGTAAAAGGAATTCTGGGAAAACATATTCCAGAAGTACTCAGGGGACAACTTATTTAAACACTGAAATACAAAAACTGATAGCTGGTAGTCACGCTGTTGTCCAACATTCAGAACACCAAGCTTTTTATAACATGCAACAGTATTTTCACACTGCTGCAATTCACCGAGTACTCTCATTGCTTTGTTTTGCACTATTTGAATCCTTTTGTAATTACTTATGAAGTTACTGGCCCATACCGAGCACCCGTACCCAATATAGGGTTCAAGAATGGAGTTATATATAAGCTTCAGGGTCGAGACTGGAAATATATGTTTCAGTTTTCGGATTATCCCTAGACCTCTAGAAGCTTTGGCTGATATTATTTCACTGTGTTTCTTCCAGCTAAGATTGCAGTCAATATGGAATCCCAGGTAACGGAGGTCGTAAACTTGTTGGATAACTTCAGATCCATATACAACTACAGAACTCAGTAGGGATAGAGACCCAGTTCTGCTAAAGATCACGAAGCTGGTCTTCTTTGCGTTGACAGCAAGGCAACTCACACTCACGAAGACACGGAGACACTCGAGTGCACGATTTGCTTTTTCCACGGCTTCATGAACTGACTTGGCAAAAACAGTAATAGCTGTATCGTCAGCAAAAGAAGTTATCACACCATCACTTATATAATAACGTAAGGTATCCACATAAATTAGAAATAGAAGGGGTCCTAAAACGGAACCCTGCGGCACACCACAAGTGACGGGCATCACGGCACTGACAATATCTTTGTGAACAACACTTATAGACCGACCGTGAAGGTAAGATTGAAACCAATTTAAAGCATTATCTTTAATACCTAGACTTTTTAACCGCTTCAAAAGTATGCTGAAATCTACCGTATCGAAAGCTTTCTTTAAATCAATAAATACCGTTAAAGGGATACACTTTCTTTCAAATCCATCATTTAAATTATCTAAGAGGTGATGAATCGCATGCAACGTTGAGTGGCGCTTTCTAAAACCAAACTGATTATCACTAATAAAACCAAAAGAATCCAAATAAGAATAAACTTGAGCATAAATCACTTTTTCAAAAATTTTAGAAAATAAAGGTAAAATTGAGATCGGTCTATAGTTTGATAACTCATTCTTGTCACCTCCTTTGTGCAGCACAATCACTTTAGCTTGCTTCAATGCATGCGGAAAGTCACCTTTTGTCATCGATAGGTTCACCAGATATAGGAGAACTGGCAGGAGGTAAGCACTAATTACTTTAAACGCTTTAAGGTTGAGCCCATCCATTCCAGCAGAGTTCGACTTTATCGACTTTATCGAATATACAAATAAACTGGTACATATACTGTTCTTTCATAACTAAAACAAAAGTTCATCAGACTACAGTGAAACTACATCAGAAGAAACGCATCTTACTTTCTTCAATGTTTCATAGTACATGATATGATATGATTTATTGCAAAAAATTCAATACAGCGAAACTAAAGCAAAATCAACCAGAGTAACTAGTCTTACATATTTTCACGATGCTTTATTGGCAGCTTGAGGAATCTTCCTAATCTCTTAACCACCGTAACTTCTCATCATTCTACATATCCGCTCCCTAAATCTCTTCTCAATCCTGTCCGTGCGTGTTACGAATAGTATGAATGAATGAATGAATGACTGTATTTAAAGCCATTTTTACATATGTTACACATTGTTAGGATATTAAATATCGAAGTTAGCTTTCTCCGTAAATAGATTTAGTCAGCCTAAGGGCTTCAGAACAGAACCCCAAGTAGGGGGCTAATAACAGTCATCGGTCCATGCGATCGACTGACAGAATTATCGGACCAGCAGAAACACCAACAGACAGAAAACCGACCGACGGAAAGACAAGCGATAATGCAACCTTGGAGAAAAACAAAGAAGTAGCATCTTCCGACCATAATACCCCCCCCCCCTCACACTGCCGAGAATTTCAGACATGCTTAGAATTTTCATTTAGAATTTCCCCCCTCAAAAAAACTTTCTTTTAGCTACTCTCCTCCAGTACTGCACATGAACGATATCCCGAAAAGTGTGATCGACGTGTTTGAAAGAAAAGTGTTCATCGCTTGTCATTCTCTTCTTGAACCTGTTCGTCAACTGCCTGAGACTGTAGAGGTATGCCTCCCTTTGCACCTCCCCCAGTTACTCGTAAGCTAGGTCCAAAGCGAGTTGGAATGATTCGACCTTCGTGCGGTGGGCGCATGATGATGGTTCTCAAATAGTTCGGAGCAATAGACGCAAGAACAAGGATATGTACTTATGTTATTTCTCTAATTGCTGTTCCATTTTTCAAGATCCAAAGCAACAAATTCTGACTCTTTCCCCCCGGTTAAAGTTAAAGGTTAATTGCCAGCTGTAAGCTCGTTGGAAATCACGATTTGATGTTTCGTTCTGGAACCTCTACTACAGTACTGTAACGCCCACTTGGATGTACTAAGGCGTATTCTCGCCGTTCCCCGAGGACTCCACTTGAGGAGTCCCCGCGACTCACTCCCCATATTCTCGTGAGTCCCCACGGACGAGGAAGGCTCCGATTATCATCACCATCATCAAAAAGGACTCCCTTTAAGATTCGGAGGGGAATCAATTTTTGCTTTTGTTGGTACAGTGTCAAATTATTTAAAAACAATCGGAATAAACAAGATAAAAAATAAAGTGGATCCAGACTAATTTCGTCAACTGCATATTTTTGTTACGAACAAAATCCTTTTTGGAAGCATTCCCCATGTTATCGTTGTTTTCCGTAAGACGAGTCCGCGTGGAATGACTCCCTCTATTCTCGCTGTTCCCTTCGATTCCTCGAGGAGTCCTCGGGGAACAGCGAGAACCCGCCTCTAGTGGGCTGCTGTGGATTGTCAGGGTGTTCCAGCCTCATACCAATAGTTGTTAAAGCCCTTATCGAAACTAGACGCATTAATCCTACTCCAACCTTTAGCTTCTGCTTGATACAAACCCACCCTCGCCTATAGGTCACTATCGGTACCAGCCAAAGTTTCAGGCATGAAACACCCTCCTCCTACATAGCAACACTTTTCGAGCAAGAACATAAATAAAAATGAAAGGAGACATTCAGAGATTCCGTAAGGATAGACTTTTTACATGCTGATATTTAAAACTCATACATTGCTTTTCATTGCTGATTCATAATTCGCGTGGAAGGAATTTACTAATCCCGGCGTCGCCGACTGTATCCAGGGGGATAGCAAAGGGGTTAGACCTTTGCAAGTAGCCATTCGTTTTGTCAAGTGTTTATGATCTTTCATGGAATGAAAAAAATTGCAGGTATCAGGAAATACAGAGAGTTGTTTTTGAGCAGAAAGAGCATATTTTCAGGTCCGCTTTAAAAGCTACCACCGTCGTGCCAATCTGTATGAAGCGACATGCAGATTGGACCGACGGTAGTAGCGTTTTGTAGCTATTTCTGAGACGTTAGAACACCCCCTTAAAGTTTAACTGAAAAGCCAACTTATTTTTGTATCATTTAATTCAATAAACTGCATTAGTTGCGTTTTTGCAGATACCACGGTATCTGATACCACGGACTAAAGTCGTTTTTGCAGTTATCGTGGTATCTGATACCACGGTCAAAGGCGTTTTTGCAGTTATCGGGGTATCTAGCCAGTTACCGTGGTAACTGATCGTGGTATCTGAGAAAGTCATCTCACTTTCATCAGTTTTTGTCAAATTGGTGGGAAGGAAGTTTGGCACAGTGACGTGACTTGATATCAGTTTTTCTGTTGAGATGACTTCGAAAAGCGCAATTTCGGCAATTGTCGTTTTTGCAGAGCAACCGCATATCAGATACCACGGTAACTGCAAAAACGACTACTTGCAGATCCAGTTACGTGGTAACAGAAACCATGGTATTATTCGGATTATGTTAAGGGATTGTTTATTTTCCACTATTTGCTCTAGCATGACGTTCACAATATCTACGGCCGTCCTCACAACGCAAAAATTCCACTATGACGCGGAAAATTTGAATCTCAGTACAGACGCAGCTTTTCAGTGACCAATGATCAGCTCGCGGAAGATAGCTTACTGCGTGACCACTGATTTTTTTTGTAAATCAATTTCGTCAAGCATACAACACAGTCATGTACAAGCGCATAGAGGTACCGGAGATCGGACAGGGAAATTCCACCGTAATAAAATTGACTATTCGTGAATAGCGGAGCAACGGAGTGACGTATTTTCACCGGGTGTTCAAGCCCCTTTAAGTGAATATGTGATGGGTAACTAGATTGTCCCTTCTCAGCCCTTTTCGCTTAAACTTTAAAGTGTAGCCTACCCAAAGGACATGATTTACACACAATACAATGAGTCTTCACATCTTTTAAAACCTTTTAGAACCTACTTTAGGTGTCGGTGGAGATGGTTGAGATATTTTGCAATTTATTACTAAAGCACCCGCAGTGGAGTTCAGATTTCCTGGGCGGGCTTCTGGGGAAGCTAAAAAGGATCTTTTTTTACTTGATTGGCCCCTAACTACCGTTTTTGTTGTCGTCAGTGGCACCATTTGCGTTGGACTTCGCATAGCTGTCTATAAACCAGGAACACCACCTTTATCCCTCCCCTCCCCACGCACGCACACGTGTGCCCATGCTGTTGTTGAACTTGTTGATATAAATAATCATTTCAGATAATTTGGGAAAGGCTCAAGTCTAACGAGTCTGGCTCAAGTGAAGCCTTTGGCAGTCTTCTTCTATCGATGGTGTTGTTAGACCCCGCGCTTTGTAAAATGGTTGTCGACAAAAGTGGGATCTTGGAGCTGTTGCTGTGCAAGATGGATCTGTGTAAGTGTTTGTTGTATTTTTCCGAGCCAAGTGTTCCAGCTTTCGTTTGACAAAATGGGTGAGGTCGTTTTGTTTCGTCAGCTGTCTATTTTCCAGTGTTCTATCTCTTCTGTTGGGATACTTTGGACGATTAGGAAAGTATTGCAAAACTATTGATTGACGCCGTGATTTTGCCGTTTGAGGCTGCAAAAGCAACTAAGCAAAATTTTGTAAAAGATTCAGAAGAATTACAGTGAATGGTTTTTATTCGACCTTATTTTACTTAAACTAGGCAATTGTTAAGCGTATTGTACAATAATAATTGTTAGTTTCGGCGCCGATTAAAGTTAGGCGATGTTCAAACAGCAGGGAAACAAACTTCGTTAAACAAACTTCGTTAAAACCGAAACAAACATTGCATGCAACTGTTTGCAGGTGTGATAGCCAGGGAAATTTTGTATTTGCTTTAGCGCCCAAAAGCCTCTTTTACAAGCTACTTCAGTACATTAGCTAATCTTCCAGGTCACCGAGAGTTGGTACTGAGCGGGGGTATGATGAGCAAGCAACTACCAGGCGAACCAGTGACCTATCTTCCAGTATACGAGGTCATCGTCACACAAATCCAGTCGTTTGTAACAACACTGCTTCCGGAAGAGGTGGAGCCTGTAGTGGCAACGCTGTATCGGGCTGTTCAGAAGTGTGGATGGAGTGGATTGGCTGCGTCGGATGTGATTGTTTTCATGGCGAGGTTCGTGCGTCGCTCGATTTTCAGCCTCATTAATATGACACTAATTTGTTTCTTACTCACTGCACATGGGAAGATAGTGGAGGAAGAGAACGAAAGGCACAAGGTATGCTTATTTGAACGTCGCCTAACAGTGAAAGGTCGCCGAGATTAAGAAGTAAAACCCATACCAGGAAACTTTTACTGCAAAATACTAGCCAAATTTTTTTAATCCATATCCTGTTTTGTCATGCTTCACGCTTTTGTTGCAAATTTTGCTGTTTGGCCTGTTGACTGCCACCTGTTTTTTCTTTCACATTTTGAACCTTTTGCTAAGTGGAACGTACCATAACAAAGAAGATGGCAGCTGAAATGAAGAGGCATCTGAAATAGAAGAAGAAGCACATTTATAAGAAGAGGCATTGACTGAATTAGATATTTCAATGAGTGTTTTATGTAATTTTAGATTTATGATTGACCCAGGAATGGCCAGGAAGTGGAAAATATTAGAAGGAAGAAATTCAGTGAGGAACGCTTACCCAGATTCTGACGACGTCTTGAGAAAGACCCCCTAACCCCTTTACAGTATTGACGAAGCCTTTGGCGAAATGTTTCTTTGATTTGTATATGATCGGACGGGACTAAAGCATTGTAGAATATTTACACAGCTTCACGCAAGCTTATGCTTGGAATGAGGGTCTCGGTCCTACAACTGATCAAGATAAACTTTGTCGCAGTTTTGCGCGAGTTCAGGAGGATCAGGAAATCCAACTTTGGCATGAACAGACTGTTAATTCAGAGACTCTGAAAGATTATAGGAATATTAAAGAGTCGGTTGGTTTTGAATTTTATTTTAAGTTACGTTTACCGGCTGAAAACCTGCGTTTGTGGTTCCAGATCCGAGCGAACAGTCTCCCTCTCAAGAGTAGGGTTAAATTATTTGAAAGAAATTCTCGAAACCCAAAGTCATGTTATACTTGCTCGTTATGTGGTTTGGAAGAGGAGAATTTGTCCCACTTCCTGTCAAGATGCAAGGGGCTCTCGGATTTGAGAGTAAGATTTTTTGGTGAAGATGGGTTGCTCTTTCCTGGTATCCTAAAGTCATCTTCACGGTCAGCGATAATGGCAGTTACAGGTTTTGCCAAAGAAGCGTTAAAGAGATGCAAATAGTTATTGGTGGTGGGAGTTTAAAGTGTTTTACATCTGAGTTTATATAACCGCTCTCTCGAAGTGTTTAAAAAAATGTATGATTTTGTGTATGGCCTAACGGCTAAATTAAAGTATCTATCTATCTATCTATCCAGTGGTACGAGCGTGCATGAGCTAAAGCTCTGTAAACGTCAACCTACAAACAACACCAACATTAGATATTCCTAAATTAAGTGACCGGAGAAATAATCTATCAACAAATTTTGGAGCAAAATTAATGTGTTGTCCTCAGACCGTCGGTCTAAAGTGTATTAGTAAATTGTTCCGCTTTTGTGTATTTTGTAAATATTGTTTTTTTTTCTTCCTATTCTTGCTTTATTTTTGAGCTATTTGGAAATAAATTTGATTGATTGATTGATTGATTATAAAACCGAAATAAAATCAAACTGATCAAATTTCAACTCAAAGTTTTTGCCATGGCAACCCTGAAATAGTTGACTATTATAGCTTGTTCAGACGGGACGTAAATAGCGGCGTATTCTCGATTACGCGCGTATTTACGCGCGTAAATAGCGACTGAAAATAATCCAAAAAACAGCCGCTGATCGAGAATCGGCCGCTGTTTCGACCCACCGATCGGGAGAAACTGAAATCCTTTGGGGCTTTGGAATGTAACCTTTGATGACTCTGGGGACAGTGAACAGTCTGTAATTAGGGGAATGGGGTCAAACTTTGAGAGCTTTGGATCAATCCAGTTTAAATTCAGTTAGACCAAAGTGAACATATCATGAATTCATGACATTTAGTATCCAAGGTTTACTAAATTATTTCGAAAAAAAAGGTACAATAACTTTCTAATAACAAAATCTTATATTCTGTTTATGCTTGATATTTATTTTGTTTTTTGTCATGAAAAAAAAAATAATCTTGGTTGAATAAATAATATAATTTTTCCATTCAACTTTCATTCAAAAGCGACTGAACAAGCTAAATAATTGCTCCTATTTTTTCTGTTTATTATTAATTATATTTTATGCTATCATTTAAAAACTAAAACATTTCAATGATTTTTAATTGCTTTTTAACTTAAAATTACCAAGTCGCCTGAAATCTGTCAATATTCAGTTTGTGACTTTTCTTTAGCTTAAAGTCAACTATTTATATATCAACTAAAGTCCTATTTTTTTTGTTTATTCTTAACTATATTGTATGTTCTCATTTAAAAACTAAAAAATTACAATGAATTTTATTTGCTTTTTAACTTAAAATTGCAAAGTCGCCTGAAATCTGTCAATATTCAGTTTGTGACTTTTTTCCAGCCTAAAGTCAACTATGCTTGACTTAGACAAACTCACAGATGTTTTTGTTAAGTTTGTATATTTTATTCCAAACATAAGCAATATTCGAAATTAGGATTTTCTTTTTAATTCTTCCGTCGACCCCAACCAGCTTGTTTGTCGTCTGAACAGATCAGCCGCTGTTTCGGCGCTTAATTACGTCCCGTCTGAACAAGCTTTTAGCTGATAATAAGTTTGTCTTTCCTTTCCATTTGACAGTTCTGTAAGCAAGTAACAAAACCAGGGTAATAAAACAGTTAGAGAAGTGTTCAAATAAGCACACCTTACTGCAAGCACAACTGAACACAGTGAAAACGACAAGTTATAGATTGACATATAACCGAATAAGACTGGCTGTACGGAGACACCTGGGTTTAAGTCATGCACATTTCCGAGTATTTCCTCTTTCAGGCACACCGCCTACCTTACCGTGAATTTGCATCTAGTAGAATAGTAGTCGAGGGTGCGAGAGTTTGCGCTACGTTGTAATGGCGTGGGAAGCAAGATGTTTAAAACTTAAGACAATGTGCTCTTGGAATTTTTTAGTAGTTTAATGATCATTATCATTATCTTAGCTTAGTGTACTTCTCTCAGTCTTTTATACTGATTTTTGGGGTGTCTTCTCATCGTAAGCTTACTGTTTGCAGATACGGTTCCAGCGCATTCTGTTTACAACTCTTCATTCTCACCGAAAAACTGCTCAGCGACGCCTCCCCTCTCACCACCCCTCTCTACCCACGTGACCTGTTTCTTGAATCTCTCGCCATTCGACTTGGCCGAATGCTCGCGCCAGAAGATGCCGCTGGGATGGACTCCTTAGTTCGTGTTCCACTGCTAGATGTTCATGAGGAGAAATATGATCGTTTGATGGGGTCGTTAGTTCCTGTGATGGATTGGACGTTGGATAGACTGGAAATGTTTGTAAGTGCTATTGTCGTCTTTTTTTAAGCAGAGCTCATATTACAAATAGCTTTTTCACGATAAAATGGTCCAGAAGTAGTGTTTTTCAAAAATAATCATACTTGCCACGTCAAATTATAGGCGTATTCTCGCCGTTCCCCGAGGACTCCACTTGAGCAGTCCCAGCGTTTTTGTTTGTCCCGGACTCACTCCCCATATTCTCGCGAGTCCCGTGGACGGGGAATGCTCCGATTATTATGACCATCATAAAAAAGGACTCCCTTTCAGATTCGGAGGGAATCGATTTTTGCTGGTGTTGGTGCAATGTAAAATTAATTAAAAACAATCAGAATAAACCAAACCAAAAATTAAGTGGATCCAGGCCAATTTCGTCAACTTCATATTTTGTTTTCGAACAAAATCCATTTTGGAAGCATTTCCCTGTTCTCGCTGTTTTCTGTACACGGAGTCCGCGTGGGGTGACTCCCTATTCTCGCCGTTCCCTTCGATTCCCCGAGTAGTCTTCGGGGAATGGCGAGAATACGCCTTAGGTATTCTCTTGTTATTGCTTGCCGATTTGGCCGGGCTTAGCGCAAAAATACTCGGTTTTCGCGAGAATTTTAAAACAAATGCTCGCCGTGGTTAAATGCTGAGAAATGGTAGGAACCAAGAGGCGTGGCCGGTTGGTGCAGTGAAGGAATCAGGTTCGCACTGCCTGCTATCTCACGTCTTAAGACAAAGAAAGTTATTGTCTGGCAACCCAGGAAAATCACTGAAGAACGAAAAATTCAAATAAACTGATTCAGACGAATTTTTAAAGAGGGAGAATTTCAGAGGTCAGTAGACCACGTAAGTCGCCACTGGGTGTGTGAAAACAGTTGAGAGCAAGAGGGGTCCTTTAAGGGGAGAAACCACGATGGAAAAAGGCAATTTTGGCGATTCGAATTAGTTCAAGGGATCATTCAGGTCAGATGCCGCTTCCTTTACAACTTAGGCCGGGAGCGCTGTATATGTGTGTTGGGGGGGGGGGGGTGGAGGTAATTTTACCATAGAGACTGCAAAGTCTCATAAGACGCAAATAGCATACTTGGATCAGAAGAAGTCGCTATAAGGAAGATCTGGTATGAAATTGTGTAGCGAATCGGTAGCCTGCCTGGGATCTTAGCGTTGGCGTCATTGTGCAGTGCAGTATAATCGCTAACCTCCCCAGGCATGAATAGAATTTGCAAAAATGTGAATAAAACTCATCTAAATAGATATATGGAGTTCTGTGTCCTAGACATTTCTGAGAAGCTACTGCACAAGAAGCAGTCTGGATCAGCTTGGTGCCAAACTCCACACGACGCCCTAATCGCTTTCTTAGTGTTTAATGTTTAGGATGGACAACGCTTTTAGAAAATGTTTTTTGGGATCCGAAAACGTTAGTGACGGGATACCTATGACTTCGTAAAGTTTGTCCGTCCGTCTGTCTGTCTGTCTGTTAGCACGATAACTCTCGAAGGGGATGAGATATTTTGTTCAAGCTTGGTTTGAAGATTCATTGGGTCAAAGTACATGTCAAGTTCGTAGGTGGGCTCTGTAGCCTATACCTCTATATTTAGAGGTGGGAGAGGGGTTTCAAATTAAGAGCGAACACAAATGTTTTTTAAACATGACGAGATGGTAAATTTGGGGGTAAAGAGACATGCTGAGTGAGTCCGAATATGAACTTTATTTTCTCGCTGGGCAAGTAGTTCCGGCCAAAACCGGAAAATTTGTTAAAAGTAAAAGTTTTATGTGAAGTTGATTATAGGTTCGAAATAGGGGTGATGAAACATGTTGAATTCGCTTTCGAGTTTTACTTTCGTGCCCGACAAGCTGTTAGCCCGGAATCTGTCCGAAACCGGAAATCTGCCAGGAAGTTTTAAAACCCAATTATATAGTCGATGTAAGATGAGAAGACATGCTGAATCCAGATCTGAGCTAATTTTCTCGCTGGGCAAGAAGTTTACCCAGAATCCGGCCTAACCGGAAATTTGGTAAAAACAAAAGTTCATTCTTAATTCGATTAGAGGTTTATATCGGGGGTAAGAAAACCCGATGAATCCATCTCTGAACTTCATGAAGTCGATTAAAGATGTTGATTCAGCGGTAAACATGCATGCTGAGTATTCAGAAGATTAGTTGTTTGGCAGTGATTTGTCAAAAAACTACGTATAATTTTTTTTTACATTTTCAAGCGGTTGATCGTGGATAAAGAGTAACATGTTAAAGTTTAACTGAAAAGCCAACTTATTTTTGTATCATTTAACTGACTAAACTGCATTATTTTGATTTTGTTAAGGGATTTTTTTTATTTTCGCTATTTGCTCTAGTATGATGTTCAGAATATCTACGGCCGTCCTCACAACGCAAAACTCTACTATGACGCAGAAAAACTGAATCTCAATATAAACGCGGCTTTTCAGTTGTCAGTGATCAGCTCGAGCAAGGTAGCTCACTACTTGAACACTTATATTTCGTAAATCGTTTTCGTCAAGCATACAACACAGACACAAGCAGATAGAGGTACCACAAATCACAGGGAAATTCCACTATTTGAATTTCGGTTATTCGTGAATAGCTAAAGAACAAAGTGACGCATTTCCGTCGGGTCTTCAAGCCTCTTTAAGTGAATAAGTCATGGGAACCTAGATTCTGCGATTACATTCCTTTTCGGTTAAACTTTAAAGGGTCTGGCAAAGACCGGAAATCTTCAAGACCCGATTGTCTGGATCAAGATGTCCAGGAAATATTCAGTTTTTGGGATCCCGTCGAAACCTTTGGTCTTGTTTTTATTCTTACCTACCCTCGGGTTACTGAATATTCGTTTACGAAAGTGTATTATCCCTCTCGTTTCATGACCTCAAGAGTTATAATTTTACAGATATCCGGATGCAAATGTGTTACCTACAACGCAAAAGTATTTTCTCCTGATCAAACAAACGAACTAGCGTCGATGCTTGTGCAGTCTCTTCAGAACTTCACACTCGCCTATTCCTTAGTACTAGAAGACAAAGGATCCACCTACCTTGTATCTCTCTCCCTAGTCAGTATCCTTCGTGCTCTTGGAAAGCTAGAGGTCGGGGTTGTCGAACAGGAAGCTCTAATGAATGTAAGTGTTTTTTTGTGTAAAATGTTTTTGTGTGTAATTATTTTGTTTCCGCCGAATCGGCTAGAAACCTTAAAAAGGAATACGGATATCACAAAATTAGGCGCTTACTGAATCATTCGTGAAATGTAACACTTAGAAGTGTCAAAAGTACATATTTTCCGTTATAACATTTAACATAAGGATGCGCATCTATGTGTTCGATGTGTAAAGTCGGGTCCTTACCTTCCGGAATCTGGGTTCCCAGATTCTCCGTGATTTTTTCTGAATTTCTTCTGCGATACTTACAAATTCCGGAAATATGGAAGTTCAAAAGCCCCTTTTTTCCGGATTATTTTGATGTACTTTCGGACCGGTTCATATTCCAGATGCAATTTACAGAAGAAGTCAAAGAATAATCTGGAAGCCCAGATTCCGGAAGTTCCGGGGGGTGAAGACTGGACTTAAAACTTCGGACAGTGTATAGAATGTATAGAAGTAGAAAGAAGCAACACATGCAGGCTTTCAGAAAATAGCTAGTTAAGCCATTTATATATCCCTTTAGGAGAAACCGTTTTGTCCCTTTTTTCGCACCCTGGCGGACAGTATACACTGTCAGAAGCTTCATAACAGATAACACAAGGATGCGCGGTTTCAACAGACAACACTTGGGATGTAATCTGTTGTCGCGGCAAACGTTATGCATGAAATGTTATGCATGGCTGCAAGAACAACGTCAAAATGCTCCAAGTGTGGTGGGAGACACGAGTCCAGCCGTGTGAGCCCGTGCACTTCAACCTCCGTAAAGTGTGCCAATTGTGGGAGTGACAAACACCCTGCTTACAGCTTACTCGGTCCGAAAGTGATTGAGCTTATGAGGTCTACGAGACTCTCCAACGCGGAGTCCCCTGAAATGACGACTTCCAGTTCCAGCTAAGATGACTCAGGCTTATTTGGAATTTTGTGTAGGCTACCTCAGTTTACTCTGTTTACCCATTCATTTATTTTTGTTATTTTTCATACTCCGTAGTTTTGGCTTTGGCCTGTTAATGGGTTACAAATAAATAATAATAGTAATTGCCAGGAAGAGCCGAAAAACCGCCAAAAAAGCATCTTCTGACTTTTTTGTTTGTCGTCTTGATATCGGAAAATTCAGCAGACGTTTTTTGGCGGTTTTTCGGCTCTTCCTGGTAACGCTTGTTATGCGTAAAATTTCATGCATAACGTTTGTCGCGACAACAGATAACGAAGTTCGAAAGCGGGCGCATCAGGGAAATATTTTAAATACAGTCCAGTTTCTTGATCCACTATCTCAGAAAACTGAATAGTCGTAGGAATGAGTTTCTTACTGAGAGCCAACCAGTTACACTGCGAAATATCTCAACCTACTCCCGGGGCACCGAAAAAATTTATATGTAGTGAACTGAAAAACAAAAATACTCCTCGGCCGGGATTTGAACCCGGGACCCATCGCTTACCAGGCGACTGGCGACATTTGTAACGGTACTAGTCCCTTGTATAAAGCGCCATCTACGTAATATCTAAATAGGTAACCATAAAAGGGTCTCATCTGTTAACTGAAAATAGTCCAGTACTTCAGTCTGCAACGCCATGGAGTCCAGATTAACTACTACGTCTAGAAAAATTACATCTCCAAAGCTTCGCCGGAGACATGCCTTAGTTATTGTTACAGTTATTGTTCATTATTACTCGTTCATAAATTTTCGAAGATTTAAAAGAAGAAGTAATTTATACGTATTCAGATAGAGTATTTTTATTTTGACGACACATCAAATTCGGCGTCCTCGCTGTGATAGTTACTTAGAGGGCGTATTCTCGCCTTTCCCCGAGGATTCCTCGGGGAATCGAAGGGAACGGTGAGAATATAGAGGGAGTCACTTCACGCGTACTCCGCGTACAGAAACAACGAGAACATGGGGAATGCTTCTAAAATGAATTTTGTTCGAAAAACAAATATGCAGTTGACGAAACTAGTCTGGATCCACTTTATTTTTTGTTTTGTTTATTCTAATTGTTTTTTAATAATTTTACATTGCACCAACACCAGCAAAATTACGCCTTATAAATAAATTCTGCGCTACTAGTACTCCACATTGTCTCTTACAGATTCTGAAGAAAGTGACAGAAGTCGCAGCACTGGAAAACGAAGAGGTCGACTTGGCAGTTCTTGACTTCACGACCTCCTGGCTTCAGCCCACCATCGTCTCCTCTCCCTATCAGGCTGAAATCCTCCAATCCTATTCCAAAATATTCCATTGCTTATTTACCGCATATTCAGAAAATGCCACACATGCCTCAAGAGTATTGGCAAAACTGCTACGGACTTTCGTAACGTATGCTGAAGTTACTAAACATGAAGAGGTACTACCGAACTGTGTGACAGATACGGCGCACGATCTGGTTACCGAATTTATTTCGGCGGATAGAAAAGTGGAGAGGAAGGAGTGGCTTGAGTTAACTAACGACTGCGCCACGACATGGAAGGGTTCAGATCTTTTATTTAGCCAGTTAGAGGAGATGGTAGACCAGTGGCGACCTGGTCAAGTGAAACAGTGTGAACCGGAACCGAGTAAGAGTCGTGTGAATCCTAACGAAAATGAGCAAATTGAGAAATGTATTGGGAGGATAGAGCAAGAGTTGGTGGTTCTGAACTCAGCGTTGAAAATGAGTGCTGTGTTGCCAAATGAGATCAAAGTAAGGTTGAGGAATTTGCATTTGAAAATTGGAGAATTGCTATAGCGAAATGAGTGCAGTGTTGCAAAACGAGTTCAAAGTAAGGTTGAGGAATGTGCATTTGAAGATTAGAGAAATTTTATAGCCACGACCCCTCAGAGCTGCCAAACGACTTCAAAGTAAGGTTGAGCAATGTCCATTTGAAGCTTGGAGGAATGCTGTGTTGCCAAGTGAGTTCAAAGTAAGGTTAAGAAATGTGCATTTGAAGCTTGGAAGAATGTTATAGGCAAAATGAGTAAAGTGTTGCCAAGTGAGTTCAAAGTAAGGTTGAGAAATGTGCAGTTGAAGATTAGAGAGATGTTATAGCAAAATGAGTGCAGTGTTGCCAAATGAGTGCAAACTAAAGTTGAGAAATGTGCATAGACTGGACCATTGCTATAGCAAAATGAATGTGGTGTTGCCAAACGAGTTCAAAGTAAGGTTGAGGTATATGCATTTGAAGATTAGAGAAATTTTATAGCCAAGACTCCTGGGAGCGTCGAGAATCGAGATGTCGCGGGAAGACTTGGCAAGTTAGGGATGGGCACAAGCATATGAAATTCATGTGTGGTCAGAATCAAGTGTTGTTGACCTAATGAAGAAAAGCGCCTCAGTTATACCAGGGACCCATAAATTTCCTTACATGGGGCCTTTCATTTCCTATGCTTCTATATTGATCTGATGACCGAACCATCCAGTTTCCAAAAATCCCGCTTGAGTCGATCGGCATTCTTGTTTGCCTCATTGGACGTGCGCGCCAAAGAGACTCCGCCCTCAAGGCGCCAGCAGCCAATCCCAAATTTTGTCTATCTGGTCTTGAACGTCATTGGACCATGGGTATTTCTCGAACTACATTCCGTGCGCTCAAGATAGCATCAGAAATCCTATGCTTCTATATTGATCTGATGACCGAACCATCCAGTTTCCAAAAATCCCGCTTGAGTCGATCGGCATTCTTGTTTGCCTCATTGGACGTGCGCGCCAAAGAGACTCCGCCCTCAAGGCGCCAGCAGCCAATCCCAAATTTTGTCTATCTGGTCTTGAACGTCATTGGACCATGGGTATTTCTCGAACTACATTCCGTGCGCTCAAGATAGCATCAGAAATCTCTTATTGACAGGCCCCCTGTAAAGGAAATTTATGGGTCCCTGGTTATACTTATATTCATTCCTTAAATAATCTCTTGGCTCTATGGTTGCGAGAACAACAATAAATTTATTTATTATCTGTGACCAGAAAACAGTAACACTTTCTGACTAGTAAAAGCCAAGGTTATCAAACTCGATGCGCTCAATCTTCTTCTTTGCCACCCTTTTTCGCACCACACCAACAACAACGAAGGCCACCAATGCCACCAAAGCGCAGCCGCCAATCACTCCAGCCGCTATAATACCACCTTGCATGTCGTCGGTCTCCTCAGTTTCCTCCGCGACCCGGGCGGAAGGAGGTCGATCGCAACCGAAACACTGATCGTTGGCTACCGTAAAGGTAGCGGGATAGTCGGGTTTGAGTGTGATCTCGTTGTCAATGTCGAGGTAAAGACCACCGTTGTCGACGCTGAACTTCTCCCATTTGGGGATGTCTGGAAGGGTTAAACCGTCGGGAGTTGGGTTGCTGAAATAAAAGTCAAGTGTTTGATATGTCCAGTACTATCCTTCTCTTAGTTTATTATGCCCATAAATCCTCGACGTTGCCCAATCCCAGCTTTTGGCTGAAGTAAATCTCCGTACAGAGAACCCCTCAAGTCAAACATGCTCCTTTGTCATTAAGGCTTACGAGCTTGTGGATTAAGCGTCTGTCAACCATGGACAGCGTAAGTTGCGTTACTTTTACCAACGCGCCATATGATATGAGATTTACAGCTATGGAGCCGAGGACCAAAGTAGCGAACAAAAACTAAAATACAATGAATTACAGAAATAGCTCAAATGTTTCACTACCAGCCGAAAGAACCTCTAATAAATAATAACCACCAGGAAACGATCATTTCTCATTCTCCTCGACCATCAATTTCTACTTCGCATACTCCCACAAAGTTGAACAGGTCTCCAACCATTACTTCACATATCGGGCAAAGCAAGGGCCAGTCTTTACCTTAGTCTTACCAGTGGCCCAGTACCCATAATAAGGTGTTCATAACTCGGTTATTCACAGGGGCATTCCACTGCCTATCCTTTGACAGGGCGAACCTTCTTCCCCTTTGTTTGCGTTCAATTTGATAGACTGCCTGGTAACCTTTTAGGGGTTTGCTTTTTTTTGTCAAATACAAAGCACTTCATTCAGTCCTTTTTGAGTACTTCAAGCCCATCTGGCTTGGTTTCTTTGTCAATGAGACCCAGTTAATTTTGTGTCTATCCGAAGCGGACCGCGCAGAACGTTTTCTTCTCTGCAGGGCGTCGCCTAACGGGAATAGAGGAAACTTACAACAGAGGAAAATCTCCGAGGAATCACGCTAGTGGAAGGCCTCTAAGAATAGATATGAAGAACAAATCATTGGCCCATTGGTCTCGTCAATGCATTTTCTTTGATCACTTAAAGGCAGGGATTTCCCCTTAGATAATAAATTAACTCACTCTACCCCCCCCCCCCCCCCCCCGTTGGTGTGAACCACCATTAGCAAGAACACTGACAACTGAGAACGCTGTTCACGATATTGAACACAAAACTGACGACAAGAACACCAAGTATCCGACTCTGTACATTGTGTGACCAGCTTTTAGTAACTACCGATATAAGGTTCGAACACATCCTTAGCGGGTTGAATGACTGAATGAATATTCACTACTCAGCCCTACCTGCTACTCTCACACCTACCTGCGAAAATCGTGCTGGACTTCAACACCGCAGAAACCAGCTGGAAACGACCCCGCGGAAGACCGAAACATCGATGGTCCGATAGTCTTTCCAAATACTTGAAGTTAGCAAACATCGACGTCCACGATGCACCAGCATTAGCTGCTGATCGCACAGTTGGAGGAGGCTGACATCACTCTCTATGCTGAGCGACGCCCGGCAGGAGACGTAAGTCAAGTGGGATATGCATCGAAAGCGTAGATTTAAGGGTCGACACAACAATTTT
The DNA here is from genome assembly GCA_023053555.1 of Branchinecta lindahli. Lineage (NCBI taxonomy): Eukaryota > Metazoa > Arthropoda > Branchiopoda > Anostraca > Branchinectidae > Branchinecta > Branchinecta lindahli. Next base: position 20,726,839 of record JAKZAO010000004.1, read on the forward strand.
CCGATATGTTAGCTGCGCCAATAAGTTCAAAGCACCTGGAGAAGATTTCTACAGAGGCATTTTAGATGTCAGCGCAAACGCTCAGGACTTACCCATATGTTGCGAAGTTGGTCCACATCTGGATCATTCGTTGGGTCATGTATCGTTCGGTCTCGTTGAAAAGAGGAGTGAACTGGTATAGGTAGATCAGCTCATCCGAGTGAGATACTCCTAAAATTAGAACTCACGTTACTTTTGTAATTCACTTGTTAAAATAGTGTATCGCGTTCCGCCCCTAATTATATCGACTGTCTTCGAAAAGAAAAGTGACCAAAGGCTCATAGGAGGTTGAGTGGCCAACCTCCTTAGTTAGAAATGACAGGGGTGAAGAAGGACTCAAAACGGATCATTATATCTTATGCTCAGAGACCCAAATTTTAAATGTCACATTCTAAGCCCGATAACGATGCCTCACTTTGCACTTGCTGCGGTTCACTATATTGCATGCGCATTATGCTCCCAACGAGTAATGGTATCAGCTAGGATATTCTCCAGCGACATTTCGTCCCTTCTTGACAACAGTACTCTTCACACTGTCAGAAGTTTCATAACAGATTGCGCATAACACTTTCAAGAAAAACACCTTTTCACTTAGAAATAAAGTGTTATGACCAATTAAGTTTACACTATTTCGTGCCCAGATCTCCAACAACACCTTCAATTGATAAAAATACTACACTGTCAGAAGTTACATAACGACAACAGAAGGATACCCGGTTTCAACAGATAACACTTTGGGATGTTATCTGTTATGTTTCTTTCGTTCCCGTTAATATTTTTACCAATTGAAGGTGTTGTTGGAGATCTAGGCACGAAATAGTGTAAACTTAATTGGTCATAACACTTTATTTCTAAATGAAAAGGTGTTATTCTTGAAAGTTTTATGCGCTATCTGTTATGAAACTTTTGACAGTGCAGGCTGTAGCTGGAAGGAACGAACAGTTTTGAAATATCGCTCAAGATATCCTAGCTCACTTATCCAGTTTGAGTCAGTTTGGGCAGAAGGATTATTCAATGCAGAAGGGCAACGCAAGGATCGAACAAGCCAAGGAGATGTGAGACCGTCTGCCAATTTTCAAGCCCGTGCCCATTCATCCAGACCGTCTCCGCCTCCAAAGAACCGCTTTCCCCTGCGTAAAAAGTTTCTAAATTTTAAGAGAAAAAGTAGTTACTTTTCTGAAAAGTTATCGCATCAATGAAATCTTTTTAATAGAAAGAACGGATTGAGGCGATATAAAGGCATAAAAATTGGTGGACATATATTCAAGACCCTCCTCTTTCTCAAATTGCAATACTAAAGTGACATTTCAACGCGGAACCTTTCTGTGTGCGTTGCCGCAAGCGGTGTTTTCATTCAAAATTTCTAATTTGTATCATGTCCAGTAAAGAAAAAAAGCCGAACACATTTGCGTTCAAGATAAAGCCCTTCATTTCGACCGTCTCCGCCCCCTAGAAAACGCTTTCCCCTGATTGGAAATTTATTTTAATAGAAAAAGTGCTTTTTCGAAATTTTTGAATCTTCTAAAGAGTAAATATATTCGAGGCGCGAAAGAAGACATGAACATTGGTGAATATATATCTAAGATCTTCCTCTCATTCATCAGAAAAGCGAAATTTCAACGCGAAACAGGGCGACGCGAGCGTGGGCAGTGCCATTAGGTAATCGGGAGTGCCGGAAACGATTCAGGATGATACTAGAAGGGAGTATCAGTTCATTCTGTTAGTATCAGAATGATGGGGGGAGGACTGGGATCTCTTTTTTTTAACTGCAAGTGAAGATACACAACCACTAACCATGCGGGATGGCAGGAATGTCTCCAACCAGGAAGCTCATAAGGGAGCTTCGACCTTCGTAGTTAAAAGCGTACAAGTAGGTGTCAGGGTTGAAGCGTGAGTGACGTACTACCGTTTCGTACGTTCCGTTCTTGAGGAAGAGTGTTCCGGTCACCTGCAATGAGAAAAGGAATCATGCCTTTTGATCTTAACCACTGTTCACCGTGGTTGCCTGATGACATGTCCTTTTTTGCAGGAAAGATTCTCAAGAATTTTCGAACTTCCGGCATTTCTGCTGTTCAATCACATTTTCAGTTTTAAAAAGTTCTTTTGGGTTTCCCTATTTCTTCTAGTAATCTCAATTAGTGCCTGAGTTTAATATAAAAAAAGCCACTTTTCATCGCAAAGAAAAAGATTTCGATATTCTACAGAAAAGCTTGGAAGCCCTGCCAACTAGTGCCAACCCACAACCTTTGCCCATTTGTGTCTGATGTCCTCCCAACTTAAGATGATCATTTCAAGCCAATTGTTTCAATCTTGCGTATTTGTCTTGCTTACAGAATTTACTGCGAAGTGTTTAAGACTGACTGAGATAAGGTCTTTTGTCTGTTTACACATTAGCCTGCTCCTCAGTTTCGAGGGACAAAAAAAAATAAAGTACAAATCAGAAGTAAGACCTCTGACCTATGAAGGCCCTTGCTTGGCTCTAGTTCTTGCGTGGGCCATAACTGGATTCGAACACAACTGAATCACAGTAAGGGACGATAATCTGCTGTTAACAATTCTTTACACTTGACTAGTACTAGTACTATCACTAGTACTATCCACTAGTACAATCAAGGCCCATTATTCACAGTTATTCATAGGAGACTTCTACCAGCAAGGCTTCTATTCCCCTTTATACATCCCCGGATCGCGGTTTAGCACTCAACTTCGGTCAAAAGTAGATGGAGGTCTGTGCACTTTCCCTTGGACAGATAGAAAAATGAATTGGCTTATGGACAACCTGAACTGAAATAAAAAGACTTGAATAAGTACTTAATAAAAAGAACAAGACCGAAAAGAACTCACATCAACAAGACCGGGCATCATGGATTCGAAATTTCCAAGCTCCGCGCCGACAAAATATTTCTCAATGATGGCGTCGACAACCGCATCACTCGGTCGCTCACCAGCTGAAAAGAAATAAGGTCAAAATTTCGGAGGGTTTTCGCGCGATTCCGGAATTGTCTCCAGGGAGCGAAGCGCATCGCGATAACTGAGAATCAAATTCCTCGAATTGCTTTCATTTTCCCGTTGGATTGATTGCGAGAAAACATGCAATCAAAAAGCAAACTTTCACATGCAAACCGGTTAAGGTTTGCGTAGCGCAGGTGCCGATCTCCTCATACTCCGCCCTCGGCCGGGAGTGCAATGTGTGGTTGGGGGCAAATCATCCGAGAACATATCATCCGAGAGGACGTAAAATGCCTTACTGTTTTCTTCTACAGCATTTTAAACTTGAGACCCTCCATCATCGACGGGAAATGCTATGCAAAGAGTTCGGTATGAAATCCCTACAGAATCCCTCCTTCCGCTCCCTCCTGCCTCCTCTCTTCCAACCTCAACGTTTGCGCCCACAAAGCGAGTGTGCAGAGCGAGTACCCACGCTTGAACCCCGTTCCTACCGTACGGAACGGTACCGTAATAGTTTTATCCCCAAATTTGTACAAGTTTTTAACAATGAGTTAGTCTGTCCTGTGTGTGCTTTATTTTTATAATTTTGTATTAGACCATTTTCATTCCGAATTAATTATTGCTATTTTGATTGACACTGTTATGATATGGTGTACTTAGACAACACGCCAGTTTCTAACTTTAGCCACGATTTGTGTTGTTGTTTTGAAATAAACTGAAACTGAAACATGGAAAGCTGACATCTTGGGGAAAATGTTGAAATCTTAAGTTTTTAAAATAAATGTAGTACATTTGCTATTTCTTCCATTCTCATTCTAACGTAGTCATCCTTAATGACGCTCGCCGTGTTTTTTCCTCACTTTCAAAATTTACGCCGAAGGATTCAATTTTCCGCGGAGCTTTCCACCAACTTTCTGGAATATCTTTCCAAGAAAGCTGCTTCAGTTTCCAAAGCGCGAAAACCAGCGCGGATAATAATTGGTCAACTTTCCGAAGCAGCGCGAAAACACTGGAAAGTGATTGCGACTTTGCCACAGAAGGGTCGCAGACCAGGGTATCTCGACTGGGATGATAAAGGGTGGGTTTTTTGGGATCCCAAAACGTAAGTGGAGGAATACCTATGACTTCGTAAAAGTTGTCCGTCAGTTCGTCCGTCTGTAAGCACGATAATTCTCGTAGGGATGATATATTTTGATGAAACTTGGTGTGAGGACTCTTTGGGTCAAGGGAGAGGTCGAGTTCGTAGATGGGCTATGTAGTAGGTCAACATTTAGGGGTGGGGGTTCAAATTAAGCGACTAACAAAGTTTTTGAGGACTCTTTGGGTGAAGGGAGAGGTCGAGTTCGTAGATGGGCTCTGTAGTAGCTCAACATTTAGGGGTGGGGGTTCAAATTAAGCGACGAACAATTTTTTTTTTAACAGCTAATGAGATATAGTCGATTTAGAGGTAAGAAAACATGCTGAACACGAATATGAAAACCATTTTCTCGCCGGACACGTAGTTAGCCCGGAATCCGGCCAAAACCGGAAAGTTTGTTAAAAGTAAAAGTTTTATATCGAGTTGATTAGATGTTCGGTTCAGGGGTAAGAAAACATGCTGAACATTTAAATGAAAATCATTTTTTTGTCGGACAAGTAGTTCGCCCTGAATCCGTCCGAAACCGGAAAATGTGTTAAAAGTAAAAGTTTTATCTGAAGCTGATAAGGTGTTAGATATAGAGGTAAGGTGATGCGCTGAATTCGTTTTTGAGCTTTAGTTTGTGCCGGACAAGTAGTTCGCCGGGAATCCGGTCGAAACCGGAGATTTGGCAGAACATAAGCCAGGAAGATTTGATCAATTTCGTCAAAGTAGATATGACGTATGGCCTAGGGGTGATTACACACATGCTGAATCCATATCTGAACTTGGTTTTCTCAGATGATTAGCACTGAACTTCTTCTTTTTCTAAATCTTAATAGTAAAAATGCTCAAGGAGTCTGGCGGAAGACCGGATTTCTACAAGACCAAATTGTCTTGATCAAATATTAAATTTTTGGATCCCATCAAACCTTTGGTCTTGTTGTCATCGGGAGTGTCGACACCATCGCAGCATAGCAGCTGCTACACTAGGCTAATCTCCTGCTGACGGTATTCTTGTTCCTGTCTTTGTTGTTCGAGCCGGAGAAAAGCAGGATCTTTTCTACAGGTCCTGGTTAGGCTTAAGCCCCGTCTGCATTACCGTAAACCGACCGTTTTACGGCCGACCGTTTGACCGTTACGGCAGTGAAGACGGGTCTTTCTCTACGGACGGCCGTAGCCGTAAAACGGCGGTACTGACCCCTCCGTAACCGTAAAACGGACGTAGTGAAGACTGCTTTTTTGTCAAAGTCCCATGTAACTGTTTTTCAACTGTTTTTCAAGTCACATATAAACTGTTTTTTAAATTTTAACCCAAGATTCACCTATTTGGGACTAATGTAGACCATATTTTTGCGGTTACGGACCTAACGAAGACCACATTTTTGCGGCTATGGACCGTCCGTAAAACGGTCGGTTTACGGTAATGCAGACGGGGCTTTAGCGAAATTCTGTCAAGTGCGAACTAGTCTTTAACGGCAACTTTACTTATAAGTGCGTTTTCGTTTGGTACTGAGGTCCAAAGGTGTAAAAAAATAGACAATTACTTACTGATTGCTTTAACGAGAACGTAGAGGAATTCTCTGCTCAAAAATTCGGTGTTGTTCAGGATGTTGTTCGGGATGGCGTACTCGTTGTAAATTGCTATAAGAAAGAGGAAGAAAATGTTTAACTTCCACAAAACTTTACTGCCGAGGATGTAGCCTACTTGAAGCATCAACTTCACCAAAACTGTCTTCCTCCAGCCCCTTGATATTTGGGAAAAGTGTCCGTGCGGTGATGTCTCAGCATCTAGCTGTCGGAAATTCTTCATCGCCATCATTTAGTTTTAGTTTCCTTAGGGGTGTATAATGTTTGGGGGGGGGGGGGGGTAGCGCCTAATAGTGCATTGTGTGCTGGAGATTTTAAAGTGTGTGTTTTTATTTAAAAAGCGTTGAGTGGGTAACCCATAGCTCCTATCTGTGAATGTTACTTCGAGGCGACTTACTGATCTCCTTACTTTGAGTCAGTACTTAGAGTCACAATATTTTCAACAGTTCAGTTCGGCTAGTTAGAATCTTGGAAGAAACTCGACGTACTCCTTTTGTCTAGCTCGCTGCTAAGTCACGGTTGTCTTCCAGACGTATTCTCAGATACAACATTCCATATCTACCTTTCAAAGCAAAACTCGTTGTAAGGTTACACCCTCCCATTAATAAATGGAATTCCGAAAGCGGTGATTCCAATTTCAAGAATAAGTGAGAACAATAGGTCGGAATCGAGGTGCTCGGTGACAGCGAGGGAGAACAGAGGCCCTAACCCCAGTTGAAAACGCGGGGTTGCGCCTGCGGGCGGCCACAGGCATCACTGCAAATTCTGAGCGGATATTTTTTTTCGTACACAGCTTGAACTACAAAGCCTAGACTGGGCCTAGACAGGTTTCCGTATCTTCCTTCTTTTACCAATGACCCATGCACTGTTCCGGCTATGCCTCTTGCCTACGGCATAGGTACGTGCACATACAGTACGATCTTCACAGTCGGATGCAAATTTCTTCCTTTGCTCCGACGGTTTGAAGGAGCGCATTCAGGATTCCCATAGTGACACGAATTTGGCGTGCGTACTTTCGGACGCGAAATCTTATCGGACTGTTCGTGCGCACGTAGCTTTATACCGGACTGTAGAGGCCCTGGCCGAGCGGTGTGCGATCTGAATGGAGTGCATGAACCGAGGCTAGAACCCCACTTTCACGCACAAACCGGTTTCTTTTCTTCTTTTTGTTCATTTATGTGTGCTGTGCTTTACTGATTGTTATGAAACCGCAAATTAGTTACACTTTTCGATCAAACCAATCTCTATCTCCATCTCTTCTCCCCGCGCTACCTTTCTTTCCGACCGGAAGCCCAACACACAGTCTTTCCCTTGAGGTTATAAAGAAAGTGCTCTAAGCTTACTATCAATTTTAGCGTTCTCTCCGCACCACGGTATTGTCCGTCTGTTTGAACAATATTCTTGTGATTCTTGGTTCTCTTATTTTTTTTATTTTTTTGGAATTGCGCCATTATTTATATTTTATGGAAGTCGGCAAAACATATTAATTTTTCATTACTATAGCCTACCCTGCCTGTCCGGGTCAAGGAACTTGTCGCTGTTCACAACGATCCCTCTTCGGATTCCGGCCGGAATATGATGCGGTTATATGATATCATGCATATGATGACCGGAATACTTACTTCCCAAGACAAACGTCCCCTCGTGCTTATTACATCCAAACAGAATGGGGACGCTTGTATCATAATCTCCATTGGACAGCTGAGTCCATGGATCAACTGTGATAAGCGGGTTAACGCCAGCCACTTGAAGAACGGCTGATGAGCCACCAAAGCCAATACCACCTTGAAATCTGTCATCATGCTGAAAAAAAGAAAAGGAGGATTTTCATACGCGATGAAAAATATTCGAGAATTAGTCGTATGGAGTAGTACAAAAAAGTAGCATGCAGTAGTAACTGTTGCTACTACATGCTACTACTAGCAAACTGGATGCCATCGGATACCACTACATAAGATTAACCCAGTCGAAGGCATGTTTATCAAAATATTTCCTAGTACTACATATCACTAATCAAACTACTCCATACTACTACGCACCATTCCATGCAACTCTTTCGTACAATTACCATACACAGTCAAAGGATTTTTCATCGGGTTCATATTTTTTTTTCCCGAGTTCAATCAAACGCAACGAAAGTGGCAAAATAAGCTAGCAGTAGATTGTGGTCACTAGGCCCAATGAGGGTAGCTCTAACACACTTAGCCATGCGGTTACATTTTTGTCGCACAGCTAGCAACAATTATTTGGCCCACTTAAAATATGAACAGACAGTTAGCATGGAATACTAAAGGACACCGCTTTCTTATCCTGCTTTTTATATTATCCCTAGCTCCCTTAGGGAATTATAAACTTCTGAAATCCCCGCCTTTCGCAATCGTTTACTTTTGTACCTTTTAGCGCCTTTTTGGCCTAGCCGAGTTTTCCCAGTCACGCAACGCAAATCTCGCCAAACGCTTCAAGGCCCGTAGAGAACTCTTTCACACATAAGGATATGAAAATCTTCAAAGCATTGTTTTCCATTTTGGAAGACATGGTACACCATCAGATCTATCTTCTGTTGTTTCTGTCTTCTAGTTTTCAAATGTTTTGTGTCCAGCCGCCGTGTCGAAGAGCGATAAGTCTGCACAGATTCGACAATCGCTAACAAGAAAACCGCTGATTTCACATGGAAAGTAATTGTATTTTCGGACAACGATATTTGTGGTCCATTTCACCACGAAAAGATCATTTCTATTAAGAGTTGTGCTTTAACAATTTGCGCATGTCGGTTCACCGTTCTCTGAGGTCAAATTGCTCTGATAATGTCTGATCCCTGGTTTTGTGTATCCGGTGCACTGAGTAGAGCACGTTCAAAAATTCACTTATTCATTCTGAATCGACTCGTATTGGCCCAATTGTCTAAGAAAAGCTACAACGAACCCTGCCACCGCCTCGTCTTTGATTCCCTCCACCGTTTCCTCCCCTCCCCCAGCTTAACACTTACGAATTACTTCTCTGAAAGTGCTGATCAAAACTGGTTGCTTTTTCATTCTTTTCGTTTGCTGGTGCTGTGACATTAGATGCGTTTTTGCAGATACCATGGTATCTGATATACGGTCCAAAGGTGTTTTTGCAGTTGTCGTGGTATCTGGCCAGTTACCGTAGTAACTGATATTCAGATATCACGGTCCAAACATTACATCAGTGCGGTATCTGGTCGTGGTGTCATGAAAAGTCATCTTCACTTTCATCAAATTTTGTCAAATTGGTGAGAAAGAAGTTCAGCACTTAGTGATGTAACTGGATATCAGTTTTTCTTTTGGGATGACTTCGAAAAGTGCAATTTCGGCAATAGTCGTTTTTGCAGTGGACCGTATATCAGATACCACGGTAACTGCAAAAACGACTAACTGCATATCCGGTTACCGTGGTAACAGATACCATGGTATCTGCAAAAACGCAACTACTATTATTACAGCAAATAAGAATTTGTAGTTACTTACCATATATTGCTGGTAAGCATTGCTGAGAACGTGCTGGTCCACAGTCCTCAAGCAGGCAACCAGATCCGCCTCGGGGGAAGTCGGGCAGCCAGCCAGCTCAGAGATGTTATACGTGTGGCGGACAGCGTTGTAGTCAACAGCCCAGGGGGTAAGCGCGGATCCACTCTCGGAAATCACGCGATGGAACAGACCTAGGAACAGAGAGTTCAAGTTCCGAGTTATTTAGGTCACGACTAAACAATCACAAACAATCGATAATTATATACAGATACACTACTGTGTTGCATGCAATACTAAAACATATCCAAGTACAGTTTTAATTAAACGTTGATGAGGCTGACGATCATTGGGGGACTAATAGGAATGGAATATCGAGAATTTTATCATGGCATGCGAGTTCTAAGAAATTCTGTGCTGATGGCACTTTTCGACTAAAATTTCTTTCCTCCTTCGACTCAATCCTTCGACTCAAGTGCCAGCATATTTGCTGACCGCTTTTCCGTTTCCACGATTAGTAGCCTACTTCCAGACTCAACTGGGAATCGCCATTCTCGGATTCGACCATCTACTGAGGGGGAGCAGAGCGAAAAGGAAAACCGAATATCACGGCACACAAAACCACCGAACGAGTGATCCGATCCGGAGGAAACTTAATAGGTGACAAAACCACATGCCCCAGACGCATGGATCTGGCCACTCAAGGCCGTATCCAGGAATTTATTTCGGGGGGGTTTTGCTCACGGAATTTATTTCAGGGGGGGGGGGGTTGTCCACGGGTCGGACCAAAAAGTACAAAAAATACATAGATCAGAGGTTAAAACCTGCAAAAAACTATTAGTTTTGTGGGTTTCGGGGGGGGGGGGGGGGGGGGGGGGGGGTTTGAACCCCTAACCCCCCCCCTGGATACGGCCTTGTGGCCACTGTTCAGCAAGTGGGGGGGGGGGCGGGATCTTGTGGTATGCTTAAGTACCGAACGGATGGAGGGATCAGGAGAAACTTTGGTAGGCAGGATGATCGTGCAGCAGGACCTAAGGGTGCCATGTAGTTTTACCTTGCAGCATTTGGTGCGACCTCATCATACTAGCATTAGCACCTTTTTGGGAACTGCTTAGTCAAACTTAAAAAACAGCTATTCGCCGACTGTATTTCCGTTATGCGAAGTTCCTTTTAGGTATCCCTCTATGGAAGAGCAATCGACGACTTGTGTTTAGTTTTGGTATAGCGCAACCATTTGTAGTCATTGAAGACCGTCGGTCTCGTTTTATGAATACTCTAGATCGTGAAAATAGTTTACTGAGTGCTTTTATGTTGTGAGATAGAAGTGTATGTATTTTTTTTTTCTTTTTCCTTTTGTTCTTTTGTCATTACTCCATGTTAGCACCCTGCGTGTTTTTTGGGAAATAAAATAATGATAATAATAATAATACGAGACTTACCTCTGGCTTGTGGGAAGAGCATGAGAAGACCGACAGAGGCGCCACCTGCGCTCTCTCCAAAAACAGTGACTTGGTCTGGATTTCCTCCAAAGGCTCGGATGTTTTTCTGAATCCAGCGAAGAGCTTCAACCTGATCGTAAAGACCTGCATTGCCCGGTATATCGTCAGTATTCAAGGTCAAGAACCCTATAAAACAGAAAACGAATAAATTCGACTATCCAATTTTAAAACATACACAGCCCTCATATGGCTTACCTTTTTTGATAGTTTAAAAGCACCTAATACTATTTCCTGAAAAATTTATTTTTGATACTGCAAAAAGGTATGTCAGCAACATTTTATCAGATTTCTATTTCGGCCCTTCTTGGCAAGGGTCTTCTTCGTAAAAAAGTTTTTTGCTCGAAAGAACCGCGCAGCGAGTAGTTAGGCTATAGATTCTAAGAAACGTTTGGACCACAGGGACGTCATTTGGTGGAGGGCAGGGGTAGCTGCCCCCCTGGCCTCCCAAGGGGGCCCAGGAGCTACCCAGGAAAAACAGAAAAATAGCCCGAAAAATCAGTTTCTCGTCAGAACTGTGAAATCCGGTTGCGCCATATCAGTTGACCAAGGTCACTCATGAAAACTGAACCCTTTTTGATCCGAGATAATGTCCTCGAGGATAAAATGTCTTCAAGGCGCGTTTGAGCCTGGGCCAGTTGCGTTTCTGAACTCTGAAAATGAAGATAGACATAATCTCTGTAACATGGCGTCGAGTATCACTATATGATTTTTTCCTGTATAGCTGAGGGCCCCCTTGAAATTCTAGTGGGGGCACCGCCCCGAAGGAGCATAAAATATAAGAGTAGGAAGGGGACAGGGTCAGCAAGTTACAAATCTGTGGGTTGCAGCAAAGGCTACTCTGTTTCAGTATTTATTTCGGACGGTAGTTTAATTTGGAAAGGGTCGAGCTGAAGCACCTTCATGTACCAGTTTTCAGTTAAATGTCTCACACTGTTTGAAATGTGTCGTGACCAAACACTGAATGAATGAATGGATGAATAAGTTTATTACCCATCTTTACATAAAATGTCACGGATGGAGTATCAGAAAAGAAAAAAATAAAGAAGAAAGAACAATGAACAACACACAAGATACAATTTTAACTTTTAAACAATTTGCACAATTTTAACTTAAAACGGCGTTTTAAAGCCATTTTAAAACCTAAAATTTGTTCAGGAAGTAGTTTTATTGTTTTTTGAAAACAGACAGATTCAAAAAAAATTTCGCCGGCGGCGCTAATTTGTATTTGTTGCTAAACGGACGTTAGAAGCTACTGCGATGTCTTCGCTCTCCGACGAGTTACTGTTATTAGGCATGACCTTTACCTTTCACAAACTGGTTTCTTGAAATTCGTCTAGATTTCAGGATATGACACAGTAATTTCCGACACGTACATTTTGTGGTATCCCCCCCCACACAAGCACTTGAAACCGCCCGCGCGTCGCGGGGCCCCGAAGGGGGGTTTCAACGAAATGACGCGTCCAGGTTTCAACGAAACGACGCTTCTGGTGGACCAGCTTGGTCAGGGTCAGCTGCACCAGTGACTAGTCTGGTAACACCTCTTTTTCTTGAATTTCCTTCACTGGTCTGTTCATTTTTTATCGCCTTCCACGTATCTACACTAAGAAATCAAACCAGCCCTCTGTACCATGGGAAGGTCATGAAGTTTATTCATTATTCTCTTGCGTAGAGAATTGCAACTTGAACTACTTCTTCTCAGTCAAACCCGACACACAATCGCCTTTAAAGTCGCTCTATAACCATAATTATTTCTGTACGTTTTTCTACAATCCATGGTGGATGTAAGTTAATAATTCCTGTACTCCTCGTACAGGAATTAGGAGAGGAAGTTGGGTGGCTGCCGCCCCCCAACCCCCCCGCTTTTAAAGACTCTTTTGTACAGGTTTTTTGTTGTGGGGGGCTGCCGCCCCCCGAACCCCCCGCTCTTGGCTTCGGAAAAATTTAAGGTCATTTTTCTCAAATAAAAATTTTACGGATTAAGACAGAATTTTTTGAAGCTTGCAGTCAGTCTCACCATGTCGAGCTGATCATTTTGATGTACTTGAATGTTGAAATTCGTAACTTTTAAGAATTTCAAAAATTAACATGGGCTCTTATGGGGAAATGGGGTTTTTCTAAGCTAGAAAATCGGGGGGTTAAGATTTTCCGACGAAACTTTCCAGGAAAATTACTCGGAGAATTCCGCGTCGAATGAGTTTTCGTACACCCAGATCCGATGTCGGCTGTGACCTGTAGGCGTGGCGAAAAAAAAACAAAAGGAGAACATGAATTTTAAGTGGCTATGCGTGGTTTCTGGAAAACAGGGAAGGAGTTATCGGATCGAGCTGAAATTTCGCGGATAAGCTCCTGGGCCCTAGGGGACCTTAACTTGTGAATTTCAGCCCGATCGGACAACGTTAAAGGGGGGGTGGGGTTGGGGGGTCGAAACTTTCGGCCAGATTTTCCCCATGAAGGAAAAGTCGGAGGGGGATGAAATTTGGCAGGTTTCTTAGTTGGAGCTCGGGCTACGAAATGCATCCCTCCCCATCCCTCTGCGACCACTGGAACCGAAGATCGCTTAACATTGTCGTGGTTCGCCTCTTTAAAGAGGCACGAGTGTGCCTCCTTGATGATGCTCAGCATGTTTTTTTGTACTCACCTTTAGCAGATTCGTCGGACGATTGTTCACTCGTTAATTTGCGCTTCTCTCTGCATTCCGCCAGGACTACTCAAATAAGAAACGAACTAACAGGGAAAAAGAACCAAGCTGACGAGTGTTGCAAGACTGCCTCAAGGTCTCAAGTGTTTTGGTGATCTCCGAAGACTGGGTAGATTCCTGAAGATAGCTATGACCCACCATGAATTATTTTTTTAGATGTTGATTTTTGGTTTGTTTTGGAGTGTATGATATTTTGTTTTTTGTTTTTTTATGTTTCCCGCCATGGCCCTTGGGCTTTTTTGGGATTAAATTCATTCATTCATTCATAGCCTGGCACTGTTGCTCACTGCACAGGTGAGTAAGTGGCGCTCAGACCAAATGAGGCCACGGAAGGGGATGCTACTTACCTAGAGGACCAAGTCTGTATTGCATGATGACCAGCACGACGTTTTGATCCATGAAGGCAAATGGTTGGTAGGGAAGGGATCCCCCAGTCGAATATCCACCACCGTGAATCCATACCATCACAGGAAGGTTGGGGTCCGTTCCGTTTGGCAGCTGGACATACAAACGGTGAATCACAGCTGACGAAAATATTTTAGTCGAGGACTAGGTTATGAAAATTACATGTAGCCTACCATTTGTAATGTTGGAAAATTTGAGTTTTCAAATGTGCAGGGGATTGTACAGCATAGATGTTTAAGTGGGGACAGCGGTAGGCTAAAAGTGTTTAGCGGGAACATTTACTTTATTTGTCCTGTCACGGTATTTTAACAGATTGACTTTGCTTTGGTCCACTTCATCCATAAACATTCTTTCTTTTCTCTTCTTCACGTCGAGGGAAGACAAATAACAAGGTAAAAGGATTTTGCGGAATCACAGACTCTTATTGTGCCTTTTCAGCTCTGCCAATACGACACGCTGAAGCTGTAGGCTATATGTCGAATGGATCAAAAATGGTATAGGCTAATTAGTATTTTCAAGGAATTTGATTGCTTGTAAAGATCTGACTAACTCTAAAATTGGCATGGGAAACAGCTGGATTTTTTTTTTTCATGTTGTTCTATTAAAAAACAAAAATACAATTGTGGCTCTTTATTTCTGACGATGCGTCGCAGTCACGAAGACACCGGGATCAAAAAATGAAAATTAACTTTCCCTTCTCATTTCTTTACTAATTAAGGGAAAAAATATGTAGATGTCCGATAACGACAAATCAGACCTTTCTTTCTGCAGTACTCAAATTCAGTCAGTACGGCGAGGACTACTTGGCATCTACTTGACTCAGAAAGTAACTCGTGTCAGAAACACTACAAGTCAGCCGTAGCAGAAATAGACGACGTAAATAGAACTACCGCATGTCAGCATTTTTCTGGCTAACCGAAAGCACCCGCAACAGAAGACCGAAATACGCCACACGCACACACCTCATTACAGCCGGTGCTTCCTCCCACTTATGAATCGTAAAACCACTCCATGTAAAACCTCATCACAGCCACCTCCCCCGCCCCTCGTCATCACAGCTCCCCACCCCATCCTCATCACAGCCACCTCCTACCCCTCCTGAATCGTAGTTACGCCCTTCTGATAAAAACTTACTTCACGAGTGAAAATGTTGACTAGAAGACAGTCCTCATCTCCGTCAAGTCCCTGAGGGAATTGTTTGTCACAGCTACCTCCCCCGCTCCTCGACATCAAAGCCCCCCCCCCACTCCTCATCACAGCCACCTCCTACCCCTCCTGAATCGTAGTTACGCCCTTCTAATAGATACTTACTTCACGAGTGAAAATGTTGACTAGAAGACAGTCCTCATCTCCGTCAAGTCCCTGAGGGAATTGTTTGTCACAGCTACCTCCCCCGCTCCTCGACATCAAAGCCCCCCCCCCACTCCTCATCACAGCCACCTCCTACCCCTCCTGAATCGTAGTTACGCCCTTCTAATAGATACTTACTTCACGAGTGAAAATGTTGACTAGAAGACAGTCCTCATCTCCGTCAAGTCCCTGAGGGAATTGTTTGTCACAGCTACCTCCCCCGCTCCTCGACATCAAAGCCCCCCCCCACTCCTCATCACAGCCACCTCCTACCCCTCCTGTATCGTAGTTACGCCCTTCTAATAGATACTTACTTCACGAGTGAAAATGTTGACTAGAAGACAGTCCTCATCTCCGTCAAGTCCCTGAGGGAATTGTTGGTCACAGCTACCTCCCCCGCTCCTCGACATCAAAGCCCCCCCCCCCCCACTCCTCATCACAGCCACCTCCTACCCCTCCTGTATCGTAGTTACGCCCTTCTAATAGATACTTACTTCACGAGTGAAAATGTTGACTAGAAGACAGTCCTCATCTCCGTCAAGTCCCTGAGGGCACTGTTTGTCGTAGAAGGTTGCATTGAAGATCTCGCCCTCTGGTAGAGGGTCAACTGGTATCGGCGGCTGGAAAGAAAAGCGCTTTCAAAATTGTGAATGAAGTAGGGAAGCTTGGAAGTACTCAGGGGAGAGGAACTAGGGGTAAGGGCGGGGAGCTTGAAAATGATCAAGGACAAAAATTATGATAGAATGTTATATAGTATACATTCGACGGTCAAGCTATTCGCCGCAAAGGGACAACGGAACTCTTTGGCCCTCTTACCAACTTATAACTTGACATGTGCAAGAGCTAATAATCTATATTAGCCATTTGTAGGTTTATCCGGCCGTGCAAGTGCCATATAATCTTCCAGCAAAATCAGTCCAAACATGACTAGCAGAAAGACCGTGTAGTTGTGCAATCGGTAACGCAATATTTTTGTTTTGTTTTCTGTTTGTTTTTTGTTTGTTTCTTTGCTGGCATGAGAGGTGTTGGTTGCTTCGGATGCGGCCATCACCGGCCATCACTTGGAATTCTAAATGCCCTCATTTTGTTTTGTTTTCTGTTGTTGTTTGTTTTTTGCTGGCATAAGAGGTGTTGGTTGCTTCGGATGCGGCCATCACTTGGAATTCTAAATGCCCTCATGGTACTCGAGTGCTGACGATTTGACTCACCAGGAAACGGGTCTCAGCCGTAGGCTCCTTGGCGTACCTCAATCCCATGAATCCATAAAACTCATTGTCGTCAAGATAGCTCTTCCATTGGACTCCCCTAACTGATCCATATCCGGGCACGTCTACTACAATAGCAGCGGCAACACCGAACAGAAATAATGCTGAAAAGAGACGCTGTACGACTCTCATTTTTATGACTAGTCAGACAGCTTTCTCTCGAACAACTAATTTTTTTCGAGCGTAAAAAGATAAATGCAGGATTAGCTGATGAGAAACTAATAGATAATATTGTTTACTTAGCTCGACTGGACTTTACCAAATTTATTTGGTGATGGCTCGTGTACGAACAGGTTGGTCCTGTAAATAAAACGTAAACTCCTGATAAGAATAACGGAGTAGAACAAGATAGAAACATATTTTATTCCGATCTGACTTTCAGAAAAGAAATAAAAACAATCAAACACATTGAAATACGAGTATATACTGCTGAAAACACCGGAGCTGCAGTGATGTTGCGACGGAATGAAGACACGAATAAGGAGTTTCAAACATTTATTTTCTACACTTCAAAGGTTGTCAAACCTTCATCCATCAGCTTGAGGGATCTATTTTGTCTTTGCTTTACTGGATGTTTGAACCCCAAACTTGAAGTATAAGGCTTCATTTGTAGCGAAGTAAGACGCCTCTTAACAGCCGTTTACGCAAATATGTATCCATGAGTCTAGGCGACACAGTCCCGGGGGGAAATCCACCAGCCTTCCCCCCTCCCAAAAACCCCTGGTAACACCACCACCCCTGGCGATAACCCCCGGGCGCCATCCCCCCCTCCATGCATATACATAGGAAATATAGAAAATCTTGCTGAAAACTGCTGGACACGCAAGTTAGTTGTAAACGCGTGACGGCGGTTCGCTGGCCGTATTTTATTTAATTAACACTGTGTGGGGGGGGGGCACCTGGGGGGTCGGGGGATTATGTCAAGGAGGTTTTCGCCGGGGGGGGGAGGGGGAATCCGTATCCATGTATTTCAGCGGATTTCGTCATACTTGATGGATTCGCTCAGGAAACCCAAATTTAAGGAACTGACTTCCTGTATTAGAACAACGCATCGACACTCAGGACTAGAATGCTTCTAGTGATGAACCTTGTCTGTGCTTGGCAATCTTGATTAAATGTTTGTTTGTCTCCTCGTTTATGCGCACTGGTTGTAAGCTGAGACAGCTTTTCCAGTGTTACAATCGTGTGGCTTTGGGTTCCAGTTGTCTCATTGCGTGTGGATATTAAAGCTCATGTGACTTCACAGTCCGCGCAGTTCTTCCACTTGTGACGACGTTCAATGTTGGATCAACAGAAAAACCCAATACTCTTGTTGACCAACTCTTCGTGCCGATGAAAAATCGCCGTCTGCCCAGCGAAGAGCCAGAAACGGCACGGCAACAAACGTTGCTGATAGCTTGACACAGGATTTTAATCAATTAAGAAGGTTCGTTGGGGTGACTTTTCTTGTTCTTTCCGAAGTTCACTGGCGTGTTTCGGACTAAGTCATATAGAGTACTGTCGTAATAGCTTAGGTTAAGGGACCGTCCGCTTTTCTGTTAGAGGCTTTCTTCAAGGCCTAGATTTGTCTCACTCCGTAGGTGTCAATTAAACCATATGACATAACAAGTCAACGACGACAGTTCAGTTCAATTTCAGTTCAGTTCAATCTTTTTAAATTCAAAATAAATGAACAAAATAAGCTTCGACCCCTACAAAGCTCTATGGTCCGTTACATAGAGGTTAGTACCAAAATGGCACTGTCTAGGGAACCGGGAGCCGTACTTTATATCCTACGGGCTACGGAACCGGTAGTTCTCACGGAAACCAAACCATAAGAGCAATGATTCCGGGATGTGACGTCATTGACTAACGGAAACTTATATGTGCTGGCTCCCGTTCCGGTAGTAAATGGAAATAGCTCACGGAAACTTCATCGTGCCAGCTTTTCGTCCGGTACTCTCACGGAATTATGTACTTAGAAGCTAGGGAGCCGGTAGGTGATACCGGAAACTATGTAATTGGAGCTTGTGTTCCGGTAGTGTCTATATGGGGTATAGAACTCGCGGAATAGTTTGGATGACAGCTAGGATGCCGTGATTTTCACTGACTTAGAGAAAATAACATGGGAAAAAATCTACTACCGGAACCCATATATTGAGAGCTAAGGTACCGGTAGCAACAACTATTTCGTTGAAAATGACAAGCTCACGGACACAGATGGCTATGGGCTAGGGTTCCGGTAGTGCAAAAAAATAATTGAACTCACGGAACCATTGTCAGTGCATACTAGGAAACTGGGGTGAATATTTTTGACTCACGGAACCCAACTCCCATGCACTCCGGTTCCGGTAGTGCAACAAAAAAATGAACTCATGGAGACGTGTCAGTATGGCCATGGAAGTTGGGTTCCGTGAGCTGATAATATATGCTAGCCTAGGCCTACCGGACTCGAAGTCCATATTGACATGTCTCCGTGAGTTTGTAATTTTAATTTTTGGCACTAACGGAACCTTAGCCCACAGGAATTGGGTTCCATGAGTTAAAAATAATCACTCCTGGTTTCCTAGTATGCACTGACACGAGTCCGTGAGTAAACTTAAAATTAATATTTGGGCACATACCGGGACCCTAGCCCATAGCCATCTGTGTCCGTGAGCTGGTCATTTTCAACCAAATATCTTTTGCTACCGGTACCTTAGCTCTCAATAAATGGGTTCTGGTAGCAGATTTTTTCCCATGTTATTTTCTCTAAGTTAGTGAAAATCCCGGCATCCTAGCTCTCATCCAAACTATTCCGTGAGTTCTATATTCCATGTAGACACTACCGGAACACAAGCTCCAACTATATAATTTCCGGTATCATCTACCGGCTCCCTAGATTATGAGTACATAATTCCGTGAGACTACCGGACGAGAAGCTGGAACGATGAAGTTTCCGAGAGCTATTTCCATTACTACCGCAACTGGAGCCAGCACATACAAGTTTCCGTTAGTCAATGACGTCAGATCCCGGAATCGTAGCTCATATGGTTTGGTTTCCGTAAGAACTACCGGTTCCGTAGCCCGTAGGACATAAAGTACGGCTCCCGGTTCCCTAAACAGTGCCTACCAAAATAATCAACAAATAAACGAGTCGAACAGTTGATTACTGTTGACAAAAGCATCGTTCAAATTGGTGTAATAAGCCGCATAAGAGCTATATGCGTCAACTTATATTAGTTACGTTTTTATGGCACTTGCAGCTTCGCTCAAGTGCCATATACCGATCACTTTTCGATCGGTCGGTCGGTCTGTCGGTCGGTCTGTCAGGCCACTCATCTCGAGTTCGGGTACTTCCAGAAGTGCTAGGACGATGAAACTTGGCAGGCATATTAGGGACCTGACCAAACTAACTTGGAAATAGTCACTTCACCGATCCGACCACCGTGGGGGGGAGTGGAGGGAGGAATCCGGAATATTGACGTATTTATAACTTTTGAACGGTGAATTTTTAACGGATCGGGATGAAACTTGGTGGGAAGAACAAGCACAAGCCCTAGATACATAGCTGACAAGACCGGACCGGATTCGAACTCTGTGGGGGGAGTTAGAGGGAGGGTTCCGGAATTCCGGTGATCCCGACTTAAGATGCTTACACATGCGCTAGGACGATGAAACTTGGCAGGCATATTAGGGACCCGACCGATCTAACTTGGAAATAGTCACTTCCCCGATCCGATCACCGTGGGGGGAGTGGAGGGAGGGGGAACCCGGAATATTGACGTATTTATAACTTCTGAATGGGGTATCGGATCTTAATGAAACTTGATGTTTGGAAAGATCTCGTGTCTCAGATGTCACACTTCAAGTCCGAAATGGATCCGGTGACTTTGGGGGGAGTTGGAGGGAGGAACCGGAAATTGTGTGAAATACTCAAAGTGGACGGATCGGGATGAAACTTGGTGGGAAGAACAAGCACAAGCCCTAGATAAATAGTTGACATGACCGGACCGGAACCGAGTACTGTGGGGGGAGTTGGAGGGAGGCTTCCGGAATTCCGTTGATCCCGACTTAAGATGCTTAAACATGTGCTAGGACGATGAAACTTGGCAGGCATATCAGGACTTTACAATTTTAACTTAAGAACAGTCGTTTCTCCGATTTGACCATTTTGGGGGGAGTGGAGAGTGGGGGAATCCGGAATCTTGAGGTTGTCCAACTTTTGAACGGGTGATCTGGTCTTACTGAAACTTGATATTCGGAAAGAACTCATGTTTCATATGTCCTATTTCAAGTGCGGACAGGATCCGATCAATGTGGGGAGTCGGGGTGGGGATTGTGTGAAACGCTTAGAATATAGCGATTGGGATGATACTTGGTGGGAAGAATAAGCATAAGCCCTAGATGCATCAGTGACAGAACCGGACCGGATTCGGTCACTCTGGAGGAAGCTGGAGGGGGGTCCAGATTTCCGGTGATCGTAATTTAAGGTACTTCAAGATGTGCTAGGACGATGAAGCTTGGCTTGAACATTAGAGACTTGACAAGATTGGCTTAGAAATTGTACTCATCTTAACCGCAAAGTACAAAAAAATACTTTTAAGCAAAACCTACATTTTCATGATCCCCATGAGCCCATGATCATTATTGCCTCAAGGGTTTTGCTTAGAAATGAATTTTTAGCACCCTTGAAGTGCGATCTTAACCGGAAAATAAAAAAAAATAGCAAACCATATTCCTAAAGAGCCCAGGATCATTTATGCCTCAAGGGTTTTGATTACAGAAGAATTTCTAGCGCTCTTAAAGTGCATATCATCACAAGCAAGTACAAAAAAAAAAACTTTTTATACAATCTCGTGATTTCCAAGGGTCCGTCGTCATTCTTATTTCAAGGGTTTTGCTTACAAATGATCAGAACAAACCCAAGAACCGGCGAATTCCTACTTTCATCCTTTTACCAAGCCTTGCAAGTGCCATATGAGCTTACAGCTCTTGTTGCAGATATCATGGTATCTGCGGGTTTGCAGTTATCGTGTTCATCTGGCCAGTTACCGTGGTATCTGATATTCAGATACCACGATCCGACCGTGGTAACTGGTCGTGGTATCTGAATAAGTCATCTCACTTTCATCACATTTTGTCTAATTGGTGGAAAAGAAGTTTGGCCTTAGTGATGTGACTGGATATCAGTTTTTCTTTTGGGATGACTTCGAAAATCACAATTTCGGCAATTGTCGTTTGTGCAGAGCAACCGTATTTCAGATACCACGGAAACTGCAAAAACGTCAAATTGTAGATCAAGTTACCGTGGTAACAGATCTATCTGTAAAAACGCAACTATTGTGAGCAGGTTGTGAAGAGCGTGACTGAGACCAAATTAAGTCGATCCCATTTTTGGGATCCCAAAACGTAAGTGGCGGGATACCTATGACATCGCAAAAGTTGTCCGTCTGTCTGTCCGTCCGTCCGTCTGTAAGCACGATAACTCTCGAAGGGATTGAGATATTTTGATGAAACTTGGTGGGAGTCAAAGTCCTTTGGGTCAAAGTAAAAGTCAAGTTCGAAGATGTATATATTGGATATAGCCATATATTGGACGCTGGGGGAGGGGTTTCAAATTTAGGGGCAAAAATAATATTTTTTGAAAGCTGTTTAGATAGTTGACTTAGGGGTAAGGAGACACGCTGAATCCGAATATGAAAGGCTCGCCGGACAAGTATAGTTCGCCCGGAATCCGGCCAAAACCGGAAAGTTTGTTAAAAGTAAAAATTTTATTTGAAGTTGATTAAATGTTTGATTTAGGGTTAAGAAAACATGCTGAACACGATGGTGAAAACCATTTTCTTGCCGGACAAGTAGTTCGCCCGGAATCCGTCGAAAGCCGGAAAATTTGTTAAAAGCAAAATATGTATTTGAAGTTGATTAGATGTTCGATTTAGGGGTAAGAAGACATGCTGAACACGATGGTGAAAACCATTTTCTCGCCGGACAAGTAGTTCGTCCGGAATCCGGCCGAAGCCGGAAAATTTGTTAAAAGCAAAATTTTTATTTGAAGTTGATTAGATGATAGATTTAAGGGTAAGAAAAGACGCTGAATCTGTATATGACAATCATTTTGTACCGGACATATGGTTTGTCCGGAATCCGGTTGAAACCGGATTTTTTTTTTAGAAGTTAAAGTTTTATTTGAAGTTGATTAGATGTTCCTTATAGGGATAAGGAGATACGCTGAATTCGTTTCTGAACTACCTTTTTTTTGCTGGGCAAGTAGTTCGCTCTGAATTCGGCCGAAACCGGAAATTTGGCAGAAGTAAAGCAGGAAGTTTCGATCAGTATCGTCAAAATAGATATGGCTTATACAGCTATATCTGAACTTGGTTTTCCAGATAATTAGCCTGGCGAAGACTGGATCTGGCGAAGACAAGACCTAGTTGTCTCGGTCAAATATTAAATTTTTGGGGTCCCATCGAAACCTTTGGTCTTGTTTAAAGATGTTCAATCTTGGATCAACAGAACGAGCTTGTGCAAAGACTTCTACTATCAAATAGCCGCCTGCTAGAGTTGCTCTAGCTAGTCAAGAAAAGATAATGTAGAAAGTCTTTACGCAGCTTATTACACTAATTTGAACAATGCCAAACAGTCAACAGTTACGACGTTGAAAGAAAGAAAAATTCTCTTCGAGCATCAGTCTGGCTTTGACACAGCAAAGACATCTTGCGTTAGATTATTCATTTGTTCAACAAGACTGTACTACACCACAAATCTTTTCATTGGTTGATACTAAAGTCACGATAGAAGGCACCCGACTTTGCTTATAGTTGTTTTGCTGGCAAAGTTTCAACTGAATACAGGCTATAGACGTTAAGACATCCAAAACCGGGGCTGAAACCTTAGCTAAGCGACGACACCTATACTAACCGGCTCCATCCTTGGTCTAAGCTGCTATACTTCAAAGCCGTCTTGTTCCTGATCATATGAGTCTACGTATGAGCATTCAAAATATACTACCGTGGTAGTTAAGGTCCACGAACTGAAAAGATGTAGTGGATTGGAAACAAATCCGTATGTGACTCTCGGCTGTATTTTCTCGGACATATTTGAGCATATGTTTTTAAGAAAATTCACGAAAGTGGTTGCTTGAAGTGACTAGATGCAAGTGGAATCAACGGCTGTTTTAGGCTGGGCAATTGGAAATTGACTATAAGACCGTATTTTCGCAGTTGAGGGCACTTTCTTATGAAAGCCAATGAGTGTGGATGCTTGTAGTGACAACACAAGTGGAACCCAAGACCGTTTTCTGTTAGTACTTCCCTGCCATATCACAAGACTGTGACTGTGCAGCTTGCTCAGAAGAATTATCAGTTGAACACAGTAACGTGTGTTTCACATGTCGGTCTGGAAACGAAATCTCGGATTCTGGAGGACCCACAGGAACAAACTACTACTGTGCTTTCTCCTGGTGCTGACTGTCAGCTTATTAGTTTCATCCAAAAGCAGCTGCGAGAATCTGCGGGGTGATCAACTGGTGAATATGAGTGATGATGACCCCTGTCTCATCAGCTACATTAGGACAAATAAAATGGCAAGCCCCTCCAAGCAACCTTACAATATGGACTATGACAATATGGATCAAGCTAGGAAGATTCTAGACGACAACGAGATGGGAATGGATCATTACTGGTCCGATGCTGTGTACCTCTCGGAAAAGCTCATCCCAAAGGTAACACATAATAGTTAATCTCGTCTATTTCTTGAAAACTGGGAAACTGTCAATGCATCCTTTACTACTTTATCCATTTGCTCTGTTGACCATCCGAAGAGGACCAGCAAAACACAGCGCGTCCGGTAAGCCGTCAAGCCATTCAGGCCTCCGTCGACATCCGGATTCAAACCTAGTTTGCCATCTAGAGGCCTGATCCTAAACCGGATTCAAAGCACGAGGACAGGTCCAGGGGCAAAGGAATAAAGGTCTACGTCTAGAAAATGCCGAGGAACATTCCTAAATCGTACATTCCTTCTTGGAGGTTCCCAGTCTGAGTACTTTGGGCGTTTTATAACCAAAGGGGTAAAAAGACCAAACCGGCCCACACGCTCCGGTCGACGAAGGTTGTGTTGGATATATCAAAGGAGACTTCTAAATCGCAACTTCTTCTCGTGGTTTTTGGGTCTGCGTACCCTATGGTTTCGATCGATTGTGTGATGAGCAGAGGGCAGGAGGTAGACAAACAGTCCCCACTCCCCAACCATTAACTGGTGTGGTCGATCAAGGTCTGGCTTTAGTATCATTGGATTTTTCCAAATCGTACTACCCTTCTTGAAAGTTTCCTGATACGCCTGCACTGGGCAATTATGTGCTGAGCGGGGGGGGGGGGGGGGTAGGAGGTCCGGCCGATCAAATTCTGGGTCGCTACGGCAGATGTAAAAACCAGTTTATAGTCCAGCGGTATCGTTTTTTCATGTTTAACGTCCATTTTCTTCTAGGAAAAGCGAACAAAACGCTTTTTCGAATGTGGGGCCTCAAACGGCGAATTCATGTCGCAAACTTACTTCGCAGAACGATTCTTGAACTGGACAGGAGTACTAGTGGAGGCAGACCCGTTCTACTTCAATCAAATGGTGAAGAAAAATAGAAAATCTACCATGTTCGAGCTGTGTGCCAGCCCTTCCCGTTTCACTTCTTACGCCTCGTTTGTACATATTGAAAAAGGGCTGATGCGGGGCCCAAACAATACTACCAGGCCAAGTAAAGTTTTTTAGTAGTGTACCGTATACCAAGGGCCCATAATAAGGGGCGTTACTAGCCAAAATGTTTGGGGGGGGGGGCAAGGTATTTTCCGACTGGCTGGTCAATTTTACCGACCGTTTCTGCAGAAAACGGTCAGGTAATAGATAACCGAGAAAATCGAATAAAATTCAATATTTGATCCAGACAATTAGGTTGTGTCTTCGCCAGATCCAGTCTTCGTCAGAATCCTTGAACACTTTTACTCTTAAAATTATGAAACAGATTAAGGCCAAACAGCTAATCATCTGAGAAAACCAAGTTCAGATATGGATTCAGCATGTGTGTTCACCCCTGTAAGTCATACCTATTTTGACGAAATTGAAACGATCCTGCCTTACTTCTGCCAGTTTTCCTGTTTCGGCAAAATTCCGGAACTTTTTGTCCGGCGAAAAAATAAAGCTCAAAAACGAATTCAGCGTATTCCTTACCCCTATATCCAACATCTAATCAACTTCAAATAAAAATAAAACTTACAACAAATTTTCCGGTTTCAGCCGGATTGCGGACAAACTATACGTCCGGCTAAAAACTGATTGTCATATACGGATTCAGCATCTCTTCTTACCCCTAAATCTGACATCTAATCAACTACAAATACAACTTTGGCTTTTAACAAATTTTCCGGTGTGGGCCGGATTCCGGGCGAACTACTTGTCCGGGTAGAAAATGATTCTCACATAAGTGATCAGCATGCCTTCTTACCTATAAATCGAACATCTAATCAACTTCAAATAAAACTTTTACTTTTAACAAACTTTCCGGATGGCCGGATTCCGGGCAAACTACTTGTCCGGCGAGAAAATGGTTTTCATATTCGTGTTCAGCATGTCTTCTTATCCCTTAATCGACTATCTCATTAGCTGTTCAAAAATGTTTTGTTTGTCACTTAATCTGGACCCCCTCCCCCACCCTTAAATGTAGGGCTACAGAGCCCATCTACGAACTCGACCTTTCCCTTGACCCAAACGATCCTCTCACCAAGTTTCAGCAAAATATCTCATTCCTTCGCGAGTTATCGTGCTCATAGACAGACAGACAGATGGACAACTTTTGCGATGCCATACGTTTTGAGATCCCAAAAACTACAACTTTGATCAACTGGGGTGCTCGCTGAAACTAGAGGCTTACTCTCACCGTTGCACAAGGACTTCAAGTGCGCGTTTTCGTCTGTCCGAGGGACTAGCTTCCTAAATTATCGCGAGCCAACTTCATCGGGGAATGCTCCGATTATGGTTACCCTCATAAAAAAGGAACTCCTTTTCAGATTTGATGGGGAGCTCTTCTTTCAAAAACAGATGTTAGGGTTCGTTAAAAGACGCCCTCGATTCCGTTGAGAACCAAACCCTGGGAAACGGGTGGGACTTAACCCCTCAGATTGCGGCCTCTAACATCCTAGGTATTAAGCTAATGAGAGACGATCAGATTTTCCCCGTCGGATTGTCTTCACCAGGGGCGTCAAGTATGGGGGGGGGGGAGGGTTGTCGGCCAATGCTGTCGGCCAGTCGGTAAAAAGAATAACCGAGTCCCGCGATTTTTCGTGAAAACAGTCGTTTTTATGGCACTTGCCCTTCGGCCAAGTGCCATATAGCGATCGCAATTTCTGTCCGTCCGTCGGTCGGTCGGTCGGTCGGTCGGTCGGTCGGTCGGTCGGTCGGTCGGTCTGTCGGTCTGTCGGTCCGGGTTTTGCTAGTTCGGGTACTTCCAGATAAGCTAGGACGATGAAACTTGGCAGGCATATCAGGGACCCCAAATGATTAAGTTGGAAATAGTCGCTTCCCCGATCCGACCACCTGAGGGGGAGTGGTGGGAAGGGGAATCCGGAAAAAATAGGAAAAATGACTTATTTTTAACTTACGAACGGGTGATCGGATCTTAATGAAACTTGATATATGGAAGGACCACTTGTCTCAGACCTTCCATTTTAAATCCAGACCGGATCCGGTGACATGGGGGG
This sequence comes from Branchinecta lindahli, assembly GCA_023053555.1. Lineage (NCBI taxonomy): Eukaryota > Metazoa > Arthropoda > Branchiopoda > Anostraca > Branchinectidae > Branchinecta > Branchinecta lindahli. The sequence continues at coordinate 20,753,933 of JAKZAO010000004.1, forward strand.
TAGTTGGAGGGGGAAACCGGAAATTTTGAAAATCGCTTAGAGTGGAGAGATCTGGATGAAAGTTGGTGGAAAGAACAAGCACAAGTCCTAGATACGGGATTGACATAACCGGACCGGATCCGCTCACTTTGGGGGAGCTGGGGGGGGAATCCGGATTTCTAGTGATCCCGCGAGTTCGGTGCTTCCTGATGTGCTAGGATGATGAAAATTGGCAGGCATGTCAGGGACAAGAACAGATTGACTTGATAATAGCCGTTTCCCTAATCCGACCATCCGGGGGGGGGCTGGAGGGAGGGGAATCCGGAAAAATGAGGTATTTTTAACTTACGAACGGGTGATCGGATCTTAATGAAACTTGATATATAGAAGTACCTCGTGTCTCAGACCTCCCATTTTAAATCCAGACCGGATCCGGTGACACGGGGGGTAGTTGGAGGGGGAAACCGGAAATCTTGAAGATCGCTTAGAGTGGAGAGATCTGGATGGAAGTTGGTGGGAAGAACAAGCACAAGTCCTAGATACGGGATTGACATAACCGGACCGGATCCGCTCACTTTGGGGGAGTTAGGGGGGGATCCGGATTTCTAGTGATCCCGCGAGTTCGGTGCTTCCTGATGTGCTGGGACGATGAAAATTGCCAGGCATGTCAGGGACCCAAACAGGTTGACTTGATAATAGTCGTTTCCCGGATCCGACCATCCGGGGGGGGGCTGGAGGGAGGGGAATCCGGAAAATGAGGTATTTTTAACTTATGAACGGGTGATCGGATCTTAATCAAACTTGATATATAGTAGTACCTTGTGTCTCAGACATCCCAGTTTAAATCCGGACCGGATCCGGTGACATGGGGGGAAATATAGGGGGGAACCGGAAATCTTGGGAAACGCTTTGAGTAGAGAGATCGGGATGAAAGTTGGTGGAAAGAACAAGCACAAGCCCTAGATACGTGATTGACATAACCGGACCGGATCCGTTCACAGTGGGGGGGGGGTTGGGGGGATCCGAATTTCTAGTGATCCCGCGAGTTCGGTACTTCCTGATGCGCTAAGACGATGAAACTTGGCAGGCGTGTATGGGACCCGACCAGGTTGACTTGAGAATAGTCGTTTCCCGGATCCGACAATCGGGGGGGGGGGGGTGGAGGTGGAGAGAGGGGGAATCCGAAAAGTGAGGTATTTTTAACTTGCGAACGGGTGATCGGATCTTGATGAAACTTGACGTATAGAAAGATCTCGTGTCTCCGACGCCCCATTTTAAATCCGAACCGGATCTGGTGATATTGGGGGGAGTCGGACGGGGGAACCGGAAATCTTGGGAAACGCTTAGAGTGGAGGGTTTGGGATGAAAGTTGGTGGGAAGAGCAAGTGAATAGCATAACCGAAATGGATCCGGTCACTGTGGGGGAGTTGGAGGGGATCCGAGTTTGTAGTAATCCCACGAGTTCGGTACTTCAGCTGATGTGCAAGGACAATGAACTTGGCATGCTTGTCAGGTAGCTGAACTATTGACTTGAGAATGTCGTTTCCCCGATCCGACCGTCGAGGGGGAGTGTACAAAAGAGGAATCCGGAATCCAGTGGCAAGCTCAGCTATTGAACGGGTTATCGGATTTAACCGAAACTTGATATTTAGAAAGGTGTCTCGTAACTCAGACATCCCATTTTAAATCCGGACCAGATCCGGTGACATTGGGAGGAGTTGAAGGGGCGAACCGGAAATCTTTGTAATCGCTTAGAGTGGAGGATCGGGATGAAGCTTGGTGGGAAGAACAAGCATAAGTTCTAAATATGTCATCTAGAGCTTTCAGATTGAATGAACCTAGATATCCTAATTCTAGGTCCGAACCGCATTTTTGAATGGCTTGGTGTTTATTGTGAAGTTCTCTTCTACTTTCTCGTACCACTACTCGTAACAAGTGCCATATGAGCTCGTAGCTCTTGTTTATCTGGGAAACAGTCAATTTCTCTTGGAAATGGTTGATTTTCTTAATATCAGTCGGGTTTTCGCAAAAAGGTAGATTTTTTCTCAACAAACAGTCGGTTTTTCTGAAAATCAGTCGAATTTTTTGCCTAACAGTCGTTTTTTTCAGAAAAAACAGACGGTAAAAATGACCAGACAGTCGGTGAGTACCTTCCCCCCCTAAACATTTTGGCTAGTAGCTGGTCTTCACAGCGATCATACAGTACAAGTACAGGTAAAACCTTGAACAGTGCCATTTTCAACCACGACAAAATTCAAATAGTAATAGTAGGCTAATTAAGGAATCCTAGGTGAACATCTGAATAAGTGTGTTGGGTCTTAACCATTTAGTTCAAAACTGCACTGTCGAAGGTTAACTAACATTCAAAGAAGCGTATTTCACCAGTAAAGTAGAATAAATCTCCAATTTTCCGTGTAGAAGTGGTGATGGTGCTGAAAATAAAGCATGAGTCCCAGTCCCTATCACCCAACCCAGATCGACTGCACGCAGCACCTCTAATCAAAACTGAAAAATCGCCTGCGAAGAAAGGCGACTAGAGTAGACGATCAATATTGACTTTATGGCTGGGGTCGGGCACCACTGAGGCTCAAGCTCCTGGGAATCTCATTTTTTTCATATAGCATGGTTCCTGAAGATGCCTATTCTTACTTTCAAAAGTAAGCAACCCTAATAGACGGATATTTGGAAAAGCTCAGCTTAGTACGAGCTCATATGGCACTTGTTACGAGTAGGTGATACGAGAAAGTAGAAGACAACTTCACAAAACACCCCGCAATCCAAAAATGCGGTTCGGACCTGGAATTAGGATATCTAGTTTCACTCAAGTCTGAAAATTCCGACATCACCTCCAAGCCATCGCCAACCTTCCAAGTTTCAACCCAAGAAATCCCCTCGCTATGTCCTTCGACGTGCCCAAGATTTCCGGTACCCCCTTCCAACTCCCCATCACCTGAAGCATTTTCTCTTACCACCTATCGTTCACTCGAATCTGAGCATCTTTTGGGGAACTTTCGGTAAATCTCCCTCCCCCCCCTCCCACCGTGGTCAGATCCGGTTCGAACCTTAAAATATGTTCAAGTTTCATTCAAATCACTCTACTTGGTTGACCCTTATGCGAGCCACAAAATTTTCGGGACTCCCCTTCCAGCTCCGCTCACCGTGGCTGAATACGACTCGAAAACATAAACGTCACATCTCTAACTTATCCTCTTCCGTCAATCAAGTTTGACTGGAATCGGAGCAGAGCCGATCTGCAAATATCTGAGTCCCGCTCGCCCTCTCCCCACCTTGGCCGGATCCTGTCCGGACGCCAAACAACAAATCAAGGTCGCATAAACTCGGCACTGTCCAACTTGCATCCTATTTTGTCCATCCGTTTGGTTTTTGTGCATGTCAAAAACTTGTCGCAACCCCCATGATGGTCGGATCGGGAAAACGACTATTTTCGAGTCAGTCTGTTCGGGCCCGTGTTACGTCTTCCAAGTTTTATCGTCCTAGAACATCAGGATGTTCCGAACTTGCGGGATCGCCAATTACCTCCCCCCCAAACTCCCCCACAGTGCCCGAACCTGGTCCGGTTATGTCAACGATATATCTAGGACTTGCGCTTGTTCTTCCCACCAAGGTTCATCCCGATCCCTCCACTTTCAGCGTTTCGCAAGACTCCCAGTCCCACCCTGAGGCAAGAGGTCTTTCTAAATATCAAGTTTCATTTAAATCCGATCACTCGTTCAATAGCTGCCCATGCCACTAGATTCCAGATTCCCCATACCTCCACTCCTCTCACGATGGTCGGATCTTGGAAACGACTATTGTCAAGAATTTCAAGTCAATCTGTTCGGGTTCCTGACACGCCTACCATGTTTCATCGTCCTAGCACATCAGTAGCCTAAGTACCGAACTCGCGCGATCACCAGAAATCCGGACCCCCCCCCCCAACTCCCCCATAGTGTCCGAATTTCGTACTATTATATCAATGACGCAACTAGAACTTGTGCTTGTTCTTCCCACCATCCGGTCCGGATTTAAAATGGGACATCTGATCTGAGGCACGATGTCTTTCTAAATATCAAGTTTCATTTAAATCCGATAACCCGTTCAATATCTGAGCTTTCCACTAGATTCCGGATTCCCCATCCCTACACTCCCCCACGATGGTCGGATCGGGGAAACGACTATTCTCAAGTCAATCTATTCGGGTCCCTGACATGCCTACCAAGTTTCAAGTCCTAGCATACCAGGAAGTACCGAACTCGCGCGATCACTAGAAATCCGGCCCCCCCTCATCTCCCCCACAGTGCCCGAATCCCGTCCTATTGTGTCAATGACCTATCAAGAACTTGTGCTTGTTCTTCCCACCAAGTTTCATCCCGAACCCTCGACTCTAAGCGTTTCCCAAGATTTCCAGTACCCCCCCCCGACTCCCCCCAATATCACCGGATCCGGTCCGGATTTAAAGGGGGACGTCTGAGACACGAGGTTTTTCTATACTTCAAGTTTCACTAAGATCCGATCACCCGTTCGCAAGTTAAAAATACCTCACTTTCCGTATTCCCTCTCGGACCCCCCCCCCCCCCAACTCTCCCACAGAGAACGGATCCGCTCCAGTTATGTAAATCACGTGTCTAGAGATTGTGCTTGTTCTTTCAAGTTTCATCCCGATCTCTCCACTCTAAGCATTTCCCAAAATTTCCGGTTCCCCCCTCCAACTCCCCCGAATGTCATCGGATCGGGTCCGGATTTAAACTGGGATGTCTGAGACACGAGTCTTTCTATATATCAAGTTTCATTGAGATCCGATCACCCGTCCTTAAGCTAAAAATATCTCATTTTTCCGGATTCCCCCTCCCTACAGCCCTCCCCCCATACGGTTGGATCAGAGAAACGACTATTCTCCATTCTGTTCGGGTCCCTAAGATGCCTGCCAATTTTCATCGTTCTAGCACATCAGGAAGCACCGAACTCGCTGGATCACTAGAAACTCTGACCCACCCCCCTCCCCCAAAGTGGGCGGATCCGGTCCGGTTATGTCAATCACGTATCTAGGACTTGTGTTTGTTCTTTCCACCAAGTTTCATCTCGATCCCTCCGCTCTAAGCGTTTTCCAATATTTCCGGTTTCCCCCTCCAACTCACCCTAATGTCACCGGATCCGCCCTGGATCTAAAAACGGGACATCTGAGACACGAGGTCCTTCCATATATCAAGTTTCATTATGATCCGATCACCCGTTCGTAAGTTAAAAATACCTCATTTTTCCAATTTTTTCCGGATTCCCTCTCCCTCCACTCCCCCCATGGTCGAATCGGCGAAACGACTATTTTTAATATAATCTGGCCCGGTCCCTGATATTCCTGCCAAGTTTTATCGTCCTAGCTTATCTGGAAGTGCTCGAACTAGCAAAATCGGGACCGACAGACCGATTGACGGACAGAAATTACGATCGCTATATGGCACTTGGCCGAAGGGCAGGTGGCATAAAAACTGAATTTGTACAAAATGACTTATGTCACGCATTGTAACGTCTATCGTCTTCCATTATAAACGTACGATTATATGGCCACTAATTTCCCCAAATTTATGGGGTAATTACAGCTTAAAGAAGTTGCGTTTTAGCGGTATTATTAGATATTTTAGGTCAAATAAATTAGGTACTCCATTTTATACCAAAAGATGTCCAGTTGTAAAAAAAAAAAAATTGAAAAGTAAAGCTCGGACTAAGCTCGGCGGTTCTTAAATCAAGGGGTCCTTAGGGCAAGTCCCACCACCACCAAAAGCTAATGAGGTTTATTTTCTAGTACTCTACCCAGGGAACGGTGTACTCTTCGAGAGGGGTAAGACCGTAGACGTGAATCTCAACTATACGGGGTCAGCCCATTTCATCGACGTCTTCTGCGTACCCGTTTACACCATGCTCCTGGCTGCGAACGAAACCTCTCTCGACATCTTCTTCCTAGATATCGAAGGTCTAGAACTGGAGGTCCTTCAAACCCTTCCTTTCGAGAAGTTGGACATCTCTATATTTGTGATAGAGCACAACAGTCTTCCAGGAAAGATGGACCAGTTAGAAAAATTCTTTGAAGAAAAGGATTACGTGCTGATAGACTTTTCACCCATTGATACAATGTTTATTAGGAAGGCATATCTACCACCCAAGTCGAACATGAGTGAGAAACTGGTGATGAGTGAAAAGAATAAGTGGTACGATTTAAAACCAATCCGTAACTGACCTTACTTGTTCATGTTTTCGCCACAAACTCGTCGCGACAGCGATTCTTCACTAAACCTTACAAATACCAGTTCACAGACCGGAACACGAGAGCTGTTCCAAGCTACGACAGACCGGACTGAAATGGGGGTAAGAGCCAGCAGGAAGGGTCGGAAAAAGCTATGGTCTTGTCAGGCAATGGACGAGTGACCAAATTCACCTTGTTTGCATATTTAATACAGGAAGCAATCAAATTTGACTGTTCATCTTTGACCAGGTCCTTTTCGCTTGGCGTGCAATGTGCACGACTCAATCTAGACAATGTCTGTTGATGATTGCTATGCCTGGGTCAGCAACCGAAAGAAAGCTTGTGTCAGTGAGCCGTCAACGTGAGCCTGCGATGTGAGAAGGGGTTGTCTCAGACGTCCTCTGCAGAAACGTCCTTATGGGATGTCCCCCGTGCCAAAACGTCTCCATGTAAAACATCTCCATGAAAAACGTCCCCTGATGAAATGGTAATCCAGAATATATGAGAATCGCATGTTTTTAGATGTCAAGATTTTCCACAGACCCCAAATTCTTTCACAGCAGATTCACGGTCCGCGGCACGGGAACAAGAGATCAAAATCTCTTCGATCTTCTTACATCTGTACTGCCTACATTAATGCGTCTTTCTACGTCCCTAATCGTTTCATCCATTCTAATTTTCAACATCTCATTCTCCCTGCTTCATTTTCATCCACCCCAACGGCACTACACTGATTTTCGCATTCTCCCAGTTTGGCTCTTTACGAGCCAAATCAGGCCCACAGCCCTTTTGAAGAGCTTATTGGTTACAATTACCATAAATAGATTTGCTAATGGTCAGTTGGAGACCAGGACAAGACAAATTACACTGAATGTTTTGGGGGTAACGGTGCATATTAGAATCGACATGCCTCTTTCCTGCCTACCAAACTGCCCCTAACTTTGCAATTGTTTTACTTCGATCTTGCTCCCGGAGACCCAGGCCAACTACTAAATCAATGGGGATTTAGTGTTCGAATCGGCGAATCGACCGCCCGTCGATTCGCCCAACCGTCATATTGTCCAAAAAGCCGTCGCAACCCCCACTTCTTCCGACAGTTCGCCCACCCGTCAGATGATCCAAAACATCCGTCGATTCGCCCACCAGCTGATTCGCCTACCCGTCGATTCCTCTACCTGTCGATTCACCCAATCATTTGTTGGGGACGCTTCGCTTCGCCGTGGGGACGTTTCTCCACGTGGACATTTTGTAACGGGACGTTTCGCTATTCAATTCAATTCAATTCATTTTATTTTTCCAAAAATTCTTCGTTGCAAAAAATAGCGTAGGAAAATGTCAATAAACATACACTGACATGCAAATACATAGAATGCTATTACTTTACATAATCTTCTGCACAATTTAAATAGAATTTTGGTTTCTTAACTTAATCAATAAAATATTACTAACATATAAATATTATATACAATTTCTTCATCTTACAACGTTAATTGGGTCAAATACTTATTACTACTTATGAAAAACACCATCTGATCACCCTAAATAATACACATAATGTCACGTCACAAACTGATTAAAACAGACAACAAGATAGTCAAACGGAGTTAAAATGACGAATAAAATAAGGAGAAAAGGATTTAAGATACCGTTCAGATGATTGAGCTGGAGGGAGTTTCAGCCGGGGTTTATTAGCAAGTTTAGCGGCTCTTCTTGTGAAAGAAGAGCCGTTAAGAATGACGTGGGGACGTTTCGTTATGCGGACGGTTCGCTGGGAACATTGCACCAGTAAGCCACCACAAGAACCGCGGCCAAAAGCTTCAGCAACTAGTCTTGCCAAAGAAGCTGTCGCTCTCACGCAAAATGAAGTGTTGCGCGCAGTGGTCGATTTTCAACGAATACTCCTGATTAAAAGTATCACTGAAGTATCCCACTAAGTTTGTCTAGTAATAGTGCAGACACACGATCAGGATTGGGAGCTCCCGGACTGCAATTCCTGCCCAGATCTTCGGCACCATCATACCTTCCATCTGGAAAAGTTGACATTTTTTCAACTTGAATTTTCAACCGGGAAATCCTGATTGTGTGTTCGCACTATTACAGTGCGAACATATGATGAGGATTTATCGGCCGGATTTTGATGGTGCCGAAAATCCGGGCAGGAATTCCAGTCCGGGTGCTTCCAATCCTGTTCGTGTGTTCGCACTATAAGTTGGATGAACAGAAAAATATGGCCGTGGTTTCTGCTGTATTCACATCCCTGCACTTACGTATTGTGATTCCAAAGAAAAATTACAAATTACATGGGAATCCTATAGAAATGGGTGACAGGTGTGGATTGCGGGATAAACATACAAATTTAGCGCGGAAACCAGTACAATTGAAACAAGTTGCTGTTGCTGTTCAAACCCTGTCAAGTATTCAGTCAACAACGGACATACCTGTAGTTACTCCTGGTAGATGGCGGGAACACAGCCATTATAGCCAGTTTTTTCCGCGGCACATATGTGTCCCACACGTTTGCGACTGAAAATGACGATGATGATTAAACTTAGTTACGCACTATACAAGAAAAGGGAAATAACAGTATGAAGAAAGAAAAGGAAAAAATTATACTCAGCTTACAATAACGGAGTGAATGCACAAGATCGAAAATAAAAAGGGACTCATCAGGTCCAAAAAAATTTCTTCCAGATGGAATGCGGAAAAATGGTTAAGGTCAGAACGAGGAGCTCCTGGGCAATGGAAGATAACTTTGCACAAGGTCAGAGGGCAAACAAATTGCAGTTACGCAGGAATTCTTATAACGTCGAGGAAGGTACGTCGAGGAGTGTTCGTCACGGAAACAGGAGTGTATGTGCCCCACACTTGCCCCACAAGTTGAAACTCTGCGGAAATGCCGTTGTGTCTTTTTCTGCGGCAATCTCAAACGCCTCAAAATAAAAATAACAAGTGCACAAGCGCTCAAACGTGGAGTGTAAAATAATGAACTGAATTGACTGAGGTTTCTCCCTTCCCGTAAAGTTTAATATTCGAATTGCATAGTTACCCGTGAAACAAACAATTGAGCTCTCAAAGAATCTCCAAACACAACAATCAGTTATGCTCGCTGTGAGCACTGTAGGTTTGTCATCTGACAACTTCCACACGAAAACAGATGTTAGCTCAAAGGAACACTCCACTAACAAATATAATAAACGCGTAGCAGCCTAATTCCCCCTTCGTCACAACTTCATTAAGAACGGCATACCCCCAACGGCAAAACCGTCCAGTTTCCATCGCGTGGTCTGATTTGTTGCTGTTATACCAAAATCCACATCTATACATATATATCCACAAGTATACAAGAGATGAACTTGGGACCTGTCATAGACGAACTTAACTCATGGGAAATCTGGGCCCAGTTGCCCATGAAAGGGAGTGTGGGTGGGGGTCGGGATCCATCAAAATGCGTATCTAGACCTATACATCCTCAATTTTACCAACTTGGAGTTTGATTCCAGTCACGGGTCAAAAACTTCACACATGGGCAATTTGGGCTCACTTGCCCATGAACATGGAGGGTGGGGGGCGACTCAATTCCACATATATATTTCCAACCCTAGGATCTAAAAGCACAAGTAATTTCATCGTCTCATATCCTGTTACTGTCAAGTTAAAAGCGTTAAAAAATGGACAATCTGGGCCAAATTGCCACTGAACCAAGTGGGAGTGGGGTTTGAGGCCCTCAAAAAGCAAAAAGAGACACCAATGCTAACAAGCCTACCAAGCTTCAACTTGATACCTGTTGATTCCTGTCACGGGTCACGAACTTTACTCTTGGGCAATCTGGGCCAGTTGCCATGAACGGGATGGGTGGGGGAGGTGCAACTTTAAAAGTAATTTCCCAGCCCTAGGATCTACAAGTACAAGGAATTTCATCGTCCTATGTCCAGCTCTGGTCAAGTTATGAACATTATTTACTGGGCAATATGGGCCCAGTTGCCCCTGAACCGGGTGGGGTGTGGGGGGTGGGACCCCCAAAAGGCACAACTAGACTACAATACTCACAAGTGTACCAAGTTTGAACTTGATACTTGCACTGGTTCACGAGTTATGAGCTCCACAAAATACGGTGAAAACCGGAAACCGAAAGCCGAAAGCTGCTACAGCGCTCGCAATAGTGGATTGTTCGGGATGATGTCCCTACGTCGACACGACACTACGAAGACACGACACTACATCGAAACGAAAAAACCGTCACTACATCGACACGTCACTACATGGACAGTCACTACGTAGACACGACGCTACATGGACAGTCACTACATAGACACGACGCTACATGGACAGTCACTACAGAGACACGACGCTACATCGAAATTCTTTGATTTTCGACGTAGTGACGGATTTTGTCCTCTGAGTGACGTGTCGACGTAGTGTCGTTCGACGTACCGTCGTGTCTCCGTAGTGTCGTTCGATGTACCGTCGTGTCTACGTAGTGTCGTTCGACATACCGTCGTGTCTATGTAGTGACGCCTTTTCGTTTTCGACGCTGTGACGTGTCTTCGTACTGTCGGGCCTTCGTTTTTCTTCGTTCTGACGTGTCCATGTAGCGTCGTGTCTCTGTTGTGTCGGACATTAGTGTCTATTCCATTTGGAAATTCCAGCTTAAGATATTGTCCAGGATTTATTTTTGCCATGTTGAAGTACAAACTAACAATGAAGGATCTGCCTCGATATCCCTTTGAATACGCCAACACTTTTCTTAAAGTCAAGCATGGACGCTAGATGACACTTCGGTATCCCTTTGTATTCGTCAACACTTTACTGAAAGTCAAGCATGGACGCTAGATGACACCCCAGCCTTGTCTGTTCAAATTTGGCTTCGGTTTGTGCGTTCCAACGATTTCGGGCACTTGTACGAAAACGAGGACTTTAAAATTTGATACGCGAATAAAGCTTAGGACCTGTAGTAGATTGAAACAATTCGGTTGCATCCGAGCTTTGGGTTGGGGAGAGAGGGGCTTTCCTCAGTTTTATCATCAGTACATAGATCCGAAATAATGGTCGAGATGTTAGCGTTGTGCCTCTTCGGGGTTCGAACCTAATCCGGCCTCTATGGGGAGAGTGAATCTGTAAACTCTTGCCATCAGCCCACCTGATAGGAGCGCTGGCGGAATAAGATTGTACGCGCGTAATTAGCGGGTAACCCTTGGTTCACACTGCTACGTCGTATGCGACACGATTTTTTCTTTGCTGTTCCGACGTGCGACAGAATCGCACGGATGTTCTCACCACCACGCAGACGCAAAAGGAAAATGAAATTTTTCATCGAGAGTAATCTGCAACCAGACAAAGGAGCCCTTGGGGAAACGACCTCTGAAGATGTGGGGAGATTACACTTCTAAATACCACCCAGCATTAGGAAATTTTCAGTCAAAACCTATAGGTCATCTTGTTCAAAACAGGTTAATACAAGTTTATTCAGAAGATATTTTGCATTCAGCCATCCTAGGATTACAGTCAGAACAAGGTAGAGCAATTTTTAGTCTTGAAAATTAACTAATCTTTGTTCTTTCTTTTCCTTCCCTCAAAAAATCGCATGCGTTATGTCGGATGAGTTGAAATTTTTCAACGCATACGACACTGCGACAAAACGCACAGTTCTGCGTCACTTGTCGTACGATTTGTGTCGTATGTCGGATGACGCAGAATTTTGCGCGAAATCGCAGCAGTGTGAACCATAGGTAAAAATCCAAAATGATACATGTACGTGTTTTTATTGCGGTATGTCAGTGAGGATTATAAATTCTTTGGGATATGATCTTTGATGACCCTGGGGACAAAGAGAAGATAGTAAATAAGGGTTTGCAAGCTTGTTCGAACGGGAACAAAATAAACGCGTAAAGAGCGGTTGAACTGTCCAAACGAAGGATTTAACTGTTTGGGGTTGACGGGAGGATGAAAAAACTCCGAATAAATCAGAACACAAACAAGAGCTGAAAGCTCATATGGCACTTGCAAGCTTTTTAGCTTGTTCAAGTTATCGTAGTAGGATGTGAATGGATAGTAGCTTTGTCAGTGTGATGGGTTGTTTGGTACTACAGTTACGTGCAAAAGACATGGCCACTTAGTTATATTTGCTATTGTATAATATATTTGATCAATTATTTCAAATATCTTGACATCTTATGGAAAAATCAGCGAAATTTTCAAGCACTTCCTTTTCGATGGTGACGTTCGGGAGGTTCCATTTTTTTTTTTTTTTTTTTTTTTTTTGCGTAATAAACATAGTACTTGATTAGAAAAACTCCTCGTGTACACGTCATCCCGATCGCTCCACTGTAAGCGTGTCACATGATTGCCAGTCCCCGCCCCTCCGACCCCTCCCCCACATTCATCGGATTCGGTCCGGACTAGAAACGGGACATCTGAGACATGAGGTCCCACCCCCCAAGTTTCATCCCGATCGCTCCACTGTCATCGTGTCACATGATTTCCGGTTCCCCCCTGCGACCCCTCCCCCACATTCATCGGATTCGGTCCGGACTCGAAAAGGGACATCTGAGACATGAGGTCTTTCCAAATATCAAGTTTCATTAAGATCCGATCACCCGTTTGAAAATTATGCATGTCACTAAATTCCGGATTCCGGCTCCCCTCCCTCCCCCCACGATGGTCGGATCGGGCAAGTGACTATTTCCAAGTTATAGAAAATCATCTGTAATCAAAACTCTTAAAGCAAAAAAGATGATAATCAGGAGCACGAAAATGTATATTTTGCTCAAAAGTTTTGTTTGTACTTTAAGGAATTTTATTGTAAGCAAAACCCTTGAGGCAAAAGTAATCATGGGCTCATAGGGATCACGAAAATGTATATTTTGCTTAAACGTATTTTTTTGCACTTTGCGGTTAGCATTAGTACTTTAAGGGATGGTCGGATCTGGGAACTAACTATTTCTAAGCCAATCATGTCAAGTCTTTAATTTTCAAGCCAAGTTTCATCGTCCTAGAATGTCTGGAAGTACCTTAACTGGCGATCACCGGAATTCCGGACCCCCTCCCCTCTAACTCCCCCACAGTGCCCGAATCCGGTCCGGTTCTGTCACTGATCTACGAAGTACCTTAACTTGCGATCACCGGAATTCCGGACCCCCCCCTCTAACTCCCCCACAATGCCCGAATCCGGTCCGGTTCTGTCACTGATCTACATAGGGCTTGTGCTTGTTCTTCCCACCAAGTTTCATTCCGATCGCTCCACTCCAAGCACGTCAAAAGGTTTCCGGACCCCCCTCCGACCCCTCCCCCCAACTTCATCGGATCCGGTCCGGACTTGAAATGGGACATCCGAGACACGTTGTCTTTTTACATATTAAGTTTCATTATGATCCGATCACCCGTTCGGAAGTTATACATAACTCAAGATTCAGGATTCCCCCTCCCTCCACTCCCCCCACGATGGTCGGATCGGGAAGCTGACTATTTCCAGGTTAATCTGGTCGCGTCCCTTATTTACCTGCCGAGTTTCATTGTCCTAGCCCACCTGGAAGTAACTTAACTCCGTATCACCGGAATTCCGGAACCCCACTCCAACTCCCCCCACAGTGCACGAATCCGGTCCGGTTCTGTCAATGATGTACGTAGGAGTTGTGCTTGTTCCTCCCACCAAGTTTCATCCCGATCGCTCCACTCTAAGCGTTTAATATGATTTCCGGTTCCCCCCCTCCGACTCCCCCCCACATACATCGGATTCGGTCCGAACTTGATATGGGACATCTGAAGCATGACGTCGTTCCAAATATCAAGTTTCACTAAGATCTGATCACCCGTTCGAAAGTTATGCATGCAACTAAATTCCGGATTCCGGCTCCCCTCCCTCCCCCCACGATGGTCGGATCGAGCAAGTGACTATTTCCAAGTTAGTTTGGTCGGGTCCCTAATACGCCTGACAAGTTTCTTCGTCCTAGCACATCTGGAAGTACCCTAACTCCCAAACACCGGACTGACCGACAGAGGCAAGGGGTGGTAGGCAAGTGCCATAAAAATTAACACATACCATCTTGTGGATGTGTCACAGCCAAAATTGAAACTGGATTGACCTAAAACTCACTAAGTTTGACCTAATTCCCCTTATTAAGGTAGTTATTAAGGTAGACTCGGACGGAATGCTTTCGCACACTAAGGTTCGAAATGCTACCCTTGAAAGGCACATGCCGGCTGCAGAAGCAGAAGAAATCAATTGGCAATGACAAACCTTACTAGGTGTGTTTAGACATAAATTGCAATGAAAGGCGTTTTGGTCGATGGATCCTCATAATTTTACTCATTTCTAGCCAGACCAGGGTTCCACACGTTGCAGCCAAAGAACTTATTTATCTCCTTATTTCTTCTTTTGTTTCTCATAAATACTAATGGCGGGGTCGTGTGGGCCATATTTGGAAATATCAAAACGTAGGTGACGGCCCATGACTTCGCAAAAGTTGCCTGTCTTACTATGTCCGTATATCATCACGATCACACTCGAAAGGGATGAGATGTGTTCTTAAAACCTTTGGTAAAAGGCTTCTATAGGTCAAAGACATACAGTTCCAGATGGGCTCCATAGCAAATATTTAGGGTGGGGGACGGGTTCAGATAAAGGGTTTCAAAAGTTAAACATAATCTGAATTTGATTAGAGGTTCGGTTCAGAGATAAGATGACATGCTGCAGCCATACATAAAATGCCAAATTAGTTCCAAACTGTACTTTCTTGCCGGACAAGTGGTTCGCCCTCAGTCCGGCCAGAACAGGTAATTCGATAAAATACTATCTTATATTTAAAACTGTTCCCCTTTATTTTTAAATCGATTAGAAGTCAGCTTCGGCCGATCATGGTTTCGCCCGACTTTCTCCTTCCCTTCCTTTCTACAGACCAACGATCCCACCCCCAACCACTAACCCACGTCTACTCAAGTTCAAAGCCACGCAATCCTTCCGCAAACCTATAGCACCATCTAGTGTCTGTACGCAAAACATAAAATAGAAGCACTGGTTGATTTTCGACGTAGTGACGGATTTTGTCCTCTGAGTGACGTGTCGACGTACCGTCGTGTCTCCGTCGAAAGGGCTTCCGCAAACCTGTAGCACCATCTAGTGTCCGTACGCAGAACATGACTACAAGCATGGGCGGACTCAAACCAAGAAGTAAAACCAGCCGAAGCTCGTCAAAATAGAAGCGCTGGAGAATTTCAACAGACTGGCGACACTACAGAGACAAACACGCAGGCGACACTACAGAGACAGAACACGCAGGCGACACTACAGAGACAAAACACGCAGGCGACACTACAGAGACAGAACACGCAGGCGACACTACCGAGACACGACGCTACATCGAAACGAAAAAACCGTCAGTACATCGACACGTCACTACATGGACAGTCACTACGTAGACACGACGCTACATGGACAGTCACTACATAGACACGACGCTACATGGACAGTCACTACAGAGACACGACGCTACATCGAAATTCTTTGATTTTCGACGTAGTGACGGATTTTGTCCTCTGAGTGACGTGTCGATGTAGTGTCGTTCGACGTACCGTCGTGTCTCCGTAGTGTCGTTCGATGTACCGTCGTGACTACGTAGCGTCGTTCGATGTACCGTCGTGTCCTCGTAGTGTCGGCTTTTGCTTGTCGACGTAGTGTCGGGAAATTTGTCTACGTAGCGTCGGATTTTGTCCACTCTGTGACGTGTCGACGTAGCGTCGTGTCGACGTAGCGTCGTGTCGATGTAGGGGCGCGTTCCCGATTGTTCCAAGAAACACTCCACTAAAAACTAGAAAAAAAACTCAGAAAATAGAGCATCAGATTTACTTCCTTGCCATTCTATGCGAGAGGGATCCCCAGGTTTATGTAAATCTACTCGACGAAGGAATTTCATTATTTGGATATAATTTGCCACTGAATTTAGATTTCCCGCCATATTCAAGGAACAAATTCAAAGAAAATCACCTCGATAGTTGTTTGTCGGATTTTGAGCCACAGTGTTAGCCACACAAGCCTTGCTGATCGTGAAAACACAATTTGTGGACCACACAAACGATGGCGGAAACCCTCTTTTTGAGCCGGATCCGAGCCATAGTTATGTGGGATCGCAAAAACGCTTATAGCTTAAGTCACACCATAGAAGACAGAACGAGCTGACAATCCGTGGCAAAAAAAATTAGCAAGAAAGATACGAATTTTTCCATTGACTGATGGATTGCCACCGTGAAGGATGTGGCGCCAGAGTTCGTTTTTAGTGCAGTGTTGCTTGGAACAATCCACTGTTGCGAGCGCTGTAACAGCTTTCGGTTTCCGGTTTTCGGTTTTCACCATATTTTGTGGAACTCATAACTCGTGAACCAGAGCAAGTATCAAGTTCAAACTTGGTACACTTGTGGGTATTGGGGTCTAGTTGTGCCTTTTAAGGTCCCATCCACCACACCCACCCAGTTCAGGGGCAAATGGGCCAAGATTGCCCAGTGAATAATGTTCATAACTTGACCAGGATGAAATTACTTTTAATTGTAGATCATACGGCTGGGAAACAATTTTTAAAGTTACACCTCGTCCACCCACCCAGTTCATGGGCAACTGGGCCCAGATTGCCCAAAGTAAAGTTCGTGACCCGTGACAGGAATCAACAGCTATCAAGTTGAAACTTGGTAGGCTTAAATAAATAAACTCTTTATTTCCATAATAGCACGTGGCTAGCGGCGGACGTCATACGTTACAAAAATAAAACGATTTATACTATATACAATTAATTAACATTTCAGACGTCTAACGTTTTTCCCATCGATTCGTCATTGAAGTGGCCCACGAAGTAAGGGACGAAGGACGATAGGTATCTCTTTGAAGATTTTCGGGGCGGGGGATAGAGGAGTTGGCATCTTGAAGTGAGGATTCCTCGACGAGTACTCGGCCCACTGCTGCGTGCCTCTTGAAAATCAGGCAGGATTTTACGGTGAGCCTCGGACTGCAGGCATTGTTTCCCGAAGCGCATGGTGAGGTCGTGACGCCTTTCAGCCAGCCTTTGCAGCCTCAGTTTTTGCAGGCTGTCATCATAGGACATGTAATTAGCCCCAAGCATAATTTTACATGCCCGTTTCTGGATATTTTCAAGTTTTTCGGTTTGCACAGCAGTTAGTCCTGGATGCCAAGCTGGACAGGCGTATTCGGTCTGGGACCGGACGTACATGCAGTACAGCCCACGCATAATTGAGACGTTGATATTGAATCGGGTAAGGCATGCAAACGATTTCAGACATAGGGCAGCCTTTTGGAGAATGGATTCAACATGAGGATCCCATTTAAGGTTGCTTTTGAAAATCACCCCCAAAATTTTTATTTGATCCTTGATGTCTAGTCCAATATCGTCTTGCGGGGGGATCGCAGATTTTAAGAAGCTAACTTGTAACACATGGCTCTTTGTTTCGCTAACAGTAAGCATGACATCTTGAAGGTCGTGTTTTAGCTTGGAAAATATAGATGAGATGGTGATTTCCTCTGCGACCCTAGTTGAGGTTCGGAATGAAATGCTCGACAGGTCGTCGGCGAACTTGTAGCGACTCTGTGATTCTGCTAGGACGGAGTTGAACACGATCAGGAAAAGTAGCGGTCCTAATTTTGTCCCTTGAGGGGCTCCACACCAAATTTCAGCAAATTCAGATACTTCTTTGTCTCCGAGCTCGACACACTGCCTCCGTTTGTGCAAGAAACTGGCTACCATACGCAAAAGAAACTGCCGAGCGCCCATTTCTTTCGCTCGGTTGATGGCTACTCGGTGATTAAGGCTGTCGAAAGCCTTTACGATGTCACTGATTAGCACTTCTGCGTATGCCTCATCTTTCTCGAGATGTCTCATCAGATCATCTGATCACAAAGTAAAGTTCGTGACCCGTGACAGGAATCAACAGCTATCAAGTTGAAACTTGGTAGGCTTGTGAACATTGGGGTCCCTTTTTGCTTTTTGGGGGTTCCAAGCCCCACTCCCACTTGGTTCAGGGGCAATTGGGCCCAGATTGCCCATTTCGTAATGTTTTTAGTGGAGTGTTCCTTGGAACAATCCACTATTGCGAGCGCTCTAGCAGCTTTCGGTTTTCACCATATTTTGTGGAGCTCATAACTCGTGAACCAGTGCAAGTATCAAGTTCAAACTTGGTACACTTGTGGGTATTGGGGTCTAGTTGTGCCTTTTGGGGGTCCCACCCCCACACCCGCCCGGTTCAGGGGCAAATGGGCCCAGATTGCCCAGTGAAGAATGTTCAAAACTTGACCATAGTTGGACATAAGACGATGAAACTCCTTGTACTTGTAGGTCTCAGGGCTGGGAAATTACTTTTAAAGTTGCACCTCCCCCACCCATCCCGTTCATGGGCAACTGGGCCCAGATTGCCCAGGAGTAAAGTTCGTTACCCGTGCCAGGAATCAACAGGTATCAAGTTCAAACTTGGTACACTTGTGGGTATTGGGGTCTAGTTGTGCCTTTTGGGGGTCCCACCCCCCCCCCCCACACCCACTCGGTTCAGAGGCAATTGGGCCCAGATTGTCCATTTTTATGTTTTTAACTTGACAATAACTGGAGATAGGGCGATTAAATTCCTTTGTGCTTTTGGATCATCGGGTTGAGAATATCTATGTGGAGTTGAATCACCCCCCACCCTCCCCGGTCATGGGCAAGTGGGCCCAATTTGCCCATGAGAAATTTTTTTGACCTGTGACTGGAATCAAACTCTAAGTTGGTATAGTCGAGGATATTTAGGTTTAGATAAGCAATTTGACGCCCCCCCTCCCCCCACCCTCCCGTTCATGGGTAACTGGGCCCAGATTTCCCATGAGTTACGTTCGTCTATGACATTGTCTCGAGTTCAACTCTTGTATACTTGTGGATATATATGTATATGTCCTCTGGCCACGAAGAACATCTTGAGACTGAACCTCCCCCACCCTTCCCGTTCATGGGCAACTGGGCCCGGATTGCCCATGATTTGAGATTTTGCAACGGGGCCCAGATTGCCCATGTGTTAAGTTCGTGAACGGTGATACTCGTCAAAATTGAAACCTCTGTAGTTGTACACAGTACTTTTCGTAAGATGCGCATTGCGCTTGTTTGGTTTCATGTTTCGCAAAGGGTTTGAGCTGTTAATTAGACACAACATGTGTTTTCGCGGAAGGATGGGAATGATGAAATGGGATCTGACACTTTATGACTGTGACATTACAATAATGTGTTTGAGCAAGGTATAATAAACGAAATACATTTCAAGATTGATGAAAGTAATGTCAGTAGTGTATTGAAACAAGCCTACGGGGTTTATACGAAGCAAACTAACATGTGTTCTCACGTGGAAGGTGTCAGATGAGACGCGCTTATGAAAATTTATGACTTTGACATTAGGGTGTTCGAGCCTGAGCCTGAGCCGTGGTTGGAGATTCTTTGAGAGCTCAATTGTTGGTTTCAAAAGCAACTATGCAATACGAATATTAAATGTTACGGGAAATTCAACGTTACAATCCAATTCATTCTTTTACACTCCACGTCTGAGCGCTTGCGCACTTGTTAACATGACAATACCATTCCTTGTGCTTTTAGATCTTAGGGTTGGGAATATGTATGCGGAGTTACACCCTCCCACCCTCCATGCTCATGGGCAAGTGGGCCCAAATTGCCCATGATTAAGTTTTTGACCCGTGACTGGAATCATACTTTAGCTGGACCACTTGAGGAAATAGAGGTGTATTTACGCATTGTGATGGTTCCACCCCCCCCTTTCCGTTCATGGGCAGCTGGGCCCGGGTTTCTCGTGAGTTAAGTTCGTCTATGACAGGTCCCAAGATCAACTCTTGTATACTTGGGGGGGATACCTATAGATTGATTTTGGTGTAACAGCAACAAATAAGAACACACGACGTATGCATCGACGTATATATCTTTAATGGACAGTTGGAAACTGGAAGGTTTTGTCATATGCTCGATGATATGCCGTTCTTAATGAGATGTGACGAGGGGGGTATTAGGCTGCTACGATTTGGTTTATTGCTGTTGTTATTACCTTGCTAATGGAAAAGAGGTTTATAGGGTCGGACTGGCTGGCAAGGCAAGAACTCAAACTGTTCTTGCAAGTTCTTCAAGATTTCTTTGAATTATACTTGCGGTTTGTTGACATTTAAAACTTGTAAAGTGGGATGATTTCAAATTAGGTTATTTCAATACATTTTTGATTATTGGGTATGTGAAATGTCTTGGTTCTATCGCTATTTGCATATAACATGCGATAAACATTAACGTTCACACTCCACGTCTGAGCGCTTGCGCACTTGTTGCATAATATACTGACGCCACACAACTTGTTTTGCTGAGACATCTGAAAACATCACAGACTATAAGACATGCAAACCCGGAGTTGAAACCTTGGCTAAACGAAGTAGCTATACCAGCCAACTCGGTCCAAACTTGATCGGCTGCTATACATGTATGGGATAATATGTGTACGCTGGGATCAGCGATCGGAAAATGCATCAGCATAAATCTCAGTCCGAAGAATCTTTTTCGTTGAAACAAAACAAAGGCTGTGATTCTCGAAATAATCAAATAACGATACAAAAGCAGTAGCTCCGTCGTCACAAAATTTGCCTTCTTGATTAAGTTACATGGACTGAAAAAGTGGAGTGCGTATCTGAAGTGAGAAAAAGGTATGGGTAACTCTACGGCATTCCCTCTGAGTAAGTAAAGTCAACATCCGTTTTGGGAAGGCACTGAGATCAGGCTTGCCGGAACTAAGCAGTTGATCAGAAAGGACACACCTTTATGCGAACAAACGATTGCCTGAAGCGACAAAGCAAGACGTACCAACGGCCATTTTCCGGTAGATTTGTATATGCAATATCACAAGACCGCGGTTCTGCAAGCCCCTCCGTAAAGAGTCACCAGTAGAGCTCCACCTGTGTTTTCGCAATGTCGTTAAGTATAAAGTGGCTTCGATACTGGAGGACCAACAGGAAAAAAGTACTACTGTATTTTTTCCTAGCTTTTTTTGCAGTGAACTTCTTAGTTTCTTCTAAAAGAAGTTGCGAGAATCTGCGAGGTGATCAACTCGTGAATAGGAGCGATGACGACCTCTGTCTCATCAAATACATTAGGAGAAATAAAATGGTAAATCCCTCTACGAAACCTTACAATATGGAATATGACAATATGGACAAAGCTAAGAAGATTTTGGACGACACATTCATGGGAATGAGTAACTACTGGTCTGATGCTGTGTACCTCTCGGAAAAGCTCATACCTAAGGTAACAAATCAAATTTTATCCAGTCTAATTCACTTCACTTCACTGACATATTTCTTCAATCCGGGTATCTGCCGATGTAGTACAAGCTGCTATAGTTAATACATCTCCCAACTACTGCATCCTTAGCTTACATAGCCACTACAAATAGTTGTGGCTAATTTGTACCGTTGACCCTCAAAAGAGGATTAGCGAAACGGAACGTATCCAATAAGACATGACACCAGGCACGTACGCAGAAGGGGGGCCTCCGTGCCCGCCCCCCCCCCCCGAAACTCCGCATTTTCTGTGTCATGCCTACTTCTACAGCATGTGTTGAGAGGTCATTCCGCAGCCGAATGGGTGAAGGTCGATTAAATGGCTTGGCACTTTTGAACGTCCATCGAGATGTTTCTGTATCAGTGGATGAGATTCTGGAAAAGTTTGCTCTTAGCTCTGCTTGTCGGTTGCAGTTTGCAATACGCCTTTTATATACTGTTTTGAAGGATTTGGGCCCCCACCGAAAACAATTACTGCGTACGTGCATGCAGAGGCGTTACTAGCAAAAATGTTTGGGGGGGGGGACAAGGTATTTACCGACTGGCTGGTCATTTTTACTGACAATTTTTGCGGATAAAAACGACTATTATTGAGAAAAAAACGACTGTGTTGACGAAAAACCGGCTTGATTTTAAGAAAAAACAACTATTTTTAAGAAAAATCTACTATTTTTACGAAAAACCGACTGTTTTCAATTGTTTTTAAGAAAAACGACTATTTCTAAGAAAAAAATCGACTGTTTTACTAGAAATCGGGGCGCTTCGCGCCGACTCGGCTATTTTTTACCGACTGGCCGAGAACATTGGGGGGGGGCGTCCCCCCCCTCCCCCCCCAGTAGTGACGCCTCTGCGTGCATGCATGACACATTGTACTATGGTACACAAATCGATTATCGATTCGATAGTGCAATGAAGTTCTAATTTCTTATGTAATTACGTTTTTAGTGGAGTGTTCCTTGGAACAATCCACTATTGCGAGCGCTGTAGCAGCTTTCGGCTTTCGGTTTCCGGTTTTCACCGTTTTTGTGGAGCTCATAACTCTTGAACCAGTGCATGTATCAAGTTCAAACTTGGTATACTTGGTGGGTATTGGGGTCTAGTACCCCCCACACCCACCCGGTTCAGGGGCAAATGGGCCCAGATTGCTCAGTGAATAATGTTCATAACTTGACCAGACCCGGGCACAGGACGATGAAACTCCTTGTACTTGTAGATCCTAGGGCTGGGAAATTACCTTCAAAGTTGCACCTCCCCCACCTACCCCGTTCAAGGGCAACCGGGCCCAGATTTCCCATGAGTTAAGTTCGTCAATGACATGTCTCGAGTTCAACTCTTGTATACTTGTAGCATCTTGAGACTGCACCTCCCCCACCATACCCGTGCACGGGTAACTGGGCCCGGATTGCCCATGATTTGAGATTCTGGGGTAAGGAGTAAAGTTCGTTACCCGTGACAGAAATCAACAGAAGGTATCAAGTTGAAACTTGGTACACTTGTGGGTATTGGGGTCTAGTTGTGCCTTTTCGGGGTCCCACCCCCCACACCCAACCGGTTCAGAGGCAATTGGGCCAAAATCGCCCATCTTTTTAAGTTTTTAACTTGACAATAACTGGAGATAGGGCGATGCAATTCCTTTGTGCTTTTGGATCATCGGGTTGGAAATATCTATGTGGAATTGAATCATCCCCCACCCTCCCCGTTCATTGGCAAGTGGGCCCAATTTGCCCATGAGAAAAGTTTTGACCCGTGATTGTAATCAAACTCTAAGTTGGTATAGTCTAGGATATTTAGGTTTAGATAAGCAATTTGACGGGTCCCCTCTCCCACCCTCCCGTTCATGGGTAACTGGGCCCACATTTCCCATGAGTTAAGTTCGTCTATGACATGTCTCGAGTTCATCTCTCGTATACTTATGTATATATATGTATATATATGCATCTTGAGACTACACCTCCCCCACCCTCCCCGTCCATGGGTAACTGGGCCCAGATTCCCCACGATTTGAGATTTTGTGAGATTTTGCAACGGGGCCCAGATTGCCCATGTGTTAAGTTCGTGAACGATGACACTCGTCAAAACTAAAACCTCGTATTGTTGTACACAGTACTTTTCGAAAGATGTGCATTGCGTTTGTTTGGTTTCATGTTTCAAAGGGTGTGAGCTGTCAATTAGTCACAACATGTGTTTTCGTGGAAGGATAGGAATGATGAAATGGGATCTGAAACTTTATGATTTTGACATTACATTAATGTGTTTGAACAAGGTATAATAAACGAAATACATTTCAAGATTGATGAAAGTAATGTCAGTAGTGTATTGGAACAAGCCTACGGGGTTTATACGAAGCAAAACTGGAAAGACAAAGATGGACAATACTGTTACTGGAGACCGAATTACGACTGACGAGAAAGGATTATGTTTCTAAGTGAACTAACATGTGTTCTCACGTGGAAAGTGTCAGATGAGACGCGCTTATGAAAATTTATGACTTTGACATTACCGTGTTCGAGCCTGAGCCTGAGCCGTGTTGGGAGATTCTTTTCGAGCTCAATTGTTGGTTTCACGGATAAGTATGCAATACGAATATTAAACGTTAGCCTACGGGAAATTCAACGTTACAATCCAATTCATTCTTTTACACTCTACGTCTGAGCGCTTGCGCACTTGTTATATATTCGTGCGCAAATAACTGAGCCATCTTGGAGATTTTCGGGTCTGTATATACTTTCGGAAGGTACCGATCCGGGCCACACAGGTCAACCCAGTTTTAATAATAGTAATACAGAAAAGGCTTTCACCTTTTAATAAAAAGATGTGTTCCAGGTCCAGAACACGAAAACGGACACTGGAATCTTTAGTTTAGTCTTGCGTAGTCTAGAAAACATCACTGGACGCTTCTAAATCGCACCTCCCTTCTTAGAGGCTTCGGTTCTGCGTAGTTCAAATAATAAGTAATAAGCAGAGTGGGAGAGGTGGACAGGCAGCCTCGGACCATTTCCTTCAGTCAATCACGCTCTTCGTCGCCGCGACAGAATATCAAAACAAGTAAATGGTCTAACGACTGCGATTATATATTTGACACCCGTTTTCTTCTAGGCGAAGCAAACCAAACGCTTTTTCGAATGTGGCGCCTCCAACGGTGAATTCATGTCGCAAACTTACTTCGCAGAACGATTTTTGAACTGGACAGGAATATTAGTAGAGCCAGACACGTTTTACTTTGACCAAATGGTGAAGAAAAATAGAAAATCCACCATGTTCGAGCTCTGTGCCAGCACGTCTCCTTTCACCTCTTACGCCTCGTTTCTACACATTGAAAAAGGGCTGGCCCGGGGTCCAAACAACACTACCTATCCAGGTAAAATTCCTACATGTTGTTTAGGGTGTAGTTGTGCTGTGTGCCAAGGGTCCATGTTTTTCATGAATTCAACTAATGAACAGACACATCATGTGTCCTTGAAACGAGTCTAGGCGAAAAAAAAAATCCGGAAACCCTTCCCCCCCCCTTGCCACCCCGCCAAATGATAAATCTTAAGTTAAACTTATGGACGAGGGAGGGGGTTACTGTTTTTTTTTGTTTTTTTTTTGCCGGAACCCCCAAAGATAAATAAACTCCTTTTACGAAAAAGCAATAGCCTACTTGCATAAGGTCGTAAGTCAGCATTAACTGTGATTTTTAGTAGCTGAGGCTTTGCTCACGCTAGAGCGTAGCCACCAAGCATGATTTCTGACATCCACATTCTTCTTACAGCCGTTCTCGGTATAGTATACTTCTCAAGATCTGTGGTCGGTACTCTGAGCGGACACAGCAACCCAACTGAATGGATAATTGGAAGTGGCATGCGCTCACTCAGTTAAGCTAGAAAGGGCTGAATCTAACTTTAGTCTAACCCTTCCGTTCACACTGCCGTGTTTTATACGTCACGACTTTTCCTTTGATTTCACGACGCACGACAAAATCGCAGATGCAAAAAGAAACTAAGCTTTTCTGTCAGACCTTGGGCATAAGGACAATGAAACCCTGATGACATCTGAAGACCTAGGGACAAGCCACTATCCGGGAACTTTCAGACAAATTTCATATGTCACCTAGTTCAAATCGGGTTAACTTACGGTTTCCTCAAAAGATATTTTGCCTTCAATTATCCTAGGATTACACTATTTTCTTTCAAAAAAGGTAGATCAAATTTTAGCACTGAAAAGTAAACTAATCCCCCCCCCCCTGAAAACGCACGAGTTTTGCAACAACTCAAGTTGACACTTGCGACCTAGGACTTTCTCTGACACTGCAAACAGAGGCACAGTTCTGCGTTGACTGTCGAACAGTTTGTGTCGCAAGTCGCACACTGCAAAATTAGAGGCAACTTCGCATCAGTATTAACCAGTGTTAACGAGGTCTACTTTTATACTACGTCTGAAGAAGAGAAACCTCTACTGATAATCAAGAGGATGGATTGGCGGTTTTCAAATTTGCTGCGCGCTGGAAGGTGTCCTTGCAGTCTTGGTGTAAACAACCGATTCTCAAGGCCGGTAATTTAGGATTTTACACTGTACAGGAATTCCCTTTACTGAAATGAGAAGGAGAGATATAGTCTCAACAATTTTTTTTCTTTCTAGCAAGTTTCCCAGGAAACAGTCATATCCTTGAAAGGGGTAAAACCATAGACGTTAATTTCAACTACACAGGATCAGCCCACTTCATCGACGTCTTCTGCGTACCGGTTTACACCATGCTCCTGGCTGCGAATCAAACCTCCTTAGACGTTTTCTTCTTAGATATAGAAGGTCCAGAACTAGAAGTCCTTCAGACTCTTCCCTTCGAGAAGTTGGACATATCCATATTTGTGGTGGAGCACAATAGTTTTCCAGGAAAGATGGAAAAACTGGAAAAATTCTTTGAAGAAAAGGGTTACGTACTGATAGACTTTTCGCCCATTGATACAATGTTTATTAGGAGGGCGTATCTACCACCTAAGTTGAACATGAGTGAGACATTGGTGATGAGTGAAAAGAATAAGTGGTACAATTTAAAACCGATCCGTACCTGACCTTATTTGTTCATGTTTTCAGCACAAGCTCGTAGCGACAGCGATTCTTCACTAAACCGTACAAATACAAGTACATAGACCGGGACATGAGAGCTGTTGCCAAGCTACGACAGACCGGACTGAAATGGGGGTAAGAGCCAGCAGGAAGGGTCGGAAAAAGCTATGGTCTTGTCAGGCAATGGATGAGTGACCAAATTCACCTAAGTTTGCATATTTAATACAGGAAGCAATCAAATTCGAATGTTCATCTTTAATCAGGTCCTTTTCTCTTGACGTGCAATGTGCATGACTCAATCTAGACCATGTCTGTTTATGATTACCATGCCTGGGTCAGCAAGCGAAAGAAAGCTTGTGTCACTGAGCCGTCAACGTGAGCTTGGAATGTGAGAAGGGGTTGTCTCTGAAACATCACCTGGAGAAACGTCCTTATGGGATGTCCACCGTGCCAAAACGTCCCCAAGTAAAACATCCCCATGAAAACGTACCCTGATGAAACAGACCACGGTAATCCAGAAGCTTGTTTTTAGATTTCAAGATTTTCCACAGACTCCGAATTCTTTCAAAGAAGATTCACTGGCACGTGAACATGAGATCAAACTATCTTCGATCTTCTTAGATCTGTACTGCCTACATTACTGCGTCTTTCTACGTTCGTAATCGTTTAATCTATTCTAATTTTCGAGATCTCATTCTCCTTGCACCATTTTCATCCACCCCAACGGCACCATTCTGAATTTTGCATTCTCCCAGTTTGGCTCTTTACGAGCCGAGTCAGGCCCACAGCCCTTTCGAAGAGCTTATTGGTTAAAAATACCATAAATAGATTTGCCAATGGTCAGTTGGAGACCACGACAAGAAAAACTGCACTGAACATTTTGGGGGTAACGGTGCATATCAGAAACAATTGGTCCCACATCCCTCTTTCCTGCCCACCACACTGCCCCTAAATTTGCAATTGTTTTACTTCAATCTTGCTCCTTGAGACCCAGGCGAACTACTAAATCAATGGTCTGTTCGACTACCCGTCATATCTCCCAAAATCCGTCGCAACCCCCACTTTTTCCGACAGTTCGCCCACCCGTCAGATGACCCAAAACATCCGTCGGTTCGACCACCCGCTGATTCGTCTAGCCGTCGTTTCGTCTAACCGTCGATTCGCCCAATCAATGGTTGGGGACACTTCGCCATGGGGACGTTTTCCCCCGTGGACATTTTGTCACGTGACATTTCGCTATGATGATGACATGGGGACGTTTCGTTACTTGGACGATTCGCTGGGAACATTTCGCCAGTAAGCCACCAAGAACCAGTGTTTCCACTTCTCATGATTTCACATGAGATCTCATGTTTTTCTTACCAATCTCATTATTGTTTTCCAATCTCATGATCTCATGATAAACTCATGATTTTCGGGATTTCTCGTCTTCTTCTACTCCCAATGTTAAAACAAGTGTAGGCCTATAATGTGCGCGGTTGGATGTTTTTTTTTTCATTAGTTGACAGGGATCGTTCGGAATCCCAAAATAAAGCTCTGATCACAGATGCTTATGAAAATTTTGGCCTGCGGCGCCTTTAGTACTAGTCTACATTTTACGGAAGTGCTGAACAGAAGTGGAAGGCCGAGGCATGTTGTGCCTTAGGTTCGACTATCTAGCCACACAAGAAGCTACAAATACTACGGCGCGCTCTGGATAATTTTGTTTTAAGTGCAGTGATTTCAACCTACCGCTACCGGGGCAGGCTTAACTGACGGACCTGCTCGCACTGCTGTTGCGCACTGCCCTTACTGCACCTGCCCATACAAATTTTGCCTGCAGCACTTTTCGTGATATTATTTATTTACTGGAAGTGCGCGTCATTTATCCGAAGTTTTAGTCTTGGAACTTTAGGGTTTTAGCCAAATTAAGAGCTAAAATTTGCATCGAAAGTAGAAAGTTTTGCCATAAAAAAAACACTTATTTTCAAAAATCTAGCCTGCGGCGCTCAGTTTCATTTTGTCCTGGGTACAGCCTCTAGAAGCTACTGCGGAGGCTTCGCCCTCCAGCGAGAGAAGCCATGGAAACTTATTTCTTCTTTCTGGTGAATGTCTATCATATTCTGGTCAGAAGATATTAAAGAGTTACTATTCCAAACTTGTTGTCTGACAAGTTACTAAATCCCACGACTTTTCAAAAATATACCTATTTTCTCGTCTGTTTTCACCACAAAATCTCATGATTTTTCTCATGATTTTCGAGCACAAATCTCATGTGTAACTAATTATTTTTGGACTGTTGCTCATGATTTTGAAAATTTCCGAGTGGAAACACTGCCAAGAACCTCGGTCAGAAGTTTCAGCAACGATTCTTGCCGAAGAAGCTGTTGTTTTCACACAAAATGAAGTATTGCGAGCAGTGGTCGATTTTCAACGAAAACTCCTGATTAAAAGTATCACTGAAGTATCGCACTCAGTTTGTCTAGTAAGTTGGATGAACAGAAAAGTATGGCCGTGGTTTCTGCTGTATTCACATCCTTGCGCTTACGTATCGTGATCCCAAAGAAAAATCACCAAATTACAGAAGAATCTATGGAAATGGGTGGCAGGTGTGGAAATCGGGATAAACGTACAAATTTCACGGAAACCAGTATAGCTGAAACAAGTTGCAACCCTGTCCAGTATTAGTATACAGCCATAAGTTTTTCCGCGGCACATATGTGTCCCACACATTTCCGAGAGAAAATGATGATGATGATTACAAGAAAAAGGAACTATACAAGAAAAGGGAAATAAAGCAGTATAGAGAAAGAAAAGGACAAATTACACTCAGCTTACAATAACGGAGTGAATGAACAAGAACCAAAAATAAGAAGTGACAGATCGGGCCTAAAAAGTCTTCTTCCTACATGGAATGCGGATAAATGGTTAAGAACAGAAACGAGGGGCTCCTGGGCAATGGAAGATAACTTTGCACACGGGTCGGGGAGCAAACAATTTGCAGTTACGCGGGAACTCCTATGACGTCGAGGAGTGTTTGTCACGGAAAAAGGAGTGTGTGCCCCACAAGTTGAAACTCTGCGGAAATGCCGTTTTGTATATTTTTTTGCAGCAATTTCAAACGCCTCAAAATAAAAATAAAACAAGATAAAAAACTCAGCAAATAGAGCATCAGGTTTACTTCCTTGCCATTCTTTGCGAGGGGGATCCTCAGGTTTATTTAAATCTACTCGACAAAGCAATTTTATTTATTTGGATATTAATTTGCCACTAAATTTGAATTTCCCGCCATATTCAAGGAACAAATTCAAAGAAAATCACCTCGAGAGTTGTTTGTCGGATTTGAGCCGCAGTGCTAGCCACAAAAACCTAGTTGATCGTGGAAGCGCAAACTCTGGACCACACAAACGATGGCGGAAACCCTCTTTTTGAGCCAGAACCGAGCCACAGTTATGTGGGATCGCAGAAAACGCTTATGGTATAACTTGAGTCATCCCATACAAGACTGAACATGGTAAGATTATGTGAGCGGACAATTCGTGGCAAACAAATTTAGCAAGAAAGATACAAATTTTTTCATTGACTGATTGATTGCCACTGTGAAGGATGTTGGTGCCCGAGTTCGTTTATGTATAATATGTCTACGCCAAACAACTTGTTCTGCTGACTCCTCTGAACAGATCACAGCTACTATAAGACAATCACATGCAAACCCGGAGCTGAAACCTTGGCTAACGAAGTAGCTATAGCAGCCAACTCGGTCCAAACTTGATCCAAGCTGCTATACATGTATGCCATCCAGTTTGGGATAATATGTGTACGCAGGGATCAGCGATCGGAAACTGCATCAGCACAAACTTCAGGCTGTGATTCTCGAAATATACAAATAACGATACAAAACTAGTAGCTCCGTCGTCACAAAATTTGCCTTGTTGATTAAGTTACATGAACTGAAAAAGTGTAGTGCGTTTCTGGTGAGAAAAAATGCATGTGTAATTTTTCACGAAAACTCATGCGAGTGGATGTTTGAAAATAAAATCAACAGCTGTTTCGGGAAGGAACTGAGATCAGGCTTGCTGGAACTAAGCAGTTGATCAGGGAGAACACATCTTTATGCGAACAAACGAGTTCTTGAAGTGACAAATCACACAACGGCCATTTTCCGGTGGATTTATATCTGCAATATCACAAGACTGCGGTTCTGCAAGCCCCTCCGTAAAGAGTCACCAGTAGAGCTCCACCTGTGTTTTCACAATGTCGTTAAGTATAAAATGGTTTCGATACTGGAGGACAAACAGGAAAAAAGTACTACTGTGTTTTCTCCTCGCTTTTTTTGCAGTGAACTTATTAGTTTCTTCTACAAGCAGTTGTGAGAATCTGCGAGGTGATCAACTAGTGAATAGGAGCGATGATGACCCCTGTCTTATCAAATACATTAGGAGAAATAAAATGGCAAATCCCTCTATGAAACCTTACAATATGGAAAATGACAATATGGATAAAGCTAAGAACATTCTGGACGACACATACATGGGAATGAATCACTACTGGTCCGATGCTGTGTACCTCTCGGAAAAGCTCATACCTAAGGTAACAAATCAAATTTTATCCAGTCTGTTTCACTTCATGGGCATATTTCGTCAATCCGGTATCTGTCGATGTAGTACAAGCTGCCATAATTAATACATCCAAGAACAAATAATCTGACAGAACCTCCGTCTCCCTATCTCTGTAATATGACTATGCGGAGTCGAATATTTCCCCATACCCTGTCCGAATCCCCATACCCTGTCCGCTGTCAACCCGCGTTGGAGGAAAACTAGGAGCCAAAGCTGATTGGTTCTAAGGACGCGCTCCAGATAGGGTCATCGCGCGGAGTACGCCTCCTGACAGAATCCTTCACTATTTCTAGTGCAACAAGCAACGGCAAAGACGGAAGAGGAGTAAGCGCGGGTATCAACATTAGCTCAAAGCTAGAGTAAATACCTAGATCCGCTCAGTTTTGTCGGGGTTTTCATAGTCGCTGCATGCGACTAAAGACAGAAGTTGTATCTGACTGTTTGTTCTTGATACATCTCCCAACTACTGCATCCTTAGCTTAGCCACTAAAAATAGTTGTCGCTAATTTGTTCCGTCGATATTCAAAAGAGGATTAGCGAAACGGAACGTATCCAATAAGACATGACACAATATGGGACTGCGACAAATCTTCGAGCCACAAATCGATACTGCAGTAAAGTTCGAGTTTGCTTATTTAATTACGCTTTTATATATTCGTGCGCAAATAACTGAGCCATCTTGGAGATTTTCGGGTCTGTATACTTTCGGAAGGTACCAGTCCGGGCCACACAAGTCAACCCAGTTTGAATAATATTCATACAGAAAGGCTTTCGCCTTTTAATAAAAAGATGTGTTCCAGGTCTAGAACATGAAAACGAACACTGGAATCACTAATAGTTTATTCTTGGGTGTTTCTGGATCTGTCTATTTTGGGCAAATGTACTATGCCAGCATTAAAGAAGAAAACGTCTGCGTAGTTCGAATAATAAGTAATGAGCAGAGAGGGAGGTGGAGGAGGTGGACAGGCAGCCTCGTACCTCGGACCATTTGCTTCAGTCAATCACGCTCTTCGTCGCTGCGACAGAATATCAAAACAAGTAAATGGTCTAGCGACTGCAATTTTATGTTTGACACCCGTTTTCTTCTAGGGGAAGCAAACGAAACGCTTTTTCGAATGTGGCGCCTCCAACGGCGAATTCATGTCGCAAACTTACTTCGCAGAACGATTTCTGAACTGGACAGGAATACTAGTAGAGGCAGACCCAATGTACTTTAACCAAATGGTGAAGAAAAGTAGAAAATCCACCATGTTCGAGCTCTGTGCCAGCACTTCTCCCTTCACCTCTTACGCCTCGTTTCTACACATTGAAACAGGGCTGGCCAGGGGTCCAAACAACACTACCTATCCAGGTAAAGCTCCTACCTGTTGTTTAGGGTCACAGCTTATGTATCTAGGCAGTTAAGCAAGCTACTATCTTCCCCATGAGAAGCTTTTGGGACACATCTCCGAGCCCGGCACCTGCTCTCCTACGCATAGATCCACCGTCTAACGCAGTGGCGAGGACGGAAATCTGCCTAGCTGTGTTGCCTTCCCGTGAGAATGCAGGGGAGAGGGGAGAGACTTCTGCCTTGTTTTGCCCAGTTTCTTTTTTTACTTACGATAAGGTGAATAAAAGAATACGTTGTGGGGATAAGGAGGAGTGATTACTTGAAATCTTGAAAGAGTGCAAAAGAATCAGTATACAAATAATCGATTTCGTATATTTGAACCTCACTTTTGTACTGTGATATCACGACAATTACAATGATTGCATTTAGCTTTGGTTGGGATAGACAAACGAAAAAGTTCACAAAACAATGACTTTAAATATCCTGCAAGCACTAACTTGTAATAAGACCACATGGACTATTTGGTCATCAGACAATCAGATCTTACAGATGTTCGGTCTTTGCCGAACCCCACACACATTAGATAAAAAAATATCCGTGCTATTCATCTGAGGCAAGAATAAATCTGATTCAACATGTCTTATCGGACCTTTCAAACCATTTTTTTAAATTCTATTAAATTTTTTCCAGCTTTTCTATTCTGGCCCGGATTCCGTTAAAACTGCTACTGTTACAAAATTAAAATTCTATCCGGGTTAGGCAGTAAATCTCAGATAAATGTTCCAACCGCCTTGAGAATAGTTTTTACCTTGACGAAATGTACGACATCCGCCAGGTTCCGGTCAGTGTGCTTTTTCGGCGGGGACATAGCGATCAGCATGTATTCTTACCTCTAGATTGACGCTCTAATTTACCACGTTAATCTTCTAACCGACTTCGAATAATAATTTCTCTTGTACTAGTCGCGGTTTGGCCTGGATTCTGGGCAAGCTACCTGTTCAGAGAAAAAAAGGAAAAAACACACATTGCATCTCTTTGTTGAAACCCCACATCTTTCAATCCTTATTAGAAACGAGGGCCGTTTCCTACCTCTGAATCGGCTTACACTCGCTTACCACCACTTAAATTACACCACTCAGGTTACACACTTTATCCCTTGCATATCAGGTCACACCCGCTAGCTTCGAGTTCACGCTTCTTACTGGGAAGTTCCATCGGCTACCGCAAGTGTCGCAAGGTTGTGGCTCTCCGGCGCCGCCCACTATGTCCCAAAAATAAATCGAGTTTGCTTAACTGCCTAGATACATAAGCTGTGTTTAGGGTGTAGTTGTGTTGTGTGCCAAGGGTTCATGTTTTTCATGAATTCAACTAATGAACAGACACATCATGTGTCCTTGAAACGAGTCTAGGCGAAAAAAAAAATCCGGTGACCCCTCCCCCCGTGCAACCCCGCCAAATGAGAAATGTTAAGTTAAAGTTATGGTCGGGGAAGGGGGTCGCTTTTTTTTTTTTTTTTTTGCCTGAACCCCCTTAAACCAGCCAAAGATAAATAAACTCCTTTTACGAAAAAGCAACAGCCTACTTGCATAAGGTCGTACGTCAGGTCGTCAGCATTAACTGCGATTTTAAGTAGCTGAGGCTTTGCTCACGCTAGAGCGCAGCCATCAAGCATCATTTCTGACATCCACATTCTTCTTACAGCCGTTCTCGGAATTGTATACTTCTCAAGATCTGTGCTCGGTACTCTGAGCGGACACAGCAACACAATTGAATGAATTAGAAGTGGCATGCGCTCACTCACTTAAGCTATAAAGGGCTGAATCTTTGCAAAACGATTCAGCGGCAAGAGCCACCAAAGAGGGAGCCTCCAGGTTAACCTCTCTTCCAGTCTAACCTTTCAGATCTAACTTCAGTCTAACCCTTCGGGTACACACTGCCGTGTTTTACACGTCACGATTTTTCCTTTGATTTCACGACGCACGACAAATTTGCAGATGCAAAAAGAAACCAAGCTTTTCTGTCAGACCTTGGGCATAAGGACAATGAAACCCTGATGACCTCTGAAGACCTAGGGGACAATCCACTATCCGGGAACTTTCAGACAAATTTCATATGTCACCTAGTTCAAATCGGGTTAACTTACGGTTTCCTCAAAAGATATTTTGCCTTCAACTATCCTAGGATTACACTATTTTCTTTCAAAAAAGTTAGATCAACTTTTAGCACTGAAAAGTAAACTAATCCCCCCCCCCCCCGAAAACGCACGAGTTTTTCAACAACTCATGTTGACAATTGCGACCTAGGACATTCTCTGACACTGCATATAGAGGCACAGTTCTGTGTTGACTGTCGAACAGTTCGTGTCGCAAGTCGCACACCGCAAAATTAGAGGCGAAATCGCATCTGCAGTATTAACCAGTGTTAACGAGGTCTACTTTTATACTACGTCTGAAGAAGAGAAACCGCTAGTGATAATCAAGATGATGGATTGAGGGTTTTCAGATTTGATGCGCACTGGAAGGTGTCCTTACAGTCTAGATCTGGTGTAAAACAACCGATCCTGAAGGCCGGTCATTTAGGATTTTACATTGTACAGGAATTCCTAGATACTGAAATGATAAAAAGAGATATAGTCTCAACAATTTTTTTTTCCTTTCTAGCAAGTTTCCCAGGAAACAGTCATATCCTTGAAAGGGGTAAAACCATAGACGTTAATCTCAACTACACAGGATCAGCCCACTTCATCGACGTCTTCTGCGTACCGGTTTACACCATGCTCCTGGCTGCGAATCAAACCTCCTTAGACGTTTTCTTCTTAGATATAGAAGGTCCAGAACTAGAGGTCCTTCAGACCCTTCCCTTCGAGAAGTTGGACATATCCATATTTGTGGTGGAGCACAATAATGTTATAGGAAAGATGGGAAAATTGGAAAAATTCTTTGAAGAAAAGGATTACGTACTGATAGACGTTTCACCCATTGATACAATGTTTATTAGGAGGGCGTATCTACCACCTAAGTTGAACATGAGTGAGAAACTGGTGATGAGTGAAAAGAATAAGTGGTACAATTTAAAACCGATCCGTACCTGAGCTTACTTGTTCATGTTTTCAGCACAAGCTCGTAGCGACAGCGATTCTTCATTAAACCGTACAAATACCAGTACAGTGACCGGGACATGAGAGCTGTTGCCAAGCTACGACAGACCGGACTGAAATGGGGGTAAGAGCCAGCAGGAAGGGTCGGAAAAAGCTATGGCCTTGTCAGGCAATGGACGAGTGACCAAATTCACCTTGTTTGCATATTTAATACATAAAGCAATCAAATTCGACTGTTCACCTTTGATCAGGTCATTTTCTCTTGGCGTGCAATGTACATGACTCAATCTAGATCCTGTCCATCTATGCCCGGGTCAGCAACCGAAAGAAAGCTTGTGTCGGTGGGCCGTGACCATGAGCCTGAGATGTGAGAAGGAGTTGTCTCTGAAACGTCCCCTACAGACACGCCCTTATGGGATGTCCCCCCTTTCCAAAACGTCCCCATGGAAAACGTCCCCTGATGAAACTGACCACGGTAATCCAGAAAATATGAGAACATCTTGTTTTCAGATTTCAAAATTTTCCACAGACCCCAAATTCTTTCAAAGCAGATTCACGGTCCGCGGCACGGGAACAAGAGATCAAAATATCTTCGATCTTCGGTACTGCCATTATATTACTGTGCCTTTCTACGTCCCTAATTGTTTCATCCATTCTAATTTTCGAGATCTCATTCTCCCTGCACCAATTTTATCCACCCCAATGACACTACGCTGAATTTTGTATTCTCCCAGTTTGGCTCTTAACGAGCCGAACCAGGCCCACAGCCCTTTCGAAGAGCTTATTGGTTATACCATAAATAGATTTGCTATATAATGGTCAGCTGGAAACCAGGACAAGACAAATTGCACTGAATAATTTCGGGGTAACGGTGCATATCAGAAAAGACAGGTCCAACATCCCTCTTCCCTCTTCCCTACCACACTGACCCTAAATTTGCATTTGTTTTACCTCGATCTTGCTCCTGGAGACCCAGAGTTTTTATGAAAAAATTTAGTGATTGAAAAATGAGAAGATGAATTTAGAAAAGAGAAGTTAAATTTAGAGTTCATAAGGAATAAAAAGATAGTAGGTTTAAGACGAAAGTGTAAGTGACGTTAAAGTAGGTTAAACTGTTAGGTATTGTTTGTATTAACGTCACTGAGCTGGAGGTGGAGACGTAGCCACTTGTTTTAGTTCGATCTAAAGAAAGAACGAATGAAAAAGAAGCTACGCGGGAGAAAAAAAAAAAAAAAGACCCAGGCTAACTACTAAATCAATGAAGGACCCGTCTATTCGACCACCTGTCGTTTCGCCCAAAAAGCCGCCACAACCCCAACTTTTCCCGACTGTTCGTCCACCCGTCAGATGACCCAAAACATCCGTCGATTCGCCCACCCGCTGATTCGTCCACCCGTCGATTCACCCAATCAATGCTTGGGGACACTTCGCCGTGGGGATGTTTTTCCACGTGGACATTTTGTCGCGGGACGTTCCGCTATGAGGATGACGTGGGGACGTTTCGTTACGCGGACGGTTCGCTGGGAACATTTCGCGAGTAAGCCACCAGGAGAACCTCGGCCAAAAGTTTCAGCAACAATTCTTGCCGAAGAAGCCAACGTTTTCACACAAAATGAAGTGTTGCGAGCAGTGGTCGATTTTCAACGAGAACTCCTGATTAAAAGTATCACTGAAGTATCGCACTCAGACTGTCTAGTAATTTGAATGAACAGAACAGTACGGCCGTGGTTTCTGCTGTATTGACATCCCTGCACTTACGTTTTGTGATCCCAAAGAAAAATTACAAATTACAGAGCGCCGGCAAACCCAGAAGAAATAATTTTTTTTATGTTTTTGTCGGGCGACGGTCGAGTCGGCACATCGGTTTCTTTTATACACGAGAAATCAAATTCTGCACACATTTGTCGTGCAAAACACAGAAGAAATCGACTTATGTATGCTTTTGTCGGGTTTCGGTATCCTCGTCGGCATATCGGATTCTCCTTATACATAAGAAATACAGAAGAAACTAAAATTTTGTATGCTTTTGTCGGGCGTCGGTCGACTCGTCGGCACATCAGATTCTTTTTATACATAAGAAATAGAGAAGAAACAAAATTTTGTATGCTTTTGTCGGGCGTCGGGGCGACATAGAGTTCTGTTTGTACATGATAATTCAATTTCAGCAAACACTGTCGGGCGCACACGGGAAGACCCGGGAAGTTTAAGTATCGTCGGCACCTGTTTATCGGGCGCATCCCGAAAGTTTAAGTTTCGTCGGCACATCGACTTCTATTTACACGTAAGAAATGAAGTCCTTTACAGTTTGTCGGGCGAAATAAAGAAAAAATCGCACTCTGAATGCCTCTGTCGGGAATCGGTATTCTTGTCAGCACATCGGGTTCATTTTATACGCAATAATTCAAGGTCTGCAAATGTTTATCGGGCGCACCTGGAAAGTTTAAGCCTCGTCGGCAGATTGGGATCATATTACACGTAATAAATCGAATCCGTGAACTTTTGTCCAATCCCGAAAGTTTATGTCTCGTCGGCAAATCAAAATTTTCTACACACAAGAATCAACTTTGTGCCTACTTTCTTGTGGATGGCCACTACTTTTTTGGCGGAAAAATCCGTGATTTTAAAAGTAGCCATACTTGTATGTGGGGTCGCAAAAAGGCACTCAGCTCATCGGCGTTTCCACAAAATTTCGCCTGCGGCGCATTTCGTAGTATTCTCTATTCGGAAGAATGGTGTTTCATTTAGTCGGCGTTTTAGGATTGAAATTCGTGCGGGTTTGAAACACATTAAAAGCTAGAACCTGTAAGGTATAGGTATAGAATAGCTTAAAATTTTCCGGAGAAAAAGACAGACTTAAAAATTTCGCCTGCGGCGCTTGGTTTACCTTGTTCTGGGTACAGTCGTTGGAGGCTTGGCTTTTTAGCGAAAGATGGAAGAAAAGCCGAACATGTAAATTTAAATATACGAATTTACATTAAAGGAATAATCTCAACTGATGCATTACAGTTATTTTAAAGGAGTTGCATCATAAGCATTCTAGCACTTGCAACGTCTAGAACCCCCCCCCCCCCCCACCCAAGACCCAAGATGAAGACACGATTCGATCAGACCGCTGGGTCATCTAGTGGCGCGGGTCGGAAGTGCACGACATGGGGAGGCTGTGATCATAGTTTGACTATGGATCTAACAAATTGTTTTTATTGTAGCAAGCACATGGAAAATGTGTAGAAAAATCAAACTCATTATTTGCATTATCGATTTCTTTGAGTATTTTGTTTTCTGTTTGTTCTTGTTAATTCCCGTAAGTCCAGAGAATTAAGGATGTAAACCAGATCACAATAAACAAACCCCGTAAATTATACTAAATTCGTTATAACGATTTCTTAGATATTATGAAACACAGCTAAATAATATTCAGCTTCCGAGACCAAAAATTGCCAAACTGGCCGAGGTTTCTACTTCTGACATATCTGAACGTTCACAGGGTGATATGCTTCGTTGTTTTAATCCTTTTCTCGCTCGATCTTCTCGAAGATTTTAGTACATGTCTGACCCGCATCAGGAGATCAGTGAATATTTGATTGGTAATGGCGAGTTGACGACCTTGTTTTCAAGCGTGAAAGTAATTTGTGGATAACCTTGGATACCATGAAGATTTTTAACAGTGTGTTCGTAAATATTCGACCCATCGTAAAATGATAGTGTCTCCCACCTTCTCGGCCCACATGAATCAACTACTTTAAACAAAATTTCACCTGCGGCGCATTTCGTGGTATTCTTTGTTTGGCAAAATGGTGTTTCATTGAGTTTAGGATTGAACTTTCCGGGGGTTTAAAACACGTTCAAAGCTAGAACTTGTAAGCTAAATTTTTTTCAGACAAAAATGCAGATTAAAAAAATTTCGCGGCGGTTAATTTAACTTGTTCTGGGTACAGTCGTTGGAAGCTTAGGTTCTTAGCGAAAGCTGCAATGAAAACCCGAATATGTGAATTTAAATATAGTAGAGGTATGCTTATGTGAACAGTTACTTTAATTTGAACAGTGCAGTTTGGGGCTACATGGTAGAAAGAAGATCCAAAATACCTATACAGGTGTTTTCAGATGCCCTTAATTACCTACTTTGGCTAACTGTAGCTTTAAACACAGCAAC
This sequence comes from Branchinecta lindahli, assembly GCA_023053555.1. NCBI lineage: Eukaryota > Metazoa > Arthropoda > Branchiopoda > Anostraca > Branchinectidae > Branchinecta > Branchinecta lindahli. Next base: position 20,793,699 of record JAKZAO010000004.1, read on the forward strand.
TACAGCTAGTGCATGAAAATGGCAAAGTCCACTGTCAACAAACGCTCACGTAAGCATGTTACGATGACTGTATTTGTATATGGAGTTTGCACTCTCAACCTGATGTTATGGCGAGGGGTGTAGTAAGCCGGACATAAGATAGTAAATGTCCAGGTATACAATCATCGGAGTCAGGATGGCCTAGGGCGTTGGTGGCCTACTACACGTGCAGAACTTCACGGGTTCATTATGGATTCCCCTGGTCGATTCACACTATGGTTTGCATACCGAACACACAACAGGTTATCAACCACCCATCATACACTAGGCCTTACAGGCCAGCCCACTCTAAGGAGCTTAACAAAGACTCATAGAAGTGACCTATGGTCCGTAAATAAACAAAAGCTTTTATTAATAGAAATACTCACAAAAGAACAATCTTTAAGTGAAAAGAGTTGTTAGTTGTTACCGGTCGGGCAACCCGGAAAGAAGTGTCTAGAAGAAGGTGACTAACACCGCGTGAGTCACAATTGACCAAAGAGTTATCAAATAATATAGAGTGGCCGCGACAGTATAAAAGATACAAATTACGGAAGGGAGTAACGCTGCCTAGCGGCGGCATAAGGAAAACATACGGAGTGCAACTGGCATCACCGTAACAAGCATACCTCTACTGTATACGAAACTGAAGTATTACAGTTAGTTTTACACCGATTCTATTCTGTGCTAGCGGGAAACGCGTGTTTCATCGGCACATTTTTGAGTCCGTCGGCACAAACTAGACGTCCCCCCCCCCCAAAGGTAAAAGGCTAGTGACGCCCCTGCAGAGGGCAAACAATTTGCAGTTACGCGGGAATTCCTACAACGTCGAGGAAGGTATGTCGAGGAGTGTTCGTCACGGAAACAGGAGTGTGTGCCCCACACTCGCCCCGCAAGTTGAAACTCAGCGGAAATGCCGTTTGGTTTTTTTTTTGCAGCAATTTCAAAAGCCTCAAAATAAGAATAAAACTATATAAAAGTTTACTTCCTTGCCATTCTATACGAGAGGGATCCTCAGATTTATGTAAATCTACTCGGCAAAGCAATTTTATTATTTGGATATTAATTTGCCACTAAATTTGAATTTCCCGCCATATTCAAGGAACAAATATAAAGAAAATCACCTCGAGAGTTGTTTGTCGGATTTGAGCCACAGTGTTAGCCACAAAAACCTTGTTGAACGTGGAAACGCAAATTGTGGACCACACAAACGATGGCGGAAACCCACTTTTTGAGCCGGATCCGAGCCATAGTTATGTGGGATCGCAAAAAAACGCTTATGGTATAGCTTAGCCATACCATACAAGACAGAACATGGTAAAATTATGTGAGCTGACAATTCGTGGCAAACAAATTTAGCAAGAAAGATACGAATTTTTCCATTGACTTAGTGATTGCCACCGTGAAGGATGTTAGTGCCCGAGTTCGTTTATGTATAATATGCCTACGCCACACAACTTGTTTTGCTGACACATCTGAACAGATCACAGATTATAAGACAATCACATGCAAACCCGGCGCTGAAACCTTGGCTGAACGAAGTAGCTATACCAGCCAACTCGGTCCAAACTTGCTCCAAGCTGTTATACATGTATGCCATCCAGTTTGGGATAATATGTGTGTGCAGGGATCAGCGATCAGAAACTGCATCAGCATAAACCTCAGTCCCAAGAATCGTTTTCGCTGAAACAAACGAAAGGCTGTGATTCTCGAAATATACAAATAACGATACAGAAGTAGTAGCTCCGTCGTTATGTTACATGAACTGAAAAAGTGTAGTGCGTATTTGAAGTAAGAAAAAAGTGTGTAACACTGCAGCATTCTCTCAGATGATGGTCTGAGGAAGTAAAGTCAACAGGCGTTTTGGAAAGGCACTGAGATCAGGCTTGCCGGAACCAAGCAGTTGATCAGAGAGGACACATCTTTATGCGAAACGACGAGTGCTTGAAGTGACAAAGCAAGGCGTACCAACGGCCATTTTCCGCTAAATTTTTATCTGCAATATCACAAGACTGCGGTTCTGCAAGCCCCTACGTAAAGAGTCACCAGTAGAGCTCCACCTGTGTTTTCACAATGTCGTTAAGTATAAAATGGCTTCGATACTGGAGGAACAACAGGAAAAAAGTACTACTGTGTTTTTTCCTCGCTTTTTTTGCAGTGAACTTATTAGTTTCTTCTAAAAGCAGTTGCGAGAATCTGCAAGGTGATCAACTCGTGAATAGGAGCGATGATGACCCCTGTCTCATCAAATACATTAGGAGAAATAAAATGGCAAATCCCTCCACGAAACCTTACAAAATGGAATATGACAATATGGACAAAGCTAAGAAGATTTTGGACGACACATCCATGGGAATGAATCACTACTGGTCTGATGCTGTGTACCTCTCGGAAAAGCTCATACCTAAGGTAACAAATCAAATTTTATCCAGTCTGTTTCACTTCACTGGCGTATTTCTTCAATACGGGTATCTTTCGATGTAGAAGCCTACAAGCTGCCAAAGTTAATACAACTCCCAACTACTGCATCCTCAGCTTAGCCACTAAAAATAGTTGTGGCCACTTTGTTCCGTCGACCCTCAAAAGAAGATTGGCGAAACGGAACGTATCCAATAAGACATGACCACATAGGACTATGGTAAATTTTCGAGTCATAAATCGAGGAAATTTTCGAGTCTGTATACTTTCGGAAGGTACCTACCAATCAGGGCCACACAGGTCAACCCAGTTTAATAAAAGTAATACAGAAAAGGCTTTCACCTTGACACTGGAATCATTAGTTTATTCTTGCGTGTTTCTGGGTCTGTCTCTTCTGGGCGAATTTAGTATGACAGCAGTAAAGAAGGTGCAGAAACAACAGCCGCTGGTTACACGCTGCTATCTTCAAAGCTCTAGGTCTAGAACAGATCGCTGGACGCTTCTAGATCGCACCTTTCTTCTTACAGGCTTCGGCTCCGCGTAATTCGAATAATAAGTAATGCGCAAAGGGGGACGGGGAGGAGGTGGACAGGCAGCCTCGGACCGTTTGATCAGTCAATCACGCTCTTCGTCGCTCCGACAGAATATCAAAACAAAAAAATTGTCTAGCGACTGCAATTTTATGTTTGACACCCGTTTACTTCTAGGAGAAGCAAACGAAACGCTTTTTCGAATGTGGCGCCTCTAACGGCGAATTCATGTCGCAAACTTACTTCGCAGAAAGATTTTTGAACTGGACAGGAATACTAGTAGAAGCAGACCCGTTTTACTTTAACCAAATGGTGAAGAAAAATAGAAAATCCACCATGTACGAGCTCTGTGCCAGCACTTCTCCCTTCACCTCTTACGCCTCGTTTCTACACATTGAAACAGGGCTGGCCCGGGGTCCAAACAACACTACCTATCCAGGTAAAGCTCCTACATATTGTTTAGGATGTAGTTGTGTTGTGTGCCAAGGATCCATGATAAGTTTTTCATGAATTCAACTCAACCAATGATTCATGTGTCCTTGAAACGAGTCTAGGCGAAACAAAATCCGGCAACCCCTCTCCCCATGCCACCCCGCCAAATAAAAAATGGTTAGAAGAAACATTAAAGTTATGGCTGGGGGGGGGGGGTCGTTGGTTTTTGGGATCCCAAAACGTAAGTGGAGGGACACATATGACATCGCAAAAGTTGTCCGTCCGTCCGTCTGTAAGCACGATAATTCTCGAAGCGAATGAGATATTTTGATGAAACTTGGTTTGAGGATTCTTTGGGTCAAGGGTAAGGTTGAATTCGTAGATGGGCTCTGTAGCCCTACATTTAGGGGTGGGGGAGGGGGTTCAAATTAAGGGCATCGAAAATATTTTTATACAGCTAATATGATAGTCGATTATGTGGTAAGAAGACATGCTGAACACGATGGTGAAAAACATTTTCTTGCTGGACAAGTAGTTCGTCCGGAATCCGGCAAAAAACGGAAAGTTGTTAAAAGTAAAAGTTTTATTTGAAGTGGATTGAATGTTTGACTAAGGGGTAAGAAGACATGCTGAACACTTCGGTGAAAAGCATTTTCTATCCGGACAACTAGTTCGCCCGGAATCCGGCCAAAACCGGAAAATATAAAAGCAAAAGTTTTATTTGAAGTTGATTAGATGACAGATTTAGGAGAAGAAGAGACGCTGAATCTGTATCTGACGATCATTTTACCCGGACATATAATTCGTCCGGAATCCGGTTGAAACCGGAATTTTTTTGTATAAGTTAAAGTTTTATGTGAAGTTGATTAGATGTTATTTAGAGATAAGGAGATACGCTGAATTCATCTGTAGTCCGCTCGGAATTCGGCCGAAACCGGAAATTTGGTCAGTAGCCTATCGTCAAAATACATCCGGCCAATAGAGTTATATCTGAACTTTGTTTTCTCAGATGATTAGTGTGGCGAAGACTGGATCTGGCGAAGACAAAACTCAATTGTTTAGATCAAATATTCAATTTTTGGAATCATGGTCTTTTTTTTGCCGGAACCTCGTTAAACCAGCCGTATAAACTCCTTCTACGAAAAAGACACAGCCTACTTCCGTAAGGTCGTCCGTCAGCATTAGCTGCGATTTTCAATAACTGAGGCTTCGCTCAAGCTAAAGCGCAACCATCAAGCATGGTTTCTGACATCCACATTCTTCCTAGAGCCATTCACGGTATGGTATACTTCTCAAGATCTGTGGTCGGACTTTGAGTGGACACGTAAGCAACCAACTTAAATGGATAGTTAGAAAAGGCATGCGCTCGAAGCTAGAGATGGCTGAATCTTTGACAAATGACTCAGCGGCAAGAGCCACCAAAGAAGAGCCTCCAGGTTAACTTCTCTTCCAGTCTAACCTTTCAGAACTGATTTTAGTCTAACCCCTGGTTTCACACTGCTGTCTTTTAGACGTCATGATTTTTCCTTTGATTTATGACGCACGACAAAATCACAGAAGTAAAAAGAAACTAAGCTTTTCTGTCAGACCTTGGGCATAAGAACAATGAAACCCTGATGACCTACCTAGGGGATAATCCACTTCCCGGGAACTTTAAGACAAACTTCGAATGTCACCTAGTTCAAATCGGTTTAACTTACGGTGTACTCAAAAGATATTTTGCCTTCAACTATCCTGGGATTACACTATTTTCTTTCAAAAAAGGTAGCACTCGAAGGTGTCCTTGCAGCATTTATTTGGTGCAAAACAACCGATCCTCAAGGCCGGTCATTTAGGATTTTACATTGTAGCCTACAGGAATTCCTAGATATTTCAATTATAAGGAGAAATATATTCTCAACAATTTTTTTTCTTTTCTAGCAATTTTTCCAGGAAACAGTCATATCCTTGAAAGGGGTAAAACCGTAGACGTTAATCTCAACTACACAGGATCAGCCCACTTCATCGAAGTCTTCTGCGTACCGGTTTACACCATGCTCCTGGCTGCGAATCAAACCTCCTTGGACGTATTCTTCTTAGATATAGAAGGTCCAGAACTAGAGGTTCTTCAGACCCTTCCCTTTGAGAAGTTGGACATATCCATATTTGTGGTGGAGCACAATAGTGTTCCAGGAAAGATGGACAAATTAGAAAAATTCTTTGAAGAAAAGGATTACGTACTGATAGACTTTTCACCCATTGATACAATGTTTATTAGGAAGGAGTATCTACCACCTACGGTGAACATGGATATGAAACTGGTGAGGAAAGAGAAAAGGAAATGGTACGATTTAAAGCCAATCCGGAACTGACCTCAATTGTTCACGGTTTTTGGCTCAAACGCGTAGAAACAGTGGAAACTCGCTAAAACCGTGCTTGCAAGTCTCAACAGTTCATATACGGGACTTTAAAAAAAATTTCACGACAGGATGAGTAGCCAGATTGAACATGAGTCAGAGCCCACAGGAAAGGTTGAAACAGTACTGCCGTAGTCCGACATTTGATGAGTGACTGACTTTTCTTAGTGAGTTCAGTTCTCTCGATTCAGTGATCTCTCGCCATTTATGTGAGTGCATAATTTAATAAAGAACACAACTAAATTCGATTGTCCTATTCAAATCTGCTCTCTACACTTAAGTTGGCGCTGACTCAACGTTGTATCTGGGTCTGGAACTGAAAGCAAATTTGTCCTATTTAACCAACAAAAATAAAAGTTGATCAGCTGCACGATTAAAAGATGCTTTTTCGAATGTGGCGCCTCTAACGGCGAATTCATGTCGCAAACTTACTTCGCAGAAAGATTTTTGAACTGGACAGGAATACTAGTAGAAGCAGACCCGTTTTACTTTAACCAAATGGTGAAGAAAAATAGAAAATCCACCATGTACGAGCTCTGTGCCAGCACTTTTCCCTTCACCTCTTACGCCTCGTTTCTACACATTGAAACAGGGCTGGCCCGGGGTCCAAACAACACTACCTATCCAGGTAAAGCTCCTACATATTGTTTAGGATGTAGTTGTGTTGTGTGCCAAGGATCCATGATAAGTTTTTCATGAATTCAACTCAACCAATGATTCATGTGTCCTTGAAACGAGTCTAGGCGAAACAAAATCCGGCAACCCCTCTCCCCATGCCACCCCGCCAAATAAAAAATGATTAGAAGAAACATTAAAGTTATGGCTGGGGGGGGGGGGGGGTCGTTGGTTTTTGGGATCCCAAAACGTAAGTGGAGGGACACATATGACATCGCAAAAGTTGTCCGTCCGTCCGTCTGTCCGTCCGTCTGTAAGCACGATAATTCTCGAAGCGAATGAGATATTTTGATGAAACTTGGTTTGAGGATTCTTTGGGTCAAGGGTAAGGTTGAATTCGTAGATGGGCTCTGTAGCCCTACATTTAGGGGTGGGGGAGGGGGTTCAAATTAAGGGCATCGAAAATATTTTTATACAGCTAATATGATAGTCGATTATGTGGTAAGAAGACATGCTGAACACGATGGTGAAAAACATTTTCTTGCTGGACAAGTAGTTCGTCCGGAATCCGGCAAAAAACGGAAAGTTGTTAAAAGTAAAAGTTTTATTTGAAGTGGATTGAATGTTTGACTAAGGGGTAAGAAGACATGCTGAACACTTCGGTGAAAAGCATTTTCTATCCGGACAACTAGTTCGCCCGGAATCCGGCCAAAACCGGAAAATATAAAAGCAAAAGTTTTATTTGAAGTTGATTAGATGACAGATTTAGGAGAAGAAGAGACGCTGAATCTGTATCTGACGATCATTTTACCCGGACATATAATTCGTCCGGAATCCGGTTGAAACCGGAATTTTTTTGTATAAGTTAAAGTTTTATGTGAAGTTGATTAGATGTTATTTAGAGATAAGGAGATACGCTGAATTCATCTGTAGTCCGCTCGGAATTCGGCCGAAACCGGAAATTTGGTCAGTAGCCTATCGTCAAAATACATCCGGCCAATAGAGTTATATCTGAACTTTGTTTTCTCAGATGATTAGTGTGGCGAAGACTGGATCTGGCGAAGACAAAACTCAATTGTTTAGATCAAATATTCAATTTTTGGAATCATGGTCTTTTTTTTGCCGGAACCTCGTTAAACCAGCCGTATAAACTCCTTCTACGAAAAAGACACAGCCTACTTCCGTAAGGTCGTCCGTCAGCATTAGCTGCGATTTTCAATAACTGAGGCTTCGCTCAAGCTAAAGCGCAACCATCAAGCATGGTTTCTGACATCCACATTCTTCCTATAGCCATTCACGGTATGGTATACTTCTCAAGATCTGTGGTCGGACTTTGAGTGGACACGTAAGCAACCAACTTAAATGGATAGTTAGAAAAGGCATGCGCTCGAAGCTAGAGATGGCTGAATCTTTGACAAATGACTCAGCGGCAAGAGCCACCAAAGAAGAGCCTCCAGGTTAACTTCTCTTACAGTCTAACCTTTCAGAACTGATTTTAGTCTAACCCCTGGTTTCACACTGCTGTCTTTTAGACGTCATGATTTTTCCTTTGATTTATGACGCACGACAAAATCACAGAAGTAAAAAGAAACTAAGCTTTTCTGTCAGACCTTGGGCATAAGAACAATGAAACCCTGATGACCTACCTAGGGGATAATCCACTTCCCGGGAACTTTAAGACAAACTTCGAATGTCACCTAGTTCAAATCGGTTTAACTTACGGTGTACTCAAAAGATATTTTGCCTTCAACTATCCTGGGATTACACTATTTTCTTTCAAAAAAGGTAGCACTCGAAGGTGTCCTTGCAGCATTTATTTGGTGCAAAACAACCGATCCTCAAGGCCGGTCATTTAGGATTTTACATTGTAGCCTACAGGAATTCCTAGATATTTCAATTATAAGGAGAAATATATTCTCAACAATTTTTTTTCTTTTCTAGCAATTTTTCCAGGAAACCCTTGAAAGGGGTAAAACCGTAGACGTTAATCTCAACTACACAGGATCAGCCCACTTCATCGAAGTCTTCTGCGTACCGGTTTACACCATGCTCCTGGCTGCGAATCAAACCTCCTTGGACGTATTCTTCTTAGATATAGAAGGTCCAGAACTAGAGGTTCTTCAGACCCTTCCCTTTGAGAAGTTGGACATATCCATATTTGTGGTGGAGCACAATAGTGTTCCAGGAAAGATGGACAAATTAGAAAAATTCTTTGAAGAAAAGGATTACGTACTGATAGACTTTTCACCCATTGATACAATGTTTATTAGGAAGGAGTATCTACCACCTACGGTGAACATGGATATGAAACTGGTGAGGAAAGAGAAAAGGAAATGGTACGATTTAAAGCCAATCCGGAACTGACCTCAATTGTTCACGGTTTTTGGCTCAAACGCGTAGAAACAGTGGAAACTCGCTAAAACCGTGCTTGCAAGTCTCAACAGTTCATATACGGGACTTTAAAAAAAATTTCACGACAGGATGAGTAGCCAGATTGAACATGAGTCAGAGCCCACAGGAAAGGTTGAAACAGTACTGCCGTAGTCCGACATTTGATGAGTGACTGACTTTTCTTAGTGAGTTCAGTTCTCTCGATTCAGTGATCTCTCGCCATTTATGTGAGTGCATAATTTAATAAAGAACACAACTAAATTCGATTGTCCTATTCAAATCTGCTCTCTACACTTAAGTTGGCGCTGACTCAACGTTGTATCTGGGTCTGGAACTGAAAGCAAATTTGTCCTATTTAACCAACAAAAATAAAAGTTGATCAGCTGCACGATTAAAAGATGCCAGAAGACTCACGGCCGAAGTTCGCCTACGAAGCTACATACAAATTGATTGTTCCGCGAAATGGTCAATTTTCAGTGACAATTCCGGATCTAGAGTGGGCCTACCACCGAAGAATCGCAGTCAGTCCGTCTAATTACCTAGACGAAGCAGAAAAGTAACTTCTTGTCAGGACGACCAACACATTTCCACGACCCTAGTTTCTCGACTTTCATCATGAATTCTAAACTGATGATGGGAGCCGAAATTCTTGCAGGAATTTCATTCCTCGACCCCCGCCATGGTCATCCAACAACTAGCCGGATGTTGGGGAAAACTTCAGTCTATAGTTGAAAATAGGCTGAGTCTGTTAAGTTAGACTTCAACCAACAGCATTGACCATAACATGTACAGACTTGGCCATCTAGGACTCCTGCTCAACTTTTCCATAATATTCACGAAGAAAATTATGTAAATTTCGGATGCTTTGTACACATATTAAAGCCTGGAATGGTTAACCATCTGGACATGCCTCTGAATTTTGAAGGCAATCCCGATTTAACCACTCAAGGCTAATTCCAAGGCTGAAGCCCTACTTCCCATCCATGTCCGCTATCAGCATAGTTTCGTTCCATCGTTCGCACATTTGCTTAACTCTTGACAAAATTGAATTCTTTGTTGTAGTCGTTATAGTTGTATTAGTTTTTAGCATGCAAGCACCATTCATCGGCTAGTACTTCTGAGGTTAATAGATTCGTTCATTCATTCATATCCTTCAACTAACTGACGCGATCGGCATACAATCTTGTGATATTTATTTCCAATTTGTGAAGGAGCGCAATATTACTTTTGATTCTGGCACGCTCAATAACTTTGTATATTTTGACTTCTTCATCGTAAGAACCAGATCAGGGGATTTTAGTCTTTCCGTTTCCATGGTAAACTCTTAATCGGTTTTTGCACTCTCGATATAAACTGAACTCAGGGTCTTTCTCCCAAACTGTGCTTAGTTGCTTGTTCCAGGGACAGTCCAAACTGTGAAAAAGCTCGGGATAGTCTAGACCCAGTAAAGTGAAAACGTCCTGGTCCGCAATAAGAGCCTGCATTTCATACTTGTTGTGTAATCGAATCGAAGCCTCTTCTGTCAAGTAATTGGCATATCTTCGATCCGTCCTTAATTTCTTGAGGTCCATCACCATCAAGCCGACATTGAACCCCTGAAAAGAACAAGAACATGAGAAGTCTCCGACAGAATATTAGTCTTGGACTTTCTCATCTGACACAATACACGGTCGCAGTGTTCTTTTTTCCTGCAATGTTAGCTGTCGGATCGGATGAAAAATTCGGCCGGGATCCGGTAGAAAAAAGGACTGTTCGGGTTCCGTCGCCTGGGCAACGTACGGACTGTTATTTTTTAGTTTTCGGTTCATGAACGTTCATTCAGCCCAAGATGAACCGCCTAAACTGCAAGCATGAACCGAAATTTGACAGTGCAAAGGATACATTTATTAGAGCTATATTTCAGCTCTTCTTGGCAAGGGTCATCTTCTGGCTCAAGCCACTCATACTGGAAAATAAACTTGTGATGTTCAACTTGTCATGATCCTGTCATGTCCAACTTGTCAAGAACTTGTCATTGCCAAGCTCATTTTCCAGCTTGAGTGGCTTTAGTCTGAAGAAGACCTTTGTCAAGATTCATCTGCCGTATCCGTTTTGCACTCTCAAATTTCGGTTCATGCTTGCAGTTTAGGCACGATCAGGAGAAAAGGAAAAAACAAAAACAAAAACGACCTGACCGATGTTGTGATGTAACTGGTGTAAGTTAGGCTGTGGCTTTCTAGTGGCAATCAAGAAACAGTAGATATGCTGTTCTGTCTTTGTCTCACTTGTCAATAATTCTACTGGAGTCAGGCAAAACCATCACAGGCTCATGTTTCAAGGGGTCGAAATCTGCAAACTACGAACGAAATCGTAAATACGATGAAAACAAACGCCAGCTTGAAGATCCACCACCATTTTTGGTATTTTTCTCATTGCTTCTCCCGCTTTTCTCCTACGATGCTCCCATTGTTTTTTATAAGAATGGGTGCGTTTCAAAGAAACTGATCAATTCATTTCGTCGCTGGTGACCGATCCACATACCACTATGACGTAAGAAATTACCTGGTGTCCTCCACCATATTATCCAACATTTGATTCTGGGTGCCTTAATCTATATTTCTTGAAGAAGTCCCTATAAGAACTTACCTGGTATCCTCCACCATATTTTCCAACATTTGATTCTGGGTGCCTTAATCTATACTTCTTGAAGACATCCCTGTAGTGGGGGGTCAACTCCGGGGCGACTCCAATCGCCCTGCTTTCAGTCATGACGAGGAACTCTTTCAGAAGATCACGAATGTCCACACGGAATTCCATATCAATATCCAGCGAGATGACTCGGTCGTAGTTAGGGAAGATCTTGTGATACAGAGGCCGTATGTACAGATGGGATGACTGGTACTGCGGGGATATGTTCGGGTGCGAGTAGTGCCGCCTGAGAAGGTCTATTTCTTTTCTGTAGTCTCCGAAGATCTCTTCCAGTGCAAAAAACTTCAAATCCGCCTGGAAACAAATGTCTAAGTTTTTCGACCAGTTCAAAAGTTTATTAGACCCTATGAGTCAAAGTCACGATCAAAGTGGCCCTTAGTTCGGCGCAGGTCCAAGCTGGCTACTCTCGGTCAGCATAAGCTCGACAGTGACGCGAATTCGCCTTCTATGGGCACCCAGGGGCGTCCCGACGGGGGATGTCGGGGGGGTGCTGCACCCCCCCCCCCCCCCAGAAGGCTTGGGAAAAAAAAATCCGGTAAATTTTGACTGGTGCGGCGAAGCCGCGCCAGTTAAAGTTTTTTAAATTCACCTGAACTTGATTTTTAGTGAATTTACCGGATCATTGCTCGGGGAACCTATCGGAATTTCGCTCAGGGAATCTACCGAAATCTTGCTGAAGGAATCTACCGGAACTTGTCTCAGGGAATTTACTGGAGGCTGGATCAGGGGATCTACCGGATTTCTACCCACGGAATCTACCAGGATTTTTGAACGGATCATTGCTCAGGGAACCTACCGGAATTTTGCTTAGGCAATCTACTGAAATCTTGCTGAAGGAATCTACCGGAACTTGTCTCAGGGAATTTACTGGAGGCTGAATCAGGAGATCTACCGGACCTTGACCCACGGAGTCTACTGGAATTTCTGAGCGTACTGGATCATTGCTCACGGAACCTACCGGAATTTTGCTCAGGGAATCTACCCAAATGTTGCACAAGGAATCTACCGGAACTTGTCTAAGGGAATTTACTGGAGGCTGGATCAAGGAATCTGCCGGAATTTGCTCCACGGAATCTACCCGAAGTTGGCCCAGGGAATCTACCAGAAGTTGGCTGCTAACCGGATAAGTGTAAACTCACAGCTTGCCAAGATGACCCTGGCACTCAACTTAGCAGAGTGATTCTTGCAGACAGACAACACAGCGTATCGTTCATCGGGTGATTCCAGTAATCTCCTAAGCTTATGTAACTTTCAAGAATTAGGCAACCTACTGAAATTTTCATCATTCCCAGCTACACATACTGTTCCAGGAATAATATCACAGTACCGTCTACTCTAGTTTCGACAGCTTTCTCGATTCCTTTCCGGCGATAAGCCGAGACGATAAACGAGTTAGCCTTGTTCCGGCATGATCTGGAAAATAACCAGGACAGCCTCGAAACAAACCAAAAATTTGAAGATATATTCGAAGTCTTTCCTGAGTAGAAAGATGTCTTACCACTAAAATGGAAAGCGTTCTTGTCGGCTAAGACAATTCCTGTTACCTCATTAAAAGGGGAAAGAAAGAGAGATTCTCCGCGTCTGGATGATTTTTTTTTTGTCATGCAAGCAGCGCACACTCCGAACGTTATTACCAGAGCGGTATATTCAAATATCAGATTTGAAAATAAGCTGCCTTTTCAGTTAAACTTTAACGAACTTATTTTGTTGTTGTTTGTAACACGCAGTCGAAGTCAGAACACAACAATATTCTAGAGTTTCTGCAGAGGTTCACTACGGAGAATTTCCGGAAAAAAACTAAAAAATTCCGGTAAAACTTGGAAAAATTCCGGTAAATTTCTGGAGCTGCACCCCCCCCCCTATCAGGAAGGTGTCAGGACGCCCCTGTGGGCACCTATCTTAAAACGGTAACATTCGTAGCGCTGAACTTCCTAGAGGCAGCGGCACACAATACTTGCACCGAAACTAATCTAACAGACAAGAATAAAGCTGCTCTTACCTTGACCTTCCTTCGCGCTGCTTCATGCAATAGCGGTTCGATCTGAGATCGAAAAATTTCTTCATCTTTGTAAAAGGTCAGAATGTTCACATTTAATGATATATTTCTAGTTTGGCTCAAAATGCTACCCAGCAAAGACTCAAGCTGGAGCACAATGGAAATATCTGTCCCATTCTTTTCCGGAAAAAAACAAATGATCACCAACTCTACAACTGAGTTCAACAGTTCCTTTTCATATATTTCCTCCAGCGTTTCGACATTTAATATATCTTCTTCACTGTTTACATGAGTTATAGCAACAGGTGTTTGCATAGGTAAGTCACTCATTCTGAGGGTCTCCCGGGGTTCTTTGTTTACTCGATAAAACGTCATATATGTCCAAGCCACAAGAAATACCAAAACAACCAAAGTTAAAACCACAGGTTTCAGAAAGTTCCTAAAACAGATTGTGATAGCGCGCTTCATCAACTGCACTATACCTGACACCAGCCTGACACATATATTTTATTGCAATTTTAGCAAACTTTTATTATGCTATTTGTTCCAACTGAAAATATCCAATCTCAGCGAAGCACCGTAAGTTCAAAATAAAAACGAGACACTGTTGTTCGGATAAACGAGTCGAAGGTATATTCGACAAACCAGTCTTGCAAGATTTCAAAATGGTCCGACCCTAGCTTAGTATTCAAATTCGAATTACCTACGCTCAGAGACAAACAACAACGGCTAGAAACCAAGCATTTAAAGTCCCTATACAAACATTGACTTCTAACTCCCAATCTAATCTCCAGTTTTTACTTCACTCAAATCCGTCACCTTAATGGTAAGACAAGATTTCAGGTATCATACATTCCTGTCAATAGCAAACCATTTCGATGAAGACAGAAAACAATAACAAAAGAAGACACCCAAAATCTTAGCAAGCATTAACTGTTTTCAAGTGTAAGTCTAATGATCGCAAATATGCCATTGCTAATTATTCAAATGCGATTTTACCAATCATAGACGGAATTTAAACAAACCCGAAATCAGTTAACCGCTCGAAATGAGTGACAAACGATGAGCAAAGGGGTTAGACTCTCTGCAATCAACAACTAAAGGTAGCAAAGGTAGTTTTTCCATAACAGCCTGTTATGATACCTTTGGTGGAAGGGAAAGTTAAAGATTTCAGGACTTTCGGCAGAAACAGCGTATTTTGAGACCGTCTAAGACCAAGGTTACGAACATACGAGTTCATCTTCTAATTTCCCAAACCTTCCGAAACATCGTCTTCGACTTTGTCTTCAGAAGCACAGAACAGATTAGGGATAATGCATGGACGTTGTGAGGACGCACCACCATAAGGGATAATACATGGAAGTAGAGGCGTACCATCATAAGGATACCGCATGGACGTACCACCGCAAGCATATAGCTCATGGCCATTGTGCGGACGTACCCGCATAATACCAGTAGCTTACGAGAACAGGAGTGTATGCTGAAATTGCAGGCAATTGTTGTAGAACCCTCAGTCCTTGTTAGCTACAGCTAATTACACTAACATTTAGTTCCTTTTTTATTAATCTGCAAAAACGCTACTAGAGCAGACCAACAACGTTGACGAACAAGTTGGCCACAGAGATGTCAGTTGGTTGCCAGAGCGCAATGTAGATCTATAAATCATGCGCTAAACAGACTGTTGACCAACATCGATTCACCGCTGAACCACTATACAACACGCTATATATCTGTCTCAACAAGACCAAAGGTCTCGATGGGATCCCAAAGGTGAATACTTACCGGTCTTCTTCTTCCTGACAATCGTTGTCTTGCAGATTTTCTGTCTTCGTCAGATCACGTAAACATGTTTGTTTGTCCCATCCCAAGGTCAGATTACCCAGATTGTGGGTAAGATTACGACCATTCCATTGCTAGTTGGCCCAGTCCCACAAGCAGTAGAATCAGTAGGCTACCTACGAAAATTATCTTAAGCGGATCTAAACCACACACTTGCCATATGTCACAAGAGGAAAAGTAAATCCATCACGAAATGCTGCTCGGAACAAAACCGTAAGTGTTTCCTACGTTTCTTTCTGTAAATACAAAGTGAACTGACAATCCTCTAGGAGATCTATTGTTTTTTCTCTTTCTGGGTGGAGCCAAGCTGAGAATAGGCTACCCCAAAAACTTCTGAGCGCCAGTTCTGTACCCGGAACTCTCAAGTCCGTGAGACGTGTGCACACCAGCCACCCCTATGCCGTTTGTGTGCATGAACTCGCAGCTGTAACCATAACAACGTACTTGAACAACGAGTACGGTATCGCAACCGAATAAATCCAGGAAGGATCAACCAATACCGTTCCAGCGGCGTGCGTCACCTGCCATCTGACGACCGCCTGGAAAAACCTCCATTTACCGAGTTTAGCCGACAGATACCTCTTCTGTGACCTCACTGAAATGTGAAGACTAATCAGCCAGTCTCGTGACGATACCAAACGGAGATACTTCGATACTAATACTTCGACCATAACTGTCCACAACAGACGTAGGGCGTAGAGGATACTCTTCGAAAACCAAAGTATTAATTATTTTAGACTATTTGTTGCAGTTGACAGGTTTAAACGGATACATCAGCTAATTTTGTGATCCCAGATTCGATTTTCTAGCTTCAGCCTGAAGAGGGCCCTTGCCAAGAAGGGCTGAAATATCTCTAAATAAGATCAGCTGACGTATCCATTTAACGCACTCAGGGGCTGATAAATATTTAAAGGAACAGAAAACTTGACTCAAACTTGACACGGGAAGCTAGCTAACATATCAAGAAGGTACCCTGAGTCGATATTGAGAGTAAGAAAAAATCTCGTTACGACCATTGCAGTTTCCCGGCAGTTTCCGAGAATTCGACTTTGAGCAAAAGGTTTGCAAAAAGCAAAAGGTTTGTGTGCCGCGACTAGGAATCGAACCCCGGCCGCCTAGTCGGGAGGTCGTTACTCTGTAGTCTACATGTAAAAAGGCGAACTTTTACAGTACATGAGTGCATAATTACAGTGCATAAGGGGCAAGGGCCTGCCAGCTAGCTTTGGGAACACTAAGGAGGGCGTTCGAGACAGTTCGAGATGACAAAGAAGGGGGGGCCTGTCGACAATAAGACCCTGTATATTTATCCAAGCCCCCCGTTGCGATTCGATGGCCGAAAGTTGCGTAGTCAAGTTTACTGTTCCTTTAATGGTTATGTTCTGGCCTACTATCAGTAGTAACCACTGGGTTGTCCCCGGGTTGACAGCCCAAGCTCTACAAGGCTGGAAAAGAGAAGGGTTACTTTCGAGGTGGGAAATCCCGCTTAATACTACGATTATTTCAACATTATTCTCTCTTTGTTAAAATTGAACATTTAAGTAAATAATCATCTCTACACACTCCACAACAGTCAAGCACAAATCCTCAATTTTTGGGCATGGTGCCCCAACGTCAGGGCATGCCCCAAGGTATGGGCATGGTACTAGCATGGCACCCCCATGATATTTGGTTGAACTGAGATTGATTACATACCTAAATAGGGCCTTCTTCCTCTCCTAGACCACAAGATACTTGATCTTATGTTCTATCTAACCTCTTTTTCCAATTTTAAAAATATTAGAGAGCTTCCAAGAAATGAATGAATTCCCCTTTTTCCCTTGAAATGGATAGGTAAACCATGGTAAACCAATAGGAAAAAGTGGTCTTCATTAAAGGCTAAATTTCTTGGAAGTTCTCTAATATTTTTAAAATTGGAAAAAGAGGTTAGATAGAACATAAGATCAAGTATCTTGTGGTCTAGGAGAGGAAGAAGGCCCTATTTAGGTATGTAATCAATCTCAGTTCA
The DNA here is from genome assembly GCA_023053555.1 of Branchinecta lindahli. Classification (NCBI taxonomy): domain Eukaryota; kingdom Metazoa; phylum Arthropoda; class Branchiopoda; order Anostraca; family Branchinectidae; genus Branchinecta; species Branchinecta lindahli. Next base: position 20,811,027 of record JAKZAO010000004.1, read on the forward strand.
ACCAAATATCATGGGGGTGCCATGCTAGTACCATGCCATGCTCCAGGGCATGGTGCCCCAACGTATGGGCACCATGCCCATACCTTGGGGCATGCCCTGACGTTGGGGCACCATGCCCAAAAATTGAGGATTTGTGCATGACTGCTCCACAACCTACAACAGCCAATACATCAAATGAGAAATTCAATAATTAATAGTTTTCGATTTTAGCTCTGACATCGTCTGGAAAAATTTCTTCCAGGGCAAATTCTACAAATAGACTATCACTACAGTAGTAATGATTTCAAACAGGTATAGTGTATTCTGAGGCAGTGTGAAAAGCTCCCTGCCCTTCAAATGCTGACACTCCTCTTACAAGATTACTTTCGCCATTTTTTCAATTCCTGCATTGACATGTGAATATTCAGCGTTGTCCGTTTTCGAATGACATGTGCAGCGCCACCTACAGCGGCACCTACACAACCTCAGCTGCGGACCAAAATAGGTGGCACTGCTACTGGATAATATTAAACAATGGCTATAAACGGAATTTCAGGTACGATCTTCGTCAGCAATATTACCCAATATACCCTATTTAGGCATCCTTGGCCAGGGGCCTCGTCAAGCTGTTGCTGGACTCAAAGAAACGATCCACCTGGAATCATAAGTTGAATTACAGGTTAGTTTCTTCCAGTTCAGCAACAGCATGACGAGCAGAGGTATTACTTACCGACTGGCCGGCAACAAAGGGAGAGGGGCTGACTAACATCGTAGCTAACTTTCTGTTTATAGCCATTTTTAATATATGTTTCCCAAGCAGAGTCAGCTGATACGCCAGTGGATTTGGGGTCTGCTGAGTCAGTAAGCAGCTAACATCCTAATGCAAACTCAATCCAACCACCTACATGTAATCTAGGCATACAGTACTAGCTGTAGTGACCTTCAATATTGGCTAGTTTCGCTTTCATGTGATGAAGGAGGAGGATGGGTGGATGCCTAAGCCCTAACCTTGGATAGGCTACTCTATCCCAGTAAAATAATGACGATTTGAGTGAATCTCAAAAATCAGCTAATCACACTTCCTTTATGGTGGAGTAGGTCAGGTTTAGGGTATTAAAGGTATCCAGCATTTGGCATAGGCCTAGGTTATCTAGTGTTATGCATAGGATAGATCAGAGAGCAGGGGCGTCGCTAGCCAAAACTCGAGGGGGGGGGGGTGGCTGGGCACCTGCCGGCGCCTTGCCGCCCGTTTCAGCTTTTCGTCGCAAATGTAGCCTATTGACACAACTCGTGATACTTGAAGCGTCGAAGACTGAAATGCCTAGTCGTATCTGCGAGCTCAATGACGGTTTGAACGGCAGTCCGGTAGGATTAGAACGTCTTTTTCGAATACCAAACGAAAGTAAGGGCCATTCTGCCCGTCTGTCTTTGTTCACGACAAATCCAGAAAAAAGTGACACATTTAGCTGGAAGTTGGTAATGTGACCCTTTCTGACCCTTTCCGAAAAAGAACTACTGATCATCCAGGAAAAAAAAACTTGAAACAGGGCAGACAATATGTTCTCAATTTACAGTTAAAAAACAAAATAAAAATCAAACAATGCGTTGTTCAGGCCTGTCATTGCATCTTCCTTCGTTGCTGACTCACAAAGCCCATTTACTGTTATGTGACGCACTGGAGGAAAATTCTTTTCACCGAATTCTTTTCTGTTAAAACACAAAGCACCTTTGCATGAAACTAACAAATTCTTGAAAATATACGCCACAAGCAAAATCAGCCTGAATTTTGTTGAATCGAGAGATGTTGGTACGTAACACATCGTGTCGGTTTAGAAAAGTCTTCGAAATCCTGAACTACCTTTACTGACCTTTTCCGGGCGCACTGCCAGCGCCCAGTTTAGCTGAATTGTTATGGTCGGGTGCTCTGCGAGCGCCCAGATTAGCTCAAAAGTGTTGGTCGTTTTAGCTTTTTTCTTTCTTCAAGGGGTGGTGGTACCCCCCCCCCCACACCCCCCCATAGCGACGCCCCTGTAGAGAGACACTAGATAAATCACATACAGCATAGGATCTATGCATAGGATAGATCAGAGAGATGCTAGATATATCTATGTACCCTTTGTCATAGGATATAAAAAATCAGGGGTTTGTGGCAGACCGATTCAGAGACAGAGGCAAGCAATGTGCTTTTCTTTTGTAGAATAACAATTATCAGATGATTGCTTAAAGGAACAGAAAACTTGACTCAAACTTGACTCGGGGAGCTAGCTAACATATCAAGAATGTACCCTGAGTCGATGTTGAGAGTAAGAAAAATTCTCGTTACGACCATTGCAGTTTCCGAGAATTCGACTTTGAGCAAAAGGTTTGCAAAAGCAAAAGGTTTGTGTGCCGCGATTAGGAATCGAACCCCGGCCGTCTAGTCGGGGAGGTCGTTTCTGTGTGGTCTACATGTAAAAAGGCGAACTTTTACAGTACATAAGTGCATAATTACAGTGCATAAGGGGCAAGGGCCTGCCAGCTAGCTTTTGGAACACTAAGGAGGAGGTTCGAAACGGTTCGAGATAACAAAGAAGGGGGGGCCTGTCGTCAATAAGACCCTGTATATTTATCTAAGCCCCCCCCCGGGCGATTCGATGGCCGAAAGTTGCGTAGTCAAGTTTACTGTTCCTTTAAGTTACCAGGCACGACAACCCAGTCATGGACACTAGCTCAATTTTGGGGTACTGATACCCCATATGAGGGGTACTACCTCGCCTAGGAAAACGATAGAGTGCTCTGGCGTTGTTGTTTTCATCTCGATCATCAACTCGCCACGCCACTTTGTTTTTATTTTGAAAAACACGTAAAGGATTGTCTTTGATTTCTCTAATTGATGGTGGTATTTACAGGCCTATCGAGCCCGTATTTAGTGTGTAACGATAGAAATTGTGCTTTTTCATGTGTGCACTGTATGCTGAAATCAGGCTGAAATCCATGCACCATGCATGAATTTCAAGGTACAGTGCTCAAACGTCTAGCACTCAGGCATGGTGCTAGACGTTTGAGCACCGTGACTGAAAAAGGGCTACTAGACTGGTAGTACCCCTCATATGGGGTATCAGTACTGTATCAGTACCCCAAAATTGAGCTAGTGTCCATGACTGCGACAACCAGCCAACACTCTGTCAACATTAGGTGCATACCATAAGCTGAAGTTAGACCAAGTTCGACCTTACCTGTTTTTCACACCACCTTTGCCCAATAAAGGCACATTAAAGAAATGTCTCTTCTTTCTCCTCTTCATACCACACCTTTGATATTTTTTAAATTGCCCGCCTGCCTGCTCTGCTATAAGCTCACTGACGCCATCTACTACAAAGCCAAACAAAGAAGGGTATTCTTTGGGGGCTAAGATGGCGAAAGAAACAACAATTCGATTCGCTTATGTTATCACAAAAATAAGTTTAACAAAAATACAACAATTTCCGGAGATCTCTCTGATGTTTATTCCTTGCTGTCTTTGTCATTATCGAAGTAATCAGCGCTAGAACAAAAAAGATATTTAGACACAAGAAGTCGCTCGATGTGGCCTTCGTTTAAATAGTTGAAGATCCTTTCTTTTTGAAAGTGCCAGTTGTTGGGTCTTACGTCGAACATAAGTTAATTATTCTTCCGGGGTATTTCTCCTTTGTATTAAAACAAAAAATCAGTGTTACCCAAACAACTGTTTTTTCTTGACCACCGTCGTTTGGCATTTCTGTCACAACTCGTATTTCTTTTTCTCTCAATAAACCATTTCTTGTCTTTACTGTTCATTTGCCTCCGACATTTGTAAACCTCTAGGTAATGAATTGATTTCCTGCAAGAACTGGTTACCGACCATACATTTGACTTCTCCGTCATGTATTGGGCGACAAGAAGAAGGTCGAAAGGGTGATCGAGTTCCCCGTAAGAGACATTTTGATGTGTATAGCCTAAATGAACGGTACTGACACCAAAAGCATTCTGTTATCGCACTTCTAGCGTTGGCAGATAACTGAACTGAGCTCCCTCAGGACCGGAGCACAACATAGTTGCGCCTCTTGTTTATGTACATAAAGGCTATGCTTAACTCAAACTGCCAAATGTCATATAATACTAGAGAACCACGAACTAACAAGACGGAATGAAGAAGTCGGATCAAGCTCCAACGTAAGCCCTAAAAAGGATTGTACATCGACTAAATGACATCACATGCTACAGAACCATGCACTCATAAGACGGAATCATACAAGTCAGTTTTAAGCACCGACGTAAGCCATTCCCTCCAAACTAAAAGGAGGTGCATGCAGTCGTACTTATCCCCTACCGAAACAATATAAATCCTTTTCGCACTTGATCATCGTAGTACCCGGATTTTCTTTCGTTTATCTCTCCGAACACAATGCAATCCGCAAACCTGACGATCACTCTCATGACGTTCTTCAGGCCCAACCGAGGGCCCAACTAGGCAAACTGCAAACATTTTGTGTTGTTCGGTTGATTTTTTTTCTTTATGTAAGTTTTTTTTTACTCCGCTGTCGCTGCTGACATTTTTCTGTTAACAAATAAATTCATATATATAATGCAAAATAGTTATTTTCGTAAAACTCTGCGCGGTTTTTACGCTTTAGATTCATTCACACTCCTCGTAAAATCATTCTTACTTCTACCGGCGATTGTACTTACCATTCAGGAACATTTTCTGGTAGATCGCAGATCCTCTTTTCTTCGCTGAAAACCCTTCCATCTTCGCAGGCCAACTGGCGTGGGGCATTCCCGTTCAAGCAAATGTAAAATTTGTTGCATTCGGCATGGGGGTATTTAGGGTGGGACTCTGATAATCCCAAGGAGTTCAGCTGGGGCTCGGAAGGGCATTCGAAGCCATCAGCAAGCTCTGGAATTAATTGTAAATTAGCGATGCGACTTACAGGCAAAGACTGAAGGAGAGTTTTCGGGAGCTAAAAAAGAAAAGCAGAAATACTCTATATGACCAGGGACCCATACATTTCCTGTAATGACTCGCCATTCAGGGGGCTTGTCATTCCCTATGCTTCTATGTTGCTTTGTTGCCCGAACCTCTCCTAGTTTGCAAAAATTCCGCTTGAGCGTTCTTAGTTGCCTCACTGGACGTGAGGCCAAAGAGACTCCTCCCTCAAGGCGCCAGCAGCCAATCCCAAATTTTGTCTATTTGGATATTCGCGTATTCTATCCCCGTGGGTATTTCTCGAACTATCAGACGTTCGGTCAAGAGCGCATCAGAAATCTCTTATTGACAAGCCCTCTGAATGGCGAGTCATTACAGGAAATTTATGGGTCCCTGATATGACTAAGTCCTAAACACGCCAGTGAACCTTGGCGTTCTTTGGGGACAGCTGTGGTGACGCTTCCGGCTCTTCTGCTAGGTACACGGCGATTCTTCATCATCACGTAGAGTTAGTCATCAAGAGTATAACTTTCTATTGGTTTTCGATTTTCTAGGCTCAGTTGCCACGCGTTCCGTAGCGCTTTCCGTTGTGGAAATAGTTTCTCAGTTTCTGGGGACATTTCCACAAGGCTACTGGAAAGCTCCACAGAAATTTTATTGCTCTAGCAATCCAAAGTATACAGTAAATTTGTCCAATAAGAGGACTTCGTTGGCAGTGTCGGATGAAAAAATAGGTAGAGTAGGCCCCACTGGGCTCCTGGGCCACGCGACAACGAACCACTATCATACTATCAAAATGGGTGCTTATTTTTCAAGTTTAGCTACTGACTATTCAAAGAAGGAACGATTATTAAAGGACTCATCGTACCTATAATACCAATGCAACCTACTTCCGTAACCGCTCAATCACTTTTTATACCCGGAGACCAAATTTAAGACGGTACATTCTAACCCCCTAACGACACCTCACTTATTTTTCCGCTTGCCCTGTTTCGGTATTTTCGATGCGTATTATGCTCTCGACGATTGTTTACTTAATGCTCCACCGTAAAAAAAAACGGTTATGTAAATCTTTCCCTGTTTTTCACTAGAAGTCAACGGGGCTGGACAAAGCCTTAAAGGACACCTGAACAATGAAACCATGCTTGAACACACCATGGAGAATGCATATACAGACACGGCCACGGAGAGCATTCTTCTCCTGAGCGTGACGTTTTCAAAATAGGGATGTTCGTCTCTGGAGGTTTGCACATGCAGACTCCAAGACAAAAAGCGCAATTCATTCAAATCTTGTACAGCGCTGACCGGATCGTATTGGAATTTCTTCTAGCTATACGTTTGGGCTTAACTGGTTAAAAAATATTCCAGAAGAAGGGTTGATTGGAGACATTTGTTCATTTCTAAAATTGTTCGGTACTGAAATAAGGACAGATGCAAAATGGAGCAAAAATCATAGCTTGGAAACACTATTTCGTATTTGGATTGGGTTTTCTGCAGGAATGTTAACGGAAGTCATACAGATAGGGATGATACTTGGTACTCTTCATTCAGGTGTCCTTTAAAGGAGCCAAAGTTGTGGGGATTTTTTTTTTTTTAAAGCAGAGCCCAGTTTGGAAGTTTTTTTCTATTACAAAACCAAACACAAACAGTGAGAGGGGTGCTTTAAACCTTGGCAAAGCAGCAGTGTCTAGTGCTACGTTCCTTTTTAAGAAAGGATAAGGCTAGACGTTACTTACTCTCTCGCTTAATTTTGCATCCCTGTCTTTTCGCGGACTCGGGCCATGTGCATGTGCCTGCGTCCTCGTCAAAGACCAATCCGTTCGGGCAAGTGGTGGTCGTCGCCGCGCCTTCAATGCAAGTAACGAAAACGTGGCAGGTAGATGGGTCTGGGTGAGCGAAGAATCCGTTCAACCTCGGGCAGTTTTCGTTACTCTGTGCCGGTTCTAATGAAGAAGAAGAAAATAGGTCAAAATCTGAGAGAACCGCTCAAGTTCGAAGGCGATTACGTGGACGAATGCGCAAGCGTAGCCAAGGAATACTCCTATTCACTAATAATAGACCTACGATCTCAGTATTGAGTTCTGACAGAACTATCCCCACTTTCTCTTAAGTAGAACCCGAGTGGTTAACCTTTTCCGGGCATAAAGTCCACGTGAACCAGTCACCGACTGACCACAAGGACGAAATTCGGAATTTCTTGTATTCACCCGACTCCAGCAAATCCGGACAAAGTATCGACTCGAATGGCAAACGATTCGAAGAAGGAAACGAAACCGAAAGATGGATTCTGTATTTATTACTTATATATTGACACTAAAACCCCCGATTGAGACAAAACACGTCGACAACGGAGTCTCTGGTTTTCGCGGGTTCGTCGACTAAGCAGGATCGATTCTTACGTCCTTGCTTACCACGCTATCGACAGCCTAAACGGCTCCATCAAGAAACTGTAAGCACTGCCGAATTTCAGGTCTTTGCCGTATCCCGCCCAAGTATTTGTCCGCAAGGAAAATAAGTGATTGTTTGATTCACCGTGTCTATTAACCCTATTTCAAACTTCTATATCTAAAACATCTTTTTCGCCGGATTCCGGGCTACTACTGGTCCGGTGAGATAGAACGTCCAGGTACGGATTAAGCATTTCTTCATACATCAACAGACTGATTAGCCTGAACAAAAAATTCCTAATTTATAACCCCTCATCCACCTCTAAATATAGGGCTACAAAATCACCTTCGACCTGACCTATACTGAGACCAAAACAGCTCTCACAACAATTCTGAGCAACATGCCTTGACTCTTTCGCCAGTCACCCTGCTAAACACGGACATACGGACGGACAAACTTAACCAATTAATAGGTTTTCTAACAGTCGAATAAGGCGTAAAATGGGGTGCTAGGGGGAAGGCGGTAAGCGTTGGGTAGCTAGTCCCATCACAAACCAAGTTCCTTGCTGAGGAACGGTGAAATAGGGAATCCGCGACTCACGTATGCACCTTTGCGAAATTCACCTATCTGTTCTACCAGGCACGTACGCAGGAATTTTTTCGGTGGGGGCCCAAATCCTTCAAAACAGTGTATAAAAGGCGCATTATATTATGTAACATCTACAAAAACCAAAAGCTGGTGCTGGTGACCCTATTGGGTAATTACAGGCCGAAAAATCATCGAAAACGGTTAATAAATTCTGTCTAGATCAGTAATTAACCACTATCCCTTATTCTGTGTGAAGGATCAGAAAATTATGCGAACAATAAATCGATGCGTACGTGCCTGTGTTCTACCAAGTGCGGTTATATGATAATGAACTCACGTAATTCTGTCCTGTCTCCACAGTCTACGTTGAAGACATGGTCGCACTTGTTGAAGTGTTTATTCTTGATGTCGTAGACGAGACCGTCCTCGCACAGCATTGGCTCAGCCACGCCTTCGTTGCATTCCCAGAATTTGTCACACTGATCAGGGTCCGGGAAACGGCCATCTGGTTTGGGACAAATGAACTCGGCTAGAAGAAAATAAGCGAACTAGGTAAACGAAAAATGTCAAATTATCCTGAAAACGAAGTATGTTGCGCAAATAAAGCTGTTGTTACACAACATACTTCCGACAAAGGCGAGAGAAAATAGACCGAGGCATCACTTAATTTTACAATTGCAGTAGGCTACAAAAAGAAGTCATATTCACAATAAAATAGACGCCTTTTTCTCAAAATTAGTATTATCCCACCACAATCATAAGCTTAACGTTAATCTCAGAAGTAACCATCCCTTAAATCTTTTTTCGAAAAATGAATCTGAAAGGGAGTCCGTTAATGGTGATGATAATCGAAGCATCATGAGGAGTGAGTCCCTGGGGTACTCCGCTGTGGGATGGCAAGAATACGGCTTATGAAGGTGGACTTGGAGAGCCTGATAGCGTTGATGGGCCTTAACAGTACTGGCAATACTGGCATTCAATGCGGAGAGGTTACCGGGAGACCAATACTGTTTTAATTTTGTCAAGATGACATCCCGCTGAGACAAAGACCCCCCCCCCCCGCCAACAAGCAGAATCCACTAAAGTTCCATGTCCTACTAGGCTACTTTTCTCTCCTTGAATGTTCATCATTATTTCATCGTTTGCACTCGTTCTCGTAAATATCTATGTAGAGTGCTGATTGGAAATAACAATTTCAGTTAAGTCCAACCAAAAATTCTTATTCGAATCGAGTCGAGAAAGACAGGCATTCAGCATTTCAGTTACAGAAACCTGAATGACTAAAAAGCCTTGAAAACTGTCGTTGGAGTTAAATTATTCAGTCAAAATAAAAAGCTATTGTTTTCCAGGAAAAATTGAGTTTTTTTCCGACAGTTCAACCGTGGGCGTGTCACCGTCCTTCAATAGCCGGTTTTGGCTGACCATGGGAAAATTCTGACGACTGTGGGAAATTCTCATGCGACAGTGTTTCGTTCGTGCTTTTTGCCAAATTCATTCTTTGTCAGATTTGCCAATTCAGAGAACAACGGAAATTTCATTCAATAACATACAAATGGGCAGAGAGTTAGAGATGGAAGGGCCTTGACAAGTCACGCAGGGATATTGATGCTGGAAGAAATTTGTATCTTCAGCCCCGAATGCACAAACCAGAATACACAGTTCCGGGAAGCTGGCTGATTTCCTTGCTTTCCTCTTTCCAGCCAGAAGAGTTATGGATGTTCGACTGTTCCTGAAATCCAGCCAGGAATTCCAGTCACGGAGACATGACCCGGGTCCCGGCGTACTTACGAGAGAATTTCCGTCACACGGGCGGTACGAGAGAGTTTTGGCTCCTTCCTTTGCGAAGGTTTTCAAAACGAAGTTCTAACACGCGACACCAAATTTCAACGTCAAAATTTTAAATTTGTTTTCTTATTGCTAAATTGTTTTGACGACGAATAAACGCAATTTCAGTTGATGAGAAGACAAATATTCGGTACTTTTTGCTTCCCAATGAAAATAATTTTTTTTAAAGAATAAAAGATGGATTGATGAGAGGTGACTAGTTATGAAAATTGGTGACGAATGCTTTATAAGTATGGAAAGGTTATAATGGGTCGTTTCCTCAGGCAGGCAATGGAACACAGACACAGATTTTAGGAGTTTGATTAAGTAATTTTGTGATGTTTACTAGCCTCTAGCTTATCAGTGATTTTGTCTTTTGTTTTATTTTTTTTGCGATGTTGTTCTTTGTTATGGCCGATGGACTTTTAAAAGCAATAAAGTTATTATTATTATTGATTGACATATATTCGAAGGTATGTGTATGTAAGGGGGGAAGAGCGGGAAGATGTTAGGATGAGGCCCACCTCTGAGATTCTCTACTATTTACAGTTTGGTGTAGACAGAGAACAGAACAGTAGCGACTACAGTAAACAAATAAGTATTAGCAGTGGCGTCACGTTTGGGGGGGGGGGGGGTAAAAAGGAGTCGGCACGAAGCGCCGAAAGCATTCGATTTTTTCCTGAAAACAGTCAGTTGAAACAGTCAAATTTTTCTCAAACAATCGTTTCTTCTAAAATTCAGTCAGTGAAAATGACCAACCAGTCGGTAAATACCTCCTCCCAAAAAACATTTTGGCTAGTAACGCCTCGGAGTGCCAAGAGCTGTGGGTGGATGTCTGGCTGTGTGAAAATTGTTACTGTACGATATTCGGATGGAGGTTCCGTCCCAATGTTGTTAGCACTCTTGTCCGGTTTTGCTGGAGAAATGGGACTCACGGTACTTCCCCCTTATTGACCCATCGTCTCCATTGTTCCACCGGTAAGATCTATCAAACGTTACAAAAAATAAGACGCCACGACAGCTAATCTTCAGACAAATCAGCAATGACGTCCTGCGTCCAAAGCGTGTTTGCAAACAACAACATACTCAAGGTGATTACTAATATGTTCCTACCTGAGGCATACGCGAGGACGGATCCAATCACTACGAATCTGAACATCTTCACAAGATGCAACCTGAATCACAACTAACAACTTCTATTTCTCATTTTCTCGAAGAAGATTTTTCTGATCCAACGACTTTTCACCTCTATGTCAGAGAGGGCGAGGCATAAACACGGCCCCTCGGGGCTCAGCCCCGACCCGAGCGCACAATGAAAGCCTCAAATTTGTTGATGAGACTAGCCTCGCTGCTGGCCCTACTGGTGTATGATAATGTAACTTAGTTCATTCAATTTAACTCAAGTCAAACGAAACGATGGCCATTATGATACTAACGACTAACAAGAGCTGGAAGCTCATATGGCACTTGCAAGGCTTGGTAAAAGGATGAAAGTAGGAATTCGCCAATCGTGGGTTTGTTGTGATATGTGTAAGCTAATGTTCAAGCCAAGTTTCATCGTCCTAGCACATCTAGAAGCACCTTAAATTGCGATAACCGGAATTCCGGACCCCCCCCCCCCCAACTCCCCCCAGAGTGACCGAATCCGGTCCGGTTCTGTCACTGATGTATTTAGGGCTTACGCTTGTTCTTCCCACCAAGTGTCATCCCAATTGCTACACTCTAAGCGTGTCACAAAATTTTCGGTACCCCCCCCTCCGACTCCCCACATTGATCGGATCCTGTCCGCACCTGAAATGTGACTTCTGAGACTTGAATTCTTTCCAAATATCAAGTTTCACTAAAATCCGATCACCCGTTAAAAAGTTGGACATACCTTAAGATTACGGATTCCCCCTGCCTCCACTCCCCCCACGATGGTCAAATCGGAGAAACGACTGTTCTTAAGTTAAAATTGTAGAATCCCAGATATGCCTTCCAAGTTTCATCGTCCTAGCACATTTGTAAGCATCTTAAGTCGGGATCACCGACATTCTGCGGAACCCTCCTTACAACTCCCCCCCCCCCCAGTGCTCGGATTCGGTCCGGTCTTGTCAACCATGTATCTGGGGCTTGTGCATGTTCTTCCCACCAAGTTTCATCCCGATCCGTCCACTCTGAACATGTCACACGATTTCCGGTTCCCCCCTCCAACTCCCCCCAAAGTCACCGGATCCATTCCGGACTTGAAGTGTGACATCTGAGACACGAGGTCTTTCCAAATATCAAGTTTCATTAAGATCCGATTCCCCGTTCAAAAGTTATAAATACATCAATTTTCCGGGTCCCCCCCTCCACTCCCCCCACGGTGGTCGGATCGGGGAAGTGACTATTTCCAAGTTCGTTTGGTCGGGTCCCTAATATTCCTGCCAAGTTTCATCGTCCTAGCACTTCTGGAAGTACCCTAACTAGAGAACAGTGGACCGACAGACCGACCGACCGACAGACCGAAAAATTTTATTGTATGAATTTTAAGGTTAGAAAAGTTATGTTTTTGGATTTTAATAGGTTTCAACACAACAAAAAATATTATTCGGTTAATGGTAACGAAGGAAATTTATTTAATAGTTGTAAAGGTTAAAGTGAATACTGTTAGAATTTTGGCATTGTTATTTTGACATTGTTAAGGAAAGAGTTAGGGGTTGTCATCGAGGGAGGAGGAAATTGGACTCAATCAAGATGGGTCAAACACAGACCTTTCCCCATACCTTGCCAGACAGACTGAGACCGCCGCATTTGTGTGATCGCCAGGATCGCCAGCAGAAAACTGCTGACGGATGGATCCGCAACTGAAGGCGGGGTTGCCATTCGGGAGGGTGGCATGGCCCCCTAGTCGGAGTGGCACAAAATCTTTCTTCTTGGTACTATTTTCTGCCCCTAATAGGTTTCAAAAGGCAAAATGCATAGAATGACGTTACTTTTAGGCATATTCGAAAACAAAAAATATCTTTGGCCCTCCTCCCACCAAGGTTTACTGAGATGGCGCTTCTAACTTCCAGGGAGGTTCCAGGGGAACTTCCAGGAGGTTCCAGCATTTTTTTCCCGTATGAAATTCTCCGCCTGATTTATTTTGCTTTGGTACATTCCCATCTTACATATTGTCCCCTTATATATTTGGCAACATTCAAAAACCATGTGAAACCGATACAGACTCTTCAAAACCGTGCTCTTCGAATTTTACAAAAATATTTACCGTCCCCTTCTTCTTATCCTAATAAAACCCAAACCGAAACTCTATATTTGTTAACTAATATTTTGCCTGTTTCAGAATTATTCACTCTTCATTCTTTCTTATTTAAGATAAAATATGACCGGTCTGAACTGCCTTCGTATTTTCGTTCAAGTAATTTTTTCCCCGACCAACCTGACCATGATTATGAAACCCGTCACAAATTGAAGATTCAGCACCTTAAATTAATCACTGAGAGATCGCGGTTCTCGCCTTATTTTTCGATCACGGGCTCATGGCGTCTTTATCTACAATATATTGACTGCAGCAAATCTCTTCCAAATATTAAGAAACAACTTCATTCTATACTTATAAATATATTCAAGAACCAATGATAAATTCAAATTTAAAGTAAATCGTTAACTATTAAATTTTTTGGGTGGATTCCTCATAAGTTGCCGGCCTTTGGTTACCCTTGCTTGCGCATCGTTGTTTTTTGTTGTTGTGGGTTTTCGGGTTGATCTTTGCCGAGTGTCGGTGTGTTTGAGGGGCGGGTTCCCGTCTAGTGGTGAGTCATGGAATTTACTTATTTATATGATTGTTATATGTTAAATATTTTTGTTCTTTTATTGTACCGGGTTTTGGTCAATCGACCTTGTGTCTCCGACTTAACCCTATGTATGATAACTTTTATAATGGAGTGTAATTAAACCTTGAACCTTGAATCTAACTTAAGGGAAATAAAAGAATAAAAGGATTTCAGGCAGAGAAGGAAGAAAATTTTTGCTCGATACAAGTTTTCGTGATACAAGCTTACAACAAATTTCAGTAAATGAGTTTGACTGCAGCCTTGACTGTAAGCACTTAAGGATTTTCCCTAGAATTAAAAAATGTAAACTCGTGACGGCGGCTCGCTTGCTGCTCGCCTCTAAATATTTTTTTCAAAAAAAATTATATTTATTTCAAGAATTTTATCAGCACGTCTAGACATGTCCGATAAGGGACTACTGACTGTGTTAGGGGGAGAGGATACCGGGTTTTTTAACCGGTGGGGTTTCAGCCGGAACCCTGCAGCCTAGGCTTTATACTGAGTAACTCAATTTGAGCCGATTATAGTAATCCTTCTTTTCTTGTTCCGGGTTGTCTTGTGGAAGGGTTTTCTAGTTCACACCTGCCTCTTGAAAAGTTTGTCTGATGCTCTCATGGCCTCGTGCGGATTTGCCTAATGACTTTTGTCACAAGCTTATTGTCTCGTGAAAATATGTATCGTGGGATGCTCCCGGAACGAAGTCCATCACCTAGAACATACCCCAGAAACTACGTATACCCGTTGGGATCCAGGCCTGCCAGCTAGTGGTGGTGGGGGCAGCTCGGCTCGACAAAAGACTCCCATCGCCGCTTATTTTGACACAGTCCTAAATGGTCTGTAGACAAAAACCAGGGATAGGAAAGGAGGCCATATGATAGCGATTCTAGGTCACTTAGGCCAGGTATCGGTCTTGCCGGGTACTAAATTACCACTAGGGAGAAGCTGAAATGACAATCCGTCAAGATCTATCATCAAGAAACATACCCCCTCCCAAAGAAACTCAAAACATGAACTAGCAATAAAGATTTGATATTCCTGAGACCCTTAAGAACAATCATAATAATAACACAAACACGTTCCACTCAGAACGTTAACCTCATTAACGAACAAGTCTCCTATTTTTTGAACGTAACCTCGGTCAACGAAAAAAAATTTCAGATGAAATTTTGTGATGAGCCTCGCTCCTGCCGTCAAAAGCGTCCCTTTTAAGGTCCCTTCAGACTAACAAGTAAAACACGTTACGTTTCCCCCATCCGTTCTATTACGTTGACTCTTTCACACCCACAAAGGAACACTTCAGACTAGTCTGAGCGTAAAATTGTAGAATTTTTTTTTTTTTCTTTTCGACTTTTTGTTGCCTTAATCGAACGCAACTTATTGTGTTTTTTCTTAGAAATCCAAGGTCTCTCGTAGACAAAACGGCAAATCTTCTCATCGAGCAAATCCATTTCCCTTAATTTCTTCTTATCCCTTCTTACGTCACCTTACGTTTCATGTTTCTCAAGTTGGATTTACAGGATTATCGTAATGACCGGTAAGGGGTACGGTTATGGGTAGAAAGTACGTAAGTTTCAATCTTGTACCGTCTCCCATGAGATTTTTTTTTAAAACACCATTCTTATTCTTTATCTGACAATTTTTGCATTTTCTGGAACGAATTCTAATCCAGATTATAATCGTAATCACAGTAAAACCAGCAATCTTTAATAATTTTAGAACGGTCCAGATTATCATTGAGAGGAAGGCCTACAATACAGAGGTCATGGTGCAGTTATCATAGCAATGTTAACCTTGAAATTTCAATAAACAACTTAATAAAACCATACTTATAGAAAAAGATAAACAAGCCCCCTAATGTTAAACCTAAGCCCCCCGACCCCCCCAACACAGTTTTAATAAAATGCATATAAAAAAAAAATATATACAGAGGCGAGCGGTCAGCGAGCCGCCGTCACGCGCTCATATTAAACTCGCGTGTCTAGGGAAACCAAACTGCAGTTTTTATGGCACTTGCCTTCCGGCCAAGTGCCATGTACCCAGCACTTTTCCGTCAGTCGGTCGGTCGGTCAGTCCAGTGATCGCGAGTTAGGGTACTTCCAGACGTTCTAGGATGATGAAACTTGGCAGGCTTATCAGAACCCGACCAAACTAACTTGAACATAATCAGTTTCCCGATTTGAGCATATGACGGGAGTGGAGGGAGGGGGAATCCGGAAAATTGAGTAGTGCATAACTTTCGAACGGGCGATCGGATTGGAATGACACTCAAAAACTGAATTGATGATATACCTCAGATATCCTGTTTGAAGTCCGGAAAGGATTCGACAACTGCGGGGAGTTGGGGTGGAGGAGTCCGGAAATCTCGAGAAACGGTTAGAATGGAGGGATCGGAGTGATACTTGCTGGGAAGAACAAGTATCTGCTCTAGATGAATCGTTTACACAATTAGAATGGATCCGGACACTTTGGGGTGGGGGGTGGAGGGGGTTTCGCGGAATTCCGGTGATGGTATTTGGAGGAATTTTCACGACGAAACTTGGCAGGCATACGAAGGGCCTGATCAAACTGACTTGGAGACAAATATTTTCTCGATCCGATCATCGTGTGGGAGTGGATTGAGGGGGAATCCGGAATATAGAGTGACCGGTGACCGGGTGACCGGATTCCAGTGAAATTTAATAACTGAACAGAAGAGACGGGATGGAACTTGGTGGAAAAACAAACAAATGCTCTAGATAAATCATTTACATTTACCGGATTGGATCTGGGCACTGTGGAGGAAGTTAGAAGGGGGGGGGGTCCGGAATTCCGGTGATCGCAAGTTAAGGTACTTCCAGATGTGCTAAGACGATAAAACTTGGCTGGAAAATTAGAGATTCGACAAGATTGGCTTAGAAGTCGTCACTTCCAAAATCCGACCATTGCTTAAAGTACTACGCTTAACCGCAAAGTAAAAACAAAATACTTTAAGCAAACTATACATTTTCATGATCCCCATGAAGCCATGATAATTTTTGCCTCAAGGGTTTTGCTTATAAATTAATTTCTAGCTCCCTTAAAGTGCGCATCTTAACTGCAAGGTCAAAAAGTACTTTAGGTCAAACGATGCATTTTGGCCCATGATCATTTGTGCCATAAGGGTTTTGCTTAAAAAAAATTTTATCTCCCGCACCCTTAAAGTGCGCATCTTAACCGAAAAGTAAAAAAAATCTTTTGATCAAACGATATATTAATGATCCACAAGGAACTGTTAACGTTTTTCTCTCAAGGGATTTTGCGTACAGATTAATTTCTAGCGCCTTTAACGTGCGCATGATTACAGACAAGTTCAAAAATAAAATACTTTTTACCAAACGATACATTCTCGTGATTTCCAAGGGTCCATGATCATTCTTATTTCAAGATTTTTGTTTACAAATTATCAGAACAAACCCACGAAAAGGCATATCCTATATTTTATTTTCATTCTCTGAATTAGCCTTGCAAGTGCAATATGAGGTCCTTGCAAGTGCCATATGAGGTTCTTGAATTTTCCTAATTTCCTGTATATTTTCATTCGAGGGGGAGTTGTGCCGGGGAGATGTGTCCCGGGAGGGTTGCCGGGGGGGGGGGATTGCCTAGACCCGCTCAAAACATACGACTGAGAGTACGATTCTCTGAACGGCTTACCGACGAAACGTCCCCATGGCAAAACGTCCCCGGCGAAAAGTCCCCAGCGAAACGTCCCCATAATAAAACGTCCCCATGTCAAAACGTCCCCGTGGCGAAATATCCCCGAGATTTCTGAGTTCGCCTTGGTCTTCAGGCGCATGACCGAGGTAAAACAACTTCAGAGTTTGCATCACAGATCTTTGCAGGAAAGAACAGACGTGGGACCAGTTGCTTCAGATATGCACCGTTTCCTTTGAAAATATGTAGTGGAATATGCCTTGCCCTGGGCTCGTAACTCATCAGTAGTAGGCTAGTTCTAGGTATTTAACCGGTATTTTTTTTACCAATAAGCTCTTAGGAGCAAACAAGCGGAAGCCTGATCTGGCTAAAAAGACGTCAAACAAGGAGAATGCGAAAAATCAGCGAAGTTTCGTTAGAGTGGGTAAAAATGGCATGGGTAGTTCAAGATCTTGTTTAGTGAACCTCGTATTGCTCGGGATAATATGTGTTTACCTAGGCGATTTTAATCTGTTATTCTCTGCCGGGTCTAATGTAAACCGTGACCCCCCCCCCCCCAAAAAAAAATACGATCGGCACGTTTTACATGGGGACGTTTAGCCACGGGGATGCCAGGGGACTTTTCGATTAGGGACGTTTCACCGACAACCCCTCTAAACCATGGCGGGTGATCCCCCCCCCATCGAACCGCTCTTTTTTTTCGCATTGAACATATATATTTTCGTACTTATTCACAAGATGTTACAGCAGAGGTATGCTTCTTTGAACGTTATGTAGCTCTGGACAATGCAGTTTCGGGCTAAATGGTAAAATTAATACTCAAGACATCGATTCAGGCGTTCTTAGGAGACCCTAATTAGCCGCTTTGGTAGTTGAGTTTTGCCAAAGCAAGTGGATTAAGTATTATCTTCATAATTACATCGGTCTTTGTCGAAACTGATATCGAATTAGTATCCATGTCTACCCATCAAACGATTTGCGCTCGCTTGGAAAATACAAAACTTGATGAGCACCTGCACGTCAAGGACCTTGCTCTTGAACTTGACATTGGCGCAACAACGGAGAGTGAAAGCCAAATACAGTTTTGCGATAAGCGGTGTGCACACTACTGAAGGGTAAACATCTTATTTTCGTCGGTCCTGTTGACCCTGAAGTGGATGGCGGCTCAATAGCCAATTTGATAATTAGAACTGTTATATCAACATTGCCGGTACCCCAGGGTATACGTGGTTGCAACTAGTTACACAGGCTCAGTGCGTAGCGGAACTGGAATTTAGTGAGGGTATAGGAGATTAAAGGAATGGTAGAAAGGTGTTATAGGCAACAGCAATGTGTTAGCCTTGGGTAAAGACTGATGCTAGCGAAGTCACATGATTTGCGGTCGATGGCGATTCCGAGGGCAAATCAGTGCGGAAAAGGTCTATACGTCAGGCGTTTTTCCGCGACCCCAGACAGATTCAGTTGCCCGGGTTTGATTGTGAAAGGTTCCCGCGAAAAAACCATCCCCGGCGAAACGACACTGTGGAAAAACGTCCAGTTGCGAAACGTTCGAGTTACAAAACGTCCCCATGACAAAATGTACTAATCACAGAACGTTTCCATGGCCAGACAAAACCAAGCACATATTTTTAATTTCGCCTCGGTCTTCAGGTGCATGATCCGAGGTGAAAAAAACTTCAAAATATTTCATTGCCCAGAGTGACATTCTTATTACAGAAAAGAGCAAATGTGGGACAAAGTTGCTCAACATATGCACTCTTTCCCCATATATGTACAGTGCCACTTGCCTTGTCCTAGGTTATAACTGACAATTCTAGGCTTAGATTGTTTGTAAGGTAAAAGTATTTCCTAAAAAATGTTTGGCTTCTTTCAAAGAGGAATCCGCTTTGAAAGATGAAAACCTTGAATCCCAAAACAAGCAATTCTCACGTTTTTTTTCATCCGGTGACGTTTTTTCATGGGGCACGATGACGTTTTGCCGTGAGGACGTTTCGTCATGGGGAGGTTTGGCTGACAAACCGGCGCGGTTGCTCGCCTCTGGCTCGAAAAAGTTCCCGCGATTGTTTGTATCGAACACAATTCTATTTCCGTGACCAGCATAGGTTTTCATGGCTTGCACTAGCCTATGGTCAATGTAGCGTTTACACGGACAAGAAATACTGTCGAGTAGAAAGGAATTCTGATCGACTTGAAAGGATTCCGTTCGTGAATAGAAAAAAAGTCTAGCGGGACGGGAATTCTTTTCACGACGAAATCAAATTCCGGTCAACTTGAAAAAAATCTCGTCGGCGGCGCTGGTGAAAGGACGAAAAAAAGTCTAGCTAGCTTTCGAGAGCAGCAGTCATCAGTACTGATTTCATAAATGTTGTACACACTTTTTTTTACTGACTAGTGAATTTATTTTTGTCAGTTTTCTGGCTTGATGAAATAGTTTTTTTCCATCTGCGTGTGAACATAATCTTGTCACCGAGACAGGATTCTGTTCAAGTTTTCTTCTACTTGTAAACGATGCATAACAATTTTGATTCTTGAATTGACTGAACTGGCTAGGTGATTTTCGACTTTGTGGCACAAAATTTGGCGGTGGATTCACATTTAGCGGCAAATTCAAGTCCAAATAACAAAACGAGCTGTTTTGTTGGAGACTGACATAAAACCGATGATCCTTCTAGCATAGAAGTGAAAAGGCCTGAGCCCGATGTGTTCCTTTTCTTTCCAGGCATTTTAAATTACCGCAAAACGAACAACACACACGTCGCGATATATGTTTCCGGTAGGGTCTCTGCTAGACGTGTCGCGGTTATTTATTTATTTATTTTTTTAACCCGCTGAAAAGACAGAATAGCGGAGTACAACAATGAAAAAGAACAAAAAAATCAACGCTATTCGAAGGGTTAGGTTCGTGGCTGTGGAAAGGGAAGTTCGGCCGGTTGTTCCAGGTTCGGTAAATACTAATGATACGATCATCCATTAAAGTTTAACTGAAAAGCTGACTTATTTTTGTGTCATTCAGTTGAATACACTGAATTATTTGGATTCTGCAAACGGATTTTTTCATTTTCCTCTATCTGCTCTAGTTATGACGTTCAGAATATCTGCGGTCGTCCCCACAGCGTAAATTCTACTATGACGCGGGAAATTTTAATCTCAACACAAACGCGGCTTTTCAGTGCGCAGTGGTGATATTCGTGAAGATGGCTTAGTGCCTGAACAAACAAAAAATCATAAATCTTTCTCGTAGGGCATACAACAAAAATGCAAGCGCATAGAGTACCACAGATCACAAGGAAATTCCACTATTTGAAAATCGATTATTCGTGAATAGCGGAACAAGAAAGTAACGCATTTTCAGCGGGTCTTCAAGCCAACTTACGTGAATAAGTGATGGGTAACTAGATTGTCCTATCCCAGCCCCTTTTGGTTGAACTTTAAACAACTTACTAGGTCTAAGTTAACATTCCTTATACACAAGTCGGCATTTCCATGAGTTTCAACCTGTGGGCCGAGTGTCGCCAACACTTCTGTTTCCATGCCAAAAATTCAAAAATGTGTTGACACAAATATTCCGCGGGAACACTTTCATGGGGACTGTTTTGGGTAGGCTACGTTTCACAACTATGCCGTAGGTCGTCGAACCGTATTTATCGTTACACAAGGCCTAGATGTTGCAAGTGCTAGAATGCTTAAGATGCAACTCCTTTAAGCTTTGTCCTGGCATGGCAAACTAAGTACTGAAGATAATCACATCTTCAATCAGAACAATATTAGTGACCACAGCTTGAGCACCACAGGCAAAAGGTTTCACAGAGACTTTGGGAAATGGGTTTTCAGAATCGGGAAGCTGCTCTCTGGAATGACCTCGCGGACAAAACGGCAATTGCCAGTCCATCAACACTTTCAAGAATCATGTCGACAAAAAATTTACAAAGATAAACTCGATACTTTATGGCTTACTTTTTTACAATAGATTAATAGCCTATTAATAAATATTCCTTCAGCCCAAGCTGACTGCAAATCATATTTGACAGTGCAAAACGGATAAGTCAGCTGAAATTTATTGGAACTATATTTCGGCCCTTCTTGGCAAGGGTCCTCTTCAGGCTCAAAGCTGCTCAAGATGGAAAAAAACGAAACTTGTGATAACCGTGATAAGGTTAATCACAAGTTTCGTTTTTTCCATCTTGAGCGGCCATCCCAGGCCCGTACGGGTCTACGCGACCCCCCCCTCCAATGGAAATAACCCCCACCAAAACCTTCCCCGGTCACCCCTCCGACGACCCCCCGGTACCAAAACCCCTCGATAGCTCAATTGGTAGAGGGTCGCCTGATATGGGAAGGGCGGTCTTGGGTTCAATTCCTGGCTGAGGAGTATTTTTTCTTTCAGTTCACTACTTATAAATGGTACACCCCTCCCCACGAAAGCAAATATATAGGAAATAAAACTTGTTCGAAACGGAAGTTTTGACCAGGAGCACACGCGAGTTATATGTAAATGCGTGACTCGCTGGCCTCTCGCCTCTCTGTATATTTTTCATGGAAACAATATATTTTTCTTTGCAAAATTTTCTCAGCATGTCCAGACATGTCCGGGGGGGGGGGGTGGTACTAGGGGATTTTGCCGTGGCAGAGGTGGCGGGAGGTTGTGTCCAGGGGGTTCGCCGTGGGGGTTGTAGCAGGAACCCGGCCCGGACATAGAGATCCAGGGAACTTAGGCAATTAACGGAGTCGGAACTCTCTTTTGGGTAGGGTAGTAACCTTTAAATTTAATTTTCAAAAATAGATACGCAGATACACACAATTTTTATTGCATAATGCCGCTTCGGCCCCTGACCGGGGCCGGAGGCAACATTTCAGTAAACCTTGGGAGGGGGGGGGGACCCAGGGCAAAGGTCAGTTTTGGCCACTACTCCAGGCTTATTACACTCAGGCTAAAAATTTTATTACTCTTTTAGGGGTGAATTAAAGTAGTTTTCGAAAACACCGGCATTGCTTTTGTTGAAACCTATTTAGTGGCAAACATATAGTGTAAAGGTGGAAGATTTTGTGCCACTTAAGAATGTAGGGAGCCATTTCCCGCTCCTCCCTTAAAGGGCCCCTCTTGCTCATTCTGCCTTTTATATTATCCCTAGCTCCCTTATGAAATTATAAGCTTCTGAAATCCCCGCCCTTAGACATTGTTTCGTTTTGTACCTATGACTCTGTAGCGCTTTTTTCGTCCGAGCCGAGTTTTGCCAGTCACGCAACGCAAACTGCACCGAAAGCTTCAAGGACCGCCGACAACAATTTCACACATAAGAACATGAGTGATGGAAACTTCAAAGTTTTGTTCTTCATTCCGGAAGGCCCTCAGGCTTATCTTATGTTTTGGACCTCTTTCTATTGCTTGGTTTTCCCAGCAAATCCAGACGAATTCCGCCACCTGAATTTTGTTTCGAACAAAATCTATTCTGAAAGCACTCCCAATGAATGAATGAATGAATGAATTTAATTCCAAAAAAGCCCAAGGGCCATGGCGGAAAACATAAAAAAAAAATAACAACAAACAAAATATCATACACTCCGAAACAAACCAAAAATCAACTTCTATAAAAATAGTTCGCGGTGGGTAATAGCTATCTTCAGGAATCTACCCAGCCTTCGGAGATCACCAAAACACTTACTTCCCATAATCGAAGTCAATTCCCTTTCATCCCAAACCTCCCGGCCAAACACTTCCTTTCTTAATCCTTTCAACTCCTGTTCTCGCTGTTTTTCGTCCGCGGAGTAGGCGTGAATTGACTCCCTTTATTCTCGCAGTTCCCTCTTATTCCCCGAGGAGTCCCCGGGGAACGGCGACAATGTGCCTTTAGTAAAAGTGGCTAACACTCAAAATGCCCACGATCATAATGCCCACGACTCAAAATGCCCACTAAAAATGCCAACAACTCAAAATGCCCACGACTCAAAATGCCCACTACTCAAAATGCCCACGACTCAAAATGCCCACTACTCAAAATGCCCACGACTCAAAATGCCCACGACTCAAAATGCCCACGATTGGATAAATTTGAGGTTTTCAGTCCGTAATTAGGCGTGATTGAGTGACGGGAGGAGTAGACCGAGTATCAGAATGACGATGAACTTGTATAATCTCAATTATAATATAACACTGGTTAAATATTTACAAGAAACATTTGTAGCCTATTGCGTCGTGGTTAGATGCCGCAAAAGCGCTGTGCTTTCTTGCCTCTCACTGATACTGAGCCCCCTTGGAACTTCTCTTTAAGTGCTTGAATTTGCTGGTCTTTCCGGACCATTCTTCGGTTCCTTCGTCTGAAGTCGGCTCCAGCACCGATCTGGAGGAGGTCTGATTCCATCTCGTCTTGGATGGTCTGAACTTCCCGCAGAAGTCGAAACAAACGTGGTCGGGCTGTAATCCGTCTGTTGAGGACTCTGTGCCAGGCCTCAACGTGGTTGGTGGTCCGAGGTCCGTCATTATCATGTTGATTCCAGGTTTTCGGTGGAAAAGTAGAACTCGAACTTAGCCAGGTATCTGTAAAGAAAACAAGAGGTGTAATGTTAAGATTGTCGCCTAATAACTTTTCTAGAACACGGCCCTATAGAGCTAGACAGTAGACCGAACAGCGCTTTAAGCAGTAAAGAAGCAACTAAAACATTAAAAAATATATTGCAGTTAGTAATCAATGCCGTTGAATCACAAATACAGCAAAACGAACTTGATAATAGTAGGCTACTACGGAAATGTCAGGGAACAGATTCTGACAAAAACCTTCAATAGGTTTTTATCGTTACGCTTCTACAGTTTGTCGCAGATTTCCAAGTTCCAGTCAAAGCCTAGCAAGATATTATAAGGTTTTTTTCTTAGCAAAATAGATACACACCTTCAAGATAGTCGTTGAACTCGTCAATCCTCGGTACTGAAGGTGAAGACGCACGAAGTCCATACCAGCCAAACAGAACGTACCGCCTTGGTAGAAATGCTAGGGCCAAGCATTGGCGGAAGAAGCTCGCGAACTCGTGATTGCTGGAGTAGACAACCTGAAGTCCCAGGCCCTGCGCGTACCTCCATACTGCTTGAGTGAAGTGAAAATAGCATCCAATATGCTTCGCTCCCGGATAAACGATGAAGAACGCCTTGATGACTGCTTGTTCGTAGTCGGAATGGAAAGTCGGCGATGAGACATCAAGTCCAAGGTCTTCGATCTTCTCTGCTAGGAGCGTCAGTGCCTTCACGTAGACTCTTTTGGACTTCTTCGGGAGCAGGAAGTAGACCAAGGGAACCATTTTTCCGTCAACGAAGGCATGAATCGTAAAAATCTGCTTGTACTGCTTTGGTGCTGCTCTGAAGGTACCATCGACGAACCATCTTTCGGCAATGGCGAGTCTTCCTAGATTTTCATCTGTCGCGAACATCAGCACGCGGTCACTGTCGGCAGAATCCCCAGCGAGAAAAGCTTCACCTCTCTTTGTTTCCCTCCATTCTGGACCTAGGTGGATGTCGTCCCGACTTGCTGGCTCCGTCGGACATGTTGCGCATCGTGCTCGGAAAATTGTGTTCTTGGCTGACATGAAGCTTGGTAGTTCTTCGGAGATGTTCGTTCCATGCTCGTCCTCAAGTTTCCTTCGGACTTGGTTGAAGATTTGAAGCGCCCCCGTGTTTGGGTTCTGAACAGCCTTCTTCTTTAGCAGCTTCGCCATTTTCTGGATATGTCCTGCGCAGGGTTCAGGCAAATGAGAGTCGTGATCCTGTGTTATGCGGAAAAGGTCGTCGACTAAAACTCCTCGTCCCTTGCAGCTGCGTTTGGAACATCTCCAGTAGGACGTGGTGCTCAGCTTCGCTTCTTTTTGTTTGACGTATTTGTATCCTGCAATAGTTCGACATAAGTATATGCAAAATTACATCAAGTACCTTATTTTCAATGGGACGTCTGAGACACAAGGTCGTCCACAGTATCGAGTTTCATTATAAGATCTGATTACTCGTTTAAAATTTAAAAACTCCTCAGTCTTTCCGGATTCTCCTCCCCCCCCCCAGACGGTCGGATGCGGGGAAGTGAGTATTTCTAACTTAATCCTGATACGCATGCCAAGTTTCCTCGTCCAGTCTTATGTGGAAGTGCCCGAACTAGCAAAACCCGGACCGACGGACGGACAGAAATTGCGATCGCTATATGGCACTAAAAACGAATGTCATAAAAATGAATCCGGACTAGCAAAACCCGGACCGACGGACGGACAGAAATTGCGATCGCTATATGGCACTAAAACGAATCCGGACTAGCAAAACCTGGACCGACGGACGGACAGAAATTGCGAAATAATACCTTTCTAATAGGCAGACAGACTTCATGAATTCATATACACCCTGTGAGTAACGTTTCCGGGTCCCAAAATACAACACGAAATTTGAACTTGAAATTTTTAAGATATCTACTGAAGATATTAACGAATTCTCTACTTGAATAGCTCCGGAAAACTAATTGTCCGACGAGTTTAGCACGTCCCATTGCCTTTAGAACGACTGTTTCTAAAGGAGCTCCTTACACACCCCTTGGAAGCAGGGCTCTTCTAGGTCCGTCAATAAACTAACCTACTATTCAAGAGAGACTGCACTTGTACCCGTGTTAAAGTTTAACTGAAAAGCCAACTTATTTTCGTGTCATTGAATTGAATACACCGAATTATTTGGATTCTGCAAAGGGATTTTTTATTTTCCACTATCTACTCTAGTAGTGACGTTCAGAATATCTGCAGCCGTCCCCACAACGAAAATTCTACTATGACGCGGGAAATTTTAATCTCAACACAAACGCGGCTTTTCAGTGGACAGTGGCCGCATTCTGAACAGACTAATTGAATCCCGAACCGCGATCCCAAAACTGCTATTTTTAATCAAGGAATCATTCTTACCTTCGTGATGCAAGTTAACTGGTGGATTTGGATCTCCTCGTTTTGCTTTCTGGGTTGGCACAATTTTATACGACATTGCTTTACTTTAACGCAAACAATTCTGAACTGATGAAGAAACAAAAAAAATAATTCCTTTTGAAACCTTTAACGTGGTTAATCCTATCCCTTATAATCTCGTAGTCCGCTGTCCCAGGATAATTTTGGCCTCCCCTGTGGACAGTTTCGGCCGTCGGCATTGTAAACTAGGACGATATTAGCCTCCCCTGTGACCACTTTGAACTGTCGGCATCTGAAACTGTCGGCATTTTAGGCCAGTGGCATTTCGTGGGCATTTTGAGTCGTGGGCATTTTGAGTCGTGGGCATTTTGAGTCGTGGGCATTTTAATCGTGGGCATTTTGATCGTGGGCATTTTGAACCGTGGGCATTTTGATCGTGGGCATTCTGAGCGTGGGCATTGTGAGAGTGGGCAAAAAGATCGTGGTGATTTTGGGAACCACCCGTAAAAGTTCTGCTTTAAATGACGCTTCTGGCGTCCAGAGGCGTCTGGCCAGGGTTGCCCTATCTAGTTTAGTGTTGGGCGATAATTGGATTTTTCGATATATTGATATTTTCACTTTCGATATTCGATAATCGATATATCGATATTTCGGTACCATGTTTCGCTATAATATGCGTTTCGTTTGGCCAAAATTTAAGAGCAAAATTGTCTTCAGAAAACACCTTGCATAAACTCAAACTTCGAATAAATAAAAACGGAATAACAAAGGACATGTTGCTCCAATTTCGGATATTTAAATGTAACCTATGTTGGATTACTTACAATAATTATAAATGAACAAATATCGTTTTCGATATCGATATTTACGTTTCGATATTCGATATCGATATCTGGTCCGATATATCGATATATCGTTATCGATATCGAATATCGCCCAACACTAATCTAGTTTGCATACGCAGAAGTTCACAACTGTATCTACCACTAAAGGAGTGACCAGCCTCCTGAATAAAACCTCAAATTTGCTATAATAGCTCAATAACAGCGGTTACGCGATTTCTTTATGAGACAAAGTACCTGTCACCATGTCAAAACACACCAGCGAAATCAGGGAGGGGGCAGTCAGTAACCTCCCCAATCAAGAGAAAGTCGGCCTCTTAATACAAATCGTAATTAGCCGCAGAAAGGCAAGCCTAATCAACCACGCCGATGTTTTTGGGTGGAGTCAAAGTTGGTGATAGTGAAACGAACATGGTCATGTCGGGTAGGAAATCCGTCAGTCGTTACACAGTAGCAGAATGGAAAGGTTGTCAAGCTTAGTAATCGTTCTACTTGGCGTTCACGGTAATATTCATACACATATTTATTCCCATCTAAATTTTTATTAATATTTCCATTTGATTTTGTTAC
The DNA here is from genome assembly GCA_023053555.1 of Branchinecta lindahli. Classification (NCBI taxonomy): domain Eukaryota; kingdom Metazoa; phylum Arthropoda; class Branchiopoda; order Anostraca; family Branchinectidae; genus Branchinecta; species Branchinecta lindahli. Next base: position 20,838,515 of record JAKZAO010000004.1, read on the forward strand.
TTCGGATTTGCACGACTCCGGTTATGACTAGTTCCTCGAGCCTGACCGTTCCCTATTCTATACTTGACTTCTACCTTTGCATACACTTAAGATCTCGGTTGTCTTGATTCATATTCGTGTATAACATACTTCATCCTTTAGTACCCTTACATACAGTGGCGAACTACTAGGCTACTTAGGGGTCAGGCCGAAGTGGTAATTAGGATGTGTAGAAATGAACTGTTAATACTTGTTTATTTCATTCCCAGTTCTGCTTGCTTACTTTCTAAAGTCACAGTACGTTAATAGCAAAATAAAAACAAAGTTTCGTTGTGCTAAATTACCAAAAGCAGGCCCCGACTGACTAGGCAAGGACGGTTTGCCCCCCATTCCACGCAATGTAAAAAAAATAGCTGTATTTATCAGCTGTGTATTAATACAACTGCCGTTTATGACCAACGTTTTACTGTTCAACACCACAAGTTTTTCTCCTGCAGCTCTTCCGAATATTAGTTATTTCTGGCTTGACGACCTCCCTTACCTAAGATATCTGCTAACGGAAGAACCACATCAGAAAAATAGGCACTGTAACCATTTACCCACTTTCGTAGAACTAATTCGTTGTGATTTTTTCCAGCTTGTCTGAGCCAAGAAGCGTCTGACTCATGTCCGTCGCCAAACGGTTACTTCGCTGACGCCGTGCAGTGCGATCGGTATTATGAATGCAAGGACGGCGTTATCGAAGATAAGCTGTGCCCAGATGGTCTTGTGTTCTCCGACAAAAACTCCAAGTTAGAACGATGCGACTTTCCATACAACGTTGACTGCAACGACCGCCCAGAAAGACGTGAGTAAACAATTTTTGTATTATGACTCTTTTTTCACCTTGAGAAGCATCGCATTTTTTCGACGACCAAAGCAAACCGCAGTGATGCATGGGAAACAATTTCACACTAATTCGCGACAGTTTAGCACCCTAAGATTCCTCCATAGCTAAACTGGACATAGTAACTAATATCTGATATTTTGTTATGGGTTATTTTACCAGTCAGTCATTGGGGTTTGCAGTAATCTATATATCACACTAGTAAACCGTGCAGTCAATGGTTTTTAAGTGTGGCAAAAAGCTCCAACACTCCGCATTTCAGAGGTCGACACAAGTTCTACCACCAACCTGCCAGACAGGACGCATACTCTGGCTGATGTTTCATTATTTATTGCCAGTCGTTTCCGGGCGTCCACGGATTTCGGATGGATTAGAATTTTAATGCGCAAAAAACCTAGGGCTATGGCAACAAAAAATTACAAAATAAACACTAATATAATCAACCCCAATCCCCTTTAAAAATCTCAGAAGCTTGTTATGGGATACATTGCGAACCTCAAGTAACGTCCCAAGTTTTTTCACCCTCATAAAACATTCATCTTTCGTCAGCTACCATCCATACTTCACAGTAAACACAGTCTCCATGCACCTGCCTTCTCCATTCACTCAATTCCAAGAGTACCAAGCTCTTATCATCCCCACCTCAGCCTCGGACTTGTCGTCAACACAACACCCAAGTTATCACCCTTCATTGGAGCGATAACCCTATGGACCCTATGGTAACCCCTTATCTGAAGGCAACAATAAGGTTCTTCTGACTAGATCTACCGACTAGAAGTTGCGTAACTGATGCAATTTGCAGTTTCGGAATTATTGTATCTATTCCTCACCGCTCTTTTTCCCGTCCCTCGGTAATGGTAAAACTAACAATTACTTTAGTACAAAAGTACCAGATATCCCAATCTAGCACCCACTTTAAACTGACTATTTCCTTACAGAGGCGCCCCAGCCTTCCCCTAACTGCCCTCGCAAGAATGGCTACTTCGCTCACCCCGACCCAGCCGTCTGCGACCAGTTCCACTTCTGTTCTGACGGTCAATTCAACCTCATCACCTGCGCTGGTGGGCTCGTCTTTGACCCCAACACAGGAACCTGCGCATGGCCCGGAGAAGCGAACAGGAAAGGCTGCTCTGGCAAAGGTAGGGTTACCTAGTAGGGCTGACCCAGTCTATTTCAACTCTTGGATTTGTTCGACTATGCACAACGCGGGGGCCTAGATAGAGCAATCCCAACGACTGGATAGGATTTTTCAAGTACTTGGGAGACCCCCCCCCCCCAACAAAAAAATATACTTCACTGCCTTTGACTCACTTTCCGATTCCCGTGAATCGAGTACCGATTCTTACAGGATACGGGTGGCAAGCATCTTAGTCTCCTAAATGCTAACGTCGGACATAGCTTATTTAAACCTCATTATGATCCAACGCTGTGGGCATAAGCATTACCCACAACCAATAAACAAAATCTTAAGTCCCAACAAAATAAAGTATTGTCTCCGCTATCAACTGTAAACTGTCGCAAGCAGTCGTAACGCTTCATAACCGCCATTTTTGGCGCTTTTAAGCCACTGAGAGCTGTCGGGTCTGGGCGAGCATGGTTACGATGGCTTTACGATTGCTAGTGGAGTTCCCGCCTAAGTTTTCAATTCAAATCAAAGGTGAGACCTTAACCTCGTCCTGCCTGGTCACTGCAAGGATGTGAGGGGAGAAGCGCAAATCCCGATGGTCTTTCAGAATAGGTCATAACATGATCCAGTGGAGCCATGGGTTAGAGAATGTATAACGGTCTGCCAGGATATGTGCTAAAGTTTCCAAAGCAACCGCTGCAAAGACTGCTGAAGTAGAGTCTCAAAATCTAAGCACAAATTTATAAAATTAGGCGATGAGAAGCGTAACGTCAATATTACGGCCTCCGATGACGTTACGAATCGACTGCAAAATCATTAATGAGAGCCACTTCTTTCGAGATTGATTTCATTACTAACCGCTGCGACGAAACCCCGTAAAAATACGAAAGCCTCAACATCGACAGCTTCCGAAATAGTTGCATCGTCACTAAGTTGCGAACACAGACACGTCTACGCTGAGTTGTGGACCAACTGCCGTGATGCTCATATATGCCTCCTCATCACTATAATCCGAAGTCTAAGCTACCTAAACTTTCAGACCTCACCAAGTTCGACTGTCCCAAACCGGAGAATAACGACGACCTCATGAGGAATCCCAACCCGCTCTACCCTGATCCAGAGGACTGCCAGCACTTCTATATCTGCATCAACAACGTTGAACCAAGAAGAAACGGCTGCCAGTTCGGATCCGTCTTCAACGATGAGACTAAGCGTTGTGATCAGCCGAAAAACGTTCCAGAGTGGTAAGTTGAGGGTCAGATGATGTTCAGCATACTTCACAAAATCTATAGTCTGATTTGTTCTGCTACATGGTTAAAATCTTGAAACAGACCGTCTAGTGAAGTGCTGGCTAAAACCAAGGAAAATATAGCAGCACCGAAGATGAAGACGAAATAAAACTGAGTAGGCTACTCGCCATGTCAGAATAAGAGACTAAGCATCGTGATCAGCCGATAAACGTTCCAGAGTGGTAAGCTGAGGGTCAGATGTTCAGTATACTTCACAAAATCTATAGTCTGATTTGTTCTGCTACTTAGTTAAAATCTTGAAACAGACCGTCTAGTGAAGTGCTGGCTAAAACCAAGGAAAGTAGCAGCACCGAGGATAAGAAGAACTAAAATAGAGCAGGCTACTGGCCTTGTCAGACCATGCGGGCTGTACTAAAGCCAGAGACGGTTATGACACGATGATAGCGACATCGACGCCTGAGCTACACCTTATTGGGAAAAAACATCGCAATCATTATTTGCACGAAACATAATCTCGGCGCTGAGCTTTATATCACTTCACGGTTTTTCCGATGCAAAGGGCTCATATTCCTATCCTCTTTACAGCAAAGACTTCTACGGCGAAGATCTCGAAGACGAAGAAGAGCGACCAGTCAAAAAGACCAAGAAACAACAGAACCAAAGGAGGCGGCGTTGAAACACAATAACATTAAATTATATGCATGTTGAGTCAGATTTTATGTTGTTATAAAACCTATTTTTGTTAATTGCGATCTTGCCAGAACCAGATATGACACTAGAACGTCTTTCAAGTGAAATCGCGCATTGAGGGCTTCTCCTCACTGTAGGCTACTCTTCCAGTCAAAATGTCACGCCATTTTGTGCCGGCTTAGTCTGAGAGCCTTTGGCATTTCCTTGAGGAGACGCAATGGATGATTGATTTAATCGCAAACGACCAAAACAGCGAGATACATTAGAAAGAACACAGTTTCTAATCTAACCTGCGGCTTCTATAAAATCAGACAGAGTCGAAGTCATTCCGTAATCAGACAGAATTGAGACAAGCTCTAGAAAATCAAATAAATCCGCCTTTATTTTAAAAGACAGTGCTTCAACATCGGGGCATGACCCCAGGTCCAGGCCCAGTGCCTTAAAGTCCGTATCGTTGTAGTGTTTGACGCGGATAGGGTTGTGACAAGTGATTTTGTTAAGGGATGAAATTTTTCTAAATTAAAGAAGTATTAGTTATTTTGAGTTCCTGAACTGGCCGGTTAGAGCCTTGGCATGTTGGCAGTTCTGGAATTCATCTATTGATTTTTTTTCTTTTTTACAAGTAAAGAAATAAAAAAAAATCTCAAAGAAATCTCAAACCTGGACGGATTAATCATACTCCGATATTTAACTTCTGCAAAACTACCCTATCTTGTGTGTCAGAATCAACACCAGCCAAGATTTCAGGCATGAAATTTTTTTCTATTATTATTAATAATAATAATAACAGACATACCGCGGCATCTACTGAATATGACGACAGGTTATCCAGCACAGCCCAGTGCTGGAGATCTGCTTTAGAAAAAGAGGCCATATATTCGAAGTACCGCTACCATTTTAAATTCCAACTACAGAACTGACTAAAGATGTCGGCAGACGGAACTTTGGAAATCGCAACGTGGAGACGTGGAACCATCTTCCGTCTCACGTCGTTGCCAGCCCATCGGTCGAAGCCTTCAGAAATGCACTTGATGAACATGCTGGAGACGACAATTAGCCTATTGTGTTTGCTACTTTCGTAGAGTTTTGTAGAGGCTTGGCTTGCTATTAATAACAATAATAATATATTGAAACAATGGCTAAAAACGGATACCTCAGCTACGTTGCTTTGGCAACGATATTTGGGCCCTTCTTGCAAGGGTCCTCGTCAGGCTGTTAAATAATAATAATAATAGACATAAACAGCTAAGCAGTCGCGGCATCTATTTTTTTTCCCGTAGTATCTTTTGTAATTTAACTTATTTTCATATTATTTAAAACAAAGACATCACTTTTTCGTACTTTTTGTGGCTACTCATCCATCTCTCAGTGACGTTAATTTAAATCTATTTTTACCCACTTTTAACTATTCACGTCACATAACTTTTTAAAATAAATCCATATTTTATTTACTATTCTTCCCCTGTAATATTTGGAAATTATTTATCTCATTTAAATTTTTTAAAATAATTTTTTAACAACTTTCTTTAAACATTAACTGAATCTAAATTATAAAGAAAAAAGAATTTAAACACTTAATTAAATATAAAGATCCTCAATTAGACACACCTTCACACACATAGTCCCCAGCTATTTTACTGGCACAAAAACAAGGACAAAAGACAACACATCTATTCGCGGCATCTATTGAATACAAGGAGAGGTACAAAAATCCAACAAAAAGGGTCTTTCTTTCCGAATATCTGCAAACTTCAGGTTTTACCAGCAGATGGCACTGAGTGGAAGGAAGTCCTTTTCCGAGTGTCTTAACATTACACCGAACAAGTCAACAGGTGCTTGAGCGACCCACTTAGTTTTTGGCTTAACAGGCACACCGCTAGTAGATTCGAAGCATAGTTGAACAGCTCCATATTGTTCGAGACGGCTCGGAAGATTTGAAAGTCCAATGTATTTTCAATATCCGGTGTAGATAAAATCGACAAAACGCCTGCCGGGAAAGTTGTCACTAAAAACCACAGGCTTAATATCAGACAAGAGGAAATCAGCCGCGAATCGTCCGCGGTCAGTCGCACACCATTTGTTACGATCGACACGGCCGAACTGCTCCGTCGGAAGTCCCGACGTTTCTGCATCACTTTAGAGTAACGTATCAGTATAAGAACGTTGAGGATGACCATCAATGTCCCAGGAATAAAACGTGACAGCGTCTGCGACGTTATTTCAAACACATACCATTCTGATAATTCCGTAAAGGCAACGTTGTTAACAACTTGCCACTGGCATCCCGTATCAGATTTCACCACACTTGAATTTAGAGCGTAAATGAAATTCGCCGCAATTGCGATGATACCTGTTAGTAATAGAGATATAAACCCAGTTTTCTTCTGGTGAAATTTCTGAAACTTCGTAGGGTGACATATCGACACGTATCGTTCTGTCGTCAGTCCCACAATCGCATATATGGACATTGTAATCGATACATTAACTAGCACAAGTTCAATATATGATTCATAGATGGCTTCTTCATATGGTCGGCAATGTACACTCCAAAAGTGCTGAATAGCGGGCAGTGACGTAAGCATGCAAAGAAAGTTCGATATTCCCATTGTGTACAAATATATCGGTGTTGCTCCCTGTAGCCGTGACCGATACACTATCACGAGCGCAAGGATATTGCAAATGAAGCCGAAGGCCAGTATAACGTTGGCAACTATGGCATAGGAAATGAACTTAATTTCATCTGTTTCGGCTTCGTACGTTTTAAACTGTCGATACATTTTGTAAATCTTATATCCTCATCTAAATTCCAATGTTTTTTTATCCACTTGTAGCTCCAATGCTATGTCCAGAGCTTACTGACATCTGACTTTAGACACATCTGATGCTGATTCACGGTGTATTTCCACTTCGAATGTAAGCATAATACACATCATCTCAGTTATACAATGGACAAACTTTCTGTGTACCATTTTTACAGCACATTCGAGAACACAGTTTACGGCTTTGACATCAACATCGCTGTACCATCTAGGCTGGAAGCGTGCTATACAGCTTCAAAGGATGAAGTAACTTTGCGAGTGCCACCATTATAAAATACAAGGAAATATACTGTATCGGCTTGAAGCCAGAGTGGTTTTATAAGTGTCATCTGCGCTGTAAGCATAGTGTACTGATTCAGACAAAATACAGAAGCCTGTTCTAAGAACACCGAAAAATATCCTTAAATAATTTAAACATCACTTTGCACCTTTGACAATTTGAAAATGCAGTGAGCAATTCGGCAAACAGAAATAAGAAGTCTTATCGGAAGGAGTCCTGCAAGTCAGCTAAAGATTAGCTTACGTATTTTAACAAGATAACGATTTGCTTAGACGAATTTCTGGAATCATTTCTCAACCATGAATTCCCGACCCAAAGCTCGAACAGAAGTTGCCTGGCAAATTTATGTCTTCGAGCCTGAGACATGGAAAAATAGTACAACGCAGATTCTCGTGATCTACGAAATAGCAGCGCTCCACCCGTTTATTTTTGCATTTATACTGCGCAGAGGTGTTTTTGAACGATCCATCAGCCTCTTGAGAATCATCACCCTTTTTCCGTCTGGACTCTTGACACAAAACGGTTTTGCAGAGTATATTTTATGTTACTGGTCTTTACCAGAAAACAGTACCATTTATTTACATTCAGGATCATAGGTTATAGTACGTATGAGTCTTGTCTAAAGCCCCTTAGAGTGGGCTGCCCTGTAAGGCATGGTGTATGCTGGGTGGCTGTTAGATTAGTGTAAGTTCGGTCTGCAAACCACAGTGTGGACTGACCAACGGTTTCCACGACGAACCCGTGAAGCTCTGCATGTATAGTGACACTGATGGCCGTATGGCTTAACTTGACGAGTTTTCAACATCCAAATACGGTCGTCGTAAGTCGTAACATAGCCTCTGGTTCGAACAAACAGCATGTCTGCGCTCAAACTCTCCGTTCTGTGCCAATGCGATGCATTTTGACACTTTTATTTCGCGTTGAAAATTTTGACTTATGCGGCTGCAGCAAAACTTATGCAGTCTGCCAGAATATGGGCAAAAGGACAAGGAAATGAGTGAGCAGTTAACCTTTCTTATTGTACAAACCTTATTCTTGTATATAAAGCTAAATAAGGAACTGACCACGATTTCAGTTTAAGCTGATCCTCCACTTTATTTCTGGTTTTAGAGGCGGGTGCCTCAGATGAGGTTCTGGAAAAAACACCATCATTAATTAAACTGTCGTACCAAGGCTTCATGGATGAAAAGTCACCAAAACCGCAGTTTCGTCCGACAATACTTCTTGCTTGACAGGCAGTTCTACTAAAGGGCCAGTTTCAACCCAGGCCTCTAGACTTAATGCACAATTATTTCATCAAGGAATACTCCTCTGAAACTCATCAGGCATCACGTACGTCATGACGAATGAATTCTGTTACTACGCCTTTGGCTCCCGTCATCTCTTGATCGAGTAAAAGCCCCACGACAGATAGACAGCAACGAATGAAAGCGCGGGGCAGTAGTTCTCAATGCCTCATATTTTTATTTTGTAAAGCCCTTAAAGTTGAAGTGAAAAGCCAACGTACTTTTGTGTAATTTAACTGAATACACTGAATTATTTGGACTGCGTTGAGGGATTTGGATTTTGTTTCACTATGTGCTCTAGCAGTGACGTTGATAATATCTACGATCACCTTGACAAGGCGATTCTACTATGACGCTGAGAATTTGAATCTCAACACAAACGCAGCCTTGCAATGACTAGAGAGCCTGGCTCAGATACTGATCTCACATCACGATTCATTCACCAACTAAGAACAGTGGGAAGATTTCCCAAGTTCTTAGCCTCACCTGTTCTCTTGTAAATTACTTGAATCAGGCTTCATTCACCAACTAAGAACAGTGGGAAGATTTCCCAAGTTCTTAGCCTTACCTATTTTCTTACAAAGAAACCTGTTTTCTTGTAAACTGTTATATTCTGAACGTCACTACCAGAGCCTAAGGTGAAAAAATAAGAAATACCTTAACAGAGTCAAAAGAATTCATTGTATTATATTCGAATATATATAAATAAGCTTGCTCTTCAGTTAAACTTCAAGTTCTATACATTGTATAGAGCTCTACAGTTCCACAGTGCCCACCACTCATGTGTGATTTTGTTCTGTTGACAGACATGGTTCTTGTTTCTCATTTTCTTTCCTTTACACAATTTTCCTTTACTTTTTCTTATTTGGTTTTTAAGATCTTGCATGTCCGCCACGTTATCGAACGCTCTGTATTTTTTTCTCGTTTTTCCTTACTGCACTATTTAATTTCGTCGTTTCAGATCGTAATAAAATAAGATTCATCACCATCATTATTACTCCGCTTTTTATTCTTGTCTTCTGATCGAGAAATAAATCATTCCTAATAAGTGTTTTAAACTGTGCCCTGGATTTTACTGATTTTCTCTTCCTTTTTTTGATATTTTTTTAATGCCGCGTAGTATCTTTTCCGTTCTTCCTGTCCAATATGATTTGGCCAGGTAGCTACACTTCCACGTTCCCTCGGTGACGCCAACGGTCCTGACATCTAATATTTTAAGTTATTTTTTCAATGACCGACCCATATAGGTACTTAGCGTCACCTACACTTTCCTCTTTTTCTACATTTAATTTTTTAATATTCTTTCTTATTTCCTCTTTTACCCTTAATTCTCATTTACCATTTTCATCACATCTTAAAAACATTAAAATTTTCTTTACTTTTTCCTTCCTAATCTCGTTTCCTTAAAATTTTCTTTCATTTAAAACTTATTATTTATAAAGATATTATCCCTCGTTATTTTTTTTTTCTTCTTCGAGACGAATAATAAATAGACTTACCGAGCAGAGTGACTCTGTCAAACTTTGTGGCTCCTGAACTGATGATGTTTGCGGCCGTAGCTTCCGGGCCGAATTCCTGCAAGGGATAATCCGCGAAATAATGATAAGAAGTAACCAGTAGGCTACCGGAACAAATCATAGGAAGACGAAATTTCAGGGCCGCCTTGCAAATTATCTTCCCAGTAGTGTAAGGTACGATTTTGTTGAATTAATGAATATGTTTATTTCCCATCTTTACACAACATTTCACTGATGGAGTATAAGAAAAGAAAAATAAAGAAAAAGAAACAATGAATAACACAAAAGATACAATTTTAACTTGGGAATACATAATAAAAAAAAAAGAGAAAAAAACATTACACTATTTCTTTAACTATTGTTTAACTGCTGGATAGAGGCTGTTTAGAGGGTCAAGGTACTTTGAAAATCGAGCACGACGCTCTAAAACAGCCTCAATTCGATCTTTAAGCCTATGATTTCGTGTAATTCGTCGACACATCGGCAGCCCGACAATCGTGAAAAATTCAAGTGGCATAAAAGCAACTGACATACCAGTAGCATAAGAAATGTCGACTGCTAGACAGAGCAAAATAACACTATAATTTTAAATCCCTCAAGTTTGTTTCGCTTTAAATGCTGCAAGCGTAGTGGGCGACACTATGACTACGGCCCATTTGCGAAGCAAGGAAAGGATAGGTCTTGACGCTACTCCCTAGTGTTATTTTGCTCTGCTCTGCTGCTAGATCAGAGCAAACTAACTCTAGGGACTAGCGCTAAAAGTGATACACACTCGAATAGGAGCGACACTAGCACCACTAGCGATAGTGAACGTCCCTACTGAAACTCAATCAGTCGTGCACCAGCGATGGCTCCAATAACTTCATATTCTGAACACAGCGAAAAAAGATATGATCTCCCCTGTCTCTTCGATATGTGCAGACCGCATCTTAGCTTTACTAGAAATTTTTAATCCCTCAAGTTTGTTTCGCTCTAAATGTCGCAAGCGTAGTGGGCGACACAATGAGTATGGCCCGTTTGCAAAGCAAGGAAAGCATAGGTCTTGACACTACTCCCTAGTGTTATTTCGCTCTGCTGCAGAGCAAAATCACACTAGAGAGTAGCGCCAAGACTTCAAAAAAGTTACACACACTCGAATAGCAGCGACGCTAGCACCACTAGCGATAGTGAACGTCCCTACTGAATGTGAATCGGTTTGGCACCGATGCTTGCTCCAATAACTTCATATTTTGAACAAAGCAAAAAACATACAACTTCCCCAGTTTCCTCGATGTGTGCAGACAGCATCTTAGCTTTACTAGAAATTTTTAATCCCTCAAGTTTGTTTCGCTCTAAATGTCGCAAGCGTAGTGGGCGACACAATGACTACGGCCCATTTGCGAAGCAAGGAAAGGATAGGTCTTGACGCTACTCCCTAGTGTTATTTTGCTCTGCTCTGCTGCTAGATCAGAGCAAACTAACTCTAGAGAGTACCGCGCAAACTTTGGAAAAGTGACACAGAGTCAATCGCAGCGACACTGGCTCCGCTAGCGGGACTGAACGTCCCTACTAAAACTCAATCATTCGTGCACAGTGCTGGCTTCAATAACTTAAAATTCTGAACACAGCAAAAAAAAAGATACAACCTCCCCTGTTTCTTCGATGTGTGCAGACCGCATCTTAGCTTTACTGAAAATTTCTAAGCCCGCAAGTTTGTCTCGCTTTAAATGCCCCAAGTGTGGTGGGCGACGCTACAAGTATGGCCCGATTGCGAAGCATATAAAGCATAGGTCTTGGCGTTACTCCTTAGTGTTATTTTGCTCTGTGCTAGATAAACTGAACTAGAAAACATCCATGAAAACTCAACATATGAACGCATAATAGGCTGGACATGAAACGTAGAGCGTGACAAGTCTGCTGCCGTTTAAATGTCACGCCGAAAAAAAACTGTTTAATAAGGCGTATGTAAACTCTTTCAGTGTTGTGGTCCAGATTCAGTGCCGTAATATATGATCAATGTGCATGCTTAAGCTTTTTCTACCCATAAACAAAACAAAATTTTTTTAAAATGAATGGATAGCAAGGAATCTATAAGAAACTTACGTGTTCCTCCTCGCCTAACTTCGCAGCGGGCCAGATGACCTTACTCTCCGTCGCCAACGCATTCAACAAATCGTCTAAACTCGACTGAACTTCGAGCGCCCAGTCCTCCATTCCTATGTGCAGCAAGGCTTTGCAGAGACAGCCTACCTCCTCTAAAAGACAAGAGCTGGTATTGCGAAATTTGCTTTTTTACTACATTTTTTCCACACCCTCCATGTACAGACTGCCCTTCACCTACAGACTGCCCAACGTTAGCTAATTTCCAGGCAACAAGAACAAAGAGGAACAGATATAAACAACGTGGTGAAATCGAATAGAAAAAAAACGTGAAGCCCAGAATTGTAAGGGGTTTCAATCAAATAACATATATCCATGTGTAAACCCTTCATTCAGACACGTTCACACGAACATGGGACTTTCAAACCATAGCTGATTTACTGAAAATAGGCCTATATTTTGGTCTGGAGAATCGTCCCAGCTAGGTCAGGGATACTTCCGATTTCTTTCACGCGCGAAAACGCTACCTCATCCGCGATTTATCAGTTCCCGACCCAGAGAACGGTATTGTCTATCCAACATATATTGAGTGGCATTGCCCATACCTCTAGTACTGGAGAGCGCCTTAGGCGCATACTCGACTCAGCGAATAGTTTATAAAGTGCAATTTCTCACTAATGAAGAATATAACATTCCTTTAACTTAAAATAACCCCTCTTACTTATTCTGCATTTTCTGTTATCCCTAGCTCCCCTATGGAATTATACGGTTCAGAAATTCCCACCCTTCGCCATTGTTTCATTTTGCACCTACGATTTTTAGCGCTTTTGCGGCTGAGCCGAGTTTGTAATTCACAGAGCGCAAACCTGACCGGAAGCTTCAAGACCCGCCGACAACTGAAAATGTTTTTTTCATTTTAGAGCTCGGTTTATAGGCCGATTGTGTTTTGGACTTCCTTCTGTTTTGCTTGGTTATCCCACTTTTTAACCACGGCACGCAAAATTTTTCAAATATTTTGCTTCCAACCTCTGCTTTGCAAAGCGAGAAGTCTGGACAGAGTCGACAAGCGACGACAAGAAAATAAACAATTTCACGGTCAAGTTTTTGGTATTTTTAAAAACTGGTATTTCCGAGCCATTTTACCGTGAAAACATCACTTCTAGTAAGAGTCGTGCTTTAGGTTTACGTATGGGCTAAATATACCTTCCTATGTCTACTCATTCAACTCTTTGAAATTCTTTTGAGTTCACAACAGTATGTCAAGGGTCTGGAAAGGGCAAACTGAGCTGTCATAAAGAAACCAGCGTTTTCGGAACGACACCTAGACATGAACGAGACTTACCAAAGTTGATGTCTGATCCCTATTCTGCCAATTCCGAAAACGAGAATTTATCTGCGTCTCTCCCCATTTCCCCTTTAATTTGTTCGTGTCTTGCGGGTTTCTGTCTGTTTCAACTGCTCTAAGCCTGATGCGATATGTGCCTTCCCACAGCCATCAATTCCGTTGGGGTTCTGTTGGGTGGGTTTTGGGATCGATTTATCCGAAAACGAGAATTTATCTGCGTCTCTCCCCATTTCCCCTTTAATTTGTTCGTGTCTTGCTGGTTTCTGTCTGTTTCAACTGCTCTAAGCCTGATGCGATATGTGCCTTCCCACAGCCATCAATTCCGTTGGGGTTCTGTTGGGTGGGTTTTGGGATCGATTTATCCGAAAACGAGAATTTATCTGCGTCTCTCCCCATTTCCCCTTTAATTTGTTCGTGTCTTGCGGGTTTCTGTCTGTTTCAACTGCTCTAAGCCTGACGCGGTATGTGCCTTCCCACAGCCATCAATTCCGTTGGGGTTCTGTTGGGTGGGTTTTGGGATCGATTTTTGTATCGAAGTGTCGGAGGGTGCGTGGGGTGGTTGTCCCGTCTACCGGTGAGTCAAAGCATTATTACTTCTTGGTGTTTAGTTTTTAAATTGGGTATTTTTTCCGTTCAAATTTTGAACTGAGTCTCGTCGGACAGCGTCTCTTTCTCTCCTTACCTCTTAGGCTATATACGTTATTCATCAGTTCATACAGGGATACAACGATCCCTAGATCCTCGTACGGAGACCCTTCTTTAGTGCTGTATAGCTTCCTCTCCAGTTTTCGCCGATTCTTAGACGATCGGCAGGACCGAGAAGATCCGGTTTGTCGGCTTCCGGTCGTCACCGTTCCGGTTATGGTACTGCCGACTTCTGACTGCGCATCCAGTGGGTTTTCAACGTCCTCTCCTGAAATGCAAGACCTTGTAAGAATCATGGGATTTCGCTCGAAGTAAGTCTTCGCTACATAAGCGGCCTTGACTGGAACATACTCTTCGTCGAAGCTTCCACTAACCTAAAGTAGCGATCGTCGCACTACTAAACGAGGGGTTACCCACTCCCCGGCACCTGTTGTACACCTTTTCTCGGCACCGGCCGGCACCAACCGCAATAGGCGGTGCCGACAATGAATTGGGCGATTCAGCTTTCAAACGCTTTCAAAAATGCTTATTTTGATGTTTCAACACGTGACAACCGGTGCCGACAGGTTTCAGCCGGTGCCGGCCCCGACCGGGCATCGCGGCACCGGGCACTTGCTGTACACTCAAATTCACAGTGAGCAACCCCTCGCTATTAAGGTGTTTTTCCGCAATCCCACAAAGAGGCTGTGGCTCGTTTATGGCTAAAAATCAGTCGTTTCGTCAATTTAAAGTTTAAATTAATGTTTTAAATTGAGAAAAAAGAAGTTCAAGTTCGGGTAGCCTAAGTGTACGGAGTTAGAAATTTTCTGTTAAAATTCGAGTTGCGTATAGTAACCACGTAGATGGTGGGTGTCCAAGTATGTATTGGCACTTGACAGGGTTGCAATGTATCCCTGAAATCTAGAAGTTAAATGATATGACGAAGAGAACTTAAAAAAAAAAATACTTCGGTATATTATAGTTATGACTTTTCACTAACCAGAGTCGAAAGTCCCATGCGATAGGGCTGCGCTTCATTTGGGACTGATTTGTGGCCACAAAGTCATTTTTCATATGCGACGAAGTCACGTATGACTTTGCCACTTAAAATCAGTCTCAAATAAAGTGAAGTCTTATCGCACGGAACGCCCGACCTTGTGCAGTGAAAAGTCTCATAACCAGAGCAAAAAAACACTAGAGAATAGTGCCAAGACTTGAAAAAAGTGACACACACTCGAATAGCAGCGACACTAGCACCACTAACGATACTGAACGTCCCTACTGAAACTCAATCGGCCGTGCACCAGCGCTGGCTCCACGGCCCGTTTGCAGAGCATGGAAAGCATTGGTTTTGACGCTACTCCCTAGTGTTATTTTGCTCTGCTCATAACTACTATAGCCTACCAAAATCAAATTATTTGCTTGACATAGCGATGTGAGACTGAACAAGCACAATGCCACGCCCAAATTTACCAAAGACTGTTGAGAACAGAGAAAGGGTATACTGCCAACTGCCAAGGACAAGAAGGCATGTCAATCGATTTATTACTCAATTGGTCACCGGCAGACCCGTCTTTACCCTTAGGCCGGTTAGGCCGGTGCTGGGAGGCCAGGACAAACGAGAGGCCAAAAGGCCAGTGCTAATGGTTGAGAAAGTAAACGTTGTTTTGAATTCGATTGATATAGACGGTGTAATTAATTATTTTTCTGCTTTGAAATGCCGCTGAAAGTGCTAGACTGTTGATGAATGATCACTGCTTTTATTTCTTAGTGGTTTCATAACTGTTAATACACCAAGAATCGTGTTTGCTAATCTGCTGGCGTTTTTACGTTTTTGATTCATGAAAAGGGGCCCAAAAATCCACGGATGGCCTATATATATAGGGTTTACCAAAATTTAAAGACGGCACTGGTCACCGCCTGCACTTAATAGGCAAAACATGCATGTAATAATAATATAAGTGCAACAAAAAGGTTTACGCCTCTACAAATTTCTCAAGACAATATTAACAATAAATTGAAAGTCAGTCAGGTGACGGTCCACACCTAAATGTGACGTTTCGTGTGAATGAGTGATTGAGCCGAAGCTGAGTGGGAAACGTCTGTTAACAGTGGCTAAAAGCGGAAAGTCAGTTACGATGCTCGCCTGCGCCATTTCGGCCGTTCTTGGCAAAGGACCTGGTCAGGCTGTTGCCAGACTAGAAGAAACGAACCTGCGCTGACGGCATATAGGCTTGTTGGCAAAAAAAAATCAAAACCTACCGATCCATTCACGCTCCTTAATTTCTCAAAAACTACCGAGGGGTTGCCCACTTTTGATTTTACTGTACAGCAAGTGCCCGGTGCCGCGATGCCCGGTCGGTGCCGGCACCGGTTGTCGGCTAATTCGGTTGGTGCCGGCCGGTGCCGGGAAAGGGTGTACAGCAGGTGCCGGGGAGTGGTAGCCCCTTGACAACTACTGATTGCGAATGACCTTACCTAAGGCTTGAATAGCTTCTTTTTCTTGCTTTTCCTTCCGTACGAGCTCCAGACGTTTTACAGATTTCGTGAAATTGCTGTCGAAGTGTTCTATCCTCGACTTCAACGAGTCGGCAGCCGAGACAAGGGTTTCGCGCAGTTTCTGATCTGAAAAATCGAGAAATTGTTACTTAATGATGTATGATCGATTATAAATCGATCCTGCATACAACATTTCATAATAATAATACAAATATTTCTGAAACAATTACTGTAACACAGAGGATTAACAAAGAAAATTTGTAAAATAGCACAAACGAAACAAAAAATAACAAAATAAGTAGACATTTAACATTCTTCAACAGAAATAGAGTAGACGCGTAACATATTACTTTAAATAAGATGCAGAGAACCGTGAATGAGGCTCACTACGCTCGGCCACTTCTTATTTGCGTAAACACATCAATAAAACGTATTCAGTCAAGAAAAGGCTAAATGCTCAATCAATGCCTGTTAGCGACGGCGCGGAAGACATGTAAGCCCGGCTAGCTCAGTCGGTAGAGCATGAGACTCTTAATCTCAGGGTCGTGGGTTCGAGCCCCACGTTGGGCGCAACCTTTTGTTTCGAGTTCAAACTTTCGAATCCAGGAAAAGATACAGACCGCAATATATTTTTATTTTATTTTCAAAAAACAGCAAGTTAAAAGTCTGTCGGAATTTGAAATAGTAGCCTAACAATTAATAATCAGGACAACTCTGACAAAAAGATAAGTAAATGACCTAAACAATAACTACAACAAAAGATGCATAACACTAGAATGGATCTAAAAAAGACTGACTTGGGGATTCTGTGGATTGCAAGTGAAGTTTAAATATAAACTAATTAAAATTAAATATATAAATGCAGTTAAGAAGCACATGTGTCATATTCTTTGGTTGTAAACCGCTGTTAATCAAGATAGTATAGTTAATCATTTGACAAAAGCAGATTGTGGGAAATGGGAAACAGCAAATGGGAAACTATGTCACTTCGTTCTTTTGCTTTCTACTATTTATCTTCTGATTCAGAAAAGTTTTGGGATTCACAGCAAAAGTTGCGCCCAACGTGGGGCTCGAACCCACGACCCTGAGATTAAGAGTCTCATGCTCTACCGACTGAGCTAGCCGGGCTTGAACATTTCACAAGCACAACATGTATTTGAACTCGGAGAAATTTGCGCAGCAACAACTATCATCAGTTATACAAAAAGAAACCCGAGTCTTTGAAACAGACCAGCTTACCTGTCTGAGAATCAGCTATGTTCATCGCACAAAAGATCGCTTCATCCCACAAACTTCCCTCAGCAGCCGCTTGGAAAGCTGCCGGGAAGTCGTTCAAGTATGTCCGATAGATGGCTACAGCCTCTGTTGGCTTCTTGCTATTAGCCAATAGCTGCGCTGCCTCTTTGTATAGTTTGCTGAGCTCGTGTTGACTAAAAATATTTTAATTAGCATAAGTAGCAAATAAAGAGAAAGTGTATATATTTATGTCGTTGAGAAGATCGAACAACAGTTAATGCGTTGACAGATGTTCAAATCCTCACCAGTCACCAAGACATATATTCAAACAATGGCTAAAAATGGATAGTCAACTACGATGCTACGGCAACGATTTCAGCCCTTCTTGCAAGGTTTCTCGTCAGGCTGCTGAACGTCAGGAACTGGAAGAAATGAACCTGCAATAAATGCAGCTTCTACCAACTAAAACTCGAGCTAAAAGTACCCTATTTGGGCAGATACTTTTCATAAATGGCTGTAGGGATTAGTTTTGCTTTATAAGGTTGCGTTAAAGTTTAACTGAAAAGCCAAATTATTTTTGCATCATCTTAGTCGAGATCTAACTGAATACACTGCATTATTTGAATTGCGTTAAGTAAATTTTTTTCTTTTTTTTTAACTATTTGATTTAGTATGACGTTCAGGATATCTCCGACCGTCCCCAAAACGCAAAATTCTACTACGACGAGACAATTTGAATCTCAACAAAAACGCGGCTTTTCAGAGGCCAGGGGTGAACTAGGTGCTCACTGCGCCAACACTTATTTCTCGCAATTCTTTTGCGTCAAGCACACCACATAGGTACAAGCGCACAGAGGTACCACAAATCCGACAGGGAAATTCCACAATATGAAAATC
This sequence comes from Branchinecta lindahli, assembly GCA_023053555.1. Classification (NCBI taxonomy): domain Eukaryota; kingdom Metazoa; phylum Arthropoda; class Branchiopoda; order Anostraca; family Branchinectidae; genus Branchinecta; species Branchinecta lindahli. The sequence goes on from JAKZAO010000004.1 coordinate 20,857,028, forward strand.
GATTCGTGAATAGCGGAGCAACAAAGTAACACATTTTCATCGGGTCCTCAAGCCTCTTTATATAAGTGATGGGTAACTAGATTGCTGTCCTTTCTCAGCCCTTTTCCGAGCCCTTTTCGGTAAACTTTAAAGGGACCGGAATAAGTATAGTATTAGCATATCAATTTTTTTTTGGTGTGCGTAAGTCAAGCTTCTGCTCTTATATTCAAACAATGGCTAATGACGGAAAGTCAGCTACGATGTTTAGGCGAGTAACGGAAACGTGGAACGACGTTGTTAATGTAATAGAATTCAAACCTCAGGCCTTTGTTAATAGCAAAACCGAAGTTAATCAGAATGCGGAAAAAACCCTCCCATGTCATCACCCCAATCGAGCAGCAAGAAAAGCAACCGTGTCAAAAATGAAGTCTCGGTGCTAGGTTTTCACTACAGAGATTTCTAAAAAGTAATTGCCCAAAATAGGATACTTGTAGATGGTAGAAGCTTTATTTATTTATTGCAGATTCGTTTCTTCCAGTCAAAGCAAAATAACAATAGGGAGTAGCGCCAAGACTCGCTGGCTCCGATAACTCCATATCCCGAAAATAGCAAAAAAAAAAGATACAACCTCCCCTGTTTCCTTGAAGCGTGCAGACTACACTAGGATTTTCTGAACCAGCAAGTTTACCTCGCTTTAAATATCGCGAGCGTGGTCGGCGGCGCTACGAGTAAGACCTATTTCCGATGCATGGAAAGCATAGGTCTTCGCACTACTCTAGTGCAGAGCAACATAACACTAGGGAGTAGCGCCAAGACTTGGAATTACTCACACACAGTCGAATAGCAGCGACACTAGCACCACTAGTGATATAGAACGTCCCTACTGAAACCCAATCAGTCGTACACCAGCGCTGGCTCTAATAACTTCATATGCTGAACACAGCAAAAAAAATTCAACCTTCCCTGTTTCCAAGATGTGTGCAGACCGCGTCTTAGCTTTATTAGAAATTTCTGAATCCGCAAGTTTGTCTCGCTTTAAATTCCTCAAGCGTAATGGGCGGCGCTACGGCTATGTCCCGTCTGCGAAGCATGGAAAGGATAGGTCTTGGCGCTACTCCCTAGTGTTATTTTACTCTGGTCTTCGCACTACTCTAGTGTTATTTTGCTCTGCTTGACGTCCAGCAACGGCCTGACAAGGACCCTTGCCAAGAAGGGCCGCAACATCGTTGCAAAACATCGTAGCTGACTTTCCGCTTTTTGCCATTGTTTTAATCTACGTTCACCAGTCAGCTTGTGCTCAAGGAATTCAGTAGAGGTATGCTTATGTGAACACTTTTCTAACTGTTACACTACCTTGTTTTTTTTCAATTGCATATAAAAAAGTAAAATGGAAAAGAAAAATTACAAACTTAATTTCAGCTAACAGCCAAGTATTTCAGGGTTATCTTAGCACAAATTTGAAGTAGAAATTCAATTGACTTTCTCTGACCTCGAATTAAAAAAAAAATCTTCTTCCTCTTTTGAATGCATCAGGAGGTTCGGACCGCGATCTTCTCCACTGAAGTTGCGTTCCACGTGGCAAAATTTTCAAATTAACAAAGGAAACCAGCTGACAGTTTAGCCACTTTCAGCAGTGAATTAGCAAAACATTCAAAAATTGCAAATGGCGTGAATGGTTATTATTCAATATTTATGGAAAAAAAAGGTGGATTTTAGTTTTTTTCTTCGGCGATCGTTCCCACTTACCAGACGTTCACATAAGCATACCTCTACTCTACTTCCGCAGTTACCAAGCCTTACCTATAGTTCAAGAACCTGCCGCAGGCAAACATCATTTTCCAGTCTAGAATCTTCCGGAAACAGGTCAAAGCTTCCGTGTAAGCGCCTGCGCGGAAGTAATACACGCCGGCTTCATAGACATGTTTGTTTGAAAGGTGGTGGTCCGCAAATGCTCGAGAAATGATCTGAAAGAAAGTTAGGTTCAGTCTAATGTCAGATCCTTCTAAAAAGAGTCTGGGAAAATGAAAAAGAAACAAAAAAGAGTTCTTTTTAGTCGCCAGCGGCCAGTTTACGCAGTATTGCCCAAGTTTGAGGGTGTCAGTTATAGAACGTCATTATAGATAATAACTCTGATGCCGGTTATCAATTTTTTTTTTTAATTTTGTGTTCAATTACTGTTAACATTATCGTTTTGTAAACAAAGGTTAAGTATTTCTCCATTTCAATTCAATTTAATTTCAAAATACTTTCCACGGACATGCCGAATAGCAGTATTACCGTCAATGGCCTATACAATAAATCACAATCGTCAATTTGACCATAACTATAACAGTTTAAAACTCAAACTTGCGTACAACTCAATGGTCATATTCACAATTCGTCACGGGCATTACAAAACTTGACGAACGAAGGTACGAAACTACGCTCGTATCGCGAGTGAGAAACCCTTGTTGGTGCAAGGCGTGGTACCATCTCAGCCACAGCTCGTTGTGGACGAACTCGTGGTGTTCTGGTGGGATGATATCTCGGTGGATGGGGTTCGCTAGGATACTTTTACCAAATTTAAGGGACAACTTAAGACGGCGGGTGGATAGGGTTTCTTCCAGCCCAAGCTGACTGCGAATTGCAGTTAACTGCAAACTGCAGTTGACTGTGAATTGCAGTTGACTGCGCTAAACGGAAGCCAGGGTTCACTTTTATAGCTTTGAGCCTGAGGAGGACCCTTACCAAGAAGGGCCGAAATATCGCTCGAATAAATTCAACTGGCGTTATATCCGTTTAGTCGAAGTCAACTAAAAAAATTATTAAATTTTTTACTAATAATCGAGCTACTGCAAAAAGTTTAAAATCGATGGCAAATGAAACTGAAAAACTAATATGTAGCTGGAAACAGAAAGAAACTGATGACGTGAAGGTTTTAAAGAAAAATGGAAAGTTGCCACCTTTAAAGGAGAAACGATTAATTTTTAGTTAATGAATGTTTTTTAGTCAAGTTTAAGAAGAAAAAATCAATCACTAAAAAAAACTACTCACTGCTCTTTCGTTCGACTCTTGTGTTAGCACTCCAAGAGCTTCTTTGTACAGAGAATGCTTGATGACCAGGCCTTTAAATTCTTCAAAACGACTGGGGCCACATTTTGCCAAGGAGTTCAACGCTCGGTCGAATCGCTTCAAGAAGAGGTCAATAGAATACTTTCTGTTGTTCTCATCTTTGGCTTCAAGATCTTGAAGGAATGGTAGAAATTCTTTAGGATCCTAAAACGAAATCAAAGAACTGAAAAATATACGAAATTTATTAGTTCTGTGCTCTGGTGTTGTCGGTCCGTACGCAACCACTGATTAGACCAAAATGATCCGAGTCGAGTCGCATTGTAGTTCACATACCGGATTCTCTTTCGTTTCAAATTGCAATCGGACATGAGCACTAGCTCAAAATTAAAGGACCCCTCGCGTACTATTTACTGTTTATGTGCCAGTATTTAAAAAAAGTTAAATACCTTTAAAACTAGGCTCTGCTTTCAATAAATTACCCACAGATGTGGGCGTTTTAAGGATTTTTTCCAGGCCTCTTGAGTCTTATAGCAAAAACAGGGGAAGATTTACATAACTGTTTTTTGGGATCCCAAAACGTAAGTGGAGGGATACCTATGACATCGCAAAAGTTGTCCGTCCGCCCGTCCGTCTGTAAGCACGATAACTCTCGAAGGGAATGAGATATTTTGATGAAACTTGGTATGAGGATTCTTTGGGTCAAGAGTAAGGTCCAGTTCGTAGATGGGCTCTGTAGCCCTTTTAGAGGTGGGGGAGGGGGTTTAAATTAAGGGGCAAACATAATATTTTGAAACAGCTAATGTGATAGTCGATTATGGGGTAAGAAGACATGCTGGACACGATGGTGAAAACCATTTTCTCGCCAGACAAGCAGTTCGCCCGGAATCCGACCAAAACCGGAAAGTTTGTTAAAAGTAAAAGTTTTATTTGAAGTTGATTTGATGTTCGATTTAGGGAGAAGAAGACATGCTGAACACGATGGTGAAAACCATTTCTCGCCGGACAATTAGTTAGCCCGGAATCCAGCCGAAACCTGAAAATTTGTTAAAAGCAAAAGTTTTATTTGAAGTTGATTAGATGTTCGATTTAGGAGTAAGAAGACATGCTGAACACGACGGTGAAAACCATTTTTTCACCGGACAAGTAGTTCGTCCAGAATCCGGCCGAATCCGGAAAATTTGTTAACAGTAAAACTTGTATTTGAAGTTGATTAGATGAAAGATTCAAGGGTAAGAAGAGACGCTGAATCTGTATATGACAATCATTTTTTACCCGGACATATAGTTCGTCCGGAATCCAGTTGAAACCGTTTTTTTTTTATAAGTTAAAGTTTTATTTGAAGTTGATTAGATGTTCTTTATAGGGATAAGGAGGTGTGCTGAATTCGTTTCTGAACTATTTTTTTTTGGCTGGACAAGTAGTTCGCTCGGAATTCGGCCGAAACCGGAAATTTGGCAGAAGTAAAGCAGGAAGTTTCGATCAGTATCGTCAAAACAGATATGGCTTATACAGGTATATCTGAACTTGATTTTCTCAGATGATTAGCCTGGCGAAGACTGGATCTGGCGTAGACAAGACCTAGTTTTCTGGGTCAAATATTAAATTTTTGGGATCCCATCGAAACCTTTGGTCTTGTTTCTAATGAAGAAACTCTTTGCAAACAACCATTGACGCCATGAGATACATCAAAGGTAGCGACACTATATAGGAAAGTGAGGAAATCCGAGAGGAAATCGGTGAGGTGTCATTAGGGAGGTTATAATGAACCGTACGAAATTCGGATTCCCGGGTTTGAAAATGGGAGCAGCCAATGCGAAAGTAGGTTGCATCAGTATTAAAGCTAAGACAGGTCCTTTAAGGAACACGATTGCTGATCTTTGCTCATCACATTGACCTTATATCGGTTCTTGCCACTGTGGTGTATAGTGCGAAAGAAAAGAAAGATACGGATTTGTGTTTTGTTGAGGGGTGTAAGAGAGAGTTTAATACAATTAATTGTGTTTTGTTGAGGGGTGTAAGAGAGAGTTTAATACAATTAATTGTGTTTTGTTGAGGGGTGTAAGAGAGAGTTTAATACAATTATCCAAGGGCAATATGGCCGGGATATAGCTTTACCAGGCGATCTCAAAACCATTATTATTTCTCAAGTGTTCGATTTGCGTAGTGTGCCACAAGTTAGGCTGCGATACATCCGACCGGGTGATCCTGCTTTTTTCTTCAGACAAATAGTACCTTCTGACTATTCTCTGCTACTAGCAGCGCCAGCGACAGATCATACGTTCCAAGGGCAGCCCTGTACAGCGTTTCCATGTCAACCAGTACAAAGAGATATCGCAGGCCTTCCAAGAATAACTTTGGTGCAGATGGGTCTCGTTCTTCGTCACCTGCAAACATGAGCTTGTAACAAGAGCTGATGGACAGAATGGTAAAATAAGGGTGGAAGATGTGTCGCGCCGTCCCAGTTAGAACTAGAACGAGTGCTCATGAGCCCCTGTAATCTCCGAGGGGAATTGCCACTCTCGATTTAGGTGTATAGCAAGTGCCCGGTCGGTGCCAGCACCGGTTGCCAGTAATCCGAAAAAATCAATTGTATATAACCATTCTAATTTTTTATTTTTTTTTGCGTGTAGTGTATGATTACCTTGTCGTCAACCTATGCTACCCAATGCATAGTTTGGTATAAATAAATGACTGATTGATTGATTTTCGAGGCGTTTGAATGATGATTCGCCTAATTTAATTCTGGCACGGTGCCGGCACTGCCGATTTCGGTCGGTGCCGGGCGTACAGCAGGTGCCAGGGAGTGTGTAACCCCTCGGTAATCTCTAACAAACTATAGTACAAACAAGTCTGCTGACTTCCGCACCCAGGGGTTGCTCACTCGCTCGACACCACTGTACACCCTCCTTGGGCACCGGCTGAGCACACTACTCATTCGTTTCCAGAGCAGAAGTAGAGGGATTCGACAGAAAATCAGAAAATAGTACGGTCTGCTGGTTGTTTAATCTAACAGGCTTATAGCTTTTCCACTTCTGCTTGCATCAAGAGCTCATGATATTGGCTCATCGAGTGGTTCTCAACGACAATGCCTATCACAGTATATACTTTCTGTCAAATCTGGGAGATTTATACTTTTACAGTTCGGTTAGGGCACGACAGGTTTGGCGCCTATGAAAGAGGCGCGTACAGCCAGTGTCATAGGCCGTAGCAGTCATAAACAAATCCTCAAAATTTGGGCGGGGCAAACGGCGGGGCATGCCTCAACATAGGGCCATGGTGATCATACGTTGGGGCACCATGCCTTGCAGCAACGGCAAGGTACCCCCATAAAAATCTGTTGTCAACTGTTGAATCGAGAACCTGAGTGGGAAATTTGCTTTTAAAACTGATTTTTAAGAGGGCACCATTCCCTTCCTGCAGGGTATGGTGCTCTGACGCATGAGCACCGCGCCTAGACGCTGGAGCGCCATGCCCCAAAATTGAGAATTTGTGTAAGACTGGGCCGTAGTGGGCAAATTTCAACGCCATTGGGGCCGAAGAAGAGTGCAATACTAGAACATACGGAGCGATATTCCTTCCTAATCGCGAGCGAAGATCACAAATCATGGGCCCTTGTATCCACTGACAAGAAACGTCAAAAGTAAAGTTGGGTCTTCACCTTCCGGAATCTGGGTTCCCAGATTTTCCGAGCTTTTTTTGAATTTCTTCGGCGATACTTAAAAATTCCGGAAATCTGGAAGTTCAAAAGCCCCTTTTTTCCGGATTATTTTGATATACTTTCGGACCGGTTCATATTCCAGATGCAATTACAGAAGACGTCGAAGAATAATCTGGAAGCCCAGATTCCGGAAGTTCCGGGAGGTGAAGACCAGACTTAACACGCTTCTATTTTTCTCTGATTATTGAAGCCCAGTCACATCACACACGCCATCTATAGAGCTGTTGGTAAAACAAACATAACTGCTAGATGGCACCAGCAAAGCTGGTTATAATATTTAACACAAGGATGAGTATACATGTGTTATATGTTATCAGACTTCTGACAGGTTACTGCTCCCAGAAACTACCACGATTGTTCCAATCTGCATGGAGGGAGATACTAGTACCGCCAACGGATACGTCAGCTACATTTTATTAGAGCTATAATATAGCAGTTTGGGATGCCCAGCATTACAGGGTAACCGGCGTTTTGCACAGGTGATTTTAAACTGTGGGTATACCTAGCAAATGGCATAACCTACCCAACAATCTGGTATTTGCGGTAGACTGGTGTAGTGTAGGCGGAGTATAATGAGGCGTATTACGGTAGACTGGAGAGCCTCGGTCAACATCAGTTACCTTCGACTTACTTTTGAGATCTAGGACGACTTGCAGCGCTTCGTCATAGTTCGGCTTCGTCATCTTGACGTAGCACGTCAACAGCGGCAGCAGAAATTTCTGGTTACCTTTCCTCATCAGAACCTACAAAAAACAAAAATTTATTTTTCGTTCAACCCTCAATCTCGACCGAACCGGAAATCGTACTCGGAGTGTAGCCCACGAGGGTTGCCCAATCTTGATTTTGATGTAAAACAACTGCCCGGTGCGGCATCGGTTCCCAGGTGTCAGAACATTAAAATGTTTAAAGTTTAACTGAAAAGCCAAATTATTTTTGTATCATTTAACTGACTGCACTGCATTATTTTGATTGTGATGTGTGTGTGTGTGTTTTTTTTTTTCACTGTTTGCTCTAGTATGATGTTCAGAATATCTACGGCCGTCCTCACAACGCAAAATTCTACTATGACGCAGAAAAACTGAATCTCAGTACAAACGCGGCTTTTCAGTGGTCAGTGATCAGCTCGAGGAAGGTGGCTCACTGTTTGAACACTTATTTTTCGTAAATCGTTTTCGTCAAGCATACAACCCAGACACAAGTAGATAGAGGTACCACAAATCAGAGGAAAATTCCACTGTTTGAAAATCGATTATTCGTGAACAGCTGAAGAACGAAGTGACTCATTTTCATCGGGTCTTCAAGCCTCTTTAAGTGAATAAGTCATGGGTACCTAGATTCTGCTATTAGATTCCTTTTCGGTTAAACTTTAAAGATCAATCGACTAATTAATGGCGAGCACCGCTGGGTTCGGCCAGTACTGTGTCGGTGCCGGGAAAGGGTGACAGCAAGTGCCGAGGAGCAGAGGCGTTACTAGCCAAAATGTTTGGGGGGGGGACGAGGTATTTACCGACTGGCTGGTCATTTTTACCGACTGGTTTTGCAGATAAAAACGACTGTGTTGACGAAAAATCAGCTAATTTTAAGAAAAATCGACTATTTTTACGAAAAACCGACTGTTTTTAAGAAAAATAGACTGTTTCCAAGAAAAAAATCGACTGTTTTTATGAAAAACAGCGGCGCTTCGCGCCGACTCGGCTATTTTTTACCGACTGGCCGACAACATTGGGGGGGGCGTCCCCCCCCTCCCCCCCCTAGTAGTGACGGCCCTGCCGAGGAGTGGGCTACCCCTCGCTAGCCCATCAGTTAGCGTTTAATTTCCTATCCTTGTAGTAATAGTAAATTGCAGCACAAGTCTTTAGGACTTTCTTTTTGCTGCAGTAGGATATTCGTCATGTTATTTTATTTTATTTTAAATGTTTTGGTTGCAAATAAAAAACCTATAACCTACCTACCTACCTACCTACCTATATTTTCTAAGTTCATTACACTAATGTCAGCCACAAAAAAAGTCTACTTAAGAACAAGTATTATTTAATACGAGATTTAATATTAATTAATGACTAATCTTTTTCTTTTATTATTTAAAGGACAGAAAACTTGACTCGGGGAGCTAGCTAACATATCAAGAATGTACCCTGAGTCGATATTGAGAGTAAGAAAAATTCTCGTTACGACCATTGCAGTTTCCGGGCAGTTTCCGAGAATTCGACTTTTGAGCAAAAGGTTTGCAAAAGCAAAAGGTTTGTGTGCCGTGACTAGGAATCGAACCCCGGCCGTCTAGTCGGGAGGTCGTTACTCTGTAGTCTACATGTAACAAGACCAAAGGTTCCGATGGGATCCCAAAAATTCAATATTTGATCCAGACAATTAGGTTTTGTCATCGCCAGATCCAGTCTTCGCCAGGCCAAACAGCTAATCATTAAAATTTAACTGAAAAGCCAACTTATTTTGTATCATTTGACTGACTACAGTTCATTATTTTGATTATGTTAATGGATTTTTTTTTTCATTTTCACTATTTGCTCTAGTATGATGTTCAGAATATCTACGGCCGTCCTCACAACACAAAATTCTACTATGACGCAGGAAAACTGAATCTCAATACAAACTCGGCTTTTCAGTGGTCAGTGATCAGCTCGAGCACGGTGGCTCACTGCTTGAACACTTATTTTTCGTAAATCGTTTTCGTCAAGCATACAACACAGAAACAAGCAGATAGAGGTACCACAAATCACAGGGAAATTCCACTATTTGAAAATCGTTTATTCTTGAATAGCTAAAGAACGAAGAGACGCATTTTCATCGGGTATTCAAGCCTCTTTAAGTGAATAAGTCATGGGTACCTAGATTCTGCTATTACATTCCTTTTCAGTTAAACTTTAAGAAATCCAAGCTCAGATATCCAAGCCGTCAGTAATCCCAATTTGGTTTGGCGTACTCTCAAGAAGATTGATAAAAACCGACCTTGTCATAGTGATGTAATATCGATGGGTGATTGGTATGAGTATTTTAAATACGAGTTTGGCCCACCTGATCAGCCTACTGAAGAGAAATATGAGAATATTCTTGATCAGTGCCTTGCGAGTTCTGCAAACAAAATGGGTTTTGTGGTGTCACGGTCAATGCTCTCTGCTTGTATTTTAAAAGTGAAGAAAAAGAGATCAAGGGGTATTGATCAAGTCTGCGGTAATCACCTACAGGCCGGTTCACCTCTTCTTCTTGAGCATCTAACTTTGTTATTTCAGATGATTTTTTCCTCGGGTTTAGTTCCAGATTTATTTTGTGTTGGTATTATTACCCCGGTCATTAAGAAAGGAAAACCCGCCGATATTTGCAGTTCATATCGGCCAATAACTGTGTCGCCTGTTCTATGTAAGATCCTTGAGTTATTGGTGATCGATGATATTACTAGAAAGTGTTATACACCAGTGAATCAGTTTGGTTTCAAAAAAGGGGTGGGGCGTGAGCATCGCGCACTGCTTGATTGCAAAATTACTAATCCATGCCCATGAAAATGATGAAACTCTGGTATTGGCTGGTCATGACGTGACTAGAGCGTTCGATTCTGGTATTCACGCCCATATCCTAGAATGTGCTCATTGTAGGGGAGTTAGTTCGTCTGTGATTAGAGTGCTACGAAATATGTACAGTAAGCTAAGTGCAAAAGTAAAGGTACAGTGTCAGGGACTAGAAAATCTCACACCCCCCATCCCTATTAAGAAAGGAATCCGACAGGGAGCAGTGACTTCCCCTCCACTTTTTAATAATAGTGTCTTAAAACCTCAAGAGAAAGCGCTCACGACTTGTATACTAGATGGAACAGATGTATCGATGGCTAATTACGCGGACGACATTTTGAATATAAGCCGCACAGTAAGAGGAATTGAATCAAATTTCCGCATTCTCAATGCTGAGTATGGAGAAGTAGGTTTATCGTTCAACAAAAGTAAAACTGAAATAATGGTTTTTAATCCTCGATCCAAAGAGCCTATAGAAATTGATATTGGTGGTGAGTTGCTACAGCCCAAGGATTCCTTGATATATCTGGGGCTGCCCATTGGACCCAGTGTTCGTGCTACTCGGCAGTTGCTAAAAAGTTTCTTCGCTGAAAAAACTCGTAAAGCTTATGGCCTCCTTATTGCTTTAAATTATAAGTTTTGTAGAAGCATTCTAGGTAAAGTGTATAATGCGTTTGTTATTCCTCACTTCCTTGCATTAGCACCGTTTTGGTGTATTTTTACTGAGGCTGATATTAAAGTATTATGTAAGTGTTTTTATAAGTTCGCAAAATATCTATTGAAACTTCCGCCTTGGTCAAGCAACAGTAGCATTTCAAGGAAGTATGGAATAGCCCAGCCCGTAATTGCCGTACAGAAGCGTTTATTGCGGTACAGGCAAGATCTTGATTCGACAAGCGATATGTATAGACTCCTGAAATAGTTGATGATTTGTTGTTGATTACGCAGTGTTGTGCATTGTTTCTTTTTCCTTATTTTTTCCTACTCCATTTTTTGTGTATTTATACATTATGATGGGTAATAAAATAATAATAATAATAATAATATGGACTCAGCATGTGCGTTTACCTCTATAAGCCGATCGAAACGATCCTAGCTTACTTCTGTGAATTTTGCGGTTCTGCCGAAATTCAAGAACTACTTGTCCGGCGAAAAACTAAAGCTCAAAAACGGATTCACCGTATCTCCTTACCCCTATATCCAACATCTAATCAACTTGAAATAAAAATTTAACTTTTAACAAATTTTCCGGTTTTGGCCGGATTCTGGGCGAACTACTTGTCCGGCGATAAAACGGTTTTTGCGTATTCTTGTTCAGCATGCCTTCTTACCCCTACATCAAACATCTAATCAACTTCAGATAAAACTTTAACTTCTAACAAACTTTCCGGTTTTGGCCGGATTCCGGACAAACTACTTGTCCGGCAAGAAAACGGTTTTCATATTTTTGTTCAGCATGCCTTCTTACCCCTATATCGAACATCTAATCAACTTCAAATAAGACTTCTACTTTTAACAAACTTTCTGGTTTTGGCCGGATTCCGGACGAACTACTTGTTCGGCGAGAAAATGGTTTTCATATTCGTGTTCAGCGTGTCTTAATTCTTACCCCATAATCGACTATCACATTAGCTGTTTAAAAAAATGTTGCTTGCCCCTTAATTTAAACCCCCTCTCCCACCCCTAAATGTAAAGCTACATGGCCCATCTACGAACTCGACCTTACTCTTGACCCAAAGAATGCTCACACCAAGTTTCATGAAAATATCTCATTCCCTTCGAGAGTTATCGTGCTTACAGACGGACGGACAGACGGACGGACGGACGGACAGACGGACGGACAACTTTTGCGATGTCATAGGTATCCCTCCACTTACGTTTTGGGATCCCAAAAAGGCGAACTTTTACAGTACATGAGTGCATAATTACGGTGCATATAAGGGGCAAGGGCCTGCTAACTAGCTTTGGGAACACTAAGGAGGGGGTTCGAGACAGTTCGAGATGACAAAGAAGGCGGGGCCTGTCGACAATAAGACCCTGTATATTTATCCAAGCCCCCCCCCGGGCGATTCGATGGCCGAAAGTTGCGTAGTCAAGTTTACTGTTCCTTTAATCGTTTGGCTGAAATCGGTTCTGGATAAGAGCAAGACCAAAGTTTCCGATGGGATCCCAAAAATTCAATATTTGATCCAGACAATTAGGTTTTGTCTTCACCAGATCCAGTCTTCGCCAAACTCCCTGAACATTTTTACTCTTAAAATTTAGACACAGATTAAGGCCAAATAGTTAATCATCCAAGTTCAGATATGGATTCAGCCTCGGATTCAGCATGTGTGTTTACCCCTATAAGCCGATCGAAACGATCCTGCTTTAGTTCTGCGAATTTTCCGGTTTCGGTGAAATTCCGGAACTACTTATCCGGCGAAAAAACAAAGCTCAAAAACGAATTCAGCGTATCTCCTTACCCCTATATCCAACATCTAATCAACTTCAAATAAAATTTAACTTATAAAAAAATTTCCGGTTTCAGCCGGATTCCGGATGAACTATATGACCGTCTAAAAAATGATTGTCATAAACGGATTCAGCATCTCTTCTTACACCTATATCGGACATCTAATCAACTACAAATACAACTTTTGCTTTTAACAAATTTTCCGGTTTGGGCCGGATTCCGGTCGAAATACTTGTCCGGGTAGAAAATGATTGTCACAGAAGTGTTCAGCATGCCTTCGTACCCCTATATCGAACATCTAATCAACTTCAAATAAGACTTCTTCGATCTTTTAACAACCTTTCCGGTTTTGGCCGGATTCCGAACGAACTACTTATCCGGCGAAAAAATGATTATCATATTCGTGTTCAGCGTGTCTTCTTACCTCATAATCGACTATCACATTAGCTGTTTAAAAATATTTTACTTGCCCCTTAATTTGAACCCCCTCCCCCACCCCTAAATGTAGACCTAAAGGGCCCATCTACGAACTCGACCTTACTCTTGACCCAAAGAACACTCACATCAAGTTTCATCAAAATATCTCATTCCCTTCGAGAGTTATCGTGTTACAGACGGACGGACAGACGGACAACTTTTGCGATGTCATAGGTATCCCTCCACTTACGTTTTGGGATCCCAAAAAGTAGGCTATAGTTGGAGAGTCAGTTCCGAGGTAAGTTTTCACGTAAACGATTTTTTTTTCCTTTTTTGGGGGGGGCAAGGGCGCTTTGTTGACGAAAGTTTCTTGACAGTTTGTTATGTCTTTATTCTTTTTTCTATCATTCTTTTTGTAGACTTGTTTGGTTCGTTTCCCTTAAGATTATATGAACAAAGAATAAGCCCCGCCCATTGCCAGGCCTTATGTTAGGCCTTATGGTGGGGTCATAACGAGTTAATGGTGCTTATTATTTTTATGAATAAACTGAACTGAACTGAGACGACCTGAGTGATTTGTTCTTTTTGAACTTTCTGGTTGAAATTAGATTCCCGGTTGTGCCGTTTACTCGCGTTTACCAAGGGGGAAAAACAAAGCAGGTAGCCTAGATCCGATTCCGGGGATTAAATACCCCCCCCCCCCCCGTACATTTGTCGCTGATTACGTTTCTTCAACACACCAGCAACCTATCACTTCGATAAAGAACGTTTCTGGTGGAATGATAACATGGATGCCAGAAAAGTTCGTTTTCGATCATGCCTTCGCCCTTAGGAAAAATAATGTTTATTCGAATATAATAATCGCGAAATATCAAAACAAAAAGGCATCACTGGGATTCGAACCCAGGATCTCCTGCTTACTAGGCAGGCGCTTTAACCAACTAAGCCATGACGCCTTGCAATTCGAAAGCCCCAGAGCATGTACGGCAGATACTTACGAAATTGGTATCGCACATAATGAAGTAAAATAGGACTCGGTAATGGGATTGGAAAAAGAATGAACTAACAAGACACTGAATAACACAAAAACAAGAATACAGAAATAAAGATATATACAATGCAGTCGACTGCAGATTTCAGAAGTGTTGTCTAAGAAATAGGCGATCAATTATGATTGGGTACGCTGCGGTCCCCTCAGTAGAAGACTTTTGGCAAAGGAAAACTTTTGAAATAAGGACGCGGGAGCAAGAAAATAACTAAATAACTGTCAAAAATGCACCGTGTATCGTAGGATATAAATTGCCATTACGAAAGATAGGAAACCTAGTTTTCAGAAAATGGCAACGAAGGACTCATGGATGGGGTCTGAGGCTCTAAAACTTACAAATATCTCAGGTCTGTCAGCCAGTTCCACTGGATGTACGCGCTAAATAACGGGACGGGAACCAACCAGTGATTGGGCCGGATCTTTGATAGATTCTCGGATAGATTTCGCCTCTACGAGTTATGATTATACGCCTATTTTAAAAATTATTATTAGGTTACTATTAGACTTATAGGTGGTCATATAAATTTAAGATCCCACATGGCCATAATACATCATTACGTTATTCGACAAAGAATGCCACACAACATATATGACACATAGGCTAAAGAGCTAGGCTCGGAGCTAGGTTGTGGGTTCGACCCATCCTTTTGTTTCTATATTGTGTCTGTAATGTACATTTTGTAAAAAAACAAATTCATACCCTTGGGCTACCTGTTTTAACTGGTTGCACAGGTCAGGAGCCCCGAGAAATTTGTTTGGTCCGGCGACCCCCACGGCTTTTTTTTACATTCACTGGATTACATCTTTAAAGATTGCCACTATATAATTATGAGTTTCCTTTATTTTATATTATGAGCTTCCTGGCTGAGGGCCGAGAATCGGAGATCAGCACCGCCGGCTTGGCCTGTAAAGGCTGATAGCTGACACCTTTACCTTTTTTTTACCTTTATGAGAGAACGTCCCCATACCCTTAGCCTACCTCTTTTAGCTGATTACACAGGACATCTATTTTGTTCAACTTCCAGTTCACCTTCGACTTCGGTGGGATGAGATCAACGAAGGAATCATCTTTCTCTCTGCAAAGTAGACTCTTTAGCAACGCAAACATGGCCTGTTAGCTCAGTTGGTTAGAGCGCCGTGCTAATAACGCGGAGGTCGCGGGTTCGATCCCCTCACGGGCCAATCTTTTTCCTTCACAGCCGGATAAGCACTTTTATTCTAATCTCAGAAGACGGAAAGTAATGAAATTTCAAACAGAATTTTGGAAGTACACGTACGAAGATGTAACAGAATATTTTTCTAGGGGGAGGGTTACATGAGGAATGTGAATAAGTTCTAAGTAGGCTAACTATGGGAGAATAACAATACAAAATAATGCGACGAGTCGGGTTCAAGGTTATTTTATTTTTTTTCAAGGTTATTTTCGCTGTGCAATGCGCGAAATTAGAATAATTGGTAACTATTCTGAATTTCTAACAACATTTTTCAAAACATTTCTTAGTTGTCATATCACGGTTTTGTAAAAAAATTTAATCGGAAATGAGAAGGTCAAACTATTTTAGTGTACTAAATCAAAGTAAAGTAAATATTTTGGGCGGTAGTCCGTAGGGGAGAGGGAGGCAGGTTTGTTATGTTTTTGCTTTTTTGCATACCAAGATTTCGTTTTAGGTTCTGTTGCTTCAATTTTTTTTCCGACTGATAGAACCATCTTTTAGCTATTATTGTTACTTTGTAAAATTGTGCTACATATTACAGTATCTGTGCTACATATTACAGTATCCTGCCCCCGGACTGGGGGCAGGTTCGGACATGGCTGGGGCAGCTCCGGACAGAAATTCTTTTCAACCCAGGAAGGAGCTGTATACACGTTTTTGGGATCCCAAAACGTTAGTGACGGATACCTATGACATCGCAAAAGTTGTCTGTCTGTCCGTCCGTCCGTCCGTCTGTGAGCACGATAACTCTCGAAGGGAATGAGATATTTTGATGAAACTTGGTGTGGGCATTCTTTGGGTCAAGAGTAAGGTCGAGTTCGTAGATGGGCCCTGTAGCCCTACATTTAGGGGTGGGGGAGGGGGTTCAAATTAAGGGACAAGCAAAATATTTTTAAACAGCTAATGTGATAGTCTATTATGGGGTAAGAAGACATGCTGAACACGAATATGAAAACCATTTTCGCGCCGGACAAGTAGTTCGCCCGGAATCCGGCCGAAACCGGAAAGTTTGTTAAAAGTAAAAGTTTTATTTGAAGTTGACTAGATGTTTGATTTAGGGGTAAGAAGCCACGCTGAACACGAATATGAAAACCATTTTCTCGCCGGACAAGTAGTTCGCCCGGAATCCGGCCAAAACCGGAAAGTTTGTTAGAAGTTAAAGTTTTATCTGAAGTTGATTAGACGTTTGGTGTAGGGGTAAGAAGACATGCTGAACAAGAATACGAAAACCATTTTATCGCCGGACAAGTAGTTCGCCCGGAATCCGGCCAAAACCGGAAATTTGTTAAAAGTAAAAGTTTTATTTTAAGTTGATTAGATGATAGATTTTGGGTTAAGAAGAGATGCAGAATCCGTATATGACAATCACTCTCTAGCCGGACATATAGTTCGTCCGGAATCCGGCTGAAACCGGAAAATTTGTTAGAAGTTAAATTTTTATTTGAAGTTGATTAGATGTTGGATATAGGGGTAAGGAGATACGGGAGATACGCTGAATCCGTTTTTGAGCTTTAGTTTTTCGCCGGACAAGTAGTTCTTGAAGTTCACCAAAACCGCAAAATTCACAGAAGTAAGCCAGGATCATTTCGATCGGCTTATAGAGGTAAACGCACATGCTGAATCCATATCTGAGCTTGGATTTCTTAATGATTAGCTGTTTGGCCTGGCGAAGATTTTTGGGATCCCATCGGAACCTTTGGTCCGGACCTGCCCCTGGTGCTGTTTTCACAGATATAAATTTGTAACTCTCAACCTTTTGTAGCAATTACGGATTTTCATTTTTCACATGGTACCCGTACGGAAATTTCCCGCCTGAAATCGACCCAGACAAAGTGAAACAGATTTCGACCCGATTTCAGGTTAGTTTCCTCCTCGGATCAATCGGAATTTCGGCCTCGGGCGATTTGTTGGGTCGATTTCGACCAGAATTTCGGCCTCGGGCAGAGACGAGGCCGAATCCCAGGAAGAAACTAACCTGAAATCGGGTCGAAATCTGTTTCACTTTGTCTGGGTCGATTTCAGGCGGGATATTTCCGTACGGGTAGAGCCGGTCTTGAACTACCAAAATGAAAATCACCGACGATGTAAGTGGCTTTGAAACTACCAAAAGGAGGTCTCAACCCCATGACATAGAACTTCATTTCGTACCAAACAAGACCAAAGGTTCCGATGGGATCCCAAAAACCGAATATTTGATC
Organism: Branchinecta lindahli; assembly: GCA_023053555.1. Lineage (NCBI taxonomy): Eukaryota > Metazoa > Arthropoda > Branchiopoda > Anostraca > Branchinectidae > Branchinecta > Branchinecta lindahli. The sequence goes on from JAKZAO010000004.1 coordinate 20,874,626, forward strand.
CAGACAAATCGGTTTTGCCTTCTCCAGTGTCCGCTAGACTTCTTGAAGATTTTTACTGTTGAACTTCGGAAAAGGATTAAGGTGAAATAACTAATCATTAAGAAAACGAATTTTAGAAATCATGGTAAAAACAAATATAATATTTTCATGATTCACCGGATTCTGGGCGAACTACTTGTCCGGCGAGAAAACGGTTTTCATATTCGTCTTCAACATGCCTTTTTACCCCTATTTCGAACATCTAATCAACTTCAAATGAAACTTTTACTTATAACAAACTTTCCGGTTTTGGCCGGATCCAGGGTGAACTAATTGTCCGGCGAGAAAATGGTTGTCATATTCATGTTCAGCATGCCTTCTTACCCCAAAATCAAGCATCTACTCAACTTCAAATAAAACTTTTACTTTTAACAAACTTTCCGGTTTTGGCCGGATTCCGGGCTAACTACTTGTCCGGCGAGAAAATGATTTTCATATTCATGTTCAGCATGCCTTCTTACCCCCAGATCGAACATCTAATCAACTTCAAATAAAACTTTTACTTTTAACAAACTTTCCGGTTTTTGCCGGATTCCGGGCGAACTACTTGTTCGGCGACAAAATGGTTTTCATATTCGTGATCACCATGTCTTCTTACCCCATAATCGATTATCACATTGGCTGTTTAAAAATACTTTGCTCGTCCCTTAATTTGAACCCCCTCCCCCACCCCTAAATGTAGGGCTACGGAGCCCATCTACGAACTCGACCTTACTCTTGACCCAAAGAATGCTCACAACAAGTTTCATCAAAATATCTCATTCCCTTCGAGAGTTATCGTGCTCACAGACAGACAGACGGACGGACAGACGGACGGACGGACGGACGGACAGACAACTTTTGCGATGTCATAGGTATCCCTCCACTTACGTTTTGGGATCCCAAAAAGTGACACTAACACCAGGGTTGGTCACCAAGAACCAGGGTGTACGAGTTACTTACTTACTTCAGGATACTTTGGGTTACTTTTGGTTACATTGGGTTACTTTGGATTCAGAAGAGGCTGTTTTCATTGCAGAGAATTACTAAGAAGGGCCAAAACCGTTCAGATCAATGTTTTAGTGCAAAAAACGCTTTAAAAGAGCAACAAATACAAAAAAAGGTTACATAGGGTTACTTTGAGATACTTTTGGGTTACTTTCCAGGGTGTACGAAGTTACTTTTGGTGACCAACCCTGGCACTAACATCGGTTTGCTATGATTGCATCAGTGCAACTGCGGGAATTTTTGACAGTAGAAGCGTCTATGTGTAACAGCTCCGAAAAACAATTTTGCGTAATTTAAATTTCAATAGTGAGGTTTGCAGAGCTGATGTCCGGACCTGCCCCTATGACGGACCTGCCCCCCTCCCCTCTCCCCTAACTAAGTGAAGTAAATCAAAAGGTAATTTTCTGACGTAAAAGAAACAGGTGTCATATTTAGAGATAGTGTCGTAGATTTCCTCTTAATTGCTAAAAAACCTGTACGTGGTGTCACCCAGAGGCAAAAAGCGAGGCAAAAAGTGCCAAAAAGTACTCAAAGTGCACCTGGCAACGCTGGCTGCGCGGGTTTCATTCGGATGGTCAGCTACAGGTAAGATGCTGCTCAACGGGCTTCCTCACATTCTCAGTTCAAAAACATATAAATATTATAGCATTTACTTTATAATTATTTTCATTTACTAATACTGATTCCAATTTACTTCTAATCTTCAAGTCCGTCTAGAGTTCATACCAACAACAGTGGACGTTGATAGATTCATTTAGCAGTGATTAGTGGAAAAAACTTCCAGCACTTTCAAGCCCGCATCCCCTCCTCCGGCAGAATATATCAATAAGCCCGGCTAGCTCAGTCGATAGAGCATGTGATCCTTAATCTCAGAGAATCAATAAGCCCGGCTAGCTCAGTCGGTAGAGCATGAGACTCTTAATCTCAGGGTCGTGGGTTCGAGCCCCACGTTGGGCGGAACTTTTTATTCCGTTATCTTTTTTGTCCCAGCCAATTAGCACAAACGCATAAGAATAACAATTTCAACAGCATCTTTTTATCCGTCATCACCGGAAATCTTGAGAAACGCATAGAGTGGAGGGATCGGGATGAAACTTGGTTGAAAGAACAAGCACAAGTCCTAGCTATATCGCTGACAAAACCGGACAGGATTCGGCCACTGTGGGGGAGTTGGAAGGGGGGTCCGGTCACACTGCCATAGGAAAGCTTCTGTTCCTGGATCCGACCATTTTCGGGGTAGTTTGAGGGAAGGGTAATCCAGAAATTACTAACTTCCGTAGGTTGTGAACGGGTGGTCCGATTCGAGTGAAACTTTATGGGCGATAAGAACTGATGACCCAGTTCTTATCGTCAAATGATAAGCTAGGACAAATGAAATCATTTGTCCGAGAACATGCAGCCATGGTTGGGGCAGTTGGGGGGGGGGGGGGACTTTGTTGTTGCACAAAAAACAAATAAATGGGCCGAATGGGATGTAAGTTGGACAGAACCGAGTTTATGCGGCCTATTTTCGTTATTTGGCGTCCGGACCGGATCCGGCTACGGTAGTGAGGAGGATGAAACGGGGACCAAGAATTTGCAGCCATGCTTCGATTCGAGTCGAAACTGATAAACGGGAAGAGGAGATGTCAGAGATGAGAAGTTTATCTCGAAGTTTATGTGTCCGAGCCGGATTCGGCCACAGTCTGCGGAGCTGGATGGGGAGTCCCTGACATTTTTTAGCTCGCATAGTGATCAGAGGCGTCATTTCGCTGAAACCTAAGGGGTGGCAGTGACGGCGTCCCGGGCCCCCTTCGGGGACCCGTGACGCAGTATTCATTTCATTTCAGAAATTTGTCAAATCAAGTTTTTCGCGGTCGTTTCCTGGATCTTGTGCTGAGTTAACACCCGAGGCAAATCTTTCACTATCAACTCTGGACTTTCGTTGTGGTTTTGTTTCATGGCTAGGTCAATGCTGCACACACTTAGCTCCTTGCGATCGCCCTGCCGGAAATAGTGTGGCAGTCCTAGCGATCAAACTATTGGGATGAAACATTTGCCCTGGATGATCCGAGGTGATGCCGGAAACGCTCAGACTCGAGTGAAACTAGATATCCTATTTCTTGGTCCGTTCCTAGCGGGTTAAAGGAACAGAAAACTTGACTCAAACTTGACTCGGGGAGCTAGCTAACATATCAAGAATGTACCCTGAGTCGATATTGAGAGTAAGAAAAATTCTCGTTACGACCATTGCAGTTTCCGGACAGTTTCCGAGAATTCGACTTTTGAGCAAAAGGTTTGCAAAAGCAAAAGGTTTGTGTGCCGTGACTAGGAATCGAACCCCGGCCGTCTAGTCGGGAGGTCGTTACTCTGTAGTCTACATGTAAAAAGGCGAACTTTTACAGTAGCCTACATGAGTGAATAATTACAGTGCATAAGGGGCAAGGGCCTGCCAGCTAGCTTTGGGAACACTAAGGAGGGGGTTCGAGACGGTTCGAGATGACAAAGAAGGGGGGGCCTGTCGACAATAAGACCCTGTATATTTATCCAAGCCCCCCGGGCGATTCGATGGCCGAAAGTTGCGTAGTCAAGTTTACTGTTCCTTTAAAGGGGATATTTGTGACGTTCCCATCTACTTCCTTGCACCTCCTACTCGTAACAAGTGCCATATGCGTTCGTAGCTCTTTTTGGTTAAATGGGTTTTTAATTAATGGGTGAAAAGTTAGTTTCTTGTTCTTATGATGGTATAGTATGTTTTTCCGTATAATAACTTTTTCCTTATTTTGTAGTTATACTCCGTCCTTAACTTTGAGAAAAAAATAAGGAGAATGGCAAAAAGTCCTCCCCGGCGGGGAAACGAACCCCGGTCTCCCGCGTGACAGGCGGGGATACTGACCACTATACTACCGAGGACTTGTACGAAAAACTTCTGTTGAATTATATGCTAATGCTAAGAAGTCTTCGAGACCAAGGTCACGCCGATTGAAAAATTCTACAAACAGCGATGTCGATGCCGCGATGTCGATCGAAGAAATTCCTTTTACCGCCACAGATGAAGTTATTAGGTCTACTAAACTATGAGAAACAAGTTAATGTTTAGGACATTAAAGAAAACAAAACAGAACGTTCTGTTTATGTCAGATAGAGGGAATTTCATAAAATACCTCCTCCACGAATGTCTTTCAACCAGGAAGTCGAAGAACCACAATGAGAGAGCTCACGATAGATCAAGTGCTTTAAAGTTTAACTAAAAAGCCAGTTTATTTTATATCTTGGACTTGAATACACTTTAGGGCTTTTTCCGTGCGAATACTTTGTGGGTCGACTGTGGGTAGAAAAGATTGTTTCCGCGGTCTTTTGTACGGCCCACAAATGTGTTTCCGCGACGAACATGATTTTCCTGACTCGCTTTGTGGCTCGAAAACTGCCGAGGTGATCGTCGATTTTGTAGCTCGTTTCTGACGGGAAATTAAAATTTAGCGGCAAACTAAAGTCTAAATAATAAAATTCCATTTTCAGACATTTGAAATTACCGCTAAAAAATAGACAAAATCCGCGAGTTTCAACTTGTGGCTGGACTGTGTGGCACACAAAGGTGTTTTCGCGACAAACACCCAGAAGTCTGTGGCCCACAATTGTGTCACAGAAAAAACGCCATTAATTATTTTGACTCCGAAACGGCTTTTTTCTTTTTTCTCCTTCGGCTCTAAGGCTTCCGTGCTCCCACAAATAGTTTGTTGGTGGATTGTGGCTCGAAAGAGCGTTTCCGCGGTCTTTTGTGCGGCCCACAAGTTTGTTTCTGCGACCAACAAGATTTTTGTGGCTCGACTTCTACAAACAATTGCCGAGGTGATTGTCAATTTTGTGGCTCGTTTCTGGCGGGAAATTCAAATTTAGCAGCAAAGTAATGAGCGTGTTCCACCCTACTTACCGTAGTTACTACGCTAGTCGCCGTGGTTACTACGCTAGGCTGGAACGCTCTTTGAATTTTTTCGATCAATATCAGGCCGCTGGGTGATCCGACCAATCACGTTACAGAGATGCGTAGTTACTACGCTAACTACGCTCCCGAGCGTGGTAAGCAAATAGTTACTATTAGTTACTATTTTGAGAAGGTTGGAACGGTCAGCATAGTAACTTTTCGTGAGGCTGGAACGGAAATAGTAACTAATAGTTACTATTGGTAGAGGGGTGGAACACGCTCAATGTCAAAACAACAAAACTAACTAACTGTCTCAATCATGTAGACATAAAACTGAGGATACTTTTTGCACAGAATCGTAAGGAAGAAAGCCTGAAGTTTTATTTGTTGAGATTTTATCTGAATTTTTCTGATTTTCAGATCGTTGGCGGTTGCTTAATTTCCGTTTTCGAACGCCGTCGAAGTTCACCGTTTGCTTAATTAGTGTTTTTACGACTCCGGCGATCCTTGTCCGGTCGACGTTTCTCCGACGATTCAAGCAAACCTCGAACTTGCTATCGAGGGGTTACCCACTCTCCGGCACCTGCTGTACACCCTTTCCCGGCACCGTCCGGCACCAGCCGAAATAGGCGGTACCGGCACCGGTGCGACAGTAAATTAGGCGATCCTTCTTTCAAACGCTTCAAAAAATGCTTATTTTGATGTTTTAACACGCGAAAGATCGGTGCCGGCTTGTTTCAGCCGGTGCCGGCACCGACCGGGCATCGCGGCACCGGGCACTTGCTGTACACTAAAACCGAGAGTGGGCAACCCCTCGCTTGCTATAGCTCACGAAGTTCGACGGTCAAAGGAACTGTGACCGGCGACCAAAAACGGTATTTAAATAGAGACCTTTGAGTTTGAAGGTAACTTCAGACTTCAATCAAAAACGCAACTAATGGTGCGACAAGACCAAGTTCAACCAGGCGCGGAGAATTTGAATTTTGACAAAAGCGTGCATTTCAATAAGCTCAGGAAATGTTCAGCTCCAGATTGTAAGGTTAAGCTACTTCTGTCCGCTATCGCGTGTGACTGAAAACAGACTTATTTTTTCGGCAATCGCTTTCCATTGTAGTTGCTAAATATTCCAAGCACAGAGAGGTACCTCAAACCCAAATAGCTCATTCGGTGAAAATCGATCATGTGAAAAGCGGAGCAACGACGTAACGCATTATCATCCCATCTTTAAGCCTACTTAAGTGAATAACTGATGGGTAACTAGACAGTCGTATCTCAGTCCAGTGCGGTTGAACTCTAAGCGACAAAGGTTAATGTCGGGGGTAAAGTAACCTACGGAAAAGATAAGCATTGACCAGATTTTTGGGGAAAGGCTTGTCTAGTAAGAAAGACAGTGCTTACAGTAGATCGGTGATGAACTGACAAATCCAAGCTTGATCCTTAATGTCATCAACGAACTGCTCAAGCTCTTCAACGAACTTCTCGGGGTGATGGTCAACAATGAAATTCAAGTTTATACGATGACGTCGCATGGTGGCAAAGGCAGAGCGGTATCTGGACCTGGGAAATAGAATTACGTCAATACAAGGACAGTGAAGGAACAGTGGCGCCACTTCAGTAAATCTTGGGGGGCGGGAGGGGGACAAAAATCATTTGTGAGACCCAACCCCAGATTTATTACACGCTCACAATTTAATTACTCTTCTTGTGGTAAATTAAAATCAGTTTTCGAATATGCATTTTTTCTGTTTTTTCCCCCAATGGCGCCCCTGTAAAGGAATGGTGGTTCTAACTAGGTCAAGCCTGGTCAGGTTCAGGCTAAATCTTTTAAAGAGTAAAATAATAGCAAGTCTTTCGATTGAAGATGGATATATTAAGTAACAAATGCTGTATACATTTTAATGAGATTGGAGGTTTATCCTTCGAGTATTGACGGTTTGCTGATCATCTCGTCTTTTTTATTTTTTGTTCGGGATGTTTACTAGCCAAGTGTCCCCGTTCTTGGGGCCGACCGGTGGTTGTTAAACCGTACCGTGTGGACCCAAATGAAGCTCGAATTTTATTTTTAAGCAAGCTGGGCAGTTTGTTATTTTTGTTTCTAACACCGTAGCATCTTCGTAATTTAACCTATTTTTATCTTTAAAAAAAAATTTAATTTACGCACAGGCTGCTTTTTGGAGCCATAAATCCATACTTACCTTTCCAAGTCCTTCGCGACAGCCTGTACAACCAGCACTCTGGGGTGAATCACTTCCAAGTTGCCACGTGGCATCTGAAGGACGACTTTTGTCTCTAGCGGCACGTGCGTGACCAATCGCGAGCCGCGTTCTAATCGACGCTCGGACTCATCCGTGGCGATCAGTTTTCCGTCGCGAAGGTTCTCTGAAAATAAGGAATAATGGAATTCTTGCTAAGAGCGTGTTCCACCCTACTTACCGTAGTTACTACGCATGACGTCACGGATCCTGTCTTCTTGGCGTCAAGGCTGGAATGAATTTTCTTATTTTCTGCAAAATAATCGTAGCGTAGCGTAGAATATATTGTTGCGTAAAATAGCGCAGTAACTTTTCACGAGGTTGGAACGAAAATAATCACTAATAATTACTATTGCTAGAAGGGTGGAGCACGGTCAACTTATAAAGGTAATTAAGTAGGGTCTACGTATTGCGTTTCCCCAGGTTACCGACATAGTAAGACTTTGAGCGTATCCACCCTACTTACCGTAGTTACTACGCATGACGTCACGAATCCTGGCTTCTTGGCGTCAAGGCTGAAACGCATTTTTCTATCTTCGTCAAAATATCGTGCTGCGGGCTGATCGGGCCAATCACGTCACAGAGATCGTACATACCATGCTAACTACGCTACCGAGTGTGGTAAGCAAATAGTTACTATTAATTTCTATTTCGAAAAGGTTGAAACGATCAGCGTAGTAACTTTTCACGAGGTTCGAACGAAAATATTAACTAATAGTTACTGTTAGAAGGGTGGAACACGGTCTAAGCATACGAAAGGTAACTAAGTAGGGTCTACCTACTGCGTTTCCCCAGGTTACCGACATAGTAAGACTTTTGAGTAGACTTATGCTATATTTCGCGTGTTTTGAATATTTAGGTTTAGTTTTTGCTATGGCCCTCAGGGTGCTTCAAAGCAAATCTTCTACTGTTTTTTCCAGGTTACCGAGCAAGACGTTTTGAGTAGATTTCTGATATTTTTTGTTCATGTGTTCTGAATATGTAGGTTTAGTTTTTGCTTTGGCCCTTTATAAACCTATCTATATATCTTTATTAGAGATTTGTTGCTTTGAACACTTCTCTAAATATTGGACTACCTTGGTTTTGCTTTTTGACTTTAAAGTAATCAAATTGGCATGATAATTTAAGGGCCACATGCTTCAGCTTTCGTTTGACATAAAGAATGAAATCAGATTCGTGTAATTTCGTCTGCTGTTTATTTGTCTGTTTCTTTTGTTGGAATACTTTAAACGGTAATGACAGTAACTCGAAAGTGCTACAATACTTCCGACGCCGTAATTTTGCCTTTAAAGGACACCTGAACGAAGAGTACCATTCATCCCTATCTGTATGACTTCCGTTAACATTGCCTGCAGAAAACCCAATCCAAACACGAAATAGTGTTTCCAAGCTATGATTTTTGCTCCATTTTGCATCTGTCCTTATTTCAGTACCGAACAATTCTAGAAATGAACAAATGTCTCCAATCAACCCTTCTTCTGAAATATTTTTTAACCAGTTCAGCCCAAACGTTTATCTAGAAGAAATTCCAATACGATCCGGCCAGCGCTGTACAAGATTTGAATGAATTGCGCTTTTTGTCTTGGAGTCTGCATGTGCAAACCTCCAGAAACGAACATCCCTATTAAAACGTCACGCTCAGGAGAAGAATGCACTCCGTGGCCATGTCTGTACATGCATTCTCCATGGTGTATTCAAGTATGGTTACACTGTTCATGTGTCCTTTAAGGTGCGAAAGCAACTAAACAAAATACAAAAAAAAATAAATAAAAACAGAATGAACGATTCATTCTACACTGCCCGAGGGCATAAAAAAAAAATTTGCAAAGAAGTTTATTCGCTAACGAGAACTAAGCTAACGGTGTGGTGAACAGGTAAACCGCCAATCGGAGGAGAAATTTCGGAGAGTCATTGGTATGAGTCTGTCTTTATGAGCGTGTTCCAGCCTACTTACCGTAGTTACTACGCTATAGGCACCGTAGTTACTAAGCTAGGCTGGAACACTTTTTTCTTTTTTCGGTCAAATATCAGGCCGCGAGCTGATCGGACCTATCACGTTACAGAGATGCGTAGTTACTACGCTCCCGAGCGTGGTAAGCAAATAGTTACCATTACTTACTATTTTGCGAAGGTTGGAACGGTCAGCGTAGTAACTTTTGTGAGGGTGGAACGGAAATAGTAACTAATAGTTACTATTGGTAGAGGGGTGGAACACGCTCTATGTTAATTAAATTACTGTTTGCGCTCACGAATGTGCACCAACACTTGCTAGGTCTCAAGTTAACCGTACTCTTCGTCGCCGTTTAAATTTAGGCGACGCTCAAAGTAACATACCTCTACTGTGAGCGTGTTCCACCCTTTTAACAATAGTAAGTATTATTTATTATTTTCGTTCCAACCTCATGAAAAGTTACTACGCTGACCGTTCCAACCTTCTCGAAACAGAAGCTTTTTGCTTACCACGCTCGGGAGCGTAGTTAGCTCGGTAACTGCGATCTCTGTGACGTGATTGGCCCGATCAGGCCGCGGCACGATATTTTGCCAAAAATAGGAACATTCGTTCCAGCGTTGACGCCAACAAGCCAAGATGCGTGACGTCATGCGTAGTAACTACGATAAGTAGGGTGGAACACGCTCCGTATCTACAGCGACGTATTGCCAGACTTCGAAACCGGACACTTACCAAGAGAAGACTTGACCAATGGAATGCATCGTAAAGTATGCTCATAAGTTGTCATAAGGAGGAAACCAGAGCTTAGTTCAAATCCCGTGACGCCACTGCTCAGCTGAGATCCGTTCATGTAGAGGTGACCCGTGTCAGCTAAGACGAAGACGAAAGTCTCTGAATCAAGCTGTAGTGCTGCCATCTATAATACAATAAATTAATATTACCACGGCGCAGGATGTGCTTTTGAGTTACCCATAATACTCAATATGACTAGGTCCAAAACACGCCAGTGATCCTCAAGGAGAAGGAGTAAACGTCTCCGTGACGACTCAAACTCAATAACTCACATCCTGTCTCAACCAATCATGGCGATCTTTGGGAGCAGCTGTGATACCACTTCTGCCTTTCTTCCGCTAGGTACCCGGAGAGGCCGGAGATTTTTCATCGGCAAGGAGAGACAGTCATCAAGTGTATTACCTTCCACTGTCAGAGGCTTCATAACATTCACACAAGGTGCATAGTTTCAACAGATACGAGATAACCTAACACACGACCTGTTCACGTTACAGAACGTTGACCTTTTAAACTTTGGTAGCCTGAGTAGGTAAGACCATAAAGTCCTTCCTTTCGGAAAGATTGGCTGATTGCCAAATAAGGCCCCCACCCAGGAACAACCCCAGATAGGCCACAAACTAAGCCTTATAAATGCATACTTAAAAGTACGCTGCACAATGACAGGCTAAAAGCCTGGTTACAGTTTTGTAAAAGCATTATGGTCCTCGAAGAACACACTGTCCAGATTGGTTTCCCGGTCAACTAAAAACTAGATAAAAATCCTTATTGATGCAGAAATTTGTAAAGGCATGTGCACACAGTCCGGTTTTCGCAGTTTCCACATAGTGTCTCAAATTTCGCATGCGTATTTTCGGGTCTTGGCGACCCCCCCCCGGACACGGCCCCCCACCAAAAACCACCGGCAACCCCCCCCCCCGGTACCAAACCCCCCCTGGCGAAAAAAACCCGGATACCACAGCCCCCCCCCCCCCGAATGCAAATATATAGGAAACATAGCTGGCCGCTCGCCTCTATATAGCCTACACTTTTCATAAAAATATATTTAATTTTATTAACACCGTATGGGGGGGGGGGTCGGGAGGAAGAAGGGGGTACCCGGGGTGTTTTCGCCAGAGGTTTTTTGTCACCGGGGGGGGGGGGGGGGCGCCGGGGAGGTTTTAGCCGGAACCGTATTTTCGGATGCGAAGTTTTATCGGAATGTGTGTGCGCCTAGCTCAAGATCTTCATTTCAAAGAACCTTACCTTAGATGACGCCTTGCCAGGTCCACTGAGTCCGGATTTAAGGTCTAGTTCCACCAAATCCAAATTCATGGACAATTTGACTAAGTTTTTTGACGCTGTTAAGATAACGACATCGCCATTCAGGAAATCATAGGATTCCACATGCTCTTGTAGTGCTTTTGACGCTTCAAGCTTCCTAGTCGGGAATGATACAAATTAGCTTTACAGGCGAGTAAATGCAAAATTCAGCATCAAAAGCCGCCCTAATTTCTTATTCTAGCTTTATTTTTGAGCTATTTGGAAATAAATGTGATTGATTGACTGATAGATTTAATTTATGGGCGTGCAGGCCATGCAAAATTAATACCGAGATTCTGAATTCCATACGATAGATTTATCAACCCCAAACGGCAAGTTTTTAAGATCGCTGATTTAGTTCTTTACGAGGCAGACAAGGTTACTGCAGAAGGGCGCTTCATCCGGATCGAGAGAAGTTACAAGTAGGCTACCGGCTAAAGAACCGTAATTAAAAACACCCAACGACTTTTATTATTTTTTTTTACAAATCAGCCACAAATGTGTTACTTATCACGAGTCGTTTTCAGGCTGCAAATGTGCCTATAACAGGTATACGGCACCCACTCCCCCCCCCCCCCAAACAAAAAATACCCCATAACTAGAAATTTGAGGTAAACATAACATAGATCTTACCCCATTCCATCTGAAAGTCTATACTTCGTTACCATCTGGCCATCTAGCGTGACATGAAATAAAATCAAGACATCTGGTGATATAAATAATCCTCCGTTCACGACGCCATCCAAATCTAGTTGGTATTTGGCTTTCAGTGAGTGAACATGGCATCGTACGGTGAAACCGTTTCCACCGGCGCCCGTGACCTTTACACTTTCGGTGGTCGACGGTGCTAAAACAAAAGTCATGATTAAATACGCCGACTTTTTAGGGCCATAAATAGATATCACATTGCTCGTTAAGCCAACTTATTTTTATACATTTGATTTGAATAAATTATCTGGACTCCTCTCACTTTCTATATCTAAGTTAATTTCATCTTCCTGGCTTGAATAATGAAAATCCGCCATTGTTAGTTTTCGGCAACTGTTTGCCGCTGTAGCCTAGTTGCTAAACATTTCAAACATAGAGGTACGCCAACAATTGCGGAAGAATAAACTCGTCAGCTAAAATTCAATATTCGTGTATAACAAATCAACGACGTGACGCGTTTTTGTCGGGTTTTTCTAACCTATTCAGGTAAAAATATGATGGGTAACCCTATTCGGTTAAGCCTTAACGTTCTGCTTTAAGTGACCGTAAGGAACCACGACAGGGACTTGCTCCACGATCTTTTTAAATTATTTGCGTATAAAGTCTGTTAAAGGAACCCCCCTTGCTTTTCACTGTTTCACACCCCCAGCGACGACTTTCGTGGTCTACTAACGTGTGAAATCTCCTTCTTTACGAAATCCTTGTGAATATCTTTACTTGAATTTTCCGGTTTTCACCGCTAGCCGAGATTTTCCACGGTTGCCAGACGATAGCTTTTTTTTTTATCACGAAACGCCAACGGGCAAGCGCTGTCAAACCCAGAGCAAAATAACACTAGGGAGTAGCGCCAAGACTTGGAATAACTGACACACAGTCGACTAGCAGCGACACTAGCACCACTAGCGATAGTGAACGACCCTACGGAAACTCAAACAGTCATGCACCGGTGCTGGCTTCAATAAGTTCATATTTTGAACGCAGCAAAAAAAAAGATACAACATCCTCTGTTTCCTCGATGTGTGCAGACCGCATCTTAACTTTACTAGAAATTTCTGAATCCGCAAGTTTGTCTCGCTTTAGATGCTGTAAGCTTCGTGAGAGGCTCTATGATTATGGCCCGCTTGCGAAGCAAGGAAAGGATAGGTCTTGACGCTACTCCCTAGTGCTTCGCCGACATCTCCTGCAGAAAACCATTGTTCGCTATGATACGGCAAGTTCGGCAATCCAATGCTGCGAAAGTTCGTTTTGCAATAAAGTATCAATATCAGTATAAAGTATTACTATGATTTCTCATCATTTAACCACGGCGCGCATTTGTTTTTAATTTCTCGCGAGAAAAAACAAGTATCTTTGTGTGAAGCCGGGCAAGAGTCGGACAGCGCTAACAAGAGAAAAAAGGCGTAGGCTAAAAAGGCGTAGCTTCGTATGCGTGAGGACGTGGGGTTAAAATTCAGTATCTCGAATGCACATCCTCACGCATACGAAGTTACGCCTTCAACACCTATTTTTGTGCGAAGAAATTATTAATTTAAAATTAATGTAAACATTGGGTGGTTTATAACTTCTCGGATTCGTAAACCACTGTCCTTCGCGAGTTTGATGAGGAACTCAGAAACGGTGCCAACATTAACTGAAGAAGAAACATAGTAATATATATGTCCTTAATTAGCATTCGAAGAATAACTTAAGACTCCAATAGAGAGTTCGCACAATGCGTTTCCACTCATTTTGACACAGGGGAAATTTAGAGAAATTAAACGTAATTTAGACTAATAACCTGCAAATGAAATAGGCTGCGGGCTGAGGCAGAAAACGGCCACCACAGGTAAACTGAGCTACTTTAACCATTCCATAACCTACAAATCCATACTAACCTTCTTCGGTAAGATGAAATTCCAGGACGGTGCCATCTTGTGATATGCAACAGAAAGCGTTGCAAGCGCCGCCCTGCGCTCCTCTCACTGGTAAAAGCAAAGCGGGTGTGGCCGATAGATGGACTTCATACGCGGACATGGGTGGAGGAACGACGAGTTTCCGGAATGGTGTGACCTTGATCTTCCCTGAAAAACGAACAAATTTACTGTAGACCTTGAGGCATACATTCATGGGAAATGAACTTTTGTACTTTACCAACCCCCTCAGACTCTCTACAATCCATTCTAGAACCAGCGCAATTGCAATGTCACATATCTTCTAATCCTAAGCAGTATATAACATCTAACGGTTACCGGCAGTTTTCGGTAAATTTGTTCCAAGTTGCGGGGGTTCGGATATTTTCTAGACCAAACCTGTTTTGTCGAATATCTGGGGAACAAGCTGTACTTATTTCACAATCTTTACTTGTATTTGTTGTTTCTTTTTCTTCCTTTTTTGTAACTCCGTCCTGTTTGGGCTCAAATTAACCATATACTCAATCAAAACAAATGCCTGGCAACACCACTGGATGACTATATCTCACACTAAAATTACACGCTGAAAGTCCGCTAGCAGTGTGTCCGCCATCTTCTAAGGACATGGGGGGAGGGGACCATATTTTAGGGCGGGGTTGGATGGGAAAAGCTTAAAGGACTTAGTTTGTTTAAGGGGGAACGCACTTCCCCTCGGTGAAAAAAAGGAAATACCTAGGGGAAAATAGAGTAAGCGATGGCCCTTACTAGGAGGGAGGAGTGTTTTAGGGGAGGAAGGGTTAATTAATTTTATTGGATCAAGTGTTTCACAGAAACGCGAAATTTGGCGGTATTTCTCCGGTTAGCAGCGAAGCACCGGGAGGATGTAATGTAAGTGCTATAAAGTTATATCTTGGATTTTATTTTTCATATTTTGTTTTTCTTCTGCAACAAATGTCATCATATCAAATATCATATAGAACAAGACAGACGCATCCGGCTCTTCCTTACATACCTCCATCAATGACGTAGACATTGGCGACATCTTCCTCGCTATCCCCAAAACTCTTCGTAGTAGAAAATCGGAATGAATATTGTCTGTATTCCCCGTCAGACGTCAGTGTGTGCAACCTGAAATCAAAAGAATATACAGTTTTACACTGACAATTGTATTACCAACAAAATCTGTGTGCTTCAACACGTTTCTTCCTAAGGCCTTTCTCCAAATTGATCCGTAATACGTCCATTCTTACGAGCTCTAGGATAGGCTTAAAAACGATCGTCAAGCAACGGCGGTCAACTGATCAATAATACAAAGCAAGAGAAAAGGCTTTCGCCTCTAAATAACTCTAAGAAAATTTGAGTAGTCGAACTAATCGGAGTTAAAAATCCCATCAACAATGCACTTGAAACTATTGATCGATTCAGCATTAACCGCATCTTCGGTAAGGCTGCTCCAAGGATCAACGATTCTGTTACCAAAAGCCCACTTAAAAACGTCCTTGAGGAATCTTGATTTTGCAAGCTTGTACGCGTGCCCCCGATGATGACGGTTAATGCTGAATCTTACTAAATTAGTCACTTCAAAATTCAATTTAAATCAAATAGCTTACAGTTAGTTAGAATAGACAGTCATATCAACCATTGAAAATGATTTTAGTGCAGTGAACAGGTACAGGTTCATCCAGAGTTCCAGACAATTCATGAAATCGTCCCAAGATAAATGCTGATGTAGAGCTATTTTTCACTTCAGTCGTATCAACCATTGAAAATAGTTGCGTTTTTGTTGATACCATGGTATCTCTTACCACGGTAACTGGATCTGCAATTAGTCGTTTTTGCAGTTACCGTGGTATCTGATATACGGTCCACTGCAAAAACGACTATTGCCGAAATTGCACTTTTCGAAGTTATCCCAAAAGAAAAACTGATATCCAGTTACATCATTAGTGCTGAACTTCTTTCTCACCAATTTGACAAAATCTGTGGAAAGTGAGATGACTTTTCAGATACCACGACCAGATACCACGGTCGGACCGTGATATCTGAATATCTGTTACCACGGTAACTGGCCAGATACCACGACAACTGCAAAAACGCCTTTTGACCGTGGTATCAGATACCACGATAACTGCAAAAACGACTTTAGACCGTATATCAGATACCATGGTATCAGCAAAAATGCAACTAATATCTGTTACCACGGTAACTGGCCAGATACCACGACAACTGCAAAAACGCCTTTTGACCGTGGTATCAGATACCACGATAACTGCAAAAACGACTTTAGACCGTATATCAGATACCACAGTATCCGCAAAAACGCAACTAATGACATTATAGTCCGGTAAACAAGTACAGGTTCGTCCAGATAATCTATAAAAACGTCCCAAGACAAATGCTGATGAAGAGCTATTTTTCAACTAAATAGACACATTTGCAGGGTATGGGCTATCGATATCGGTCGGCTTGGATTGTCACAACCAAATTTAACCGAGACAATTGACGAAAGAGAAAAAATATTAAACCGGCAGAATACAACTGATCTTACTGAGAAATTATAAGAATAATAATAATAAAAGTTTATTTCTAACCATCTGCACAAGAACAGTGTGAAGAAAGTGGAGTAAAAAAGAGAAAGAAAGAAAGAAAAGTCGTTACAAGAGAAGAAAAACTAGACCAACAGACAAACAATGACAAAGAGAAAGTCAAGACTTTAGATATATTTTAAAAGCTCGAACCTGAGAGCTTTCACTGGGTCCCAAAAGTAGTTCAACAGACTGCTGGCTTCGAAGGTGAGCTCTTGCTTCATGTACCAGTGATAATTTCCAGTTGTCCACAGCTGAACTACTGAGTAGACTTTATCATCTTCTTTTCTTCCACAGTGGACGGCGAGCACGGTGGATTCGCTATTCCAAGCAAAGGAAACAACCTAGAAAATAAAGTTTACTGAAAGCTGGATCGATCAGATTATATTAAGTTATATTATAGTTTGTTAAATTTATTATAGATTTATAGGGTACGTAGCTGTTGTCATTAAGGTAACATTTTTAACAAGCACTGAATGTTCGAATTTTTATCCTCCACAGTGCTTGTTGAGTGTATTTGTAGTTTTGTGTCACAAATTAAAAAAACTTGATCTTGACAGGGGAGACCATAAGGTTGTGTTTCACCCTGCTTACCGTAGTAACTACGCATGACGTCAAGGGTCCTCTTCTGGCTTCTAGGCTGGAACGTATTTTTCTACTTTCGGCATTATATCGCGCCACAGGAATTCAACTTACAACGCTTAGTACGCTCCCGAGCATGGTAAGCATATAGTTACTGTTTCGAGAAAGTTGGAACGGTCAGCATTATGATTTTTCCCGAGGTTGGAACGAAAATATTAACTAATAGTTGCGACTGTAATAAGAGTGGAACACGCTCTAAGTCTCTTCATTTATGCCTCAAACAGACAATCAGGGTCGGGCGATTGGAGACCGGAATTCTTGCCCGGATTTTCGGCACCATCATCACTTCCACACGGAAAAGTTGAAATTTTTCTTCAACTTGATGATGAAAGTGCCAAAAATCCAACAAGGAATTCCTGATCATATGTTCGCGCTCTTCAAAAGCCCTTGCCTTCGGTCATTTTGCTACCAGTCTCCTTGCCTCTGCCTGCAAAGTGGGTTCACCAAGGCGGCTTATCATCGTCGCAGACAATCTTCATTACTGTCGAATAAACACCACAATAGCTGAATCAGACTTTCCTGGCAAAGAAAGATAGACCAAATAGCCTTGGCGAAAACGAGTTCGGTCTTTCCTGAAGACTGGGCAACTTTCCCATAGCGGTCCCATACTGACAGAAAGGCCATTGCAGCTGCAATGTAGTTCCTAGACTTGTCAAGACTGTATCACACCCACAGGGGAAAGAGAAGGCCTTTGGTTTTGTCCATATAACCCACAATTTGAGGCTCTGTTGATCCACTCTATAACTTCTGGACTGTCTTTTCGTTTCATCTATTGCTTTGACGGACCTGGATGAATGAGCTGCTCATAAAAGCATTTGCACGGTAATTTAACTCTGCCACTTGTTTCCGTTCAAAATAGTATTAACTCTCATAAGCAGTGAGCTGAAAGACAACAGTGCTCCTCAGGAGTGATGTAGTATCATATTTAACCATTGCTTGATTCTGTTTTTGAGTAAGTAGGCATGTAAATAGTAATATGCTCTACATTTCCTTTTAGAGAAGGCATTAATTGTTTACTTATAAGACGACCCACGACCTTCGACCTAACCGAGGGCCAAACTTTCCACTTTAACGTGATATCATAGTATTGCCTGATGAAAAATCATCTCAAAATAGTAGTACGAAGTTGTACGAAAAAGTAGCATGCAGTATCAACTGACGCTACTGCATGCTACTGTAGCAGGACCGGATGCTACTGGAGCAAGGCCGGATACTACTGTACTACTGCATATCAATGCTTGCAACTTTTTCATACAACTACCATACAACTACACAGGCTACACAGAATTTTTTCATCGGGTAACTAGTTTGTTATCTAATCCGAATTTTTTGCATTTCAATTTTACTTGGGAAGAGGGAAGCAGAATGGAATTTATCATAATGTTACAGACCTTCAACGCCGGATTGATCTTGAACTCGCCATGTCTGAGCCCATTGGTTTCAAAGAAAACTACTTGGTATCCTGTCGAGGTCCTCTGGGACCCAGCGATGAGGGATCCCGACGGCTTCCATGCTATCCCGGGCTCCAGGAAAGGGATTGACTCGCTTGTGTACTGCAGTTCGCCATCGCGGTTGAAAATCTTAAGTCGACGAATCTCTGAAAACGAATGATGTTATCCGTTAAACTTATTATTTTTACTACTGAGCTACGCAAGCTATGGTGAAAAATGTATTCAAATAAATACTCCTTGAACCCAAGCTGACTAGGAAATGATTCAGCGATATTTCGGCGCTTTGTGGCAAGGGTTGCCAAGAAGGGCCGAAATATCGCTTCAAAGCATCGTAACCGACGTATCCGTTTTTAGCCGCTGTGAGCCACTGAATGAATACGTATTCTAAAATTTCCACAACCACATTGATTAGCTCGCTTTTGGAAATTTGGGAGCGTGTTCCACCCTACTTACCGTAGTTACTACGCTAGGCTGGAACGCTTTTTGTATTTTTCGGTCACATATCAGGCCGCCGGGTCATCCGACCAATCACGTTACAGGGATGCGTAGTTACTACGCTAAATACGCTCCCGAGCGTGGTAAGCAAATAGTTACTATTAGTTACTATTTTGAGAAGGTTGGAACGGTCAGCGTAGTAACTTTTCATGAGGCTGGAACGGAAATAGTAACTAATAGTTACTATTGGTAGAGGGGTGGAACACGCTCTGGGAATTCAACAATTCGGTCCACACGGGCCACTTGTTTCAGATTCAAATTTCAAGATGCTTCGGTGGTGCTACAGCGAAAAAAGAAGGAGTGTCCTACGACCGTGAGATAGAGATTGAAGAACGTTCTGACTAGCTCCGGGGACTGAAACACGATCCATCTGACCACTGGAGAGGCCTTTAAAAGGGCCGTCAAGAGCACACAAAAGAAATGCACCAATTCTTATCAAGATCTCTGAGCCATTTGAAAAATCATCGCCGAAAACTCACATATTCTAAAAGTCAAAACAACTCTTCATTAACTACCTTAGTTTTCACTTCGAAGCTGAAAAGGTCCATGATGGATCTGTTATGCATGATGGAGATCTGTTATGTGGCAAATCAAGCAGAAAATAACAGAGCAATTGGCGCGACGTGTGGATCCCGAGACCGGATTTTTCGACAAATGCAGAGAATAGCAGATAAAAAAAATTAGACATTTCTGACCTTTTTCTGGTTCAACAGTAGAGACTGCGAAGTACTTCCCATCTCCACGCCATGTGACTCTGGGGAGTCTATCATCCCAGTCGGCCAATGAGTTCTTCACCTCAATTTTGATCTCTCTTGCCTGCTTTCCCTCCGAACCATGAAACTGGGTCTCTTTTTTGCCCCAGCCAACGTTTACCGGAGCCCCTGAAAAGGGAGGTGGTTTATTTTCCTAAGCGCTCTAACAAATCCCAAAAGCACTTACAAATACACCTTTCTGGGTAAAAGAAACTCCTCGCTGTATATTGCGACATCGTTAGCAACCTTTTCCGTCGAAGAAAGTTCCATAAACACCGCAAAATCCGCACAAATGTTCAGTTCCTTTACGTTGCTACTCCCAGGGGGCTGACCCCTTTACTCACCACCTGGATGCGTTCCGATGCCGCTCTGACTATTAACTTCCTTCCACGAAAATTATGAATCAACACTGAATAAATAGTTGTTCCGTGCGCAAAAGCTGATATTCTAAAAACAAATAATCACAAGAACATCCGTCTCCCTATCTCTGTAATATGACCATGCGGAGTCGAATACATTCTCGATACCCCGTCCGATGCAAACGAGCGGAGGCTAGGAGCTACGCGGAACATCATAATTCGTTACCTCTACAAACGCATGCGCAGTGTGGCATTTTGTGCAGATCAAAACTCACGTATTGAAAGAATCCAAAAACGCTCTCTCCCTCCGTATTATCCATAAAGGCCCTAAAGTACCCTACTTCCTTGTTCTAAGCACGTACAAAATTGATACCTTGGAAAAACGGAGACTGAACCTATGCCTCGAGATCAGTAAAAAAAAATTATTTCACACCCCATATATCTACAATGAGCTTCTCCCTTCCCCATAGAGAGATTTCACCCTACCCGAAGAAAACGGATATTTCTACACCGTCATCGTCGGGATCATAACAAAGAAAATAAACATTACGAGGTATAGGACTTTCGATTTTGCCAGTGAACTGCTGTATTCGTTAACTGGCTTCTTCCCGTTGATATAATCAAACATTTGCAAAAAAGCCTTTTTTTTGAAAGTTTGAAGGCTTCAAATTTGTAAACAAAGACGGAGTCTCGCGTCCTATTGGTTGGTTATGAAGCGAACTTGAAAAAACGCGTCATAACTGACCAATAGGACGAGACTTCGTCTTCGTTTACAAACTTTGACATCTTCAAACTCTCGTCAAAAAGAACATTTGTTTACAAAAGTTATATTATTCCAACGACAAAGAGCCAGATTAATGATCCAGCAATTTGCAGGCTCACAGTGGCTATCAAAGGCTGGTAATTTAGTTTCAAAGTCGAAAGTCCTATGCTTCCTAGTGTTAAATTTTTTCGTTATTCTCCCGTCCGTTTTCGTCGGGTATGGTGCAATCTCTCTATACAACAATGTAAGGGAAAGGCAAGAGCGAGCAGTCTCTACGAAGGTCCCAACATTCCAACCAGTAGCGGCCAAACACAGCCGTTACCAGAATAGTTTATACCAAAGATTGTTGAAATTTTAAATAGCCTTGACCATTTGTTCGTTCTTTTAAATGTATATGTTATACTGATAAATTTGTGCATGACAGTACTCACCAATTTTGGTTTTGTTACAGTGAAAGTGTGAGCAAATAAATTACTATTCTATTCTAAACAGCTATTTCTCAGTAGAGCCCCGGAGAAGAAACGTCCTTACAAACGTCGTCTGAGTCGTCCTTTACAGCTGATTCATTGTGACGACCGTGTGACTCGCTGCAGAGCGGGTTCTTCGCGCCTGCTACACTTTATCGTCTGGTATGCGCAACGGCGAAGAGGGAAGTAGACGGGTATCAACTCAAAGCTCACAGCAAGTACCTCAACCTAGATCCGCTCAGTTTTGTCGCAGTACCCATAGTCGCTGCATGGGACCAAAGACGGAGGTTCTATTGAATTATTTGTTCTTGGTATATGCCCTATCGGCTCAATGAGGCAACTACAGCGCCTCCGGAAGCTCCACCACCCGGAATCTAGCCAATCAGAGATGAACGGTTTAAAAACCTTACAACCTTGATTTAGCCTAGTAGGCCTATATCCATATAACTTCGACGCGTCTAAGAAAAATTTTCGTACTTCAATTTCAACAGCTTAAACTTAGTACGTTGTAACTAAAAAGAGTCTCGACCGAGTTAAGTCGAAACAACTAACAAGTTACGAGTGGCATAAAATACATACTTGGGCAACTCCATCGTTACCTACGTAACGTTTTGTACGCTTTGAAAGGCTGTAGCGTCGCCGATTTTCAACTTGGAGGACTCGTTTTTACTCTAAAACAAAGCTCAAGCCTTCTTCTATCTTATGTCCAGTGTTCCAGCAATTTCCTTTGAACGGTCTACGCGCACGGCTCCAAAAACCCCGCGTTTCCAACGTAACAAAAAACGGAAGTGACTTTTTGGTAGTGTGCACATAGTCTTAGTTTTCAGCGAATCTGTAAGGTCTAGCGAACTGAATTTTTTTTCGTCAGTTATCAACAGTCTTAGGACTGTTGAGGCCGAAATTCATAGCGATTGAGCGCCATGTTTCGTTTCTACATTTTTTTTTCTTCTGTTACAAACGTAACATATTTTCGTTACCAACGTAACTCGTACGAATTCTCACCAGAATCTTTAGCAAAACGGGTTTGTTTGTAAAAGAAAAGTGAAATGAACATAATTATTTGAAGCACGGGTGCTACTACCACCGACCGATAGGGGGAGAGATAGCCTTTTTCTCGTCTCGGATAAACAAGTCCAAAGGTTTTTATGGGTTCCCAAAAATCCAAGATTTGAACCAGACAATTAGGTTTTGTCTTCGCCAGATCTAGTCTTCGCCAGATTCCTTGAACATTTTTACTCTTAGAATTTAGAAACAGATTGAGGCCAAATAGCTAATCATCTTAGAAATCCAAGTTCAGATGTGGATTCAGCATGTGTTTTTATTCCCTATAAGCCGATCGAAACGATCCTGCCTTGCTTCTGCCAATTTTCCGGTTTCGACAAAATTCCGGAGCTGCTTTTAACAAATTTTTCTGTTTTGGCCGGATTCTGGGCGAACTACTTGTCCGGCGAGAAAATGATTTTCACACAAGTGTTCAGCATGCCTTCTTACCTCTAAATCGAACATCTAAACCAACTTCAAATAAAACTTTTACTTTTAACAAAACTGTCCGGTTTTGGCCGGATTCCGGGCGAACTACTTGTCCGGCGAGAAAATGGTTTTCATATTCGTGTTCAGCATGTCTTCTATTACCCCTCAATTGACTATCTATTGGCTGTTTAAAATATTTTGTTTGTCCCTTAATCTGAACCCCCTCCCCCACCCCTAAATGTAGGGCTAAAGAGTCCATCTACGAACTCGACCTTTCCCTTAACCCAAAGGATCCTCCCACCAAGTTTCATATCTCATTACCATCGAAAGTTATCGTGCTCACAGACAGACAGACAGACGGACCAAGAAATTCACTGATAGGCCCCAAGCCCCCCCCCCCCCCCCCATTCTCCAATCAACTGATATGTAATATTTGCACATACAGGACACTTTATATTACTCAAGATGATCGATACTAAGATTAAAACCTTGCCAGATTTGCAGACTTTTCTACGTTACTGACGTAATATTGGGATGTTACGTCAGTAACGCAAATTTTGTTACGTTTGTAACGTCTTTTATTGGCTCCAGGTATGAAATTATATTTTTTTTTCTTGTTTACTGGAATAAACACTAAAATTGCTATTTGCTAACGTACTGGCACTTTATTATCTTGCTTGGGTTGAGTAGTAGACAAACAATATGCCACTTTTTCGTTACAAACGTAACATTAGAAAGCTTATCTTTCAGCACTGATCAAATCCAATCCGTTAAAGATAGCGACACCGAATGAACTACATTCCATTCAGGGCTGGCGTTTCTTTAAGTATGGTAAATTAAGAGGATTAGGCTTATTCCCAGATGGATTCTCATTGCAGCAAAAATGATCATAAAATCTTGCAATCCCTGAAACTGATCAGCTTAAGATTTGGACAGCTAAAAAAAATTAGAAAGGATGCTCCAAATTTAACAAATGAAACAGATTCTTAAAGCCCAGGGTATGCTCTATAAGAAAAACCTAAATATGGTCCACTAGCATTTATTTGAAAATTTGTCCTTCGGTAGACCATCTCATGGAGTTGCCCACTTAACGTTTCCTCGCAGTAGCTATAAAAAGTTACTAAGCAAGCGAACTGAAAGTCTGCTACAGTATGCCAGTGAGGGAAAAGTTCATCGGCAAGCCAGTCGGGTGAACTTTTAACCTACGCTTGGAAATATACCTACCTCCTCCGAAAGATTCGCTGTATATCTCCGTCTCTTTCAGCAGATCGAACTCTCTGTTCATCAGGAGGACTTTCCCAGTTTCCTTCGTGATAAGAAGGAAAACTTCCTGATCTGGACTCCACCTGGAGCAAAGAATACCGCCATCAACCGTTCCGACGCACTCCGACTAAAAAGAGAGATCCAATTAATCCTATGACTCAAAAGGGCGAAAGTCCGGAAAGATGCGGAATTTTGCACTACAAGCCTTGTAACAGAAGGTTGCAAACAAAGAAAAGTATGTTCAAAACCAATGGATCACGCGTAGGCTACCCTCGATTATCGAAAGGCGAGTGAATCCTGAAAGCTTTTCGGGGTGGCCCCGGTTCGCATGTGTTCATTCTGCTCAAAAAACCTCCGTCTGTCCGTCCGTCTGTAAGCACGATAACTCTCGAAGAAATTGAGATATTTTGATGAAACTTGGTGGGAGGATCCTTTCGGTCAAAGTACAGGTCAAGTTCGAAGATGGGCTCTGTAGCCCTATATTTGAGGGTGGGAGAGGGGGTTTAAAATTAAGGAGACAAAAAAAAATATTTTTGGAAAGCTATTGAGATAGTTGATTTAAGGGTAAGTAGACATACTGAATCCGAATATGGAAGTTATTTTCTCACCGGTCAAGTAGTTAACCCGGAATCCGGCAAAAACCGGACACAAAATTTGTCGGCCAGTTTTCGGCCCTACCCTATTCTTCACACTATTATAGCTCTGCGCGTCATTCAAGCGCAGAGTGCGTAATCTGTGAATGTCGGACTGAGCTAGTATAATCAAAGGTCGAAGGGGTTGGTATATGGGAAAAGAGTAGGTTGTTGCGGGCTGTCCCAAAACATTTTTAAACAGCTAGTGAGATAGTCGATTATGGCGACTATGAAAACCATTTTCTCGCCGGACAAGTAAGTAAAAGTTTTATTTGAAGTTGATTAGATGTTCGACTTAGGGGTAAGAAGACATGCTGAATCCATATGCGGCAATCATTTTCTACCCGGACAAGTACTTCGCCCGGAACCGGCCCAAACTGAAAATTTGTTAAAAGCAAAAGTTGTATTTCTAGTTGATTAGATGTCCGTTTAGGGGTAAGAAGAGATGCTGAATCCGAATATGACAATCATTTTTAGCCGGACATATAGTTCGTCCGGAATCTGGCTGAAACCGGAAAATTTGTTATAAGTTAAATTTCTATTTGAGGTTGATTAGATGTTGGATATAGAGGAGATACGCTGAATTCGTTTTTGAGCTTTATTTTTTCGCCGGACAAGTAGAAATACAAATTCGCAGAAGTAAGGCAGGATCGTTTCGATAGGCTTTTAGGGGTAAACACACATGCTGAGTTCATATCTGAACTTGGTTTTCTCAGATGATTAGCTATCTGGCCTTGATCTGTTTCTAAATTTTAAGAGTAAAAATGTTCAAGGAGTCTGGCTAAGGCTGGACCTGGCGAAGACAAAACCTACTTGTCTGGATCAAATATTGAATTTTTGGGATCCCATCGGAACCTTTGGTCTTGTTGTCAGCGGTCTCATCACAGATAGCTATAAAGAACTGTAAACTTCGTTTTATTTGTGAATGTTGTCAGGAGAGTCCCTCACTTAATTATAAACAGCTCGGTCAGAAAACCACTCCCAACAGATCCCTAACGATTCAAGGTCGGGCGTTCGTGGACTGGAATCCCTGCCAGGATTTTCATCAATTCCGTAGGGAAAAGTTGATCAATTCATGAAGAAACTGCAGAAAATTCGTTTGTCTATACACACCATAAAGCACAAGCGATTCATGTGGCCCATGAATGATGAATCACCCTGTCAAAGCGATCCAAAAAGAACACGTCAGAAAACTGACTATTTTGGTCAGTGGAGGACAAATCCGAAACATCGAGAAAAGAGACAGGGAATTTCGCCCACTTTCAGTAACAAGCATGAGTGGTGGTGAGAGCCCAGTCTCACAAGACAATCTGAAACGCGACATACAAAAACGCCGGCACTTGGGTAAGTGAAATATGTTCCATTTTTAACATTTCAACCGAACCGGCAGCACCAACCGGCCGTTTACAACATAGCATGGAATTTCCTACCCAATCCCCCCCCCTTGATAGTTAAACCCACATTCTTATAAACAAGCCAAGCTGGCAAGCTCTGACGAATCAATGAAATCAATTGTCAATTGTCTTGAAATCAACTACAATAGACAAGTTTTACATCTGTTGCGCCCAATTTTCTGTACTTGTAGCGCTTTCTGATTTGGCTCGCATATTTGAGAATTCTAACACTAAGCCTATTAGGAATTAGGTCAAGAGCCAGATAATTTTAGCGTCTTCATGAAATTTCTTAACGATTTTCTTTCTTTTCTTATACAGTTTAATACAAAAGAAAATATATATTATATCCGTCAACACTGGAGCATCGGCTGAGGTTAGAAACGGAACAAAGGGCCCGTAATGGAGACGAGACTACGGAAACAAGTTTTGGCGACCTTCACCATATGTTTGCTGAGTCATTTTGCCGAGTCACACGCAAGAGCAAGACCATCTGAAGATGGACCAGAGAGTATCATGCCAATCGGTAAGCACAACATTTTCTTTTCATCTACAGTGCGTTTTTCCGAGTGTTTTCACGTGAAGATGAAAATTATACAAGGGGCTTGTTGACTGTGACGAATAGGCCTGACGTAATATTTAACTGAATTTTGAAGTCTAGGACTCCAATGTTGGGGCTTAAACAGACATTCAGTTATTCCTTCGGCCCAAGTTGAATGATTCGCAAATTGCGAATCATATTTGACGATGCAAACGGATACGTCAGCTACATTTAATAGAGCTATATTTCGGCCCCTTCTTGCAACCAAGACCCTTGAAGACCCTTGCCAAGAAGGGCCAAAATATAGCTGTAATAAAATGTAGCCGGCTTAAACAGACATTCCTTCGGCCCAAGTTGACTGGCGAATCATATTTGACGATGCAACGGATACGCCAGCGACATTTTATTAGAGCTATATTTCGGCCCTTCTTGCAATCAAGACCCTTGAGGACCCTTGCCAAGAAAGGCCGAAATATAGCTCCAATAAAATGTCGCTGACGTATCCGTTGACATCATCAAATATACTTATACAGACATTCCAGGGTCCTAGTGACAGATCCTCATGACGAGAGAAGAAGACTTAATTTAAAGATGGTTACCGTAACGAGGCCATTTACCATTTTAAGTGGTGCATTAAGTTCACCATAGAATACGAACATTTTCTGTAAATTGTGTAAATTTGTATGGCGCAAGTCCAGGGATGCCTAACAAATTTAAAGTTCCAACTTTCAAAAGTTCACTTAATTTTCAGAAGAGGTGTCGTTTGCCCAAGTTCAGGATGGCCTGGAAGCGAAAACCATAACGCTCATAGATGTAAGGAATCGAGACGAACTCATGAACGATGGGAAAATCCCAGGGTCGGAAAACATTCCTCGTAAGTAGGCTACTGCTAATTGATGTATATCTTCATCTCCATATATGCCCATATAGCCGAAATGCGGAAGGGCCTTTCCCCACATGATCTAGTGTTATAAATGTTATAATTACTGCACAAGATTTTCCATCCTGTGCAGTACGGATTTGTCTTCTCTGCCGGGCTCTGCAGATTTTGTTGTTTAATTTGTACTTAAAAACTGAATCTGTACCTGAAAAGTCGCAGTTCCTGAGAAAAAGCAAAAAAAAGATGGAGAAGCGAAATCTCGCGGCAAAATCTATACCCCAACGCAATCAGGCGGAAAGTCAAAATTCTATGGTGTTAAACTTCAGTTGGTTTGTCCGAATAATCTTCTGCCGCCCCAGTTGGAACGTTAAACGAATTTTTTTTTCAATAGGCTAATAAACGAATTGCCAAAAGATCAAAGTTCAGCCGTGGCGTTTTGGCATCACACGGAAAGCACCGAGTAAAAGAGCTGAATGAATTTAAGTTTCGTGGACGGCCATGGACCAATTACCTATGAATGAATGAATAATTATGTTCCGCTGCACGACATGAGAACTAGTGGAGTATGATAAAGTAAAAGGAAAAGCAAGTACACGAACAAAAATAAAATACGCATAAACATAAACGGTGAAAATCGGATGTTGGTCATTCCTGGCCGCACAGACGGGTGATTCAATTCAAGTCATTTATTTATATCCGCCAAAGCTGGCGAGTAGAAAAGTATAATAAAATATAAATAATCGGTCTACAACTGACGAACAACTAGACCATAAACTTTCCCAAATTCTACATCCAATTCATTTTAAATGAATAGGGGTGGTCGCAAGAACTAATGATACGGGTACAGAGATCTTCCTTGTGTATATTTTGTTTCTAGTGCGTCAATAAAGGCGTATCTTTAGTAACGTAAAACCAGTATTAAAACAACTCCATTCAGTCTGCACTTCGCTTGCGACGTTTTTAGCCTTTTGTTATCACAGTTAATTCTGTATTTTCAGTTCCCGAATTCAAATCCGCCTTCGAGCTCAGTGACGAAGAATTCCCCGTCAAATACGGATTCCGGAAACCGAAAGCAGACGATAATGTTGTCATCACCTGCCGCAGCGGCAGAAGAGCCGGTACTGCACTTGAACAGCTCAGCGAGCTCGGATACAACAGCTTTAAGTAAGTTCAGCTTCCACCGAAACTGAGATCAAACACTGTGTAAAAGACCTAAAGAAAACAAAACTGACAGATCGATTCAACTTTTCAGCTTATACCACTATGGATTACTCTAAACCACTTGATCAAGAAATAATAAGCACAACCGAAATTCCGGCATTTTCCGACAGAAAATCTACAGGACCCGGAAATCTACAGTTGTCTCGATGAAGACGTCCAACAAAAAATGTCCCTTTGTGATCCCATCGAAAAATTCGGTCCTGTTGAAAGTAGACAGACAACGATGTCTTCCCTCTTTATCTTTTAGTAAAAGATAAAGAGGGACTTTAATAAAAGACTTTTACGGATCTGTTTGACTTTTGAATAATTTGTCCAGCCCGCTTGCAGGAAACCATGGATCGGAGGACCGATGGCAATAGGTTTCATATTGACAAGACAAAGCCGGGTTTTATATCCTGAAGTTATGCCGTCACTCAAAATCTTGTTATTTTTTAAAGTTGGCGATTAGAGAAGAAATAGAAGGTACTGCGAAGGTGTTCTTGAAACTAACAATCTGGTCTAAAAGGTAATATTGTATTTCAGACTGTACAATGGAAGCTTCCTCGACTGGGTCCAAAACAACGGCCCGGTTGAAAAAGTCTGATGTCTGTCCAAGCCACGAGTATTTTCATCTGTTTGCAAATGCAATCAATAACCGCTTTTGATGAGAAATACAAGACTGTGCTTACTGCCTGTTACCTTGCTGTTACTACCTTCTAGCCGACCAATGCAGATCGCCACGTAGGAATACGCCTTCTTATACAGCCTACGGTGACTTAACTGAACTATTCATTTTACAAATGTACAGCAAGAAATAAAGTAAAGCTATTATAACTGTTTTTTAAAACATACGGGCAAATAATGGATGCGCAGTCAAGTGATATTAGACAACAACTGTTGACGCTGAAGGCTGTATTGTGGATTAAGTGTTGCGTTTCTTTATAACATAACACTACACTTAGTTTGCAATTTGGACCTATAAATGGGACGTCTTGAGCATCTGCTTCTATCCATATCAAGTTTCGCTCGAACCGGATCGCCCACTCGAATTGAAACCATACTTTTTATTCCGGTACACCCTCCAACTCCTGCCACCGAGGTCGAATCCGACCCTGACTTCAAAATGTCTTTCTATAGATACGGAATATCTACATTCCACTTGACAGCGGCAGATACAACCGCATACCGCATCCACAGCTGAATTTTTTCAGAAACAGGGAAGGAGGACAATTACACCAGAACTGACATCTCAAGGAAGAAAAAGAAACAAGAGCTGTAAGCTCATATGGCACTTGCATGTGTTGAGATGTTTTGTTTGATCAAAAGTATTTTTCGACTTTGTGGTTAAAATGCGCACTTAAGGGAGCTAGATAAAAAGTATTTTATTTTTGAACTTGGGTGTAATGATGCGCACTTTAAAGGCGCTAGAAATGCATCTGTATGCAAAACCCTTGAGGCAAAAACGATCACAGGCCCTTAGGGATCCTTGATGTATACCGTTTCGTCAAAAGTTTTTTTTTCGCTTTTCATTTCAAATGCGCACTTTATGGGTGACAGAAATAAATTTTTAAGCAAAACCCTTGTGGCACAAATGATCATGGGATTGAGATGTATTGTTTGAAATAAAGTACTTTTCGACCTGGCCGTTCAGATTCACACTTTAAGGGAGCTAGAACGTCATTTGTAAACAAAACCCTTGAGGCAAAAATGATAATGGGCTCATGGGGATGATGAAAATATGAATTTGGTTTAAAAGTATTTTTTTAAATTTGCTGTCAAGATTAGTACTTCAACGAATGGTCGGGTTTAGAAAGTGGCCATTTTTGAGTCAATCTTGTCAAATCTCTAATATTACAGCCATGTTCCATCGTCCTAGATTATCTGGAAGTACCTTAAATCATGATCACCGGAATCCCGGACCTCCCCCCCCCCCCTCAAACTTCCCCAAAGTCGCCGGAGCCAATCCGATTCCGTAAGTGTTTATCCAGAGCATCTGTTTGTTATTCCCACAAAGTTCCATCCCGATCTCACCAGTCTAAGTCGGTCACGTATTTTCGCCCCCCCCCCCCAATTGCTGTCGGATCTGTCCGGACATGAAAAAGATCCACAGAAACATGTCCTCTCTTCAATTACCAAATTTCACTCAAATCCGATCAGCCGTTTCAAAGTTACCCATGACTCAATATTCCGGATTCCCCCTCCAGTTACTCCCCCCACGGCTATCAGATCATGTAAATTTTTCTTTATAAGTCAGTTTGATCGGGTCCCTGATTCGCCTCCCAAGATTCGTCGTGAAAATCCCCAAAACCGCCATAACCGGAATTCCGGGAAACTCCCCTCCACCCCCCCCCTAATGTCATGATCCATCCCAAATGTATAAACGATTTATCTGGAGCAGATGCTTGTTCTTCCCAGCAAGTTTCACTCCGATCCCTCCATTCTAACCGTTTCCCGATATTTCCGGTCTCCCCCCCCCCCAAACTCCCCCATAGCTGTTGAATCCGGTCCGGACTTCAAATGGGACATCAGAGGTATGTCATTTATTCAGTTATTAAGTATCATTCCAATCCGACCACCCGCTCGAAAGTTACACAGTACTCCAATTTTCCGGATTCCCCAGCCCTCCACCCCTCTAGTGTCCGGATCCAGTCCAAATGTAGAAACGATTTATCTGGAGCAGATGCTTGTTCCTCCCAGCAAGTTTCACTCCGATCCCTCTATTCTAACCGTTTCTCGAAATTTCCGGTCTCCCCCCCAACTCCCCCAGAGCATTCGAATCCGGTCCGGACTTCAAACGGGACATCAGTAGTGTGCCATTTATTCAGTTATTAAGTTTCATTCCAATCCGATCACCCGTTCGAAAGTTACACACTACTCCAATTTTCCGGATTCCCCAGCCCTCCACCCCCCCCCCCGGGTGGTCGGATCCAGTCCAAATGTATAAACAATTTATCTGGAGCAGATGCTTGTTCTTCCTAGCAGGTTTCACTCCGATCCCTCTATTCTAACCATTTCTCGAAATTTCCGGTCTCCCCCCCCCAACTCCACCATAGCTGTCACATCCGGTCCGGACTTCAAACGGGACATCAGAAGTATGTCATTTATTCAGTTATTAAGTTTCATTCCAATCCGATCACCCGTTCTAAAGTTACACACTACTCCAATTTTCCGGATTCCCCAGCCCTCCACTCCCCCCCGGGTGGTCGGATTGGGAAACTGAATGTTTCCAAGTTAGTCCGATCGGGTCCATGATGCTCCTGCCAAGTTTCATCGTCCTAGCACATCTGGAAGTACTCCAACTCGAAAAAGTGTGACAAAACTCCTTAATTTTCAGAATTTCCCCGGCCCACCACTCCCCCCCAGATGGTCGGATCGGGAAACTGATTACTTCTAGGTTAGTTTGGTCGGGTCCCTGATTTTCCTGCCAAGTTTCATCGTCCTAGCACATCTGGAAGTACCCTAACTCGAACATGTGGGACAAAAAAATTCGGACAGACAGACCGACAGACCGACCGACAGACGGAATTGCGATCGGTATATGGCACTTGAGCCAGAGGCTGCAAGTGCCATAAAAATTATAACAGAGGGTTTGCCCCTCGTTTTTTGCGCCGACTTCCTCGCACCTCCTATGGTGATGGTATCAACTAGAAATATTGAACTATTTTTGTTCAGTTCAATTCAATCCGGACTATTATATTTCCATCGAATCTGATCAGTATCAAAGCACAAAAAAATGGTTATTGTTTAATATGTTGTTGTTGTTTTTTGTATGTTTTTGAGTGGTCCTAGTTGGTCCTTGGTTTAATGAAAATAAATGAATAAATTATTACCAGCATCCCCTATTCAGAACAAAAATATCACACTAATACAAAATAAAATTCAATTAAAAAACAGTCAAGCCAAAATGTCAATTTCAATTTCAATTTATTCTCAAAATTCCTTCACGCGCAAGCCGAACACTGGATTTTTCGTCGTAAATATAATAACATCAGCATCTTTGTCATAATTTTGTCGTAAACAATAAACTTATATATAATTAATGTTAAAATGTTCAGACCTACCACCAAGCTTCTTGAGCGGAGCTTGGTGTTCGACATCATAGGTCTGTCTCGTTATCATAAAGTTAAAGCCTAAAGCCCAATTCACACAGACAGCGAATTTTGCCACTCCTGGCGATATTCGTCACGTCAGGAGTTCAAAAAACGCATCGTCAGGTCAAACAAGACCAACGGTTTCGATGGGATCCCAAAAATTTAATATTTCACCCAGACAATTGGGTCTTGTCTTGGCCAGATCCAGCCTTCGCCAGACTCCTTGAACATTTTTATTATTAACATTTAGCAACAGATTAAGGCCAAATAGCTAATCATCTGAGAAAACCAAGTTCAGATATGGATTCAGCATGTGTGTTTATCTCTAAGCTTCGTGCCTTACGTCTGCCAAATTTCCGGTTTCGACCGAATTCCAGGCGAACTACTTGTCCGGCAAAAAAATAAAGCTCAAAAATGATTTCAGCATCCCTCCTTACCCCTGTATCGAACACCTAATCAACTTCAAATAAAAGTTTAACTTTTAACGAATTTTCCGATTTTAGCTGGATTCCGGGCGAACTATATGTCCGGGTAAAAATGAGTACGATTTCAGCATATCTCCTTGCTCCTATATCGAACATCTAATCAACTTCAAATAAAACTTTTGCTTTTAACAAATTTCCCGGTTTTGATCGGGCGAACTACTTGTCCGGGTAGAAAATGATTTTCATATAAGCCCGTAAATCGACTATCTCATTAGCTATTTAAAAATATTTTGTTTGCCCCTTAATCTGAACCCCCTCCCCCACCCCTAAATGTAGGGCTACAGTACCTTTTCCTTGACCCAAAGAATCCTCACACCAAGTTTCATCGACATATCTCATTCCCTTCGAGAGTTATCGTGCTGACAGACGGGCGGACGGACAGACGGACAACTTTTGCGATGTCATAGGTATCCCTCTCCACTGACGTTTTAGGATCCCAAAAACGGTTCGTTAGGCTTCGGCTCCGAGCCGAAAAAATTCGCAACGCCAGGCAAATAATTTGAAATACAGACACGATGGATGTTAGTGTTGGGCGATATCGATAAAGATATTTGTACGTTTATAATTATTGTAAATACTCCAACATAATTTACATTTATATATCCTGAATTGGAGCAATATGTTTTGCGTAATTCAGTTTTTGTTTATTTGAAGTTTGAAATGATTCAAGATGCTTTTTACGGCAATTTTGTCTTTAATTTTGGCAAAACGAGAAGTTTAACGATACCTGGTACCGAAATATCGATATTGATAAATCGATTAGCCTATTCCAATATCGAAAGTGAAAATATCGATATATCGAAAAATCCAAATATCACCCAACACTCTTGGATGTTGCGCTCGCGCATTAGCCCTCCGTCTGTCCCTGAGATTTCGCCTACACGTAGCGAAGCATATCTTTGTTTGCCAATATGTAGACGCTCTCTGTACGTGCGAATACCGCATAACTTGAATGGTAAGTCGTCCAGTGACGGCACCAGCTGCTTTGGAATCAGTGGCGAAGTCACGTAATCTACCGCAACAGAAATTTGCTAAAGCCAAAAATGATCTTGACTTTCACCACCAAAACGCGTTTCTCCTATCAGGTACTGCAAATACCTAACCTTGATGATTGCGCAATTCAGTACTATTTGGTAATCAAGATAAAAACCAAGTTACGTTTTGGAGCGCTAGGTGACGGCAGTGCTCTTGTGTAAACGTGGAACTGCAGAGTGTTCTAGTAAATCGGAGTTTTCTAATCATAAGAAGAATGGCATCGTATGGTAAGTAATTTTGCGGTTTATTGAGATCGGAAAGAAAGCCGGAGCTGTATGTTGTAAAACTTGCAGAAGACATGAAAACAAATTAGGAGCCCAAGGACAAGCAGACCTTCCTATGAGCTTTTTACAGCATCAAACAGGAGTCGAGATTATGCCCGCTAGATGACAGGCAATATGCCCGCAGCACCTTGAACACTAACAGCCAAAGGAATAAGTTTATCGGAAGCACACATCTAGACAATATTTACTACTGGAGTAAGGCGCGGTCAGGTAACGACCACGATACACCCTCCAGGTCGTAAATCGCGCGACGGTCCAAACCTTGGCGATTATCATCATATCGTCTATTCAGAAACGAAAGTGTGAAGTATGAAGCCTAAAACAACATGGTGTTGTTGGAATACCTGATTTTTCACCCTTCTCCATTTTAATTTTCAGAAGCGATTACTTTTGACCAAAGTAGTTATTTTCGGAATTTTATTTATTATTTTCGGAACCTTTCTCTATTTTGATTTTCAGAAGCGATTACTTTTGACCAGCTGTTAAAGGAAGTGGAGGTAAAGGACGTCAAAGTTCTTGACGTGCGAAACAGGGACGAAATCGCAACCACTGGAAAAATCCCGGGAGCAACCAACATCCCACGTAAGTAGAGTCAACCCAGGGAGACACAGGGGCGCCTATTGCGCCCCTGTGCTTCTGTTTTTGGTCGGCATGGCTCATCTGTTTCGTAAGAAAGATCGCCAGACTCGGCGAGTGGCTTATTTCAAATATTGTAAATTACTCCTCCCGCTCCCTAGATGGCACCGAAACAGAAAAGTCATTGCTCGATTTGGACTAATAGACGTGCCCTCTTCGATTCGGACTTCGAGTGATGACCTATGTAAGAAGACCAAAGGTTTCGATGGGATCCCAAAAATCTAACATTTGATCCAAACAATTGGGTCTTGTCTTCGCCATTCAGTCTTCGTCAGATTCCTTGAAGATTTTTACTGTTAAAATAAAGTTCAAAAATGTATTCAGCATGTCTCCTTGCCCCGATACCGAATCTCTAATCGACTTCAGAAACAACTTTGAGCTTCAACCCAATTTCCAGTTTCGGCCGAATTCGTGATGAATCATTTCTCCAGTAAGAAAACTAAGTTCAGATATGGATTCAGCGGACCTACTTACCCCTTCAATGAATATCTTATTAGCTTATAAAACATACATGTTTTTACCGTAAATTCGAAACCCCTCCTCTGCCTCTAAATATAGGATTAAAGGACCCATCTACGAACTTGACCTGTACTTTGCCAATGAATCTTCATACTAATCTTGAACAACCTATATCAACCCCTACTAAGCCTGAACAACATATACCAACCCCTTCGACCTTCGATTACACTAGCTCTCTCCGACGTTCATACAAAGAATGTCTTCATCCACGCGTAGAGCTATACTAATGTGGAGAAAGGGGTAGGGACTGCTGTAGCCGAAAATTGGTCGACAAATTTTTTGTCCGGTTTTTGCTGGATTCATCCGGGGAGTCCGGTGAAAAAATAACTTTCATTTCGGATTCAGCATGTCTCCTTAGCCCTAAACCAACTATCTCAGTAGCTTTTAAAAAATATTTTTGTTGCCCCTTAATTTGAGACCCCTCCCCCACCCCTAAATGTAGGGCTACAGAGCCCATCTACGAATTCGACCTTTCCCTTTACCCAAAGGATCCTCCCACCAAGTTTCATCAAAATATATCATTCCCTTCGACAGTTATCGTGCTCACAGACAGACGGACAACTTTTGCTATGTTACAGATTTCCCTCCAATTACGTTTGGGATCCCAAAAAGACCATTTACTTCATTCACGTTTACGACCCTCTGCGGCCCTTTTTTCGTATTGATGCTGGTTAGTTTGTTCATGATGTTTTGTTAGTTTGTTTGTTGTTTTTTCGTTATCTATCATTTGTTTCCATAATACTCCGTACTTCGTGTTTTACACTTTACGGGTAATAAAGTTCATACAACTTAAAGTTTAACTGAAAAGCCAACTTATTTTTGTGTCATTTAGCTGAATACACTGAATTATTTGGATTCTGCAAAGGGATTTTTTTATTTTCCACTATCTGCTCTAGTTGTGACGTTCAGAATATCTGCGGCCGTCCCCAGAGCGAAAATTCTACCATGACGCGGGAAATTTTTATCTAAACACAAACAAGGCTTTTCAGTGGGCAGTGGCGATATTGGTGAAGATTGCTTAGTGCCTGAGCAAAAAAAAGTCATAAATCTTTCTTGTAAGGCATACAGCAAATTAGAGGTACCACAAATCACACGGAAATTCCACTATTTGAAAATCGATTATTCCTGAAAAGCGGAACAACCAAGTAAAGCATTTTCAGCGGGTCTTCAAGCCAATTTATGTGAATAAGTGATGGGTAACTAGATTGTCCAATCCCAGTCCTTTTCGGTTAAACTTTAACAACCGCTCTCTGCCACCGGGAAGATGCCACATTACTAGGCGTATTCGCACTTTATCAGGAAAAGATTGCGCCAGCATATTGTGGCTGATTAAATGGCGAATGGGATTTTTTTTTTTAAGTACATAGAAAGTTGGGGTATTTGTAGTATCCAATTAAGGCTAACAGCTGACCTAGTTATGTGGAAAAATCCACACTTGTAATCGGGCTTTGGTATCAACTAGTTTCAAAGTTCAACTTAAAATACAG
Source organism: Branchinecta lindahli (assembly GCA_023053555.1). Classification (NCBI taxonomy): domain Eukaryota; kingdom Metazoa; phylum Arthropoda; class Branchiopoda; order Anostraca; family Branchinectidae; genus Branchinecta; species Branchinecta lindahli. The sequence continues at coordinate 20,911,872 of JAKZAO010000004.1, forward strand.
CTTAGGCTATTGTATTTTTTAACCTGGGGCTCTAGTAATAACGTTCAGAACGTGCGCTGCTTGCACGACAACCCAATTTCATCCCGATGCGGTGAATTTAAATTCCAACAAAAGCCTGCATTTCCGTGTGTTACGGACGCTCACCTCAGAATGGCTTACTTTATAATAATAATAATAATAATATAACTGCAATAATAATAATATAATTGTAATTATAGTTGCTGAATATATCAAGCATAGGGGGACAAGCACATAGAGGTACCACAAATCCGAAAGAGTAAGTTCAGTCGATGAAATCAGTTATCTGTGGATAGTGGACAAACGAAGTAGTCCTAATGCATTTTTATCCGGTTTTCAGGCCTATTTAAGTAAATAATTAAAGTGTAATTAGACTGTCGGATCTCAGCCCTATTCGGTTAAACTTTAACCTTCCTAAGTGTCACAAATCAAAGAAGCATACACCTTTTATGCCTCTACTCTCATAAGCTCGAAAACAGTTTTGCAAAAGCGCTGCGCACAAGGTCCAGATCGGATTCCTGTCATCCACGTCCGTTCCTCGCTTGATTTCGGGAAAAGTCCGTCGCACCTATATTGCTGGTTAGTTCTATGTCCCTATCGTTCCATCCATTCCCATTCCCGAGGTTCGGATTTTCCCGTGTAATAATTTTCCGACCTAACGGGGCTTGAATGGTTCTTTCATTTTCCGTGTTTGGCAGTTTTCGACGCGTACCTGATAAGGAACTTATCGGTTACAAGCTTCTTGGTTAGAAACACCGTTTATGCAAGTTCCTCCGTGGGGAACGTGTGGAAAGGGAGTTGCGCGAGCCTGAAAACAGCCGAGACGGTTTGTAATCTCTGAGAAACACACTGGAGTTCCAAAGAAGTTGCGTATGTCGATACTCTGATGACTATCTCTCCTTGCCGATGCAAAATCGCCGGGTACCTAGCGGAAGAGCCAGACGCGGTATCACCTCGGGTATCACAGCTGCTCCCAAAGATCGCCGTGATTGTGTGACACAGGATTTGAGTTGTTGAGTTTGAGTCGTTACGGAGACGTTTACTCCTTCTTCCTGAGGATCATTGGCATGTTTTGGACTTAGTCATATAGAGTATTACTAGAATACGAAAATGTATCTACTGCTTTAGAAAGAATTTCCAATTTTCATTACCGAGAATGACGAAAGTGCAAAAAAACTAAATTTGATCAGCTTAAACATCTCGCAACCAATCAAAATAATAAATCAATTCCAAATTATAGTGCCAGAAGTCAAAGAAGCCTTCAGCCTAGATGATGCTGAGTTCAAACAGAAGTATGGAGCTGAAAAGCCAGCAAAAGATGACTCGAAAGTCGTAGTTCACTGCCTGGCGGGTAGAAGAGCCGCGACTGCGCTAGATCAGCTGAAGGAGCTCGGATACAACCAATTTAAGTAAGCACACTTCTCCTAGCCCTTTTACCCCCCCCCCTCCCACAAAAAGACCGGCCCGCTAATGTTAGATCTCTGTCGGATAATTAGTAAGAAGGATCTCGAAGGAACTGTATAATTTCCTGCGAATGATAGGAAAGGCTGTACAGCTCCTCAGTTTGGAAGAACGCGATAACTAGTGTTATACTGAGTGAAATTTTCATCAATTTTTTGTTGAGTGGTGGCTTACCACCAACTTTTTTGTTTGTTTGTTTCATATCGAGCCATTGGACCATTGGTGGCATGAGATTCGGCTAGAGGTTTTGGCCTACCCACACTTATCTATAGGGGTAAGATGACATGCAAAAAGCCCCACCATTGTTAGCCGACAGCCTTATTCATTTTCTTTGATGATTGAACTAATAAAGTAAACAACTGAATTGTTTTTCTTAAAATATTTTACAGATTTTGATAAAATTGACAAAAATGATTTTAAATAGATAAAATTTAAAGGTTTTAGATATAGTTGTTGAAAGTTAATTTTGTTGAAAGAAAAAATTAAAATTAGAGTTATAATTTCAAGTTATTAGGGGGAAGAATAGTAAATTTATTTTTATTTTTAGAAGTTAGGTGACGTGAATAGTTATAAGTGGGTAAAATCAGATTATAATTAACGTCAGTGAGGGATGGAGGAATAGCCACAAAATGAACGAAGTGTGATTTCTTTTTTTTATAATATAAAAAATTAAATTGCAAACGATACTACGGGATTGAAAACAATTTCGAACTTTCTATTCAGTTGCCAGTTGGGCCGGATTCTCCGGAATCCGGCGAAAACAGGAAATCTGGTATATTTCTAACCTCGGTTTTAACAGTGTCTCTGGTAGCTTGTGTCCGTATAGACCTTTTTGAAAATAGGCTTTAATTTCAGATGGTACTCCGGGTCGTTTTCTGACTGGCAGAAAAATAATGGACCGATAGAGAAGAACTAAAACCCCAAACAACTTTATCAACACAGACTTGGTGTATATCCTGGTAGACTATTTAACACAGCCAAATCTTCTTTTGTCTTAATGTACCGCAGCAGCAACACGAAGAATGGAGGCACAGTGAAGAAATGAAGCCGCGTTCTTTTTGTTTCTGATCCTGTTTATTTTAACTGGCGTTCTTTCCAGTCTTGTCCGAGTCGTGATGTATAAACAAAACTGAACTGAAATCTTTTCCCCAATAGTGTAGGCTACCGATTTTCCTACTTAAATCAATCGAAGGTAAGAGTCCATTCCGATGAGGTAACAGGAAGGGTGTGCGGAAGCACAGGATGGCTGGCCCCCAACCCCCAATTGTACTTCCTGGCTGAGGGCCGTGAATCGGAGATCAGCACCGCCAGTTTGGCCTGTCAAGGCTAGAAGCTGATACCTCTACCTTTTTTTTTAAACGCCTTTAAGCAAACACGCCTGACACATAAATCGACTTAAGTAGAAATACTGAGGGTGATGTCACAACTTCAGCAACAAACGGAAAGCTGCTTAGGAATCCAAGCAAGCATCCCGTACCAGAGTTACTAGCCATTTAAAGAGTAGACGCAGGTTCCAACTTGAACCCAATGTACAAATTGACCTGGTGGGTCTCATGGCAAACTATTAATATGGGCGGAATATTCTCAAAAAGCACAAGCAAAAACACCAGGATGTGGTTGATGCGAGAAAAGATTCTGGAACCTGGGTGACCCGGAGATTATCAAGTCATGGACTGCCCCATGCTTTCGCGGAAATTTCCGCGACTGTGTACAGGACTAGTGAATCCTCACACTGCAGCAGCCTATATCTTACCTGTTCTGTTTCTACATTGTACAATACAACGTTGCCCTCTGTTCCTTCATTAAAAGCTATGCAGACAGTACGGATGTCATCGAGGTAGGATAGACTGACATTAGATACGCCGGAGTCTCCGACGGGGCATAACGTCGTAACCTGAAATATTAAAACCTTGTAGCATATTACTTCTTAAAGCACAAAGGACATAACAAATTGCATATCTTCACTTTACCTAAATTTTATAAGTTGCCCCAAACTATCCTCCAGTTTTCAGTAAACAGGCTGTTCCTTTCAGCTCACGAAGTAAAAAAGGTTCAATCCAAGACCCCAAGACCCCACAAAACTTTAATTGTAGGTTACAAAAGTTCTGAATATACGGGTAGATATGGGTGTGGTCTAACCTTTTACAACCGTTTTGCTACCGGTGGCTACCAAACGTCGTACCAGCCTGTGTATCCTTTCATGTACGCAGAACAACGATGGTAGCTGGTTCGAACCTAACCTTCATCGGGCTTTTATTAGCCTACCGGAAACTCCTATCCCAAAATCACCGAAAGAAAGTTCGTCAGATGGCAGGCTACCACACTGAAGAGAATTTTACGCCACGCAAACGCCGGATTTGTCAACAAAAAGCAAAAGATTCGCCTGCCATCTACAAAAGGAAAACGCACTGCACTATGCGATTTTAGGATCAGAGTATTAAAGTTTCACTGAAAGCTAACTTATTTTTTTTTAAATAACCGAACAGAGACCAAATCGAGCAGCAAAAACAGCAGCCGTTTCCAAAATGAAATCTCAGCAACATTTTAACTCCAAGCTACTCTCAAAAAGGAAGTTCACCAATTTAGATATTTAAGACTAAGCTAGAATCTTCAGTTTTGTTTTCACAAGTTTCGTTTTTCCATCTTGAGCGGCTTTGAGCCTGAAGAGGACCCTTGCCAAGAAGGGCCGAAATATAGCTCCAATAAATTTCAGCTGACTTATCCGTTTTGCACTGTCAAATATAACTTATTTTTGTACCATATAACTGAATCCACTGCACTATTTGGATTATGTAAAGGGATTTTTTTTTCATTTTTCATTATTTTGCTCAATAAAGAAGTTCAGAATATCTACGGCCGTCCTCACAAGTCACAACGCAAAATTCTACTATGACGCGGACAATTTGAATCTCAATACAAAAGTGGCTTTTCAATGGCCAGTGATCTGCTCGTGGAAGGTAGCCCACTGCGTGAACACTTATTTTTCGTAAATCGTTTTCGTCCAGCATACAACACAGGTATAAGCGCACAGAGGTATCACAAATCCGACAGGGAAATTCCACTATATGTGAATCGATTATTCGTGAATAGCGGAGCAACGCAGTAACGCATTTTCATCGGGTCTTCAAGCCTCTTTAAGTGAATAAGTGATGATAATTAGACTGTCAGTGTCCTGTCTCAGCCCTTTTCGGTTAAATTTTAAAATTTAACTGAAAAGCCAGCTTATTTTTGTATATTTTTTTTGCTGAACTATTTGACTCTCTTGAGGGATTTTCAATTTTTTCACAATAGGCTCTAGTAGGGACGGTGAGCATAATAATGGACGGCATCCCGACAACACGGCTCCTCAACTGAACCGCTAAATTTAAACAAGAGAACAAACCTGATTTCTCTGGTCTCTCTTCTGATGGAGGTCGAGTTTCATGGTTAAAGTTTAACTGAAAAGCCAACTTATTTTTGTATCATTTAACTGAATTACACTGCATTATTTGGATTGCGTTAAGGGATTTTAAAAATTTTTCACTATTTGCTCTAGTATGACGTTCAGAATATCTACGGCCGTCCTCACAACGCAAAACTCTACTATGTCGTGGAAAATTTGAATCTGAACAAAAACGCGGCTTTTCAGTGGCCAGTAATCAGGTTGCGTAAGGTAGCTCACTGCGTGAACAATTAGTTTCCGTAAATCGTTTTGTCAAGCATACAACACTGGTACAAGCGCACAGAGGTACCCCAAATCCGACACGGAAATTCCACTAAATGAAAATCGACTACTCGTGAATAGTCTAGCGACGAAGTAACGCATTCTCATCGGGTCTTCAAGCCTCTATAAGTGAATAAGTGATAGGTAACTAGATTGTCTTACCTCAGCCCTTTTCGGTTATCCTAATCAAATATACGTTGGAGTATCAGATGATATTGACGCTGAACATATCAGACTTTTAATTTGCCATTTTTTTATTCTTCTTATTTATATTCAATAGTAATCTTTTGCCGTTTTAGTTGCTAAATATTCAAGGATAGAGGTATAAACACATTGAGGTACCTCCAAAAGGGAAACGCAAAATAGGACAATCGACTGTTGGTGAATATAGCAAAAAGATATCGCGTTTTTACCGGGTCTTCAAGCCTATTTAAAGGAATACGTGTCTCAGTCATCGTATCTCAGCCCTTTCCGATTAAACTTCTCACCTGATTTTGATCGAACACCTCTAGATTTCCATTTCGAACAAAGTACAATCGGCCTTCTTCAGAATCATAGACGGAGTCGAATGATCCTTCTCTACAAGCTTCGAGCGTGAACCTCCTACAGTCGAACAGCTCCAAATTCCGCATTACGTCGATCAAGCTGGAAAACAGAATAAATTAGCTCCATCTATCCGATAGTTCAGTTTTAGTCCCTTGATTTGCGTCGAACATGGCCTTAGGACTAGTATTACCCTAATCACTCTAGGATGCGAACTGGCAGAGTCCTTGTATCCTACACCAAGGGGCACAGGGGACAGGCAAGTCAGCTACTGTTCAGGCGACACTGCAGCCTCCACATAAGAAGTCCCCAGCCTTTCCACTCCATCAAAGCAACACAGGCTGAGTCGCTTACCTAGTTCAGGTGTCAACTAAACCTCAGCCTGTTATGTGAGGCCAGTGACGCCACACGAAAAGTTTATATTTTTCCATTTACTACCGGAACTGATTGTCCCTAGAACGGCTTATAAACGTAAACGCGCACTATCGTCCTGGTGACTAAAATCAAAATCATCTACCGATTTGCACCCTTCGCTGTAGGGTTGACTAAAGTATCAAAATTCTCGACAAAAAGTTGCTTTTTGACACCTCGAAACTTTTTTGCGTCTTCCGCTGAGCAATGCGTAAAATGCTAATAATTGGTAATTATTCTGAGTTTGTAAGAAAATTTTCAAAACATTTCTTAATTGTTATATCACAGTTTTGTAACAAAATTTACGCGAAAATGAGCTTTAATATAAGGCTCCAAATTGTGTCTTTGTAATAAATCATAGTAAACTTTTCTATATTAGCCTAATTCATTCTACTTTAGTAATACCCATCCATTCCTGTTTCAGAGATTTCTTCATAAATTGTATCCTATCTCCTCTATTGGCATTGCACTGGTTACCATGCTTGCCAAGTTTGTTCTGTTTACTCGACGTACCAGGATCTCGATCACTCTTTCCGAGAAGCTTATTGGTCAGAAGACCGGTTATGCAAATGTTGGCACGTTTGTCACAAAGCAAGAGTCATGAGATAGACTAAAAACAGCCGAAGCTTTCTGTAATTTACTGTAATCATAGCTAAGTTTCAGAGTTTCAACTATTCCAGAACATCTTAGCAGAAACACTATGTAGTGGAGTCCTTCGAGGGTGTGGTCGATGAAACAGCTCGGGCTGCCATCCGCTGATACTGCAATATGCTCTGATCAGTCGGCTTGCCAATAACAGTCGTCCGCCACTTCAACCCAATCGCACACGTTTGAAGGCGCCCTCTGCCCCACATGGCGAAATTCTCTTGATGACTAACTCTACGTGCCGATGAAGAATCGCCGCGTACCTAGCGGACGAGCTGGAAGCGTCACCACAGCTGTCCTAAACGAACGCCGTTCATTGGTTGACACAGGATTTTAGTCATTGTTCGGGCAACGTTTCTCGTTCTTCCCGAGGTTCACCGGCGGGTTTTGAACTTGATCATATACAGTATGTCTTGTACACATGTCTGCTCGTGTGTGGCACCGACCTCTGGGACACTCTAGCGCAAGACTGCAATCCCCACCGCAGTTCTGGAGCCCTTTATAAGCCAAACCAATCCCTTCCAAAAGTTTATGTCAACGATCAGCCCAGTAACCAGGAGTAACAAGGACAATTCTGGCGTTTTCATTGATTTGCTTTCCAAAAAGAAAGGCGAGAATCCGCCGAGGAAAAGAACTAACGGAAAGTCATCGCACATTTGCAACTTCTTGCTGACTTGCCGAAATCACTTTCCATCTACGTAGTTCACTTCACTTTCTAAACTTAGAGGAGCGCAAAAACAGCTCTGAAAAGCGAAGCGAGTTTTAGCCGAAGCCAGATCTGCTTTCGATCCTACCCGGAGTGAGGAATGTAACTGCAGGAGACGCAGCGAGGGAATTTAAGTTTATTCAGAAACCGATTAACATGAAAGAAGGAACACTGCAAACTAATATTTGATAAACAAGGTGAATCAGTCAAAGTAATCCTCAATATCGATATCCGGGTTCAACAAATCTTCCCCGTACAAAGAAATATCAAGCTGATTCAGGATGAGATTTTCAAATGTTTCTTCCAGATCCGTTTCACCGATCAAAATCGCACCCTGCACCTTCCCATCCTTAATCACAAGTTTCACATATTCAACGCCAGGTGTTATCCGCACCATTATTTCATAGCCATCTAACTTCTGTCCATTGAAGAGTCCCAGCAACACTACTTTAAAGCCGAAAAAACGCGTGACATGAGCAAAGAGTTCAAAGGTGAAGTCTAGCATTGGTGTTTCACCGCGGTGGTGCTGCGCCATGCAAAAACCAGCATAGGCTCCAAGTTGGCGCCCTTGTGTCCATAGGCGCATTTGGAACCAGTGGGGAGATGCTTCCCAGTTGGTGGTGCAGGAATCGCCGGCGGTATATACGTCGGGTTGTGACGTCAGCATAAACTCGTTAACGAGTAGGCCACCATCTGTAGCCACTTCTGGTCGCTGGTCTGAAATGTCAAACTATTACGTCGAAGAAACCAGCAGGCTATCCAAAATACGTTTAATCTGCTAAAAGCTTATTAGCTTTACTGAGAACTTCAAGCTTTGCTGAAATTTCTTCGAGCTTTTAAACATGCTTACGCTCGCAGAGATTTTTCTGTGAGATTTGTAGGGCTTGAACCAAGACCAAAGGGCGCTGACGGATTTTACTACCAAAGATTTACATGTACCTCTGTCACATATTTTTGAAAAATATTAAAGGATTTGTAAAGACGGTTTTACATCCAGAGACTCACAAGTTAGCCTACATCTGTTTCTGCGAAAAAAACATCAATATCGTCTGTCAAACAATCACAAAGCTAGTTTCATTAGCACAAGCACCGGAGGAAGACGGGTAGGTGGAAAACTACAGCCTCGAAACCGGCAAAGCGAATCAACCCACCATATCGGCTCGTTGCGATTGACTGAAGAAAAAGTTTTGGGAACGAGATAAAAAAAATTTGTTGACACAAAATTAATAATTGATTCTTTTTTAATGAAATGCTCTTTTTTAAATGCTCTGCAAATGTTTTTAAAACTGAAGTCACGGGGTTTCACCCGGAACATGACTGTACAGAGGGGCTGTCCTAAATCTATTACAGCGTCTATGGTTCTGGATCAACTCCTTTAAGCTACTACGATTTCAGATAGATATATAAACTACAATAGGCATGAACTGCTACGAAGTTCGTCGTGGGCGAAGTTCCATGTGATCCTAACATTAAGGACTATTGTACTTCTCCCAGAAGTGACTCCAAGCCTTTGGTAGTTTGCCTTATAAAAAGTAGGTAGGCCAACTACTAGTTGCGTTTTTACAGATACCATGGTAGCTTCTCTGATACCACTGTCTAAAGTCGTTTTCGCAGATACCGTGGTATCTGATACCACGGTTAAAAAGCGTTTTTACAGTTACCGTGGTATCTGGCAAGTTCCAGAATATCAGATACCACGGTCCGACCGTGGTAACTGATCGTGTTATACGAAAAAGTCATCTCACTCTCATCATTACCAACAATAGAGCCTAGGATTTTGCCAAATTGTACGGAAAGAAATTTGGGACGTTCAACAAGTTGGGAAGTGATGTGACTGGATATCACTTTTTCTTTTGGGATGACTTCGAAAAGCGCAATTAGGCTACGGCAATTGTCGTTTTTGCAAAGCAATCGTCGAATCAGATACCGCGGTAACTGCAAAAAGGACATAATGCAGGCAGATCTAGTTTCCGTGGTATCAGATGGTATCTGCAAAAATGCAACTGTTGTCATGTTTATTTCCCTGTCAGCTGGAAAACTGCTCGTTACAGATAGCATATACAAGTATCGCAATAACGGGTTAGGCTACCCTGATTTAAGGAAGCACTTCTGCACGAAATAGCTCATTATCCTACGGCCTCGTCTATTTTTATTCCAGAAAAAATAAAAAACGTGTAGACTCAAGGAACAAATAGAAATAAATAGACAAATGACAACGTACCTTCTGCGAATCGTGGCGTAAAAGGTTTCACTCCAGTTGCTGACACTATGAAATCACAGCCATATACCTTTCCATTTGAAAGCTCGATATAAATTGGCCATTCTTCGCTTTCGCCAACTAGCCTTGCTCTCTTTTCTTCATTTATTTCACTTGGGCTCAGAACAGAGACTGGTCGACACTCATACTCAACTACCATTTTTGTTTTTTCTTCCAGCTGGCCTTGAAGACTAAGGCCAGAATGCCAATCTGGGCCAAGGGCACTTCCAGCGCCTTCACTTTTTATAACAGACGATACAGTGTATTTAAGCCGCTTTGAAACCTTTTCTGGTTTCTTATCCTTATCCCTGACTGAGAGTAGAAAGAATTCTGCAGCTCCTGGGTCAACAAAGGTAGCTGCAACTGATTTGTTTTTTATAGCCCAAATGACTTCAACGTTCTGGAGCTCGTAGACAAGCTCTGTTGCAATCCCCCCATTTCCAACAACAACCACTCTTTTGGCTCCTTTCATTTTATCCTGGAAATTTCGGACTGAGTCTGTGTCTCGAATTCCAAGCACAAGAGGGTTGCCCTCAGCAATAAGCTTTGGCGAGCCACCAGTGCATACACAGAGCTTTTGATATTTTACAATTCCTTTGTCTTTAGTTGTTATTTCATGTTTTTCCGGGTTGATCTCAACAACTCTATCGACAAGGACTGACATTTTGGAGTTTTTCACCAAAAACTCTGGTTCTTTCTCTTCTATCTCAAAGTCAACCAACAGTTGAGTGATTTTGTTAATGTTTGTTGTGGCCTTTACCAGAGGTGATGCTGTTATTAGAAGAGCTGATTCACCATCCTCCATATCAGCACTTATCTGCTCAAGACATGAGACTCCAGCAATTCCCCCACCAATTATGACAAAGGTATAACACTGCGATTGCATCATCTTACCTGAAAGTGAATAAAAGAATAAAGTCAGTCTTTTCTATTATATACTCTACTCTCTTTCTCTCCAGCTGACACTATCAGGAGATCTGCCTTGCAGTTTGCTAAATTCTAGACAGATAGTGTCAAGTAGCACCTCCTCTAGGATGCTAGCTTTCACTCTCAAAGGATTCCTGACTGATTCCACTACACAGATGGGTAGGGGCCGTGACGAAACTAGCCCATTTTCGTGGGGGGGGGGGGGCAAGCCCAGATTTTACCGACAAGATTTAACAATCTACCGACAAAAAGCGCCGCGCAGCAACGGCGCACGTTCCCCCCGAACGCATCTTACAATCGTTGTAATAATAAGTTGTAACATTTCAACTGAAATGGTTTTCTAGCGAAAGTCAGTGAATTTGCCATTCGTTTCCTCGCACGAATGGTTATCAAATGAAACCAGGAACATACTGTTCAGTCGAACCGTCTTGCAAACCAGAAAAAGTGACAGACATTGCAACAGACTGCTTCACTGCTTGAAGATTTACGCTTGTAAACTAAGCTGCTTTTGGGGGTTCCAAAACGTTAGCACATATGAGTTGTTGAAATTTAGTATGAGGATGCGTTGGATCAAAGTACTGGTGACGTGAACGGGCAATCCTATTTTTTGGAAACCTGGTGGCTGAAGGAAGCAGATGCCCTAAATTTGCTGCTTCTGTGTCCAAACTGACAACTGTGTCTGGAAGGTCTGACATCTGTGAGTGGAAGGTAGGGTAGCTTTGTGATACTCCTCAAAAATCAAACGGGTTCATGGGCCCTAGAAAGTGCTCGGATTCAACTGAAACTTGCCCAAGATGAGCAGACCGAGCGGGAATAAATGAGAGGTGACTCCCGCTACGTTCCTGTGAAATTCATGTGGTTTCTAAGTGAAATTTGATCTTCAGCAAAAAGATATTTCTGTACCTCGTTTATGGCAGTAATTATTTCGTAAAGCATCATTTATAAGCAGAGGAACACTTGAACTGAATCCTGTCTTGGTGACAAGATTATGTTTACACAGAGGGGAAAAAATTGTCCCTTCAAGCCAGAAAATCTCACAAAAATAACTCTATCCAAAAAAAAAATTGATAGCATTGGTGACATCAGCACTGATAGCTGCTGCTCTTGAAAGCTAGCTAGACTCTTATAATGATTTTCGCCAACACTGCCGATGGGATTCCTTTCAAGTAGAGTAGAAGTGACTTTATCTTGAAAGAAATTCTGATTTCGTTAGACTTTATTTCTAGTCCTCTTCTAAATTTCATCCCATAAAAAATGGGCTGATTATTTTTTCTAGGAGAGATCAAGAATTTTGTCTGTTCTCCTGAACAGATTGGCCAACTCACTTCAGAGTTCCTAATCGTCTTTCTCCGCACAAAAAAAGTAAACGTAATTACTTGGTTTCGACCCACGAAATGGCTTACTTGAATACTTGGTTACTTACCCGACCAAAATTCCCAAGAATTCTGTTTACGCAAAAAGAACCCGTAGCAACAGAAACAAATGCGAATTTATTCACATTCATGCAGCTCCTCACAGTAAAATACAAAATTAGTCAGTGACTTGAAGCCTGCTAATCTCCGACCAACGACACTAAGTGTGTTAATTAATTCATTCAGTTGAATGAAACTCGCTAGAAGACCAGGGAACTGCAAGACATCTGGTTCAGATATTCAATAATGCATAAAACAGATATGTCAGCTATGATGCTTTGGCAGCGATAATTTGACCCTTCTTGGCAAAGGTCTTCATCAGGCTGTCAATCTTCAGGGCCAACTTAGAGGAAGAACAAACCTGTAAATTAGCAGTGGGAAATTTACTGTTAAAGTATGTAGCAAGTCTGGAGTAACAGACGGCTCTATCCGAAGTTGTTTACATTTCTCCATATGGGTCCAAGCCAGCAAAAGGAAGCAGGAGAAGTTTTTAAATGAAAGCTTTGTCTACAAAAAAATTTCATTTGTAATTTTGTGCCAAAAAGATTGCAGTAACAGTTGGATTTTCACTGACACCAATTTTGTTATTTTCCCTTTCTTGGCTTGGGATGGCTTCCCTTTCTTTCTGACTGTTTTAGAAGCAAGGAACAAAGCCATGAACAATGCCAGCATTTTTCTGTTGCATGTATTTGTCTTTTTTAGTTTCTCTTACACCAGGCATTTTTTCAAAGAAGAAATAACAGTAAATCAATGACATATGATATCAATTTAATTTGATCAGGACAGAGACGGATGCTGGATGGAAGCCTGGTAGGTTCAGGAATGCCTCAGAGACTGGTTTGGAACGACAAAAAATATACGCTGATATCAGGTTCAGTTTTACCTTCTCTTAGTGATTCAGCTTCAGACTGTCCAGAGACTGTCCCTGTGCACTTAATCAGTAATCCCTTGCTGCAGTTATCTTTTGAAATTCGCGCCTTAAACTCCGGTCTTTTTCTGTAAAATCCCTAAATGTTCAAATTTGCATTCCTTGATGACTTGAAGCATGTGAACTGCTAGAATAGATATTAATTCAAATTGCCTCTCTACTGATTCAATAAATTTATTTTGCGTCAAAGTCATCTTGTACCATGAAAAACAGAGTTTTGTTTGAACTCATCGCGCAAGCTCTTCGCGTCGTCGCAAAGTATCTGTGATTGGAGAAGCTCTGGATTGGCCAACAAAAATGCGGCAAGTTCAAACTGCGCTGCGCATGGTTTGCAGGAATTTCGCTTCTCCTGCTTCTCGGACCACAGTCATGACTGTTTCGGACGGGAAGACATCGTACGAGGTAATTTTTCTATTTCTAGTACTTAAAGCTATCTAGTTCTCTGGATTTCCAAGTCTAGCCAAAGATCTCTGAAATAGGACAGGCAATTCGAAAAGGATCTTTTACAAGGTTGTAGGCTAAACTTAACCTCAGCCTGTTATTAGAGGCCTGTGACATTAGTGGCATTTTTGATTGCCGATTAAATTTGCCCAGTGGACGAAGCGATTTTTCCGATTTGTGCATTAATACTAGTTGCGTTTTTGATCCGAATTCTCCTCGCGATTCTCCTCCGAATTCTCCTATTTGGCGTGTTTAGACTATTCAGATGAAGCGAATTCTCCTCAGATGAAACGAAAGAAAGGAGAATTCGTTTCATCTGAATAGTCTAAACACGCCAAACAGGAGAATTCGGAGGAGAATCGCGAGGAGAATTCGGATCAAAAACGCAACTACTGTTTTCGATAGCCGTTGGCGATCGCCGATGTTTCTGGGGGCGCAAAAACGAGTTTTTCATTTTTTTTAAATACCGTCTATCCCTCAAACGAAATTCATACGTCAACGGCTAACGGCGGGTCCTCGGCCGATGGCCAATGGACACAAATTTACGTTAGCCGATACATGTTAGCCGAGCAGAACAAAAACAGAAAATAAGATAAACAGCTACGGCAATCGGCTTCTGGCAAACGTCAAAAACACCAAAAAATCAAACGGCTACGCTATCGTCGAACTAATCGCGATCAAAAATGCCACTATTGTTGTGAGATTATGAAAAAATAGGGATATTTGATTAAATTAATGTTGCAGAATATGTATTTTTCTTTAGATATATACAGCCGGACAGCCAGCAAGGCGCAGGATGCATTTACATTTATAAACTGTCCTAGGGACAACCAATTCTGTTAGTAAATGGAAGATAAAGACTTCTACTGTGACGTCAGGAGCTGCATTTAGTTGGCTGAGGTTTAGTCGACTCCATTGCAAGTGATTGTGACAAGAGGAAGAGCCAGCTCTTTATTGTGGCATTTACCACCTTCTCTGGAACAAAAACAATAACAGCATGGACAGATATCATCATTCTGGTGGGGACTTTGGATGAACAGATAATTATTATCACTTATGTGTTGCTCCTGGTCATTATAAGTAGCTCTTGTGGAACCAAAATGATAAGGGAGAAGAGCTGATAGTTTCATCATGCCAGGTGGTGAAACAGAAATAATGGTTCCATTTTTGCAGATCATGGTATCTATTACCACAGAAACTGGATCTGCAATTTTTTTTTTTTGCAGTTACCGTTTTATCTGACACTTAGTTGCTCTGCAAAAACGACAATTGCAGAAGATGAGCTTTTCGAAGTCATCCCAAAAGAAAAACTGATGTCCAGTCACATCACTAAGTGCCAAACTCCTTTCCCAACAATTTGACAAAAACTGATGAAAGTGAGATGACTTTTTCAGATGCCATGATCAGTTACAACGGTCCGGATCGTGGTATCTGAATATCAGATACCACAATAACTGGCCAGATACAATGATAACTGCAAAAATATCTTTTGACCTTGGTATTGGATACCACGGTAACTGCGAAAACGACTTTAGACCGTGGTATCAGATACCATGATATCTGCAAAAATGCAACTAATAACATAATTGTACAATCTTAAGACTTAACTGATAATTACTCTGGAATTATCCTTACTCTGGAATTCCTTGCTCTTGAATAGGGTATGTGAGCTGGAATTAATAATGCCCCCAATCATTATAAGTAGCTCTTATAAGCTAATATTCGCATCGTGCTGGGTGGTGGAATGGAAATGATAACAGAATTGTAGGATCATTATTGATAGTAACTCAATGGAACACCACCATAGTCTTTAGGAGGATATGTGATCTGGAATAATTGGAATAATTATATTTTACTTTTGCTACCTATACTATAACATCTTTATAAGCCCTCTCTGAGCCCTCTGTAAGATTTTTGCATTTGTTCACTGTGTGAATCTATTTTAGTTTTCATGGAAAATATTAGACACTAGAAAGCTCAATGGAATTCTGATTAATCAAATGTTTAGTTAAGAAAAATAAGAAACCGTAATTACCTTAATTAGCTCTTCAAAGTGATTAAGGTCCAATGGATAAAACCAGGCAAATTTGAAACAAGTTCAGTCTGTCACAGATGCCTCATGTGTTTTTGATATGTCAAATATTGGTGAATGTAACAGATGTACATTTTGGGATAGACTGGACTTCTTTCAGTAGAGGAAAGGTAGTGTAATTTTTAGAAATTGCCTATTGTTGAACGCCTCTGAAAGAGATGTTGAAAGTCAATGTAGCAAATTTTGTATGCCTGGTACTGAGTAGAAAGAGTGATTTGAGTAAAATAAAGAAAAATTGCTCAGTTTCCTGTACACGCTTTTCCCACCATGATTATGGCATCCAAAGTCCCAAAGAATTGCAAAAGCTCTGAATTATTTTCAGGTCAGTCCAAAGTATTCCAGGGCATAAATACCCTGAGCCTATAAAAAGGGTCTGAACCTGATCACATTTGTGGGAAAAGTTCTTTAATGACTATTAATCCTGATTGATAGCATGCAGTTGATGAAAGTTTTCAAGAAGGTTTGGCAAAACCTATCCAAAAAACAGAGCATTTGTATTAGGCTGGATAGGCCTAAAAGTTTTTTGAAACAGAATACAGGGGCAAATTATGTTGATTTTTAGGGAATTGCCGCCTCTTTGCCCCCTGTACCATTGAGGGAAAAGAAGCAGCAATATTTTTTATAGAATTAATATTTTGACGGCTCTTTCGTCTGCCTAAAGCATTTTCTAGTAGCTATCTGACAGGTCCACCTGTTCCACCTGTAAGCAGCATTGGCCAAGAGTATTTGGAGTCTGATGTGAAATTCGTGTTTTTAGTAATGCCTCGTACTCGATAGCCTACCCCTCTCATTTTCTAGCAAGCTGTTGCAAAGCTCAACACTTTGCAAACCAATGCGAGTGTCCTGGAAAGAGCTAAAAAGGACAAGGACAAATTTGCAGCTCGAAATGTTCCTGAGACAGAAGAGTGTCTGGCAAAATTGGGGATCCTTCCCTCAGATTTGGACAAGCTAAATGTCATCCATGTTGCTGGAACCAAAGTAAGTTTTTTTTTTTCCTCTTTATTTACCATTAAAGTTCCATGTGAGGCTCTAAGCCCGGTTTGGTAAGTTTCGTTGTCTACTACAAAGCCATGGCATACCTCTTTTTTTTGTCACTCACCTAACTAGCACATCCACAAGCCTAGAACGTCAGTTTCAATATTTAATTTACTTCCGTCTTTCATTTGTTTGGTCTGTCTGTGTTCGCCAGTGCCTGACCAAGGATTCAAGGTACCCCGAGACAAATGGCATAGTAATTCAATAAAGACATAAGGCTTCAGTCAGAGTGTAAACAACCCACAGTACAGATCCCCTCCCCGTCCAAGCCCGTCACACAGGCAGAGGCAGCCGCACATGTGCGATATACCAGAGCCAGAAGAGGCTACTAAAATTAGTGTCTAACTTCCGTTATTTGTAGCCGAATTTTCTTTTGCTAGTATATATATATTTATATATATAATGAAGCCAGAAGGTCATATAAAATACCTTAGATCCTCCTGTGCCATCAAAGGAACCCAGGGCATTGACGAATAGGCGCCAGTCCTCCCTCTGGTGGCTGCTGCCTGACATCTTCCCAGTAAGGTTGCAGACTTGCGTGGAAGGTTGCAAGGTCCATTTGGTAGGTGCGTAGGTGCCAGTTTAGAATGTTGTTTGACAGCCCGGATTGAAAAATAAGATAAACTAGATCTACGCTGCCTGGGAAATGTGAAGTGTTGCAGCAAGCTTTGGTCGGCTTCGCGGAAAGTTTTCCGGAAGCTCAGGTCCGCCTTTGTTTAGTTTTTTTTTTCATTCCCTGTATTTCCCACCACAGGCGTACAGCTACTGCAATTTAGTTTGAAATTACCGGAATAAGAAAAGCTAGTAGTAGCCGTCCAAGTCCTCTGCGAGCCGCCTCACTTCTCCTTTTCGGATTTGAACGTCTGCTTCTGTCTTCGCCGTATGTAGCGCTCTCTTTACACACTCCTTGACTGATTTATACAGAATGTACCTCAGACTGAACCAATCGCAAACACCGCGAGAGATGGGCTCAACTTTGAAAATACTATCCATGGGGAGCTTAGTTCTATTTTGAAAGCAAAATCACGAAAACAACTGTAAAACGAAAACAGAAAACAGGTGGACCAGTAATGACGCTTATTGTGTTGCGAGAGCAACACTTTGGTTTTGTCGTGGTTTTTTTTGTTTTTTTTTTTTCCTAGCACCTCGATTTCAGCTTATTCCTAGAAAGTGGTAAAGGTCTAACCTCTGCGGTTTTTACGGAAAGTGTGGACCTTCGGCCGGATTGGTGAATATGACATTACATTTTGGAAAGCTTCGTAGAGCTCTTGCCTGGGGCAAAAAAGGATGGTTTTCGCTTGTGCGCGAGCTACAGCCTACGGTGTGTGAAGTGAAGTGGAGTTGTGTAGCCTATGTCAGAGAGGACTATCTGAAGTTATGCAGCCAAGCTTTCGTTTCATCAAACCACGTTTCTGCTTTCGAGTGGAAAGCTCCGTTCTAGCAGGCGAGCAGGCAGGCACCACTTTCAAATTGAAGGTGGACTAAAATCTGCAAGTGCGAAATATGTGCGGCAGTTCCCCGGCCCCACAGCCAATATATCTTCTTTGAGTGATAAATAGAAAAATTTACAGAAACAAAAAAGTGGCATTTTCCCACGGCTCCGAAAGTGCTGCCATCTATTGTTTCTAGCCATTTCTGTTCGTGATTTCTGCTCACTTTATCATTCCATTTCTTACACTTGGGATTGAGGAAGAGAATTGGTATCAGCTATGCCTCTTAAACTTTAAAAGTTCTATCCTTGCTAAAGATATTAGAGATTGTCCTTTGCTCCTTTCTAAGTGGTGATATTAGAAAGTTGGCCTATGGCAAAAAAAGTCAACTTTTGAACTAATACAGATAGAATTTTTTTTTCAACGGCAATCGATAGACCTTGATGAGCTGATCAAAGTATATGTCATCCATTTTTTGGTACAAAAATCCCTTCATGAGATACAGCAGTTTGAAAGTTTAGAGGGGTTGACAACTTCAGTAGTAAGGTACACTGAAACCAAAAATAGGCCAATCCCAGTTGTGAGACATGTAGGGGACTTTTAAGCAACAATAGGCTGTTAGACAATAATCATCTTCGGCAATGAGGGGTTAGTAACTTTGGCTACTTGGTGTACCTACAATTTGTTTCCTATGTTTTATATGGCACGAACAATTATTTGGTACCACGTCTATCACGGGGAGTTGCACTTGTAATTAAGACTCGGTTGCTATAATCTTTGGGGATGAGGGGTTGGCAGCTTTTGCTAGTTGGTATACCTGGTATTTTTTGCCAGTGTATTTTATGGTAAGAACGATACGGTACCATGTCTATCATGGGGAGATGGACTTGTAAGTAAGAATCGGTTGCTGGAAGGGCTTCACGAGGGGCTAGAAACTTGTGCAACCAATGCACATTTTATTTGATCTTTATAAATCTGAGGGTAAGAAAGCTGGTCTCTTTGGTCTCATTGTACCTTAGAATCTCTATATATAACCAAGAATTTAAGTGTTTATGCAACGAATGCAAATCATATTTCGAAAAACGACTTAGTTTTACAATGATGTGTAAAGTGGCATCTGTGATATTTTGATCCGGAAAAGCTACGGACAGCTTTGTGGTCCCAACTAGGTTATATAAGGAGTCTTGTAAGCAACAATCGGATGTTAGACCATAACCGTCTTCGGCGATGAGGGGTTAGCAACTTTTGCTAGTTGGTGTACCTATTAATCCTATTATTTATTTCTGGTGAATTTGATGCTGAGAAAAGTTTGGTACCATGTCTATCACGGGGAGATGGACTTGTAAGGAGGAATCGGTTGCTAGAAGGGGTTCATAAGGGGCTAGAAACTTCTGCAAATTGATGCACATTTTATTTGATCTCTATAAATCTGAGTGTAAGAAAATTAGTCTCCATGGTCTATCACTGTAACTTAGAATGAAGTATTTGAGGGGTAGACAACTTTAGTGGTAGGGTGTATAATGTCCCAAGTTTTCATCAGTCACGATTGAAAAGGATAAAGTTCAATTGGCTGCACACTTTATTTGATCTCTATAAATCTAGGGTATAACAAAATTAGTCTCAATGGTGTATCACTGTAGCTTAGAATTAAATTAAGTGTTTACGCATTATTTTGATCCTGAAAAGTTACGGATAGCTTTATAATACTAACTAGGTTATATAAGACAATGTTCCAAGTTTTTACCAGGCACGACGTCTACGATTGAAAAGGATAAAGTTCAACTGGCTGCAAAGATTTTAGTCCCTACATCCGATATTCTGTTGTTTTTTTTTCAACGCTGAAGGATATCCGTATGATTACGGATTGTGTCATCAGTCCAGAACAAAAATCTTCTTGGAACATAACATTTTGAAAACGTCGATGGGTTGACAACTTCACCGATAGCGAAGAAACAGAACCAAAGTGTTGCTCTCGCAACACTTTAGTCGGCGAAGCCGAACAAAGGTTGCCGCAACACATCACGTTGCCCAGGCAACGTAGGTCTAGTTATTGCTAGGAAGCATCACGCAATAGGGTCAGGTTTCAGTTCGGCTTTAACGTTACTCAGTACGACTTTGGACGAAGGGGAATTCTAGGATTAGAGATTGGCGTTCCTAGATATCCCTGAAAACCGTATTTTAAAGTTCATCAGTCCTGATAATATAATCAACGTCAATCATGGCGAGGGAAGGGATGATCTGAAGCCGAGAGTCGGCTAATTACAGTTGTCACGAAGAGGTTAACGCCCATTTCGGTAAAACACCGTAACACACATTAACGCCTTAAGGTCCCCATCTTGCCGACCGTATCGGATCGATGCCACAAAGAAAGAGATCCATCGCCCTAGGCAGTTCACAGAGTCGTCCCCCCTCCCCGGCTAAAATCGCCCCGAATGCAAATATGTAGGACAAATAGAAAATCTTTTTGAAAATGCCGTTTGGACCGAAGCATTTAAGGATTTTCCCTAGACACGCGAGTTAAGTTTAGACGCGTGACGACGGCCCCCTTTTTGGTGTTTTAGCAAAAAAAAAAGAAGCAAATTCTTTCTTTTTTATTCTTGACTTTACAAATAGACAAACACCAACTATACTTTTTTTTCAGATAATATAGTTATACTACAAAAAAAGATGAAAAGTTTACTTTAAATCACGCACCAGCTATACTTTTTTTCAGACGTTATAGTTTTCACGTTTTACGACGCCGCCCGTGGTTGAGGCCCGCCGTTCCGAGGTTGGGGCCCTAGGCAGCTCCCTAGTTTGCCTAGACAAAAAATCGCCCGAGCTCATTGACTGGCAATGGGCATAAGTTGGGATTGTCGGCTTGACCCCAGCTCTCAAAACTGCTCCTGTGCACATAATCGGGGTTGTAAAGTTGGTGTCATAGGATTCTTATCACTCCTGCTAATGACCAGGGATAAAGTGTAGCTGGGCTGATTATGGCTTTTTAGATTTCTGAGATTCAAGATAGTGTGGTCGGCCGCTGCCATCCTGAGTTTCCAGGTGGGGTTCTTGACAGTAATGAGGATAAAATGCTCAGAAAGTGTCTGTACCGGTAATTAATATTTATAAAAAGAGCAGCCGATCGTTAAATGAGTCGTAAAGCATTCCGAAAATGTTTCGACAATGAATCTCAGCAATAATTCAATTCAATTCAATTTCAATTTCAATTTATTCTCAAAATTCCTTCACGGGCGAGCCGAACATTGGATTTTTCGTCGTAAATATAACAACATTAGCAACTTTGTCATAATTTTGTCGTAAATAATAAACTTATATACAATTCGAATCACTGTAAGTGATCATTTACAATCACACTTATAGGCCTATCATAACTAAAAATCAAATAACTATAACAAAAACAAGAGTTACAACGAATTATACATTTCGACGAATGACGTCACATTACACATATATCAAAATTAGGAGTCAAACAATTATAAAATAAACAAGAATTACGATGAGTTATATATTTCGACGAATGACGGTACGAAGCTGTTTTTGTATCGGTCTTGAGATGCCGAAACAGGATGTAATTTAGGTATGGGCTGCGAAACCATTCGCGCAGGTCTAGGTCTAACGGGCCGCTGTCACTACCCCCACCCGTCGATTCACCCACCCGTCAATACGCCCAATCCAAAAATCCGTCGATTCACCCACCCGTCGATTCGCCCACCGTCGATTCGCCCACCCGTCGATTCGCCCACCCGTCGATTCGCCCACCCGTCGATTCGCCCACCCGTCGGTTCGCCCACCCGTCGATTCGCCTACCCATCAGTTCACCCAATTCTATGACCCGTCGATTCGCCCACCCGTCACAAGACCCAAGAAATCCGTCACAACCCCCACTTTTTACGCCAGCTCGCTTACCCGTCACAAGTCCCAAAAAATCCGTCACAACCCCACTTTTTACGCCGCCCACCCGAAATCCGTCACAACCCCCACTTTTTACGCCAGCTCGCTTACCCGTCACAAGACCCAAAAAATCCGTCACAACCCCCACTTTTTAAGCCAGCTCGCTTACCCGTCACAAGACCCAACAAAACTGTCACAACCCCCACTTTTTACGACAGCTCGCTTACCCGTCACAAGACCCAAAAAATTCGTCACAACCCCCACTTTTTACGACAGCACACTTACCCGTCATAAGACCCAAAGAATCCGTCACAACCCCCACTTTTTCCGTCGATTCGCCCACTTCTCAAAATCGACCTCTGATCCAGCGCGACTCTTATCATTGAACGCAGCAAAGAAAGCGGTCGAGTCGCAGGGGAGTAATTAACAAGGTTACGATACCGTCCGATTTAAATAAGGGTGAAGTCAATACAGCTTGAGCCAGAATGATCAGAAGCATTATAAAAGACCTCGGTTCTGATAATGGAAGATGGAATGGAGAGGATGAATGCGAGAGTAAAACATCAGATGAAGGAGCTACCGTATTTTGAGGTACAACATGTACCGACAGCGGTAGGCTACGTATTGCGATTATTATCTCAATAGAGTATAAGCATTTCCAGCAGATGTCTTCCCCGAACATCCCCTGCAGATTAGCTTGCAACTCCAAAGT
Organism: Branchinecta lindahli; assembly: GCA_023053555.1. Taxonomy (NCBI): domain Eukaryota; kingdom Metazoa; phylum Arthropoda; class Branchiopoda; order Anostraca; family Branchinectidae; genus Branchinecta; species Branchinecta lindahli. The sequence continues at coordinate 20,934,484 of JAKZAO010000004.1, forward strand.
TTTACGACAATCCTTAGTTTAGTTTTACGACAAGCCTCATAAGAAACTTTACATATTTTTAATCCGATTAAAATTTCATTGGTGCTCCCCAATACTTTTGGTCGGCAGACATGACCAAAGGTTCCGACGGGATCCCAGAGGATGATACTTATGAAACTAATATAGCTGGAATCCTGAAGCTCAAGGAATATTATGATCCATGTTATGCTTCCTCATTAATGGCCCTTGTCAGACGAATCGGAAGACGATTGTACTAATTGGTCGGTATCTTTACAAGCATTTACAGAAAAGCTGCCCGACGACAATGATAAGTCAACTTTTTCACTCAAGTTTTTACCGGATTTATGTGTTATTGCAGTAGTTCCGGGCTGTGCCTGACTTTAGCTGAATCGGTCCAGCATGAAAAATGGGCTGACACTCATAATGCCCGCGATCACAATGCCCACGACTCAAAATGCCCACGGCTAAAAATGCCCACGGCTCAAAATGCCCACGACTCAAAATGCCCACGGTTCAGAATGCCCATGATTCTACAGTTTGAGCTGTTCAGGCCGTAGTAAACTGGAGCTAGTGATGAATGTGACACAAAAGGAGCGGACCGAGTATCAGAATGGCGATAATCTTCCATTGAAACTTTTGATGATTTTTGTCTTCCCTGAGAGCATTTTAAACTATGGGCATTTTGCACCGTTGACATTTCTGACGATTTTCATTTCAGGGTCTACAACCTGAATTATGGCATTTTTAACCGTGGGCATTTTGATCGTGGGTATCGTGGTGATTCTGTGACCCACCCGAGAAATATATTTGATAGACCGATTTTTGCTTGTTTGTTTAAGGTTTTCTTGCCCCTATCCCTGCACTCTAATCGATTCTTATCAAACTTTATCAATATATTACCTACCGTTATTCTACGCCACGAAATTGAGTGTTAATGGTTCAGCCTGTTACTTGGCCATAGAACAAAGCTTTAATCAAGCAAGAGACAAACTGGAATCTCACATCGGCTTATTCATATTGTGACTGTTAAAGTTTAACTGAAAAGCCAACTCATTTGTGTGTCATTTCATTGGATACACTGAATTATTTGGATTCAGCAAAGGGATTTTTTGATTTTCCACTATCTGCTCTAGTTATGAGGCTCAGATTATCTCCAGTCGTCCCCACAGCGTAAATTGTACTATGAGCGGGAAATTTATTCTCAACAAAAATGCGGCTTTTCAGTGGGCAGTGGTGAGCTTGGTGAAGATTGCTTAGTGCCTGAACAAAAAAAACTGATAAATCTTTCTCCTAAGGCATACAGCAAAAATACAAGCGCACAGAGGCACCACAAATCACACGGAAATTCCACTATTTGAAAATCGATTATTCGTATTTGACAGTGCAAAAACGGATGCGTCAGCTAAATTTTATTCGAGCTATATTTCGGCCCTTCTTGGCAAGGGTCCTCTTCAGGCTCAAAACCGCTCAAACTGGAAAAACGAACTTGTGGAAAAACACACTGTCAAAGCACTGTCAAATATGAAAATATAAATAGCACACAAATATAAGCACTGTCAAATATGATTCGCAGTCAGCTTGGGCTGAAGGAATATTTATCGATCATTCGTGAATAGCGGAACAACGAACTAACTCATTTTCAGCAGGTCTTCAAGCAAGTTCAAGTGAATAAGTGATGGGTTTATAACTAGATTGTCTATCCTAGCCCCGTTTCGGTTAAACTTTAATATCCAGTTTCACAGAATCGCAAAAAGTATCACAAGTAGATCGCCAGACTGCGTGTGGAATTGATGAAAAGCTCATTGCGGGAGGTGTTACAGTGGGACGACATTTCCGGAAAATGCATGGTTCAAATAAAAGTTTTAATTTTAACAAATTTTCCAGTTTTGGCCGGATTCCGGACGACCTAATTGTCCGGCTAGAAAATAAGTATGGATTTCCTTACCCCTAGATCGACTATCTTATTACTTTTATAAACATTTTGTTCGTCCTTTAACTGAAACCTCTCCTCCACCCCCAAATATGGGGCTACAGGGCTCATCTACGAACTTGACCTTTACTTTGACTCAGTCGATCCTCATACAAAGTTTGAAGAAAATATCCTACCCCTTCGAAAGTTATCGTACTGACAGACGGGCAACTTTATGAAGTCGTACATATCCCTCCACCTACGTTTTGGGATCCCAAGAAAACTTCTCTATATAACACTTGGGCTTATTACCTATGACGATTTTGCAAATGTTGGGAATAGACTGAATACTATATTTAATAAGTATTATTATGCATGTGTTCTGCATTGTTGTGTGCGGTATGAGTTGAGACGAAACTGAGCTTAATTGCAGGAGAAGTTTGGGGAAGATATAATAGGGAACCTTACGCTTACACTCTACTGAGACTTGATTGATCTTGTGGCATCATAATTCTTTTGACGTACCACATAATCGCAATATGTAGCCCACCTCTTTCGGTACACTTGTACCTAAAAAAGGCAGCTCTTTTTTTGGAAACTTTACTCTTGCATTCATCCTCTTTATTTCCTCTTTCATTATCAGCACCGATGTCTGACGTAATGCTTCTGATCAATCTGGCTCAAGCTATATTAACTAGTTTTCACCCTTATTTAAATCGGACCGTATCGTACCCTTCTTAATTACTCCCCTGTGAATCGGTCGCTTTCTTTTGCCGCGTTCAATGATAAGAGCCGCGCTGGATCAGAGGTCGATTTTGAGAAGTGGGCGAATCGACGGAAAAAGTGGGGGTTGTGACGGATTTGTTGGGTCTTATGACGGGTAAGCGCGCTGTTGTATAAAGTGGGGGTTGTGACGGATTTTTTGGGTCTTATGACGGGTGTGCGATCTGTCGTAAAAAGTGGGGGTTGTGACAGATTTTTTTGGTCTTGTGACGGGTAAGCGAGCTGTCGTAAAAAGTGGGGGTTGTGACAGATTTTTTGGGTCTTGTGACGGGTAAGCGAGTTGTCGTAAAAAGTGGGGGTTGTGACGGATTTTTTGGGTCTTGTGACGGGTAAGCGAGCTGGCGTAAAAAGTGGGGGTTGTGACGGATTTTTGGGGTATTATGACGGGTGGGCGGCGTAAAAAGTGGGGGTTGTGACGGATTTTTCGGGTCTTGTGACGGGCAAGCGAGCTGGCGTAAAAAGTGGGGGTTGTGACGGATTTTTTGGGTCTTATGACGGGTGGGTGAATTGACGGGTGGGCGAATCGACGGATTTCAGAAGTGGGTGAATCGACGCCTCTTGAAACGGAGGTTGGGTGAATCGACGGGTGGGCGAATCGACGGGTGGGCGTATCGACGGGTGGGCGAATTGACGGGTGGGCGAATCAGCGGGTGGGCGAATCAGCGGGTGGGCGAATCGACGGATATTTTGGGTCTTGTGACGGTTAGGCGAACTGTCGGAAAAAGTGGGGGATGTGACGTATTTTTTGGGCATTATGACGGGTGGGCGAATCGACGGGTGGGCGAAAAGACGGGTCCCCGGTCTAACGGGTTCAAACTCGGGCGGGAACATGTCTCGCAGACGAGGATTTTCAAGCGTCTTAACCCCAAAATTAAGGCACATTTTTTCCCGACGTTGGGCCAAAGATTCCAGCTTGAAACTACGAAGAAGCTCAATGTATGGCACCTTTGGCGATTTAGAAGTAACAAGGAGGGCTCGAAATTGCAACCTCTCTAGCGAATTCGACTGATCCCGTGTCAAACCGAAGTGCCATACCTGACAACAATATTCTAAAGTGGGGCGGATAAAGGACACAAAAATTTTTAAAAGATGCTCGGTGGGGACGCCGTAACGGGATAATAATTTTAGGGATCGGACTGCCATGTTACCCTTTTTAAGCATGCTGTCCACTTGTTTGGTCCATTTCAAATCATCGGTAATATGGATTCCCAGTAACTTTATGTGTTTCACACACTGGGCAGTGGGGAGGGGTGGGTAAAAATCCGGCGTGCTTTTTAAAAAAGATATAGTAAGAACCACAGATTTGTCCATGTTGACGACCATGTCATCCGTAGCTGCCTCATCACAGATATCATCGATGATAACCTTAGCACTGCTTTTAATATTTCTTCTGCACACTTCAAGCAGCGACAGGTCGTCCACGAATTTCCACCTATCTGCGAAAGAAAGAGCGAGCTCATTGACCATAACCAAAAAAAGAAGCGGTCCCAACAGGGTACCCTGGGGTACACCGCAAAAAATAGGTAAAATGTCTGAAAATACCGTTTTGTACTTAGTTTGTTGTGTCCGGTTTGACAAAAATTGTGCAACAATTCGTACCAGAAACGGCTCAATATAAAATTTATATAGAAGTTTGGCAATGAGCTTGCTGTGGTTAATTAAATCAAACGCTTTTTTTAGGTCTATAGCTATTAAATTAATCCATATATTTGGATTATCCAAATTCTTAAGTATTCTATCTAGCAAGCTAACTAAGTAATGTGCTGTTGATGTTTTTGGCAGGTTACCAAACTGCTTCGGGTCAACATTTCTCAAAATGGTTTCTTTTAACCATGATGAAAGGAACTGTTCGTAAACTTTACTAAAAACAGGGGTCATAGTAATTGGGCGCACACCAGTAAAATCATTAGGGGAATCTTTCTTCGGAATAGGTGTCACATAACCATTTTTCCAAACTGCCGGGAACTCACCTGATTCTGTTATTTTATTAAAAATATGTGAAAGGGGACTACTAATTTTCTCAGGGAAAGCTTTAATCAACTCGACGGGAATATCTACAGGTGTTACACTCGTTCTCTTAAGCCTTCTTAATTTTTTAGTTACTTCTTCTTGACTAATTTTAGGGAAATCAAAATCAGGTGGGATTTGGGGGATTTCTTCGTGGGGGAGGGGAGGGAGAGTTTGAACTATAGCAGCAAGGTGAGCATTTAATTTATTTGCCGTTTCCTGTTCACTTTCATCAAGGTTAAAATCAGATTGTCGGCAAAAATTACGGGATCCTTGTCACTACAATCAACTGATGGTTACCTAAAATCTCTAATGCTTTGTTCTGCCAAACATAAAATCATTCTAGAATCCGAGTTTTGCTTTTCAGCAACTAGCACGTCTGCACGCCTAGGGGTTACCCACTCCCCGGCACCTGCTGTACACCCTTTCCCGGCACCAGCCGAAATAAGCGGTGCCGGCACCGGTGCCGACAGTAAATTCAAACGCTTCTAAAAATGCTTATTTTGATGTTTTAACACGTGACAACCGGTGCCGGCTTGTTTCAGCCGGTGCCGGCTTGTTTCAGCCGGTGCCGGCTTGTTTCAGCCGCTGCCGGCACCGGGCACTTGCTATACACTAAAATCGAGAGAGGGCAACCCCTCGCTGCACGCATATATGACTCGGGTCCTAGCACGATGCGCCGCTAACCGTTGTTAGTGGCTGTGTTATATATTAGGGAACACGAATGTAAGGTTTGAAGCCAAGCTGACCCCCCCCCCCCCAAAAAAAAAAAAACGAGCTTTTCGGAGTTTTTTCTTGATCAAAAGTTACCCCTCTAAGATAATGTGCGAGAGATAAATATAATTTCGAATATTTCGGTCGCTCTTCCGGCAAACCGTCCTCAGAGACGGTTCTCCGAAATCCGAATATGAAACTTACTTTCTCACCGGACAAGTAGTTCACCCGGAACCCGGCAGAAACCGGACATAAAATTCTTCGGCCAGTTTTTAGCTATAGCAGTCCCTACCCCTTTCTTCACACTAGTGTAGCTCTGCGCGTGGATGACGACATATCTATGGACGTCGGAGAGAGCTAGTGTAATCGAAGGTCGAAGGGGTTGGTATATGTTGTTCAAGCTTAGTAGGGGTTGATATATGTTGTTCAAGCTTAGTGTGAGGATTCATTGGCAAAGTACAGGTCAAGTTCGTAGATGGGTCCTTTAGTCCTATATTTAGAGGCAGAGGAGGGTTTCGAATTTACGGTACAAACATGTATGTTTTATGAGCTAATAAGATATTCATTGAACGGGTAGGGAGGTCCGCTGAATCAAAATCTGAACTTAGTTTCTTGCTGGACAAATGATTCATCACGAATTCAGCCAAAACTGGAAATTTGACTAAAGCTCAAGGTTGTTTCTGAAGTCGATTAGAGATTCGGTATGGGGGCAAGGAGACATGCTGATTACATTTTTGAACTTTATTTTAACAATAAAAATCTTCAAGGAATCTGACGAAGACTGAATGGCGAAGACAAGACCCAATTGTTAGGATCAGATATTTTTGGGATCCCATCGGAACCTTTGGTCTTGTTGTCCAAGAGAGACATTGTAGTAGCAACGGTGACGAATATGAAACTCTCGATCAACAGGGTTCACCGAAAGCCTTTTTAGTTGAAGCCGTTTTTGTCCAAGAGAGACATTGTAGTAGCAACGGTGACGAATATGGTACACTCGATCAACATGGTTCTCCGAAACCCTTTTTAGTTGATAATTGTGGCAAAATGGGATGAAAAGGGGATTCAGAACCGAGGTTCCTATTCCGTTGCTGTTCCAGCAGTAGGGGATGAAGGATGGGATACAACTCGTTTTCCTTTCAACCAAAAACGGTCCATAATACTAGGCTACTGCGTTTGTAAAAGACCGCTTATGGGAGAATCGGATAGAGAACGGCGAACGAGCTGATTACACAAAAAACGCCGCTAAAGATTAATCCACTGTTGACGCTTGAAAACCTCTCCTCTAATTTGTGTCTAAACTTACCTTTCAACGGCTCCATGAATTTGTTTCTAAATTAGTGAATAACCTTTCTGGAAAATATTTTTGAGTTGTATGTGATTATTTTATATTTATTTGTCCTTTTTTACTGCACTTATGCCCATGGACAGTGCGTCATAAATCCTTCATTTCATTCAAAAGGTGCGGCTCGTAACAGCGTGGCTCAGTTCAATTCAGTTTCAGTTTAGTTTATTCATTAAAGTTTAACCGAAAAGGGCTGGGATAGGACAATCTAGTTATCCATCAACGGGGCTTGAAGACCCGCTGAAAATGCGTTACTTCGTTGTTCCGCTGTTCACGAATAATTAATTTTCAGATAGTGGAATTTCCTTGTAATTTATGGTATTGAATTTTTGTTGTATGCTTTACGAGAAAGATTTATGATTTTTTTCTGTTCAGGCACTAAGCAATCTTCACCAGTCTCACCACTGCCCACTGAAAAGCTGCGTTTGTGTAGAGATTAAAACTTCCCGCGTCATAGTAGAATTTACGTATGGGGACGTCCGCAGATATTCTGAATGTCATAACTAGAGCAGATAGTGGAAACTAAAAAAATCCGTTTGCGAAATCCAAATAATTCAGTGTATTCAATTAGAAGACACAAAATTAAATCGGCTTTTCAGTTAAACTTTAAAAATATTGAAACGGCGGTAAGCCGACTAGTTGATTTTACGCTTCGTCAACAGTATATATACTAAAATTATAATATTCGAAACTGAATAATACATATCGAGCTAACTCAAATAGCTCACCTCTTCACTGCTAAACAGATAAGGATTTTTTTTTCTGGGGATTTGCGGAATGTCGCGAATCAGTGCATTTACCACTCTTTCGCCGAATATCCTAGAAGAAAACCATGAGAAATACGAACGTTACAACGAGTACTTACACGAGTTGCATTACGATATCTTGCTTCAGAGCAAAACTAACGAACTTAAAGAAGTCAAGAAAGCGCTCTCTATAATTACTATCCATAAAGGTACACAATCCATACCTTAGAGGAATGGAGGCTGAACCTATGCTTCGAGATCGGTAAAGCACGAATAAAAACTCCTGAAAATATAAATAATAAGGCCTTAAATATGGCATGAGTACATAAGTGAAAATTTTATAAAAGAGGAAATATTATTACAGCTGATTGGCCAAGAGTAGAAAGTGCAATACTTCGTTCTATGTGGTATTCACAAGTAGTGGCTAAACCTGAAAATAAACTTTAACATGACACTTTAAATTGAACTTAGATCGCATCCCATCTACAACGAGTTTGGTCCCAAAATTCCAACTAGTAGCGGCCAACACAGTCATTACCAAAATAGTTTTTTTAAATTTAAATGACCCTTGACCATTTGTACGTTATTTTAAACGTAACTGTAAAATTGACCACTTTGTGCATGCCAGTACTCACCAATTTGGTTTTGCTACCGTGAAAGTTTCAGCGAAATACTATTCAATTATACTCTGGTGCTATGGATGCACGATCTGGATTTCCAGCCGGATTTTCTGCACTTTTGCCATAAAGTTTTATAAAAATAACGGGTCTGGGCGAAAACCCCCTTGGCATCCCCCCAGCGAAAAAAAACCGTTACTAAACCCCCGATGACCCCCCCCCCCCAACCCCGAGAAATTAGAAATCTTGTTAAAAACTGCAGTTTTGACTGCAAGCACTTAAAGTTTTTACCACGAGTTAAGCACGCGTTAAATGTAAACGCGTGACATTGCTCGCTGGCCGGCCCTATGTATACTTTTCTGTGAAATACCGTACATGTTTAGTTAAAATATATGTCTAGACATGTCCGATAAGGGACTACTGACAGTGTATGGGGTGGGGGTACGGGGGAGAGGGGTTTCGCTGGGGGGTTAGAAATTGATGATGTTGGCGAAACTCCTGACAGGAATTCCAGTCCGGGATCACCCGACCGAGATCCGCTGTATAAGAATCTCTTTTCAGGGCAAAGGTTCGACATGTGCCTTCTCAGAGGCTATACTCCGGTGCCACAATCTCAAGACTGGTTTCTACAGTTCCCCACATTTGATTTCCGTTCGTGAGCGGATACGGATAAATGGACAGCCACTCTCTCGAGAGAAATTCTCCCACTACTTCTGGGAAGTCTACCGGAAACTAGAAAATGCAAAGGTAATCGCTTGAGCTATTTTCATGGCACTTGCCGCTCAAGTGCCATACCGACGCTTTTCCGTCTGTCAGTCTGTCTGTCCGTCCGGTCGTCTTGAGTTAGGGTACTTTCAGATGTGCTAGGACGATGAAACTTGGCAGGCAGGTCGGGGACCTGATCCGATTGACATGGAAACGGCGACTTTTCCGATCCGACCATCGTGGGGGAGTGGAGGGAGAGGTGGACCCGGAATCTTTGTCATGCATAACTTTCGAACGGGTGATCGGATGTGAATGAAACTTGACAAGTGGCAAGAGCAAATGTCACAAATGTTCCGTTTCAAAACCGCAACGGATCACAAACTTCAAGAACGGGATACCTGTGACATCGTGTTTAGTCAGTCCGTCCGTCTGTAAGCATGATCACTGTTGAAAATATAGTTAATCTTGGTATGAGGACAATTTTGGTCGAAGACGGGCTGACTGTGGACGCACTGTCTAGCCCTATATTCTTGGCTGGGGACGGGGGCGTAGATATTTAGTGTCATCTAGACTAGAGTGTCTTCAGCCCATGGGGATGACGAATCCGTAGCTGTATTTATTTCAGTGCCGTTTTTTATCCCCGGATCTTTGTTTCGAGGGGCATCCAGCGAAAACCGGAAACTTTGTCAAACTAATCGTGTCTTGGTCACATTGACATTGATAATCAGTACAAGGTCAAATTTGCGATTACTGTCAACAGAAATATTTGCAATATCTGTGCCAATACTTTTAATAATCAATCATCTTTCGTTAAAAAGTTTTACAAACTCTGGACTAATTTTTTGATATATCTAACTTTTTTTTGTAGGTGTAGGACAGAGTTTTAGTACCATTGAACTTGCCATTTCTTTTGCGATTTCTGATCATATTGTTCGGGAAAGCAGGTCAGGACTTAGGGTGACCACGGATACAAGAACTGGCGAAGAAGCAAATTTTATTATAACTAGGTGAACTGACATCAAGAACTGATTCTACTACGACGTTATCCCTTTTGCTCGTAAACACAGAAAAGTGTTTTGTGGGCTGAGGGGTGGAATTCCGCTGATTACCCTGGGATTATTCTTTCAGAAAATTCAGAATGAAGAGCAATCAGCGAACTTCAGGAGTTTCGGTCTACCACATTGTAACATTCCGTTTCGTTCTGATAGACGAACAGGCTCGGGTGGTCGCACATTAGAGTTTCTGCCAAGATTCTCGGCACCTTCATCATTTATTTCAAGCTTATTATGAGCGTGTCCGAAAGCTTTCAGGACCGTAAATGCTGCATTTAATGCTGCATTTTTATTTTCTTTTTCGTCCGAAAGCTCTTACCTTATATGCAGCATTAAATGCAGCATTTACAGCACTAAAAGCTTTCGGACACGTTCTTAATCGCCAGCTCCCCAGTTTCTTCTTGAAAATTCAGCGTAAAATTTAGCATCTTCGCTGAATTTGTTGATGAATTTTATGCTGAATTAATGCTGCATTAACTGAGCGAAAATTTAAGTCCGAAAGCGAAATGCTGCATAAAATGCTGAATTAATTCAGCATTTTCGTTCATTTCCGAGCTTTCGGACACGCTCTATGACATTCAAGTAAATCCGGCCGGGAAAGCTTAAATCCGGTCTGTCCGGAAAGTCTGAGGACGCATAAATCAGTCGACTGTGCGAAACACCAGGTTGGGAGCTTTAATTTTTGGGATCCCAAAACGTAAGTGAGGGACACCTATGACATCGCAAAAGTTATCTGTCTGTCCGTCCGTCCGTCTGTACGCTCTATAACTCTCGAATGGAATGAGATATTTTGATGAAACTTGGTGTGAGGATTCGTTGCGTCAAGAGTAAGGTCAAGTTCGTAGATGGGTTCTGTAGCCCTATATTTAGGGGTGGGGGAGGGGGTTTAAATTAAGGGGCAAACAAAATATTTTTAAACAGCTAAATGCATTATGGGGTAAGAAGACATGCTGAACACGATGGTGAAAACCATTTTCTCACCGGACGAGCAGTTCGTCCGGAATCCGGCCAAAACCATAAAGTTTGTTAAAAGTAAAAGTTTTATTCGAAGTTGATTAGATGTTCGATTTAGGGGTAAGAAGACATGCTGAACACGATGGTGAAAACCATTTTCTCGCCGGATAAGTAGTTCGCCTGGAATCCGGCCAAAACCGGAAATTTTTTTAAAAGCAAAAGTCTTATGAAGTTGATTAGATGACAGATTTCAGGGTAAGAAGAGACGCTGAATCTGTATATGACAATCATTTTTTACCTGGACATATAGCTCGTCCGGAATCCGGTTAAAACCGGATTTTTTTATAAGTTAAAGTTTTATTTGAAGTTGATCAGATGTTCTTTATAGGGATAAGGAGATACGCTGAATTCGTTTCTGAACTTTCTTTTTTTTTTGCTGGACAAGTAGTCCGCTTGGAATTCGGCCGAAACCGGGAATTTGGCAGAAGTAAAGCAGGAAGTTTCGATCAGTATCGTCAAAATAGATATGGCTTATAGAGGTATATCTGAACTTGGTTTTCTCAGATGATTAGCCTGGCGAAGACTGGATCTGGCGAAGACAAGACCTAGTTGTCTGGATCAAATATTAAATTATTGGGATCCCATCGAAACCTTTGGTCTTGTTGTCAAAGATCTTCAGCTAGGGGCAAATCAAACGGTGCCCTGTTTAAAGGACCTATCTTGCCTATAATATTGATGCAACCTGCTTCTGTGGTCGTTCCGTCCAGTTTTAAACCCAGAGATCCGAATTTCGTAGGGTTTATTCTTACCCCCCCCCCCCCCCAGCAACACCTCACTGATATTCTCACTTGCTACCCACGGTGGGTATCATATTGTCGACGGTTGTTTGCGAGAAGTTTATTCATCAGAAATAACGATTATGTCAATTTTGCCCTGTTTACCAAAGAAATCAGAAAAGGTGTTATGCTGGCTTACAAAAAAAATCATACCCTTTTGCTTTGGGAAAGGCGCACACTTTTCCTGGCGCTTTTGCTATTTTATTTGTGTGTTTTTTTCGCATTTGCTTTACGATCTTTTCTTTTTGCAGAGTCACGAGGACGACATGCCATCCTATTTCAAATTCTTAACTGTTCTCGCCTTTAATGTTTTCTTGCAAGAGCAAGTAGATGTCGCTGTTCTGGAAGTAGGAATAGGAGGACAGTTCGACTGCACAAATGTTGTGAGGTAACGTAATTACTTTTCCTGCACAGAATTCTTGATTATTTATTTTTTCATGTACCTATAAGACAAGTCGTTAAAGGATCCCTCTGCCTTATTTTTACCTTCTATTTTATCGTTAGTTCCTCTTCGTTAGTTCTCCAGCTTCGGAAATCCCCGACCTTCGCCATTGTTTCGTTTTACATAACCTACGGCTTTTTAGCCCTTTTGCCGCTGAGCCGAGATTGTCAGTCATGGAGCCCAAACTTTGCCGAAAGCTGCAAGTTCCGCTAACAGATCTTTCAAAAAAAAAATACAGGAGAAGCTTCAAAATCTCTTTTTCATTGTTAGATGTTTTGGTTGCGTTTTGTACTCCTTTTCTTTTGCTCGGTATTCTCACTGTTTAACCTCGGCACGAACGGTTTTCAAATATTTTGCGACAAGCTTTCGCGTCGGAGAGCGAGACGTCTGAATAGAGTCGATAAGCGCCAACAAAAAATCGCTAATTTTGAGCAAGTATTTGTATTTTCGGAAAACGATGTATCTGAACCAGATTATCGCGATAAGATCATTTCTTCAAGGGCTGTGCTTTTGTCTAAATCTTTTCTCGCCGAACTTGGGCTACAAACTATACTATACTAGGATGGATTTTACATCCGCCTTATCGAAGTCAGAAAAGTTGAGGTGGGTGTTAACTGTAACAATGGGCACAAGATTTCGTTTCCTTTAGTCCCCAAAGTCATTTTTTGTATGCCATCTTATGTTGTTTTTGCTAGAATTTACTAATTATCAGTTGTAAACCTCAGAGAAAACTGGTCCCCAAGTCACGCAGCCTTTTCCAGTACTTCGAGGCTTGAGCATCATAACGCCCAAGGTTCTTCATATTCCTTTAGTCCCAAGGTTATTTTGTATACTCCATCTGATGTTATTTTTATTTTTAACTAGAATTCACTAATTATCAGTTGTAAAACATCAGAGAAAAGCTGGTCCCCAAGTCACGTAGCTTTTTCCAATACTTTGAGCACCATAACGCCCAAGGTTCTTAACATCCCATTCGATTTTTTGTACGAATGCTCTCTAAAATCCATCAGCTACAGTAGGTCATGCCTCAGTCACGAACGTCAAAACTTCGTGTACCGACCTCGTCAATCCGTGGTCCATAACTGTCTAAGTGGGATCAGTTTGTAAAGTCTCGTGCTTACAACTGAGGTCGGTTTTCCCGTATTGATCCATCCAGCTCGGCATTCTTGTCATTAATTCCTGGATGAATTTGACCCAGGATCTGAGCAAGGAGTGTTTCCGGTTCTCTCAGAGGAGGAAGTGGGAGTGAGGGGAGTACTGCTACGGAGTTCGATACTGGAGAAAACATGAGAAAGAGAAGTTCCGTTCAGAGTTTAAATTCTTCTTGAAAGAGCACTGGAGAAAAACATGAAAATGAGAAGTTTCGTTCAGAGTTTACATTCATCTTAAAGTTTAACTGAAAGGCAGCTTGTTTTTACATCTGATATTTTAATAAACTGAAATATTTTGACCCATCTAGGGAATTTGTAATTTTTCACCCTGGGCTCTAATAATAACATTCACAGTGTGCACCACTAGTGCCTGACACCGCGAGGTCCTTAAAAGATATATCTCTAGGGATAAAAAGATACGTACCATCCAAGGATAAAAATCGTTAGTTTGATCGTATCATTGGAGGATGTAGAACACACAAAGTTGTAGTTTATTCCTATCGGTGAATATACTTGAGTCTATATATATAGAGCCGAGCGCGCTTACATTTATAAACCGTCCTAGGGACAATCAAATCCTATTTTAGGTCCTCATCTTATGACGTTACCATGTGCGTCATGACAGTATGGTTTTCCGACATACTTTATACGACACCGCACATTGTTGAAGTTTTAGTTTATTTTAGGCTGTAGTGGTGAAAATATGGACGGCTGACACTTATACCAAATTCACACTTAGACCGCGCAGTTTGAATTTCATCGAGGATGTGGTTTTTCCTTCTATAAAATCGTGAACGACAAAAAAGAAATCAAAGACGGTGTCATATGCCTGGCTTGCCAAACAAGTTTGAAGATTCCCTTGGCAGGCTTGTTTATTGGCAGCATGCAAATTGATGTTGGTGTTGCTGCTAAATATTTAAAGTTACATAGAGCTACCTCAAGTTTGAAAGATATTTCACACAAATAAAGAATCGTTCTTAGAGAATAGCGGAGTAACGGAACAATTTATTTTCATCGTGTTTTCAAAACTGTTTCTGTGGGAACATTATTCGCGTTTCATCCCAACTCAGTGAAACTGTAAGTGATTGCAATAAACTGACAATGCTGAAGTCTTTGAAAGAAACTAAGCAAAAGAAAGCTTGTGCTGTAGTTCTTCACAAGTTTCCATTGCATAGGTTTTGCACGGTACAGATACAGAGACGCGACCTGTCTTTTTATTTTCTTATGAAAGGACGGAGGCGGATGAACACATTCAGGAGTTGTTCGCCTTTCCCAAAACTCCTCTTAAGACGTCGGGAAGAGTGGGAACTGCCGGGCACAGCATAGGAGAAGCGGATACGAGATGTTCTCGTAGGCTATTTTTAGATACGGGGAAATTCCAAACATAAATGGGGGACCTCAGTTAGAGATCTAACTGAACCTTTTATCTTGTTTTCCTTTTTTCTAGTTTACACTTTAAGAAAAAAACAAGAGCTGCAAGCTCATATGGCACTCGCAAGCTTTTTAGCTTGTATTCAAGTTATCGCAGTAGGATGTGAATAGATAGTAGCTTTGTCAGTGTGATGGGTTGTTTGGTACTACAGTTACGTGCAAAAGAAATGGTCACTTAGTTATATTTGCTGTTGTATAATATAGGCTATTTGAACAATTTGTTTTAAATATTTTGACATTTTATGGAAAAATCAGCAACATTTTAAAGCACTTCCTTTTCGACGGTGACGCTCGGGAGGTTTCGATCGCTCCATTCTAACCGTGTCACATGATTTTCGGTTCCTCCCTCCGACCCCCCCCCCACATTCATCGGATCCGGTCTCGACTCAAAATGGTACATCTTAGACATGAGGTCTTTCCAAATACCAAGTTTTATAAAGATTCAATCACCCGTTCGAAAATTATGAATGTCAATAAAATTCCGGATTCCGGCTCCCCTCCCCCCCCCCACTATGGTCGGATCGGGCAAGTGACTATTTCCAAGTTAATTTGGCCGAGTCCATCATACACCTGCCAAGTTTCATCGTCCTAGAACATCTGGAAGTAACTTAACTCCGTAACACCGTAATTCCGGAACTTCACTCCAACTCCCCCCGTAGTGCACGAATCCGGTCCCGTTCTGTCAATGATGAACCTAGGGATTGTTTTTGTTCCTCCCAACAAGTTTCATCCCGATCGCTCCACCGTAAGCGTGTCACAAGATTTCCAGTTCCCCGCTCCGACCCCCCCCCCCCACATTCATCGGATTCGGTCGCCGGACTCGGAACGGGACATCGAGACATGAGGTCTTTCCAAATATCAAGTTTCATTAAGATCCGATCACCAGTTCGAAAATTATGCATGTCACTAAATTCCGGATTCCGGCTCCCCTCCCTACCCCCACGATGGTCGGATCGGGCAAGTGACTGTTTCCAAGTTATAGAAAATCATCTGTAATCAAAACTCTTGAAGCAAAAAGATGATCATCAGGAGCACGAAAAGGTGTATTTTGCTCAAAAGTATTGTTTGTACTTTAAGAGAATTTTATTGTAAGCAAAACCCTTGAGGCAAAAATGATCATGGGCTCATAGGGATCACGAAAATGTATATTTGCTTAAAAGTATTTTTTTGCACTTTGCGGTTAGCATTAGTACTTTAAGGGATGGTCGGATCTGGGAACTAACTATTTCTAAGCCAATCATGTCAAGTCTTTAATTTTCAAGCCAAGTTTCATCGTCCTAGCATGTCTGGAAGTACTTTAACTTGCGATCGCCGGAATTCCGGACCCCCCCCCCTCTAACTCCCCCACAATGACCGAATCCGGTCCGGTTCTGTCACATGATCTACATAGGGCTTGTGCTTGTTCTTCCCACCAAGTTTCATTCCGACCGCTCCACTCCAAGTTTGTCACAAGGTTTCCGGCCCCCCCCCCCCCTCCGATCCCTCCCAGCTTCATCGGATCCGGTCCAGACTTGAAATGGGGCGTCCGAGACTTGTTGTCTTTCTACATATAAAGTTTCATTATGATCCGATCACCCATTCGGAAGTTGTACATACCTCAAGATTCCAGATTCCCCCTCCCTCCACTCCCCCCACGATGGTCGGATCGGAAAGCTGACTATTTCTAGGTTAATCTGGTCGCGTCCCTGATTTACCTGCCGAGTTTCATTGTCCTAGCCCACCTGGAAGTAACTTAACTCCGTATCACCGGAATTCCAGAACCCCACTCCAACTCCCCCCACAGTGGACGAATCCGGTCCGGTTCTGTCAATGATGTACCTAGGGGTTGTGCTTGTTCCTCCCACCAAGTTTCATCCCGATCCCTTCACTCCAAGCGTTTCCCAAGATTTCCGCCCCCCCCCCCTCCAGCTCCCCTCAGAGTCACCGGATCCGGTTCAGATTTTAATCGGACCGTCTGGGGCACGAGCTCTCCAAATATTTCATGAAGATCCGATCACACGTTCGAAAGTTATAAATTCCAAAATATTCCGGATTCCCCCTCACTCCACTCCCCCCACAATGGTCGGATCGGGAAAGTGACTATTTCCAACTTAATAATTTGGGGTCCCTGATATGCCTGCCAAGTTTCATCGTCCTAGCTTATGTGGAAGTACCCGAACTAGCAAAACCCGGACCGACAGACCGACGGACGGACAGAAATTGCGATCGCTATATGGCACTTGGCCGAAGGGCAAGTGCCATAACGAGTCATGTCTGGATTAAATAAAGTAATATTTTTTTTTTCTGAAATTCATATCTGTCTCTCTCAGTAAGCCTACCGAAATAATTTGTAATATCACATCGTTTGCCTAAACCGATTTGTGAGTAAAGCGTAACAAAAATAAGCCCTTTTTTTGAAGAAACAATCTTTAGAGCTAGCAAAAAAGGAATTAGGGTAGGTGGATCGGATAGAGAACTATTAAAAGATTTTTTCTTCAAACTAGCCGAAAGGAATTTTGGAGAACTACCGAGTATGAAAAAGGAAGTAACAGAACTTTTACAGAACGTATAAATAATATCAGTATATAGGAAGTCTAATTTGGTGGCATTAAACGCTAAATGTAACGATTCTGCAATGATTGCATAAATGTTTTTCTGCTTGCGACCTGATGAGAACCCTTTCCAAGGAAGGCCGATGAAACATCACCAAATCAGCCGACACGCTTAGAGCCGTCAAATATAATTCCCCACTCAGCTTGGGCTGAAGGAGTACTTATATAGCAAGTTCGGTATCTATTAATAAGAACAAATAAGCCAATAGAACCTCCTTCTTTGGTCCCATGCAGCGACTATGGATACCCCGACAAAACTGAGCTGAGCTACAGGCACTTGCTGAGCTTTGAGCTGATGCCCGTCGACTTCCCTCTTCGCCACTCCCGATATGAGAGGAAAAAGTCCAGCAGGCGTGCTGACCCGCTCTGCAGCGCGTCACATGTGACGCCACGACAGTAGACAACCAATCCGCTTTTGATTTCGAACTGGGACTTTACTGCGATACAGCTGTTTGTAGATGTAACTAATTCTGATGTTCCGCGTAGCTCCTACACTCAGCTCGTTTGCATCGGGTAGGGTATAGGGAATCTATTCCGTCCGCATGGTCGTATTATAAAGATGGGGAGACGGAGGTTCTGGTGCGTATTTGTTTCTTGTCCGTTTCGCAGAAAATATCATAAACATAAGGATTTTTTCGTAGGCATCCTGTCGTCTGTGGAATAACATCACTTGGCTTGGACCACACGAGCATTCTAGGAGATACAGTTGACCGAATCGCATGGCACAAAGCGGGGATTATTAAACCAGGAATCCCGGCCTTTAGCTCCCCCCAACCTGAGGAAGCCATGAAAGTAATTCGTGACCGAGCCAGTGAAAAAGAGGCAAGTTTATAGACTTCAGTCAGTTAGTTAGTTTGTTGCTTACCTTAGTAGGAGGGATAGAGTAATGTTTTAGTCAACTAGCTCAAATTGGACTAATGATCTCCGGAACTGAAACTTCTTCTTTTGCCAGTTAAATCGTCTCGGTTGTATCTGCGTTCTTACGCCCCGCGACTCTCCTTTATCTATTTATTTTAGTTGCAGATTTTGCCTATTTTTGGTAAAAATCAGTATCATACCCGATTTGGATTTGGGAATTCGGATCGCCGAAACTAATGAAGTTTAACCCCTAACTGTTTATTTAATGTGATCTTTGATTAATTAACTGTTTAATTAATATCTAATCTTTAATTGAACTAATTTTCGTGTGCTAGGGCCTTCAGAAGGTGCGATACTCTTACAAGATTGGCGTGTGATATCGGCCGTTCGTCTTTCTCTTCAGCCTAAGCCACATTTCCATCTTCTTTTCATCGGTATTTCCAACTGTGAGACACGAGCCTTAAGCTAGGCTCTCATCCGTAATTTTTGTCAAGTTCTAGCCAAAGTTTTGAAACTTTAAATCGTATTTTCGTATCCTGATTTGGTTCATTTCAATGCGAAAAAACAGACAGATGTCTATGCATCCACCGACTCTCAAGTGACGCGGGAAATTAACCCGTACGGAAAGAGCCGAGGCCGATTCCGGTCGATCCGAGGAAGAAACTCGAAATTCCGGTCGATCCGAGGAAGAAACTGACCTGAAATCCGGTCGCAATCTGATTCATTTTTTCTGGGTCGATTTCAGGTTGAAATTTCCATACAGAGAGGTCCTTGATAAGGTCCGATCTTGATAGAGGAAATAATAGTCAAACGTTGTCCGTAAACTTTAAGTCGGAGACAAGAATGAATTGTTCGGTCCACTCTTTTCCCAAAGCTTAATTTCACGACATTTGGCCTACGTTAGCCACGATTGACTCTCGTCGGGCCACTGGTCTACTGTGGCACGTGATACCTTGTGAAAAGCAGATTTTGCACTGAGTTAAAGAAGTTAACGAATGACTATAGGCTAAATGAGGAAAACAGTTTCGAATATTGAGAAAGATACAGAATCTGATGATGAATTTTTTGCATGACCAAGAGCCCAGAATAAGTTGTTCTTAATTGACTTCTTGGCAAGTTGCCTTCCAATACAGTAGAGGTATATTACTTTGGACGTCCCTTAACTTATAACGGTGCCGAAGAGTGTTTTATTGATTATTTATGCTGTGGGTAGGCCAGAAACTCTGACCGAAACTCAGGCCATAAATGGCCCATTGTCTCAATTTCTCGAATTAGACAATTGATGGCAAGCCATACACAATATGAAAACACCTCTCATTGTAACACTTGTTACCTCGTTCTTCCAAATTTGAAAGCTGTCCAGTCTTCCCGTCAGTCGCAAGAACGCCGAAGAATGTTGAAGTGTTTAATTTTTTTTTATCTTTTGCTCTGGCACGTGGATACCTTGTGAAAAGCAGATTTTGCACTGAGTTAAAGAAGTTGACGAATGACTATAGGCTAAATGAGGAAAACAGTTTCGAATATTGAGAAAGATACAGAATCTAATGATGATTTTTTTTTCATGACCAAGAGCCCATAATAAGTTGTTCTTAATTGACTTATTGGCAAGTTTCCTTCCAATACAGTAGAGGTATATTACTGCTCCTTTTTGCTTTGTCGTTGTGACATCTTCTGACGGCAAAATTACGGCGACCAAAGTATCCCAAAAGAAGAAAAAGAAGATTAAAAAATAAACAGCAGAAAAAACTAAACGAATCTGATGTCATTCTTTGTTTCAAAAGATAGCTGAAGCACAATTGGCTCATAAGTTCTTAATTTGTACTATTTAGAGTCAAAAAATAAACCCAAGATAGTCCAAAATTTTGAGAAGTGCTCGAGCACCTCTACTGTACTTGTCCTTTGGTACCGTGCTGCTGTTTTTTTTTTTTCATTTAGGCTAGTAGTAGGACTTACCAAATGGCTTATCCCTGACATATCTTTGTAGTATTTTTGCTGCATCAGATATTATGAACCATATTGTCTGCGACGTAGTCGCTTTTCCAGGTTTTATTAGCCCACTTTAATCATTTCCCTCCAGTAATTTCGGAATGAAGACCAGCCATATTGCAAAGACGTTGGAGAAAATAGCTTTCTCGTCTAGTAGCCACGAAAAGCTTAATACGTTGGGTGGGGTTTAACGTCAAGGTCGTCAAGAAAGCAACACTTAGAGGACAAAGGATGGCGTAAAATGTAGTGGAATGATATTGCAAAACCGATAAGTAAGATGTGATTTGATTCAGCGATATTTCGACCCATCTTGGCAAGAGTTCTCTTTAGGTTGTAACTAGAAGAAACGAACGAAATATCGCTGTATCAGATCGCAGCTGACGTTGGGTTGCCCAAATGTAAGTAAGGTAAGGTAGGGTATCAGCATCAGCCTACACAGGCCTAACTGGCGGTGCTGATCTCCGATTCTCTGCCCTCATCCAGGAGTGCAATTGGCGGTTGGGGTCTATAGCCATCCTGGTGCTTTCGCACGCCCTTCCTGTCACCTTTCCCAGATTTCTCCAGGTACTCATCTGAAGCTGGGTTAAAGGGTTACGCCACAGATCCCCACCCCAAACCTAACAGTAGTCACCACCGAGACTCGACCCAGCGACCCTTCGTCAAGGCCGTATCCAGGGGGGGTAGGGGGTTAGAACCCCTCCCCGAAATCCACAAATTAATCTTTTCTTGTAGGCTTTAAAATCTGATCTACGTATTTTTTGTACTTTTTTGGTCAGACCCGCTGGCACACACCCCCCCCCCCGAAATAAATTCCTGGATACGGGCCTGCCCTTCGTTTACGAGTTCAGAGCGCTAACAATTCGGCCACGGCCTAACAACCCGAAGGAAGGATTTTGGTAGCTTGTTTTATATAAAAAGAACTGTATCGCATATCAACAGTCATGGTAAGAAGCGACATCTGTCAAGTCCCCCTGAACAATTTATCGAAAAATCTTCTCCATTCAGTCACGAGCCCGCGAATCGGCGGTTGTCATCTTTGAGAAAACTCTGTATTTCCTTAGCGGGTGCTACGATTTCGCTGAAATTTCTACAGGATACAACTGCGGAACCGGCACTGCTAACATTTCGAGAACAGCGGCCTTCACCTTCTGTAAAAACACCGTCGATATGTGCCGGGGTTTCTTACTTCATGTTGTGTTATTTGCTTTTATTTCATTTTTTGCAGACCGAGATTTATTTCGTACCCCCTTTGGAAGCTTACCGTTGGGGGGCTTACCCGCCGCACTTGGGACTTCATGGTGAAATTCAGAAGATCAACGCGTCGTTAGCTTTGCAACTGACTCAGCATTGGCTTAGTAGGAAACTCAATGGTAAGCATTGGCAACTCAGGTGATTTTTTTTTGCAGTCACATTTAACTGCGCTAAACGGATAAGTAAGCTGATATTTAATCTAGCGATATTTTGGCCCTTCTTGGCAAGGGTTGTCTTTAGGCTCAAGCTGGAAAATTTAGACTGTTGTGTTTAGCTTGAGCCTGAAGAGAACCCTTGCTAAGAAGGGCCAAAATGTCAGCTGATTTGTCGTTTAGTACAGTGAAGTATGACCAGAGGCGTCACGTGTGGGGGGGAGGGGGGACGCCCCCCCCCCAATGTTGTTGGCCATTCGGTAAAAAATAACCGAAGGTTTTTTGTAAAATTGAATTGAATTGAAGTTTTTTGTAAAAACATTTTTTCATGAAAACTGTCGGTTTTTTTCTGGAAATTAGTCGATTTATCGTCAAAACGGTGTTTTTCTTCAAATTATTGGTCGTTTTATCGTCAAAAACAGTCGGTAAATACCTTCCCCCCCCCCCCCCTCCAAACATTTTGGCTAGTAACGCTTCTGAATATGACTCGCAGTCAGTTTCGGCTTTCATATTTTTTTTAGCTTGAGCCTGAAGAAGGCCCAGTTTGTTCACGAAAACTGAATTTATCCGTGCAGTTCTGTAGTATCCTTAGGCTACTTATGGAATTATAAGCCTCTGAAATTCCTGCCTTTCGCCATTGTTTCGTTTTGTACCTGCGACTTTTAACGCTTTTTCGGCCTAGCCGAGTTTTGACAGTCACGAACGCACACTTCGCCGAAAGCTTCAGGGTCCGCCGACAGTACTTTCACGTATGAGAACATATGTCCTCATACATATGTCCTCATCTCATATGAGAAGCTTCGAACTATTGTTTTTCATTTTGGAAGACATGGAAAGGTCTACCTTTCGAACTGATTTCTCTTATTTTACTTGGTTTTCCCACTTTTTAACTACGGTGCGTTCAATTTTCAAATATTTTGCGTCCAGCCGCCGCGTCGGACAGGAAGAGGACTGGATAGAGTCGACAAGTTCTAACAAGAAAATTGCTAATTTCACGTGGCAAGTAATACTATTTTCGAAAACAGATATTTCTGAGCCATTTCATCGTGAAAAGGTCATCTCTAGTAAGAGCTTATACATATTTTCAGTCAACCAATATTTCGCTAAATATCTACGGGTAGAGAAGACAGCCAGAGATATACAAAATATTTACAGTTGACATTAATACATGTAACAACAATTTACGAAAAATTATTACGGTAATTAATTTATTTTATTCTTTGATTATGCCAAAATATATTTGTATGATGATTTTGTTTTGGAAAGTTTACGTGATGTCAAAGAGTTAAGGAAACAAAAAAATGAGAATTTTTTTTAGAAAAGATGCTACGCGGTTATAATAAAAACAAAGAACTCTCCGAAATAAATGCTGGTAGAAAAAAATATTGTCTAAAAACTGACTAGATGGATGCGCAGGATATGGCAAAACGCGACTGCCAGCGTTCCTGTCAGACCGACGTGCGGACGGCGGGAGTAGGGAATAGCCTAAACGGCTGATCTGCATGAGACAAGCCTCCATTTTTCCCAAAACATGTTTCGAAAGTGTATTCCTTGGTGCTTAATTTAGAAAGTTGAAGGATAATTAAGCGTTGACAGCTTCTGAGAAAACAAGTATCATGTGGTTTCCTAAGCGAAAGTTGCTGTAAACAGACGTCTATAGTAGCAGACGTGCTCGTCCATGTTTTTCTCGTTTTATCACCATCCGCAAGGCAAGGCTCAGTGTTTTCATGTCCGTCTCAGACGTCCCAACAGAAGAAGAAGAAGACAATAAAATTCAGAAATCACAGGAGAAACTTTGACTTGATTCTTTATTTCAATATCTGTCTTCCCTGCTGTTTTCGTCCTTACTCGGCAGCACTACCCATGAAAAATCATAAAATCGTCGAGGAACAAAGTGATTTAACAGAATTGTGACAGGTTAGTTGGGAAAGGTTGATCCTAAGAAGGTGTCTCACCGAACTTTGACCTTTTTAAGCCGAGATGACCCGGAATCACGCCGTCGCCCCTCTAGGTTTTCGCGAAATGACGAACCTGCAGTGGTCTCCTCGGGAGAAATAAGGGGGGGGAGGGACTGATCTGCCTCGGAAAAAGCCAAGCACAGAAAATGCAAAAATAAGCATAACATCGTTAGAGTGTCCTAAGTCTCGAAATTGAGTCTGAATCGAACAGCGAAGTAGAGTGCATCAGTAGTAGAGGTAAGACGGGTCCTTTAAAGTTTGCTGTTGTTTTACAGGACCCTTGACATCCGGGTGCGAGCCTTTTAGAATCCCATGGCAGTCTGCTCTTGGCCTTCGAGTTGCCAAGTGGCCCGGTAGATGTCAGACAATTCGCCTAGGAAAGGTATTCTACCTATTAGATGGTGCGCATACGTCTGAGAGTCTCGCCGAGTGTTCTGATTGGTACGCCCGGACTTCGGAAGTTCTTGTCAACTCGGCTGATGTCCAAAGGTAAGCCTGACAATGTGGTTAGCTAGAATTAGAAACCGAGGAAAACAGGACTAAAACATAGGTAAAACGAAGTATCCAACTTTCATCCACTGCGGAGGCATTGGCATGGGCAAAACAACGACTCAAAGCATTCCACTTTTTGAATGTAGACTTGCATGCTGTTGTGAGAATTACCTGCCTGAATAAACTGTCCCAAGTTCATGTGATTGACAGTACGACTGGACAGCTTTAAATCTTGGGAAGAACGCTATAGCAAGTGTCTTAATGATCGGTGTTTCAGCGACTGCGTGTACAGTGATCGTTTGCCATCAGTTGTTCTTTTTTTTTGGGGGGGGGGGGGGGATTTAGACGATGAGCCGTTTGTTTCTAGCCTAATCCACACTTATGATAAGAATGATGTGAGCTGATGCGGATGACGCGCTCACACTTTTTCTAGCGGTCGTTCGTGGGAAGCGTTCACTAGCTAGCGTCCTTTCGTGGGAACTCATTCGGTTAAGGGAATCAGTCTTGGCCGTATTCTCACCGCTTGATATAATGCGATATCCTCATCCATTTCCTGCACAAAAAATAACTTGGTTTCTTCTCTTGCCTTTTTCGATATTTTCTCACAGGTTAAATTTTGGTTAGTCCGATTTCGGGATACGCAGTAGCGTGACATTATGGTTGACTTGTCACTGGTAAAACGAATCTCACACAAACAGTTCAGCGGATTGTCATTTTTATTGGGCGCAGGAACGACCTACATGAGAGACTAGGATGGCTGAAACAATGGGTGTAATTTCTTTACGCTCTTCAAGGGAAGTTGTACACCCCAAGCTTAAAGTTTGGCTATCGAGCCGTGGGGGGGGGGGGTATTTTAGACTCTTTGGAGACGTATGGTGTTCGTAGTCTTTCGTTCGGATTGATCGTGACCTTCACACTTAACATATGTTTCGTCTGTATAATGATAATAATAATAATTTTTATTTTTCACCCATCAAAAGGCATAGACGGAGTAGGAATAAAAAAAGAAAAGAAGAAGGAAACACTATAATAAGAGGAGACCAAACAAACATAGAGACTACGACAACATTATTCTATCTACAAAACTATCCTGTTGTCGAAATATGCTCTCCCATTCATGCTTAATGTTATTGTTGGACTTTTGTATCAGTTGTCCAACTGCTGTAAGTGGGTCAGTGATGTTGTAGGTAGCGACTATTTTACTGTTTCGGATCCAAGGAGGGAGGCGGAGCAGGAATTTACAGAAACGAAAATAAATAGATCCAGTTTTTTTTTTTTTTTATCCGTGTTAGTTAACATTCGCCAGAAAGGTGCGATATATAAGATGTGAGGCTGGTCCACCGACTTAAAAATCGTGGCGAGAATAAGACGGTTGAAACGCAACTTATTCGCCACAATGGAACCATAAGCTGCAGCAATCTTTTTTCGAATATGTTTGATCAACAGTGCTCTGGTCTCTCTGATCGACCTCCCGATCGGTAAACCATCAGCGAATCTGCTGGTCTGACATTCGAACTTCCCAGCCGTACAGTTATATCAAGGCTAGTTCTCCAACTAAATAGAACAAGACCAAAGGTTTCGATGGGATCCCAAAAATTTAACATTTGACCAGACAACTACGTCTTCTCTACGCCAAGATCCAGTCTTCGCCAGGCTAATCATCCTAGAAAATTAAGTTCAGATATACCTGTATAAGCCATATTTATTTTGACGATGCTGATCGAAACTTCCTGCTTTACTTCTGCCGAATTTCCGTTTTCGGCCGAATTCCGAGCGAACTACTTGTCCAGCCAAAAAAGATAGTTCAGACACGAATTCAGCGCATCTCCTTATCCCTATAAAGAACGTCTAATCAACTTCAAATAAAACTTTAACTTATAAAAAAAATCCGGTTTCAACCGGATTCCGGACGAACTATATGTCCGGGTAAAAAATCATTGTCATATACAGATTCAGCGTATCTTCTTACCCTTAAATCTATCATCTAATCAACTTCAAATACAAATTTTACTTTTAACAAATTTTCCGGTTTCGGACGGATTTCGGGCGAACTACTTGTCGGGCGAAAAAATGGTTTTCACCATCGTGTTCAGCATGTCTTCTTACCCCTAAACTGAACATCTAATCAACTTCAAATAAAACTTTTCCTTTTAACAAATTTTCCGGTTTCGGCCGGATTCCGGGCTAACTACTAGTCCATCGAGAAAATGGTTTTCACCACCGTGTTCAGCATGTCTTCTTACCCCTAAATCGAACATCTAATCAACTTCAAATAAAACTTTTGCTTTGAACAAATTTTCCGGTTTCGACCGGATTCCGGACTAACTAATTGTCCGGTCAAAAAATGGTTTTCGCCATCGTCGTCGGCATGTCTTCTTACCCCTAAATCGAACATCTAATTAACTTCAAATAAAACTTTTACTTTTAACAAACTTTCCGGTTTTGGCCGGATTCCGGGCGAACTACTTGTCCGGCGAGAAAATGGTTTTCACTATCGTGTTCAGCATGTCTTCTTACCCCATAATCGACTATCACATTAGCTGTTTCAAAATATTTTGTTTGTCCCTTAATTTAAACCCGCTCCCCCACCCCTAAAGGTAGGGCTACAGTGCCCATCTACGAACTCGACCTTACTCTTGACCCAAAGAATCCTCACACCAAGTTTCATCAAAATATATCATTCCCTTCGAGAGTTATCATGCTTACAGACAGACGGACGGACGGACGGACAGACGGACAACTTTTACGATGTCATAGGTATCCGTCACTAACGTTTTGGGATCCCAAAAACTTGTGATTTTTCAGGGTTAAATTTCAGTCCTACGCTGCTGTACTCTTCATTTAACGTATCAAAATTTCTTCAAGACGAGTAACTGTGCGACTGGGGTTTAGAATGTCATCCGCGTAATATTATATATATAGAAAGCACTGACAGCACTTCGGTCCTGGACTTTGTCTGTCTGCTCTTTTTTGCAGATATTTTCGCCATAAAACTTTTTAGCTCCTAACTACATTTTTTTTTCACAAAAGGGTATTAAAATGTCCAAACATCCGGATGTTCGGAAACAAGAATCAGGCTTCTTTGTTCCACGTCTTGCATCTTTTCCAGTGAAGTCGAGAGGCCATAATTATTGATGATGAGTGACATGGTCTGCATGTCCTTGTCTGTCTGTCCTTGCCATAAGTTCTTGGAAGTCTAATATGCCAAGTACTTGAGTATCCCCTAATATTACTCCCATGATTGAGGTACAGGAGGACAGGCGAAGAATACGTAATTTAGATTCCTTGGATATTATCTGCTTCATTGGTGACTGTGATACGGTTGAAAGTCCTTTTGCCAAGTCATCCGAGAAGTAGATGGAATAATCGGATAATTTTTCAGCTGATAAAGGCTTTTCATGTCTTCCTCGTCTTATTCCTGCCAGGTCAGTTGGCCTGGAGTGTTCTGGGAATTATTGACTCGCCGTTTTCCGTTATCTGATCTCAGTTCCGACAAAACGATACTTCCCACTTCTCACATTCGGTAGTTCCCGCACCTTCACCACCCGTAAGTTAACCCGCCCGTCTACCCACTCGTCAGCTCAGTCAATGTCAAGTTGACAGCAAAAATCCGTCAGTTCACTCTGCTTTTCCGCCAATTCGTCCACCCGTTAAACCCACGAAAATCCGTCAGTACTACCATCCGCCAGTTTGCCCACCCGTCAGTTCACCCAGTCGCAGCTCATTGACCTCCATTAGTCAATTAAACCCGTAAAATTTACCCAGCCGTCAGTTCTCCCCCTCGTCAGTCTGACACTAGATACCCGTCTTAATTTTGTTGACTCCCTGCTAAAGACGCACTTCTTATATGGTTTTCTATACGGTATTCTTAAGCCTTTTTCGGGAACTGTCGGAGGAGAAGGAATCCTTTCAGGCGTTCAGTTCGCGGGTCTGGTTTTCGTCTTCTATTCGACGCCATCAGCTCCGCGTCCCTTAAGCTCTTGGATCATTCCTTTTCCCCGCTTCAAAACTCGCTTATAGGTCTTTTCGTCATTTTTTTTTCGAGGGCAGTATATTTTCTCAAGCCAATATTGCTTCACAAGGACAAACCCCTTCGCCGATACTTTTCTCATATGCTACAGATTGGCGGCAAGCTCGGGCGATCCTCGGCTTTGGCAAGAGTTTTGAAATCAGAGTGCATGGGATTTGTCTCCGAGTTGGAAATCTGCCAGCTCGTATAGCCAGCGGATATAGAAACCTCTGCATTCTGAGGGATCAGTCAGCTGTCGTATCCGGTTCCCGGGAGCTTTCTACCAAGTGATAAAGATTCTGAAAGATCTGAAGGTTAGCGTACTCGTATTTATCCTGCCACAGTCGTGTCATGCAACCAGCGGATTGCAAAGGACTTGTTATTGTAGCCTATTTGTATCTGTTCTTACTTTCGTTCCACTGCCTGGCGTGATAAGAGAATTAGCTCCCCCCTCTTATCATTTTTGCGCCAGTACAGTTACGAACGTGCAATTTACTTATGATGGTCGGAAGCATCATAAGTGATAATAACTGTATGTTCAGCAGGAATTCCCGTCAGAATGGTAACGTCTGTCCGCGCTGTTATTGCTTTCGCTCGGTAGTGGTAGTAACTACCAAAATAAAGAGCTATCTCCTCCTCTTGCCATCATAACTTGTAATGGCCTATTTTTTGAACGCAACCTAAGTAATCGAACAGTTTGTGGAGGCACTTTGCTATATAGGCTAGGAAACAGTTTCTTCCTCTATAGGGGAACACGGGGTGTGTTCGAAGTGTCGTTCAGTTCGTATATGTTGGAACGATATGTGTCATTTCTGACAAATGTTGGTTGGAAGCAGAGGCGTCACTTATGTGGTTGGAGGGGACCCCCCCCCCCCAGTGTTGTCGGCCACTCGGTAAACAAATAATTATTCTGTTAAAAGCTGTAGTCAAAGCTTCTTCTGGATGACATATTTTCGGTCTCAAAATTCCGTAGAGAGCTTTGATTTAGCTACATTTCCGTTACCAAAATTTGTTCACTACACTGTAAAAAAAAAAAAAAATCTTGCAGGATTTGCTACTGGGATTATCTTGTCTCTATTGAGATAAGAATATCTCTAATTCGGATTAATGTTATCCCAGTAGAGATAAGGTTAATCCCAGTGTGACCCAAAAAAGATTTTTCCGTGAATTGCTCACTGTTCGCTTGCTAAACATTTCAACCGTAGAGGTGCAAGCTCATAGGGGTACCATATATCCGAAAGAAAAAGTTCATGCGATGAAAATCGATTATATGAATAGTGGAGCAATGAAGTAACGAATTTTCATCCGGTCTTCAAGCCGGTTTAATTGAATGAGTGATGGTTAACTATACTGTCGTATCTCAGCCCTATTCGGTTAAACTTTAAAAGTCAGAAGATACCACTGAAAGGCTGATGTGTATCATTTGGATTAATGTGATTTGCAGGCAAGCCTTACAGTGAATTAATGGACCAGGCTTAGTACACAAGATTTCACTTCTTCAATGGCACGGATACTCATCACGTTGAAAGAAGGAAGATTTCTCTTATTTAGTCTGTTACCTAGGGAACGTCAAGGCCCATTACGGCATGTTTCCTGTTTAAATTCCTCGAGGGACTCCTTTTCTAGAGAGGACGTGAGAGGACTGGCTCAAGGAAGGATCTGCAGGAAATACTGCAGAATAGGGAAAACAGCAGAAGGAAAATTTATGTGCGGGCGGTTATTAGGTAGCCGGAAATATGTCGCTTGTGGAAGTTCAGTGCAGCAACTCGTTCGAGCTGGAGCAGATGGCGTTTAGAAGGAACTTTGGGAGGGTAGTTAGACTAGGGGAGAGACTTGGTAGAGGTTACTGTATGGGCGAAAGCGGGGATAGGACGAAAAGCTGTATGAGAATATTACATACTGACATTTAGGAGAAAGCAATGTAGATGGAATGCAGAGGCGTTACTAGCCAAAATGTTTGGGGGGGGACGAGGTATTTACCGACTGGCTGGTCATTTTTACCGACCGGTTTTGCAGATAAAAACGACTGTGTTGACGAAAAATCGGCTAATTTCAATAAAAATCGAATATTTTTACGAAAAACCGATGGTTTTTAAGAAAAATCGACTGTTTCCAAGAAAAAAATCGTCTGTATTTAAAAAAAATAGCGGCGCTTCGCGCCGACTCGGCTATTTTTTACCGACTGGCCGACAACATTGGGGGGGGCGTCCCCCCCTCCCCCCCCCCCCCTAGTAGTGACGGCCCTGATGGAAGGATACACGAATAAAACTTCGGATATGATAGTTAGAGGTGGAGTAAGAAAGAAGAATTACTGAATTGAGAAGGGAGGAATTAGGTTTAGAAGCTGAAGGAAAACATGGGTGCGAGTGGTAAAACTCGAAACATTTTGGTCGTGCAAGTTCTCTGCAGTAGATCAGGTCAAGCATGAGCAAATGATCTAGACGAAACTTTTGCTGGAATGGCTAGAGCGGAGGTAAGAAAGTAGACAACTTGGTGGAGCCTTGAAGTATGGATATGTGCCATTACTCCCCTGCCACCCGGTAATTATCGGCCTGGTGAATACAAGGCAGGAATACGCAATAAAGAATGGTCAACAAGCACGCAGCAGAACGGCAAATAAATTAACGCAAGTTAAGACACGTATAATGTTTTGACAATTAATCTAGTATTATTTATTTTTTATTTTTAGGTTTGACGTACCGTTTAATTATGTTACTAAAGTTGTGAAGTCATACAAATTTTAAAATGAATTGTATATCAACTGTATTTGGTTCAAATTGACAGTCCTATGTCATCATGTTGTAAAAGAGATATCCAGGAATGAATACGATGATTGATTGATTGAATAAGCTACTGTGTCAAAAGCAAGCCATGAACGACTCACGTACAAGAGAAGAACGAATCGGGTTGTTCGTATTGGATACTGTTTTGAAGCATATAATAGAGGAACGAAATTCAGAATCTGACATTTCTGACAAAGCTGAAACTCTGACATTTCTGATGCTTCAGACAGAAGGGAAATGACTGGAGAAGAAAATCGGATTGGACGGTTGGTACGGGGGGGAACTGGATCACATTGCAACGAATGTGAAACAGTCCAGAGGGAGTATTCCAATCCAGTGACCTTAGAGATAGCAAATCTTTTGCTATAGACTAGCGGTCGAGTCTCTTGAGAAACTTGCCGGAACCGGTGGTCAGTGAGACATCATAGACTAATCCTGACATATTCTGTTTTTCAGGGATGAAGTACTGAAAGTTCTAGTCTTCAACGCAACTGGTGACAGATGCCCCCGTCAACTTTTAGGTCATTTAATTGAACACAACTGGGATTATACTGTTTTTACCACGAATGTCTTGGACTCCGAACAATCGAACTCTTCTGGTAAGTGATTTCATGTTTTTGTGATGGTTCGTGCTGTTAGGGGTAAGCAAGGAAGTTCTCGCGTGCAAGCCATTTCAGTGACGTAACTTAACCTGATGTTTGCTCCTCTCGTATCACTCTGAAAACCTGTCATTTGGGTTCCGAAAGCGTACTGGTCCCATGTAAATTTGTTCAAATTATCCGTGGAAATCATATCAGGTACGTTGTACAACTTATCGTGGTTACGGGCACCACAGAAAACTTTATTTTTATTGCGCTTTTTCAAATGGTTCAAATGTGTGGAGACCGCGGCTTATCTTTACCAGACATTTGTAAACCCGGAAGTTTGTCTCGCTTTAAATGCCGCAAACGTAATGGATGGTGCTATGAGTATGACCCGTTTGCAAAGAACAGAAAGCATAGGTCTTGGCGGTACTCCCTAGTGTTATTTTGCTCTGGTTGTAACGTCTTATTTGTTTATTTATTTCTCACTCGTCATTTCAAAAAGAAAAAGGACGGAGTACAAAAACGAAAAGAAAAGCAAATCAAAAGAGAAACATAACACTTTCATAGGAACAAAACAACAAATACAAATTGAAAACTGTAACAAACTGAACACGATTACATACATGTGCACTTAGACTCTGAGAATTTTGATCCAGGGATGGGACTGGATTTTTGAGTTGTACTTGTTAATCAGGTTACAAATAGCAAGCTCAGGGTCTCTTATGTTATATAATTTCATCACTTTGGTATTTCTTATCCTGGGGGGGGGGGACGAAGTAAGTATTTAGAGAATCTAAGAAGGTGGAACGGAATTTACTTTTTTCAGTAGCTGAGAATATTTGCCAGAAGGGAGCTAGGTAAAGAAATTGGGGTATGAAAGAGGGGACGAAGCTCTTCTCGTACCGTTCATGAAAAACTCGCGGGGGAAGGAGTTTAGGTAGGGCAGAAGTCGCCATCCTAACCGGCCTTTCTTTATTTGGGGCATAGGCAGGGGGAGACTCTCGATTTTTTGAAGTCTCCAATAGCTTTTGACCGAAAGCAAGATTTAGTTTTTCGCGGAGGTTCGATAGGGTTTCTACTTTGAAATCAATTAAAATGTTACAGTAGGGAACTTTCGGAAATTTGGAAGTTATGAGGAGTGCTCTATATCAGTTTTCTCAAGAGCCTCGGACTGACCAGCCGTCAACCCGCAGTGCCACACAGGGCAACAGTACCCCAGGCACGGGCGGGTGAAAGTTAAGTATCTCTCTCCGATCCCCTTGGGGCGCAGGTTTGAGTTTCGGTGGTGCCTACCGTTTGGTTTGGGGTGGGGCTATTGGCGCGGTCCTGTAAGACAAGCCAAGTCGACCCAGCTTCAAATGGGCAATACCTAGAGAAATCTGAGGAAGGTGACAGGCTTCCTCAGATTTCGCTAGGTATGAAGTCTCCCGGAAGGGTGTGCGAAAGCACCAGGACGGCTTGCCCCCAGCCGGCCATTACCCTTCATAGCTGAGGCTAGAGAATCGTAAATCAGCACCGCCAGTAAGACTGATGCTGATGCCTCTACCTTTTTCCACCAAACTGTAAGGCTGATGATAACTTTACCTACCTAACTCTACGATATTCCGTTATTATTTACTCCTAATAAAAAATGATAACGTCGGCTATATGTGTACCCTCGTTGCGTTTCTCCGTGACCTAATACCGTGTTCTTTTCCTGGAAGAATTGCTTTTCTAGACGTTGCCAACTTCCAAGTCTCCCGCCAGAGCCAATTAAAACGTCTGGAGGAGAATCAGGAGGCGTGGCTTAGTCTGAAATCGGAAATGAACCACGTAGACGAATCCACCCCTGAGAATTCCACCCTCGTTTTCAGTTACATCACGGAGGTTCTTCAGTGGCTGACAGAAAAGGAACTAAATGACCACTATAAGCAGGTATGTCTCATAAGCCGTTAAAGCACAACTAAAGGCATACACTCTTCCATTACTTTGCGATGGCCTTCTCTCCCGCTGTCCCCGCACTGACTCTCTGCTCAGTAGCTTATAGGAGGCTTCCCGGCCGGTGAGGAATGTAAGTCACGGACATCAACCGTGTAGAAGACAAGTCATGTGAGAAGAAGGTGATTGGTTTTGGGAGACTTAAAAAGTGTATTCCTTTGACTTTTAGTGTGTTCCACTCTACTTGCCGTAGTTACTACGCATGACGTCACGGATCCTATCTTAGAAGTAGTGAACTGAAATACAAAAATGCTCCTCAGCCGGGATTTGAACCCAGGACCTTCTGCTTACAGGGCAGACACTCTAACCGTTTGAGCTACCGAGGGGCTTGTGAACAGAGTTCGCAAACCACTACAATAGTCCGGTACAAGCCGGCCATAGGAACAGTGATCCCGGCCGAAGGCAAATTCATCTGATCAGTTCACATCCCCAAGTCACGGAAATTATAATACATAATACATGGATCCTATCTTCTTGGCGTCAAGGCTGGAGCGCTTTTGGTAGCGTAGCCGAGCGTGGTAGGCAAATTGAGAAAGTCGGAACGGTCGGGTGATACGTCCAGAATACGGAGCGAATGAGGAAAATCGCATCCGAATAAGAAAATCGGACTGTCTGTGCACGGTACTTTAAACCAGGACCGAAATTCTATATTTTTTCATTCGTTTATCTCTCAGTAACCAGGGCTCATCCCTTGCCAGATCCCGTTCCCGTGTAAAAGTAATGTATATCCGCTCTGTTATTTGTAGAAGGCTTTCTGACATGTGACGTGTAAATACGTCGTGTGTGTCAATCCGAGGGTTTCGCCAGTCTCTAGAAAGACGGTTAGGGAAGAGATACTAACGTACATGGTCGCGGTAAAAGAAGCTGTTTGCTTTTTATGTGTTCTGGTGTCTAGAAATTATACTGGAAATTAGGCTACTGGGCTTTGAGAAAAGTCTTGTCAAATCTTTCGTTTGAACTTCCTTTGACCCTGCGCTCACTTGTTTGTAGGAGCTTCCTGTGATTGATTACGGAAGTACGTTGGGTGAGCTAATCCTGGAGTACCCCACACAATATCTACTAGGCCAGGGCCACAGCCGTCCTCGTACTTTCTTCCACTCACAGCTCAATTGTTACATGAAGAACATATCCATTGCTTACGCTGATAATGTTTGTTCGCCAATTTGTCAGGATGTCTCGTAACTGATCGCGTGCAGTTGCGTAATCTCGCGTTGCCTCGGTGCTATTTCCTGTAATGGGTAACGATTGAGCTGAGCTACAGAACGTATGAACGAGGACGACCATCTATTAAAGCCAGGCTTCACCTTGAAGTTTTTCTATGGATTCCAGATATCCGTCTTCGTCGAGACGGATCTGGAAGGTAGAGGAAGGCCAAAAACCTCTGGAAGTCCGGGGTGTCCACCCTAGATTCGGAAATCTAAAAGGTGTCATAGAGTCAACACATTTTAGATACCAGTAAATACGCGAAGAAATGGAGTAGGAGGAAAAGGGAGAATGATTGCCACTAGGAAGCAAAAGATGTTGGAATGGGACATCGAGGAAATGCTGAAGGGTGGTGACATTATAGCTATCATCCTTATCATGAAAATTCGGAAGGGTTGGCTTGACTTTAATGCCCAAGTAGCCTGGCATTGACTTGGCTTTCTCCTCTTTCAGATCCAGGTATTGGTAACCGGCTCCTTGCACCTCGTCGGTGGTTTTCTCGCCGCCGTTCAACCTCAGGTCGCGGAGGAAGAAGAAAGTGGGGCATTCAAGGTCCTCGAGTCTCATTACAAACATCTTTCAGAGCTTCGAGAAATCTCCGTTCCGGGGACCCCGTAAAACTTTTTTTTCCAAATATCTTCCGAGTTAGATTTCTAGTTGAAGGCTACTTAGTTAGGTCATGGCTGGAAGTTGCAATACCTTGAAAGAAACACGCAACCATCCATAAGAGCGTAGTAAACGCAACTACGTGCAGACAACAGTAAGTTTGGAGTCCAAGAGAGTGGGCGGGGCTTGCAATTCACGGAACTGCGTGTAGGTGGCAGTACACTCGCTGGCCGCTAGTTGTACAAGCAGTGCAGTAGAGGTATTCTTCTTTGAATAGTTACTTAACTTTAAACAGTATCATTTCGTCCACTTGCTGCGCCAAAAGTAAAATAGTGGTTAGTTAAAGTAGTTCCTTAAGTGCTCCTTAGAACTTCTGAGTGCATGTACTGTGTGCGTATTGTTTTGTTTAACAAAAAGCTGCACCGTTCAAAGTTAAGTAACTGTTTAATAAGCATACCTCTACCGTAGATTGTAACAGATGTGTCTGTGGGCAGAATATAATACTGCTCGCTCAGAATGCGTGCAGATGTGTGCAGGTTTAGCGTTAACTGGTGGTCAAGGTTGCCACGCTAGACAAAAAAAAAATCACTGCCCCTTGTGACCGGTGACAGGTTTTGACAATCACGGTTTAGCCGTGGTGTGGCACAGTAGAGATATGCTTCTATGAACGTCAGTTAGCTTTCAACAGTACAGTTTTGGGGTAAATGGTAAAAAAGAAGACCCAAACACCTGTCCAGGTGTTGTTAGGATCCTTAACTAGCTACTTTGGCTGACTGTTGGTTGACTGTTATCACAGCAGGTGGATGGGAATGGCACTGTTCAAAGTGAACGAACGTTTAGATAAGCATACCTCTACAATGCTTGCCTGTCACTGTTTTTGTTTTCGCGAGATTTAAGCGACCAAGCAGAACGGATTGCAGTCCAGTCGCTTGTGCGCAGGTTGCAGTACACGCCAGAGGTGCTGCGAGTCCGCTGTGATCGAGTCCGAGCCGAGACCGAGACTGAAGTGACGCTCACGAGTCAAGACGAGTCCGAGTCCGCGAACCAAATCGTTCGAGACGAGACGAGACCGAGTCCGCGAAAAAGGTGTCTCGAGACGTCTCGAGACCGAGTCACGCCCCGAGTCCTAACAATTTGTTTTTGCCAAACTATAAACTATAATCTTCAAATACAGAGTAATTATAAAAAAAATCATCATTCAGTGTTACACTTAAAAAAAACAAGCGCACCAAGGTAGTCGTGCCTCATCTTAGCTCTGTGTGGTCGCATGTAAATTCCTCCAGAACTGAAGATGCGCTCTATAGGGGCACTTGAGGCAGGAATCGCAAGAATCCGCTTTGCCAAAGGACACAATATGTTTAGCTTTTCCTTGTGTTGATGCCAGAAAGACAGGGCATCGCCGTCTTCAGCTGAATGTTCACTTGCCAGCTGCAGGTAGAGATCGACCTGTCCATCAAATTACAAATCTAGCCCTAAATATCCTCTTCTTTACCAACTTCGACTTTGATTCCAGTCACGGATGAATTTGCTTGTCCGAGACGTCTCTTGGACTCGGGTGACTCGGCCGGATTTCGAGACGAGACGAGTCCGAGTCCTCTTCCACAAAGGACGAGTCCGAGACGAGTCCGAGTCCCAGAAAAAGGTGTCTCGAGACGTCTCGAGACCGAGTCCAGAGTCCGAGTCCACCACCTCTGGTACACGCATCTACATGTAGACAGCAATCCAATCAAACTGCTCTAAACGGGTCTGCATTCTTATTTCCGTGCATTTTGCAACACACATGAATGCAGACTACAGTAAGCGAAAGGTCGTGCAGATTTCAGTTGGCTTTCGGCATTCCGGCTTTGTCTTGTGCCTTCCAAGGTGTTGCAGCTTCCCGCTCACACGCACATTTTTATTAGGACATCTGCAGACCTAGAAATTCTTCCAAGACCATTCTTCCTTTGTCTTCCTCCAATGATCGAGATCTTCTTTCGTTTTCTTTTTTTTCTTACAAACGAGCGTATTGGAATCAGGAAGAATTTACAAGGCCTGCTAATTTTTTTTTACTATTTCTTCTTGACTCTAGGCATATAGTACGTATCAAATATATAATCGTGTAACCACATTTTTTAGAACTCCGTGTTTTGCTCAATTGTTTTCAGTCATGCACCAGATTCCAGTGATTGTTGTTTTTTAGGGATTGTGACTGCTTTATATTCCTTTCAGTTTTTGTTTGTATGCAGCTGGTGTGTCTTACGACGAGACCTTTTTTATGCTATGGACTAAAACGGAAGGTGACGTGTCTGATGTGTTCAGGCTTACTAAAAAAAAAAATGATAATCTACCAGGAGAGCCCCATTTTCGCCAGGAGAGACGAGCGAAAACCCCGTCTATTAGTAGACCTAAACGTGGTCCGTTGCTTACCGGATCCAGCTCCTGCACCATGCCTAAGCGGAGCTGTGTAAGGAGAACATTCAACCTTCGGATCGTGTTGGTGTAAAGGCGATTCTGGCGTTTTCCGGATTCGCTTTCCGAAAAGCAAAAGCAAATCCGCCTCGCGCCGGAATTCATAGAAAGCCATTCCGGCTATTCCCGTCATGGATTCAGTAGATGGGACCGTTGTCGCCGAATGGATCTTAAATAATACTCCGAGGTTCCCCTACACGATTGTCGGTTCTATAAACGACTTGTGATATGGCATCGCACTTACTTTCTTTGATCAATATATTGTCGAACGAGAATGAAGCGTACAGAATACCAGAATTTAGATGCGAGCTTCGGATCATATTGTCACAGTGCTTAAGCATTTGCTAACATGATTATTAATTTACTACCCATCTTAAGTATTTGAGACATATTAACAAAAAGCAAGAAACATGTCCAACGAATAGAAATAAGTCCCACATTGGCCTGAAATAATTTTTGATGAAATTCGCTTCCGATTTCCGGCCCGAAAAAAAAATGGCTAGCCTACTGAGATTGTAGCGAAAAGAAATTATTTGGCCGAAGCAGGCCGGATTTTGGATTCAGTTGTAGCCCAGAGGTTCGGAGTGAAAGAAGAAAGTTCCATTTGGTTGCGAAAATCGGATTCTGTGTGTACGTTGCTTGAAGGGAGAAACTGCATTTTAAAAGTGCTAGTTGTTTCATAGGTTTATCATATGATTTGTTATACGGGTTTCTAGTTTTTTGCGCGATTGCCAGGTTAGAGTAATTACAAACTGCCTGTAGTGAAGCAAATTACGTTTTTGCTATTTTGTTGACTGAATAAAAACTGGATTTTTTTGAAGTATGCGACTTTAACTGGAATGTTTCTACATTTTCGGAATTCTCTTTGGCCAGTCATCATAAAAGGCAGTTCTGGCGTTCTCACGGATTCGCTTTCCAAAAAGCAAAGCGAGAATCCGCCAAGCGCAAGAACAAACGGGAAGTAGTTGCGCCTTAACAACTTCTCGCTGGCTTGCCGAATCCACTTTCCACGTACGGAGTGGATTTGCTTTCCACGTCACTTTCCATCACTACCTGAGCGCCAGAGCAGTATCGGAAAGCGAAGAGAGTCTTAGCCGCAGTGACAAGAACATATGGCAGAAACCCAGTGGAGCTTTCTTTTCAGACCGCCAGAATCGCCCTTAAAGGCGTATTCTCGCCGTCCCCAGAGGAGTCCTCGAGGAATCGAAAGGAACGGCGAGAATAGAGGGAGTCACTTCACGCGGACAAAAACGGAAAACAACGAGAAAACGGAGAATGCTTTCAAAAAGATTTGTTCGAAAAAGAAATATGCAGTTGAAGAAATTAGTCTGGATCCACTTTATTTTTGTTTTTGTTTATTCTGATTGTTTAAATTAATTTTACATTGCGCCAACAGCAGCAAAAATTGACCCCCCTCCGAATCCTGAAAGGGAGTCCTTTTTGATGATGGTGATGATAATCGGAGCATTCCCCGTCCGTGGGGACTCGCGAGAATACGGGAGTGAGTCCCCGGGACAAACAGAAACGCGGGGACTCCTCAAAGTCTTATATCGCTAGCGAAAATTGGTTGCGCCTGGCCTTTTAGTCGAATTACGATTAGCCTACTGCAAGCTCGTAGCAGATGAGTACAGGTTTTCGGTCGGTTTTATTCCTCGGCATTGGTAGAAGAACGAAAGTGAAGTGGGTCGACCACTGACGATCTTAAGGCCGTCGTAACCGTGCTCGTCCAGTCCCGGCGTGTTCTGAAAGGCTGAAAATGGCCTCTTACGAGACGTTACGATGGGTTCCGACACCTTACCCGATGAAGAATTTTCGAGAATTAGTTGTGTGGAGTTGTAAGTTTTAGTAGCATACAGTGGTAACTGTTGTCACTGCATGCTACTACCAGCAAAACTACTATAGCAATACTGGATGTCTGAGACCCAGTCTGAGGCATGTTAAACCAAAGTATTCCATACTACTAAATATCAATACATGCAACTTTTTTGTACAACTGCAATACAACTGCACAGTCTAAAAATGTTTAATCGGGTGTGACTGCCAGTGGAGAGCCTATTCAAGTAACGCTAAGGATATTTTGCGGCTCTGCGCGCAAAATAGAGCCGTATTCTTAAGCGAGTTCTTTCTCGCGTTGAAGCTGGATTCAGACCAAAAGGTGCCTTCCCAAAGGTGAAACCGCCGTACCAGACAGGAAATTTTGCGGCCACTGCAGGGCTAACTTGCCGAGCCGG
This sequence comes from Branchinecta lindahli, assembly GCA_023053555.1. Classification (NCBI taxonomy): domain Eukaryota; kingdom Metazoa; phylum Arthropoda; class Branchiopoda; order Anostraca; family Branchinectidae; genus Branchinecta; species Branchinecta lindahli. The sequence continues at coordinate 20,974,302 of JAKZAO010000004.1, forward strand.
TCGATATCCACTGTGGGAATCTAGCTTAAAGCACACGTGACCCCTTTCAAACCCGACATGGCAATTTTCAGCCGCGCTTGGCGTTTGATGAAAACATGGACAAATACTCTTAATGACTAACTCTTCGCAACGACGACGAATCGCAGTGTGCCTAGCGAAGAACCAGAAACGTTACCACACAAACGTTCTTAATTGGTTTACATAGGATTCGATTCAGTTTTCAGGATTTGTTTGGGTGACATTTCTTGTTCTTCCCTAGGATCACCGTTGTGTTTCGGCCTTTTTATGTCATACCAGGGACCCATAAATTTCCTTACAGGGGCCTGTCATTTCCTATGCTTCTATATTGATATGATGACCGAACCATCCAGTTTCCAAAAAAAACCACTTGAATCGATCGGCGTTCTTGTTTGCCTCATTGGACGTGCGCACCAAAGAGACTCCTCCCTCAAGGCGCTAGCAGCCAATCCCAAATTTTGTCCATCTGGTCTTGAACGTCATTGGACCGTGGGTGTTTCTCGAACTATATTCCGTGCGCTCAAGATAGCATCAGAAATCTCTTATTGACAGGCCCCTGTAAAGGAAATGTATGGGTCCCTGGTCATACTGTGTATACCTCGTAATCAATGGGCTGACGATATAAACAAGACATTCACAATTGCAGCACGAGAGACGTCTGCAAAAGCTGAGCGAATGACCAATGACGATGACGTTTATGGAACTTTTATTGATACTATCAAGGTTACGTGATGCGTTGCTCCTAGTTAAAACGAAAAACTCACAGAGACTGGGTTCTGCATTAAAATACTGGGTCTGCATCAACACTTTGCATCTCGGCACTGTTAACTTCCTCTGAAAGTTTTAATTTTTTAGTCTGAGACAGAACGTAAGGCAACGGACCCAGTCTCTGTGATGAAGGGGTTTAACGTCGTTACCTCGCCCCTTCAGGAAAACTCACCGTATTCCAGTTCAGCGTTTCCAAGCGGACTAGCTAGTTTCTGTGAGCGTATTCCACCCCTCTACCAATAGTAACTATTAGTTACTATTTCCATTCCAGCCTCACTAAAAGTTACTACGCTGACCGTTCCAACCTTCTCAGAATAGTAACTATTTGCTAATAGTAACTACGCAGCTCTGCAACGTGATTGGTCCGATCAGCCCGCGGGCTGATATTTGACCGAAAAAAAAAAAAAAAGGCGTTCCAGCCTATCGTAGTAACTACGGTAACTAGCGTAGTAACTACGGTAAGTAGGGTGGAACACGCCCTGAATGTTCCCCGTTGTCGCATAATCAACACCAATTGTGACAGATATAGCAAAATAGATCCTCAAAATTGATGAGTAGAAAGTGATAACCACTATGTTATGCTCACTACCTTTCGTATCCATATTTAACTATCTCTCTGTCACCAATGTTGATAATGAGACAATGAGTGACTTTCAGAAACTAGACCACAGGAGCGCTGAACCGGAATGAGGCGAATTATTTTCTACTTCCCGTTTCCATTTCTTAGGGCTCGTACGGAAGGAAAGCTTTGTTGCTCTCGCCACGAGATGGGATTGACGTCTGATCTGTTTCTTCGCTTGTTTCATTCTCCATTCTTTTGATCTAAACGAAAGCGGAAATGTTTTAATTTCTGAAAGCAGCTGGCATGGGCAATACGAATTTTGGATATAATGCTAGCTTAAAATAAAACTAATTCATAGTACCGATAAATGCTAAAAATAGGCCATTCAAGATTGGAAACCTTTTCTGGCTTGACGCTTAAACTCTTTGTCAGCAGTTTTCTGATATACTTCTTTGATATAGTGTTGTTTGTTAATTATTGATCATCAATACTAGTTGTGAACGAGCATCTAGGCTGAACTTGACCGGTTCTCGAGTTTTCAATGTTATTTTGGCGGCAAGTCTTACAAGTCAACTTGAGTAGCGTTTCTAATCTACTTTCGTTCGCTAGGAGCCCTGAGTTGGAAAAAAGCCAAGTGACAGGCTGCATAATATACTGCCTGACAATATTAGTTTCTATGTCGCATTCTCTTCAGACAAATTAACCATGATAATTTTTCGTTATCGATTTCGAGGCGTGAAAAAATGATGAGCAAATCCGCGGAGTAAACTGACGCTCTTAAAGAAGATCTAGAGCCCGTCGGGGGTGTCCTCGTCATGGAAGGAGGTGGGATCCCTTCTGGCTTCAGATGTCGATGACCTTAACTAAAGACCGAGATTCATAGCATGACTTGGTCCGTGAGCTGCCATCGCCAGAGAGAGCTGCACAACTTGCACCTAATACAAGTAGGCTACAAGTAAGTAATTCAAGCTACTCATAGGGAATACCCCTTTCTTACTGCTTTCAAGTGCAATTGAGGGAACTTCTTGGCAATGCCATGGAAATGGAAAGTACCCTCTACTTACCCTGGATATCTGCTTTGTCACCTTTCTCTTGTATTCGGCAAGTGCCCAAATCGAAAATACAAGGTTTGATGTTCCGAAGAGAAATAGGAAAATGCCTATATCGATCCCAGGGCCATCTGCTGCCCATTCAGTGTACTCCCAGCTGTTGCGAACGACATCCGCTAGGCCGACCACGATAGGGCCGAAGGACAGGATTGCACTGATGATTTCCATGAAGCGGAAGGTTTTGAACCTGAGAAAATAGTCGTTTAAATATAGTCTCGTGAGTCTTGTCACCGTCGTTTCAGTCCAAGGACAGGCAATGTTAGGTGACCTACCGTTTATTCCAATGGCGTTGACCGATTCAATTCAGTTTATTCTCAAAACCGCGGTCAAGCCGAGGTTCTCGTCCATATTAACACTAATTACCTAAATAAGATAATTCTACACTAGTTTATATATATCAAAGACTTGTCAAACATAGAACAAAGTATTCAAATATATTTATACACAATTAATGATGCGAGTTAGACGAAGGCGGGAACGAAACTTCTCAGGTAACGAGTCGTTGCGTGTTTGCGATCATAGTAGCCAAACTACAGCCTAACTTGTGATCGATTTGTAACACCTTTTTCACCACTTGTCTAATAATGGGGCTGATAACTTGTCAGTGCCATTGAGAGCTTGCACTTTTCAGCACTTTTGGATGCATTTTTCCTGCATATCAAATATGGTTTGCAGTCAGATTAGGCTGAAGGAATACTCATTGAGAAAACACCTATCAAACCATTCAGTTTCACCTTTAAAGCACAACTCTTACTAGAAATAATATTTTCCGTAAGAAATGGATCAGAAAAAAACATTTTCGAAAATACCAGTACTTTCCATCTGAAATTAGCGATTTTCTTGTTAGCGCCTGTCGACTATGTCCAGCCTTCCTGTTCTCCGACGCGGCGGCTGGGCACAAAACTTTTGAAAACTGATCGCGCCGTGGTTCAAAAGTGTGAAAACTAAGCAAATAAAAGAAGTAATAAACAAAAGCTTCTCAGATCCTTATGTGTGAAAGAGTAGTCAGCAGACGTTGATGATCCCGGCAAACGTTTCGTTGTGTGACGGGCAAAACTCGGCAAGGCCAAAAAAGAACGAAACAACGGAGAAAGGTGGGGATTTCAGAAGCTTGTAATTCAGTATGGGAGATATATATATTATAAAAAGCAGAATAAGCGAGAGGGGTCCTTTAAGGAATCCATATTTAGATTCCTCAATGCAGTTTCTGTGCAGCTTTCGGATGTGCAAAAAAAAAAAAATCAACCGAATATAGACTCAAGGGGATCTTTGAGCTCTCATGAAGCGACTTCTTTGACTGCACTCGACGGATAAGTCAAATATGATTTGTAATCAGTTTAGGCTGAAGGAATACTTAGTAAGGAAACACCTACCAACCCCTTCAGTATAATCCTTAAGGAATGCATATTTGTATTCCTCAACGCAGCTTACTTGGGGCTTTCAGATGTTCTTTAAAGCTTAACCGAATAGGACTGGGATACGACAGTCTAGTTACTAATCACCTATTCTCTTAGAAAGGCCTGAAGACCCGATGAAAATGCGTTACCTCGTTGCTTCGCTTAATTGATTTATCGACTGAACTCTGAATTCGGACTCGGAAGTGGCGAAAAAGTACTTGGCATTATTCTAAGGATGTTTGAGCCACAGCTGATCAGGTTGCGCTTTGTCCAAATCCAACTGACATTCCAGTTCTCCGATCTTGATGAATTTTCCCTTGTCGTGCCAGCAGCGCATATTCTGAACGTCGCTACTAGCCCGATAGGTGAAATAATAAAAAAAATCCCTTAGCAGAGTAAAAATAATTCAGTGTGTTCAAATCCAAGATGTAAAAAACGCTAGCTTTTCAGTTAAACTTTAAATAAACCGAATGTATATATAAAAAACGCTGGCTTTTCAGTTAAACTTTAAATAAACCGAATGTGTACTCACAAGGGCATCCTCGATTTTTCATGAAGCGCGACTCCAAGGCCTCCAGTCGCAATAGCCACTAGTCCCGACCATCCCCCGGAGGAGATATATCCAAGGAGGCCATTGGCTCCGACGAACAAATCCGCGATCTTTAAGGAAAATAAAAATATTTGTTAAAGCTCTTACTTATTCTGCCTTTTATAGTATACTCTTGATGACTATCTCTCCTTACCGCTGTAAAATCTCCGGCCTCTCCGGGTACCTAGCGGAAGAAAAGCAGAAGCGGTACCACAGCTGCTCCCAAAGATCGCCGTGATTGCTTGACACAGGATTTGAATGGTTGAGTTTGAGTCGTTACGGAGACGTTTACTCTTTCTTCCTGAGGATCGCTGGCGTGTTGTGGACTTAGTCATATGAAGTATTATATTACCTAGCTCCCTTATGGATTTTTGTGCTTCTAAAATCACCACCTTTTGCCATTGTTTCGCTTTGTGCCTACGAATTTTTAGCGCTTTTTCAGCCGTGCCGAATTTTGCCCGTCACGCAACACAGACCTCCGGAATCTTAAACGTCCGCTGAAAACTCTTTCACACAGAAGGATATGAAAAGCTTGAAAGTTTTGTTTTTGGGATCCCAAAACGTCAGTGACGGATACCTATGACATTGCAAAAGTTGTCCGTCTGTCTATAAGCACGATAACTCTCGAAGGGATTGAGATATTTTGATGAAACTTGGCGCGAGGATTGGTTGGGTCAAAGTACAGGTCAAATTCGAAGATGGGCTCTGTAGCCCTATATTTGAGTGTGGGGGAGGGGTTTCAAATTAAGGGAAAACAATTTTTTTTTTGAAAGCTTTTTAGATAGTTGATTTAGGGGTAAGGAGACACGCTGAATCTGAATATGAAAGTTATTTTCTCGCCGGACAAGTAGTTCGCCCGGAATCCGGTGAAAACCGGAAAATTTGTTAAAAGCAAAACTTGTATTTGAAGTTGGTTAGATGTTCGATTTCGGGGTAAGAAGACATGCTGAACAGGATGGGGAAAACCATTTTCTCGCCGGACAAGTAGTTAGCCCCGAATCCGGCCGAAATCGGAAAATTTGTTAAAAGCAAAAGTTTCACTTGAAGTTGATTAGATGTTCGATTTAGGGGTAAGAAGACATGTTGAACACGATGGTGAAAACCATTTTCTCGCCGGACAAGTAGTTCACCCGGAATCCGGCCGAAACCGGAAAATTTGTTAAAAGTAAAATTTGTATTTGAAGTTGATTAGATGACAGATTTAAGGGTAAGAAGAGACGCTGAATCTGTATATGACCATCATTTTTTAACCGGACATATAGTTCGTCCGAAATCCGGTTGAAACCGGATTTTTTTTTTAAGTTAAAGTTTTATTTGAAGTTGATTAGATGTTTTTTATAGGGATAAGGAGATGCGCTGAATTCCTTTCTGAACTATCTTTTCTTGGCTGGACAAGTGGTTCGCTCGGAATTCGGCCGAAACCGGAAGTTTGGCGGAAGTAAAGCAGGAAGTTTCGATCAGTATCGTCAAAATAGATATGGCTTATACAGGTATATTTGAACCAGATTTTCTCAGATGATTAGCCTGGCGAAGACTGGATCTGGCGTAGACAAGACCTAGTTGTCTGGGTCAAATATTAAATTTTTGGGATCCCATCGAAAACTTTGGTCTTGTTCCTTTTAGAAATTAGCGGTCAACTGTTTCAGAAAATCTGAGCAGAATTACTATGTAGTGCGAGGTGTCAGGGTTCATATAGGCATAAATAGAGAATCTGAAATTCCTTATTACACAGAATCCACCAAATCAAGAAATCCGGTTGACGTGCAATGTGATTCTGAACTCGGTGGAAGCTTTATCAGCCAAATGCTATTTGCTCTCGCCTCCGGTGGTCAGTTTGATCTGGATCCGGCCGTAGCCGGAAGTAACCTAACGAACGTAATGCAGGGACCCGACCAGATTAACCTGGAAATAGTCAACTTCCCGATCTGACCATCGTGGGGGGACTGTGCTCCCGATGAGCGCATCATCACTGTTGCTTCAAGAGTTTTGACTACAGATGAATTTCTAGCGCCCTTACAGTGCGCACAGCCAAATGCATTACCAGACGATACGTTCTCGTGATTTCCAAGGACCCATGATCATCCTCATCTGAAGGGTTTTGCTTACAAACGATCACAATAAACCCACGAATTGACGAATTCATACTTTCATCGTCTGACCCAGCCTTGCAAGTGCCATATGAGCTTCCAGCTCTTGTTGTTTATCGAGGGGACTCGCTCCCCGTATTCTCGCGAGTCCCCACGGACGGAGAATGCTCCGATTATCGTCACCATCATCAAAATGGACTCCTTTTCATATTCGAGGGGAATCAATTTTGCTGGTGTTGGTGCAATGTAAAATTGATTAAAAACTATCAGAGTAAAACAAAACCAAAGATAAAGTGGATCCAGACTAATTTCGTCAATGGCATTTTTTTTTCGAACAAAATCCATTTTGGAAGCATTCCCCGTTTTCTCGCTGTTTTCTGTACGCGGAGTCCGCTTGGAGTGACTCCCTCTATTCTCGCCGTTCCCTTCGATTCCACGAGGAATCCTCGGGAAACGGCTAGAATACGCCTGTAGTTATCTAATATCTTCTCCTTGAAAAGTATTACCTGATGCATCTCGCTAGATCATATTGCAATTTGCAATAGATGGATTACTAACTGTCTGGATCAGGAAGTCCAAAAACTATTCCTCTTTTGGTATCCTATCGAAACCTTTTGCCTTGTTTGCTATAACAAAACCACGTCAAAGAACACGTAAAGATAATGCGAAGGGATAGCGGTCACATGCTCTTACGAATCAATCAATTTTCTTCATCTGCATCACGGAACGAAATTTAGTGCTTGTCCTCGCTAAACGGATATGTCGACTGAAATTTACTCTCGAATTTACTCAAGCGACAATTTGGCCCTTCTGGGCTAGAGTCCTCGTCAGGCTTCCGCTAGACGAGCGAACCTGCCATTTGAAGTTTGAGACGTACAGACGTTTTCACAGTTAGCTTAGGCTGGAGCGATAATTATGAAAAACATTTTGATTATGCAACGCACTAAGACATTTATAGAGGCGAAAGCCTTATTACTGCAATTATATTACTATTATTATTAGCTTACCGTTATAGTGATTAATCCTATTCCTGCTAATATCTGGAAAGCAGAAACCAAATAAATTTTCATCAACGAAAAGCCTTCCAGGCCTCGCAAGTTCGCCATCATAAAGGATCAACTATTGTATTTTCGCGGCTATTCAGAACACGATCATCTATTATCAATTATTTCTTATCTTCTCGGTCAGTTACCCATTGTTCAGGAGTCATCTAAAACAACGCTGATTTAGTTTTCGTTCAAGACAGACTAGCGTATCCTAGGTTTCAAACTCAGAACTGAGGACCGGAGAAAGAATTCTCCCATAGAGGACAGCATGTGCCTTCGCGGGGGTTTATTTGAAAATCGTAAAACATATGCGAAGTCCTAACCTAGGCTAGCCTAATACTAATAGTGAAGTCTCTTTTACTCTTTACTCCGGACAAAGAATTCCGTTATAATGTAAAGTATTGGTAAGAATATTGGCATTAGGGAGAATATTGCAGACCCAACCATCAGCATCTGTTAATTTTTGTATGGCCTTGACTTTTTTAGTTTTTTTTTCAGACTCAACTTCAAGTGAGAATACAGTACTAGAGGTATGCTTATGTGAACAGTTAATTACTGCAGTTTTGGGCTAAATCGTAGACTGAAGATCCAAAATATCTGTACAGGTGTCTTCAGCTGTCCTTCTCTGGCTAACTGGTAGTTAACTTTAGACACAGCAAGTGCATGGAAATGGCAAAGTCCGAAGTCAACAAATGTTCACATAAGCGTACCTGTACTGTAGCTCGATGGATGGCTACGTTTTTACCACATCATGTCTTATGGTGTATTTACACTCTGCGCAAAAAACGACCATATTTTTCAAAACCGACCGAGAAAACAGTAGTTTTTGCTGCTAAAGAATTTTCCTAGCGTAAAAAAGAGCGTCAAATACGCTCGGTTTTGCGCAGTGTGTAAATCCACCATTACTAGCCTACATGCCAAATATTGTTATTTAACGTTGGTAAGAATATTGGTCATTAGGGAGAATATTGCAGATCCAACCACCATTATATGCCGACTTTTCCGAAATCATGACTACAAACCAAAAGTTAGCCGATACTTATTTGGCAGTTTTGGGCTCTTCCTGACAATGCTTGCTATGCACAACATTTAATTTTCAAAATCACCACAGATTACGGTTGCGTTCCAGAACTTAACGATTGTTAACTTTTAGCGTTCCAGGTTTCTGATTTCAAAATTTAAGCTCCACCCACCTACAATTTCCGTTCCAGAGCTTAACGATTGTTAACTATTTTGTAAAGATGGTTGGTGAGCGTTGTTGAGAAAAGTTAACAGTTGTAGATTTGGGAGAAGCTAACAATCGTTAAAGCTGCAGTTAGCTCCGCCCCAAAATAAAAGTTGACGATTGTTAACAATCGTTAAGTTTCTGGAGCGCAACCTACATATCAAGACTTGATTTGTAATCAAAACAGGAAGAAACTTGATTCAAGTGTCTTCTGTTGAAAATACTCATCCTTGCTGCATCCTTGTGTTGTCTGTTATGAAACTTCTGACAGTGCGGTTTCGGCCGGATCCTGAACTACTTGTCTAGTGAGAAAAGAAAGTTCTGAAATGGATTCAGCATGTATTTTTACGGCTATATTGAATCTTTAATTGACTTCTAGTCCGACCGTGAAAACCTCATTCATGAAAACCTCGAGGAAGGCTATGAAAAATATATAGGCTACCGAGCGCGGCGACTGCGAGACGATATAACCACATAAGGTAGTGAAAAACTCGGGAGTCACAGTTCTCAGTTTAATTGGGTAAGTGTAAATTGCTATAACAATACAACAAAGACATCACAACACAAAACAACATGAAAACATGAAACACTTTAAAATGACAGGTACTGTTTAAGCTAATTATGCCTTGAGTAGTAGGTTTTGGCCTTTTTCACACCAGCAGACATAACAAGATGCTATGACTTGAAGTAACAGGTAAAACCAAAATAGCTTTAATATTGCAGGTGCGGTCTAGGCCAGTTATGCCTCGAGCAGTAAGTGGTTTTAGTCCGTTTTGCCTCACGTACGTAAAACTTAGTGTGTGACATTCCAAAGGTGAAACCTTCCAGTTTCTTTCTAGTTAACCAATACGTTGCGTTTTTTATCGAAGTCTAGTTCGCGTTCGCTTCGGTTGCTTAATTTCCGAGTTAATTTTCCGTTTTCAAACGCCGTTGAAGTTCACCGTTTGCTTAGTTAATGTGCTTACGACTCCGGCGATCCTTGCCTAGTCGCCGTCTCATCAACGTTGCAGGCAAACTTCGAACGTGCTAGCTCACGAAGCTTGACGGTCAGACTTTGAAGGACAAAAGAACAGTTACCGGCGACCAAGAACAATATTTATAAAGAGACCTTTGAGTTTGAAGGTCACTTCGAACTTCGATAAAAAAAAAACGCAAATGCTACTGACAAAGCTCAGACAAGTTAAGGGTAGCCTACTTACTTAAACAATCAGTAACTAACGCAACAATGCTTTTGAACTTTTAGAAAACAACTAAGGGGTTCACTTTTTAACATATGGACGGGCTTCAAATATCAACACCACAGCTCAGCGAGGCATAACCGGCTCTGACCGGAGCGTCCTTCTTCCCCCTTTATTTGGGGTTATTTTTTCCGCTGAGGCACTGATAGGCATCTATTTTCGACAGATAAGGTAGTACGCCCACTCCAGTCGTAGTCCATGTTTTGTTTTTAACCGATCATATGTTCTGTATACAGAACCTACTCTGTTGCAGCTGCGTTTCATTTAGCGGAAACCGAGGAAACTCGTGAGGGGGAAGCAAAATCCCCCAAAATTACTAGTGACTATGAGTAGCACATCAAGAGCCTTGGCTCTGACTAACGATGTATTAAGCGTCAAGTAGATCTAGAAATTCGCTATCCTTCTATGCCACCAGAAAAACAATCGACGGAATTGCCAAATAGGGATGACCAACACTGCAGCATCAGCAGCAACACCGTAAGATTTAGACATTGCGCTTCATATTCGTTGGTCAGCCTACCGCTACACCACCTATTGTTGTCTGATGAAGTCCGGAGCGACTCGTTGCTCACGGTAAGGGGTGCCATCTTCTTTTGCTGGAGAACGTGCAGTCGCCAGACGCTGCTCGTCGATTATCTGAAATCGGTTCAGTCGTATATTATTTATATTACGATTATATTACGTTTATCTTTTTATTGGCTGATTTGATGGTTTATGTCTTATATTGGAAAACGCTGAGATCAGTCCTACCAGCTGTCATTTGATATTCCTCTCGCCTGCATACATTTACTATACGTAATTGATGACAGAGGAGTTATGGGGGCCAACAATCCGCGCGCCGTCTACCACCCTTGTGCTCATTCACACTCACTGTGGGATCTCTGCGAATGGCAATGACCCCCTTGTTGACCTCTGCAGATCCGACTGACAATTTACGTGGTAATACATAAGCAAAGTGCGGACTGTTGTTCTGTGTGTGCACCTGAAGCCCGTAAGTGTCGACTAAGTCAGAAAGAAAAAATGCACATAGGCCTACATACCTTGCTGTTTTAAAGGAAAAGTAAACTTGACTACACAACTTTCGGCCATCGAATCGCCCCGGGGGCTTAGATAAATATACAGGGTCTTATTGTCGACAGGCCCCCCCCCTTCATTGTTATCTCGAACCGTCTCGAACCCCCTCCTTAGTGTTCCCAAAGCTAGCTGGCAGGCCCTTGCCCCTTATGCACTGTAATTATGCACTTATGTACTGTAAAAGTTCGCCTTTTTACATGTAGACTACAGACTAACGACCTCCCCGACAAGACGGCCGGGATTCGATTCCTAGTCGCGGCACACAAACCTTTTGCTTTTGCAAACCTTTTGCTCAAAAGTCAAATTCTCGGAAACTGCCCGGAAACTGCAATGGTCGTAACGAGAATTTTTCTTACTCTGAATATCGACTCGGGGTACATTCTTGATATGTTAGCTAGCTCCCCGAGTTAAGTTTGAGTCAAGTTTTCTGTTCCTTCAATATTGAATATGGAATAGTTAGCAAGATTCGATAAGTAGCCAATCAGATCACCCGCAAGGTCCGTGCTAGGGCTGGTAAAAAAAAAAGGTAAAGGTATCAGCACTAGTGCAAGTTGGATTTCGTGCTCAGCCAGACATGTCCGTATCCAGGAATTTATTTCGGGGGGGGGGGGGGGGGGGGGTGCCCGCGGGTCGGACCAAAAAGTACAAAGAGATATAGCACAGAGGTTAAAGCCTATAAAAACGATTATTTTTGCGTGTTTTTTTTTTGGGGGGGGGGGTGAACCCCCTAACCCCCCTGGATACGGCCCTGCAGCCAGACATGAAAATAATTCCGTCACCCACCTTCCGCTAGGGGTTTGCTTTTCTCCAGGGAGTGAACTGCATGATAGTACCAAGCGAGCCTCAGAAAGCTATGCGTTACAACCATCTCCTTGTTCAGGTGGTTGTCTCCACTTTTAGAGTAGGGCAAGTGTTTGTTTGTTTGTCACGTTGAACAATAATAAGTACAATCAGTAGCATTTATCCCAACCTTTAGAACTTCAGAAGGATGCATAGGTATTTCCGCTGGGCTCTCTTGTCTTCTAAAGGCCACAAGCTTTCCACCCTTCTTTACTATGAGGACTCCCCCGAGTTGGTAGCCGTCACCTCTTAAGTTGCCGCCGACACGGGCGTCCTTTACCTGAAAATAACCATATCCATCAAATCTCGCAACGTTTAGTTGGTTGTGACGTCGTAGAGAAGGTGACCTGGCAGGCCCATCACCCAGAAAATAAGCAGATAGAGACCAGCACCAGTGTATCTGTGTGGCTTCGATCTGAAGAAGGTTATATATAAAGAAGAGCAAACAATGCGAAGCGAAGCTAATAACGAAGAGCGCTGGAGAAGATTCCGAACTTCCTCTGTAGCCCAACGAAAGAGAAGCTAATAACAAAGAGCACTCGAGAAGATCCCAAACTTCCATTTGACCCGAACGAGACCGACTGTTGTTCGGAACCAGTCTGCTAGTGTACGAAATGATTGCGGAAAAAATCCCCCACAGGCAAAGTCATTTACATAAACTGGCTCGAATTCAGTCTCATTTCCCCTGCCGCCTTTCTTCAGGTAACTCCAATCGATATAGCCTAGTTTCGGCTCATCTTAAACTCGCACCCTGAATCGTACCGTTGACGCCCCTCACCCGTTGACTGCCTCTTTCAGGTGTCTACACCGGACCTGTCGCCACGACTGCACTTATTCAGTCCAACTAAAAAGAAGATCGATGTGGCTTACCTTTCTGAGTTCTTCTCTACTTGACGGAGAAATCAGCATTGGTATGGCGTTGAAAAGATTGATCCTCTTCAAGTCCAAGGCTTTGAAAATGGCTTCTGGCTCGTCAACGCAAAACTCTGCAAAATAAAGGTAAGTACAGTAAACATATTAAAGTAAATATTAAGTGGGCCTCGTTTGCTTCTCCAAGACTTAGTCGGTCCTGCGTAATCTCGAGTAGTCTCCATTTAGAAGAAATATGGTAGCAAATGACTCGACCCAATACAGCTTTAATCAGCCCATTCAATCCCACACTGTAAAATAAATCTCTCAGTATTTGCTACTGGGATTTCATATGTCTACAGTGAAAGATTAATACGAAGTAGATATACGATTATCTCAGTCGAGATGAGATTAATCCCAGTAGCAAATAATGCAGTTAACTTTAATCCTTATTCGGAAATGCTTTGTACAATACAGGTGCAAATGTATTTTCAAAGGTGATTCAGTGGTTGTTCGCCGTTTACGTGGACGGCGAGCTAAAAAAAAATACCGCTATTGGATCTACATCAGATCGATTCAGACCAAAACCTTCTCGTCTGGTCGTCCACGAAACTGGGAGGGCTTTTATGGCGTAGTTACGGCGTTTTAAGTAGCGTTTTATAAGTAACGTTTTAAAGTTTAACTGAAAAGTCAACTCATTTGTGTGTCATTTAATTGGATACACTGAATTATTCGGATTCTGCAAAGGGATTTTTTTATTTTCCACTATCTGCTCTAGTTATGAGGCTCAGAATATCTCCAGCCGTCCCCACAGCTTAAATTCTACTATGACGCGGGAAATTTTAATCTCAACACAAATGCGGCTTTTCAGTGGGCAGTGATGAGATCGGTGAAAATTGCTTAGTGCCTGAACAAAAAAAAAATTGATAAATCTTTCTCGTAAGGCATATAGCAAAAATACACGCGCATAGAGGCACCACAAATCACACGGAAATTCCACTATTTGAAAATCGAATGTTCGTGAATAGCGGAACAACGAAGTAACTCGTTTTCAGCGGGTCTTGAAGCCAATTTAAGTTAATAAGTGATGGGTAACTAGATTGTCCTATCCTAGCCCTTTTCGGTTAAACTTTAACGGCTTTTCAAAGTTACTGTAGTGGTGGCAAAAACATTTTGCCTATGTCCCTTCCGGTAGAAAGTCCATATCCGAGATGCTCCATTGCTCTAGGCACTGACATTGCATTTCGACCCATCAAGTTTTGTTCGTGGCTTCCAACAAGGCCTTCTATTGTTCAGAGTAAAAAGTGTGTTTAACGCATTTATATTACTATAATATTATTATTGTTCTTCTTTTGTCTTTGACAGTGCAAAACGGATACGTCAGCTGAATTTTATTAGAGCTTTATTTCGGCCCTTCTTGGCAAGGGTCTTCTTCAGGCTCAAACCGCTCAAGCTGGAAAATGAACATATGGTTTTTATGGCACTTGCAGCTCCGCTGAAGTGCCATATACCAATCACATTTCGGTCGGTCGATCGGTCCACTGTACTCGAGTTAGGGTACTTCCAGATGTGCTAGGACGACGAAACATGGCAGGCATAATATCAGGGATCCGACCAAACTAACTTGGAAATGGGCACTTCCCCGATCCGACCATCGTGGGGGGAGTGGAGGGAGAAGGAATCTGAAATCTCGTAAGTGCAAGTGGTAAGTGTAACTTTGGAACCAATGATCGGATCTTAATGAGACTTGATTTGGAAAGACCACGTGTCTCGGGTGTCCTATCCCAAGTCCGGACCGGATCCGATGAATGTAGGGGGGGGGCGGATGGGGGAACCGGAAATCTTGTGACACGTGAGTGGAGCGATCGGGAAGAAACTTGGTGGGAAGAACAAGCACAAGCCCTAGATACACCAGTGACAGAACTGGACCGGATTCGGGCACTGTGGGGGGAGTTAGAGGGGAGGTCTGGAATTCCGGTGATCGGAAGTTAAGGTACTTCCAGATGTGCTAGGAAGAAGAAGCTTGGCTTGAGCATTAGAGACTTCACAAGATTTGCTTAGAAATAGTCAGTTCCCTGATCCGACCATTGTGGGGGGAGTGGACTGTGGAGGGAGGGATCTTGAGGTATGCATAACTTTCGAACGGGCTATCTGATCTTAAGGAAACTTGATATTTGGAAAGACCTCGTCTCTTGGATATCCCACTTCAGTTCCGGGCCGGATCCGATGAACTTGGGGGGCGAGGGGGGAGCCTGAAATCTCGTGACGCGCTTAAAGTGGAGCGATTGGGGTGAAACTTCGTGGGAAGAACAAGCACAAGCCCTAGATACGTCAGTGAAAGAACCGGACCGGATTCGGGCACTGTGGGGGGAGTTGGAGGGGCCGGAATTCCGGTGATCGCGAGTTAAGGTACTTCCAGATACGCTAGGACGACGAAACCTGGCTTGAACATCAGAGACATGACAAGAATGGCTTAGAAATCGTCACTTTCCAGATCCGACCTTCCCTTGAAGCACTTATCTTAACCCCAAAGCATGCATTTTTTTTTATATCTAAATATACATTTTCATGATCCCCATGATTGCTTAGAAATTAATTTCTAATTCCCTCAATGATCTTTGTGCCATAATTGTTTTGTTAAAAAATGAATTTCTACAGCAACCTTAAGTGCGCATTTTAACCGAAAAGTCTAAACATACTTTTTACCAAACGATATTCATGGTCCCCAAGGGCCCATGATCATTTTTGCCTCAAGGGTTTTAGTAAGTAAGTGACTTTACTTACAATACTTTTCAGCAAAATGTACATTCTCATGATGTCAATAAGCATATTATTATTTTTGCTTCAAGGATTTTGATTACAGATGAATTTCTAGCGCCCTTAAAGTGTGCATCTTTACAGCCAAGTGCAAAAATAAAATACTTTTTTACCAAACGATACGTTCTCGTGATTTCCAAGGGCCCATGATGATTCTTATCTCAAGGGTTTTGCTTACAAATGATCACAACAATCCCACGAATTGGCAAGTTTCTACTTTCATCCCTAGACCCAGCCTTACAAGTACCATATGAGCTTCTAGCTCTTGCTATGGCACTTGCCTTCTGTCCAAGCAAGTTCAAGTCAGTCCGTCGGTCGGTCAGTCCGGTGATCGTGAGTTAGGGTACATCCAGATGTGCTCGATGAAACATGGCCGGCGTATCAGGGACACGACCAAACTAACGTGGAAACAATCAGTTTCCCTATCCGACCATCTGGGGGGGGGGGGGAGGCGGAATCTTGACAATTGAGTCGTGCGTAGCTTCTGAACGGGTGACCATATTCAAATGAAACTTAATAACTGAATAGAAGACATCGGAGTGGAACTTGCTAGGAAGATCAAGCATCTGCTCTAGATAAATCGTTTACACAACTGGACTGGATCCGGACACTTTGGGGTGGGGTGGACGGGGGTTTTGGGGATTTTCACGACGAAAACTTGGCAGGCATATCAGGGACCCGACTAAACTGACCTGGAAATAATAATTTTCTCGATCCGACCATCGTGGGGGAGTGGAGGGAAGGGGAATCCGGAATACTGAGTCATGCGTAAATCTGGACCGGGTAATCGGATTTCAGCGAAATTTGATAATTGAACAGACGACATGTCTCTGGTGTTCTTTTTCATGTCCGGACCGGATCCGAGAACTTTTGGGGTGGGATACGTTCCTGCTTGGACTGGAGAGATCGGGATGGAACTTCGTGGGAATAAAAAACAAATGTTCTAGTTAAATCATTTACAGAACCGAATGGGATCAGGGCACGGGAGTTAGAGGTGGGGGGGGATTCCTGTGATCGCGAGTTAAGGTACTTCCAGGTTTTCGAAGAAGATGAAACTTGGATGGAACATTAGAGATTCGACAATCCCAAATCCAACCATCATTCCTTAAAGTAGGCTACTAATCTTAACCGCAAAGTAAAAAACAACACTTTCAAGCAAAATATAGATTTCCGTGATTCCTTAAATACCTTAAATTACCTTAAATCGCATTGACCAGCGACAAAGGTGCCAATGCTCCTGTAGAGTCGCTGGTTGAGTGATGATTTTTTCATCATTGGTTGGTTTGTGGACTGGTTGGTTTTTGTGGTTGGTTGGCTTGATGGTTGCAGAACTAGTTTCTGGTTGATGACTCTGCTGCATCCCATTCGTATTTCCAGGGTTTTGATGACCATTCCTTGTCCAGCTTGGCTTTGAAGGCATCCACTGTTTCAGCCTTGACAGTATCCTCGGACAACGAGTTCCAGTTGTTGATAACTCGAGTTGCGAAGAACTGGTTTCTTGCTCTGGTACTGGTGGATGGCTTGACTATCTTCTTCGAGTGACCCGTGTTCCTCGCTGATGTACTGAAGTTGAAGAGTTGAGGCATTACTTGCTTGTCAACGATTTTGAATGTCTGGATTGCATCTTCTCTTCTTCTTCTGTATGTAAGGCTTGGTAGGTTGAGATCTTGGAGTCTCGCACTGTAGGGCTTGTTTGTAAGGCCATGAACTAATTTTGTGGCTCTTCTCTGCACCTTTTTAAGTACTTCGCAGTCCTTTTTCAGACCTGGACTGGCAACCGACATACCAACCTTCAGCTTTGGTCTAACAAGGCTTTTATAAAGCTTTGTAACTACCAGTTTGGATCGGCTAGTGAATGTGCGTTTGATTATGCCAAGTGTCTGATTAGCTTTGGCTGCTAGTTTTTTGGGCTACATATCACGAGACAAGTTTTCACGAGAAAAGTCTATCACGAGAAAAAAATTTCTAGACAAAATTTCACGAGACAAGTCAGTCATTTGGCAATTTTTCACAAGAAAAATTACCAGGAGAAAAATTTTCACGAGGCAAGTCGTCTCGAGAAAAATTCCCGTGAGGCAAGTGCGGCATAAAGACTTTGTATTGAATTTTATTTGAACTATACACACACACAAAACTGAACTCTAACATAAATCAGGAAATTAAAATGGAAATAGATCAAATGCAGCTTGACTGGCGTTTTGGTTTTCTTGATAGGCATACTCGTCGAACTGTCAATTTTTCTCTTCGCTAACTCTCGTACTTTGTCGTCGACAGTCGCTGCGGGGTTACTTATGTGGTTATGGTCAGCCGTGGAAGTTAGAGTAAACTTTCCATTACATTCTTTTCCTCGTACTGGACAGCCTTTGTCAGAGCATCTGTAGAAGGTGCTTTCTGCAGATGTTGAAAGCCGAATGAACTTGTAGCCACTAGTATGGAGTGCAGTCCCGCCTCTTGCAGTTTTCACCATTTCGAACTGGATTTGGGTTGACATTCTATTCACAAAATCAAAACTTCGTACTTTCCTAATCTGCACCCTCTACTATATATACGTTAGCTCACTTTAAGCTGATTGTCTTAATCCTACTTTTCTTAATCCGGGTTGTCTCGTGAGAGGGTTGCCTAATGAATACTTGCCTCTCGAATATTTTTCTAATGCTCGATTGCCTCGTGCGGACTTGCCTAGTGAGACTTGTCAAAAGCCGATTGTCTCGTGAAAACTTTTCTCGTGATATGCTCCCGTTTTTTGGCATGGTTGCTGAACTTAAGTTTGTTGTCAACCATGACTCCAAGATCTCTCTCCTCTTCAGCTGATGTTATGGGGAATCTGGAACCATCTTGACTGGTTATGGTATACACTGACTTGGGGTTGTTGCTGCCAATATGTACTAGTTTGCATTTTTCAATGTTCAACTGTAGTTGCCATTTGTTCACCCAGCTGGCGAGCTTGTCGATATCCTCCTGCAGAGTCTCAACCTTCCTTGCATTTTCAACTGACCCCATAAGTTTTGAATCGTCTGCATATAATGTGATTTTGCTACTGATTCCCATGAGCCTTTCATCATTTCTGCATCAAGGGTTTTGCTTTTAGCCAGAGCGATAACAATCATCCGAGACCAATGATCCTTCCAGCTATTGAAGAGAATGTAGAGGCTACCTGGCTGAGGTAGAGCCGACACATCCCAGCCTCGGCCAGTGAAGTCGGTAATTTCGTGTACAGGCCAGTACAATTTCTTCAGATCGGCAGAGAGATGGACGTTACTCAAAACGCGGCGACAATAACAAGCCGCATCATGCTAGGAACAGCTAATTCGTGGTTTTCTTGAACCACATAATTTGGGTTCATCTTAACTTTGCAAGTCATTGTTAGTCATTGTGCTCGGTCACCGTGAGTGAGGCAGACCCGCTACTATGGCATGGCATCTAGACTTGCACATTGCGACATATTACATCACTGAACCGGTGTAAGTAAAGCTACCGGGTCCAGGTGACTGGTCGGGCTGAGTAATCATGATCGTGCGCATTTTTCTCACACGGAAACTACAAGCATTCCAATAAAGCCAACAGTCTATGCTCCTTTCGCATTTGGATGACAAATTCGCAATAGCGCAGGGCGATCAGGGCCGTATCCAGGAGCCGGGGGTTCAATCCCCCCCCCCCCAGAACATAGAAAAACAATCGTTTTTTATAGGCTTTAACCTCTGATCTAGGTCTTTTTGTACTTTCGGGTCCGACCCCCCCCCCCCCGAAATAAATTCCTGGATACGGACCTGAGGGTGATATTTGGATTTTTCGATATCGATATTTTCACTTTCGATATTTCGGGACCATTTTCTCGTTTCGCTAATATTTAAAATTTAAATTACAGTCAAAGAGCATTTTGCTTCATATTTTGTTAAAGGACACCTGAACAATGAAACCATACTTGAACACACCATGGAGAATGCATTTACAGACATGGCCACGGAGAGCATTCTTCTCCTGAGCGTGACGTTTTCAAAATAGGGATGTCCGTTTCTGGAGGTTTGCACATGCAGACTCCAAGACAAAAAGCGCAATTCATTCAAATCTTGTACAGCGCTGACCGGATCGTATTGGAATTTCTTCTAATATGTTTGGGCTTAACTGGTTAAAAAATATTCCAGAAGAAGGGTTGATTGGAGACATTTGTTCATTTCTAAAATTGTTCGCTATTGAAATAAGGACAGATGCAAAATGGAGCAAAAATCATAGCTTGGAAACACTATTTCGTATTTGGATTGGGTTTTCTGCAGGCAATGTTAAAGGAAGTCATACAGATAGGGATGATACTTGGTACTCTTCATTCAGGTGTCCTTTAATAACTTCGAATAAGTTAAATTGAATTATAAACCGCACTGCTCAAACTTCGGAATATATAAGAGTTAGTTACGCATAACTAATAATATATAATCGAAAACAAATAAAAATGTCCAAATATCGTTTTCGATACAACTATTTACGTTATATTTACCAGAAACACCTATCGTACATTGCCGAACATTAATCCGCAAGCTGGATGCAAAAGTAAGCCAGATCCAAAAATGAGAATTCAGGGCCTCGGATATTGCATTCGAGACTATCGTTGTACTATTGGGCACGCGTGGCTTCACGGCAAGTCCGATTGGCTATTCTCGATAATGGTCCTGAAAGAAGTCGAGAACCGGAAAGTTCAAAATTCTACGCCAAATATACGAGGTGTTTTGACGTGTTTAGTGGTGTAACAGCCGTATTTGAGCCTTGGGCAGTGTATCAATTTGAAAACGTTTGGGCCCTCTGAATAGCCTTATTATATGAATTGCCACCTGAACCAAACTTTCGATTTTGTCGAAAAACTAGGCACTTCATTTGTGGTTTTGAAATGCTGCCTAAGGTGAAGTCGCGTTATTTATTTTCTTAAACCGTAGCACAAAGAAATCACAAAAGCATAAAAAAATCACTTTTTGTGGAACCCCGCAATCCCTCAGTGGCGTCAATTTTAATCTATTTTTATCCAATTTTAATTATTCACATCACCTAACTTCGAAAAATTAACCCATATTCAATTTACTATTCTTCCTCCTTAAAGGAACAGAAAACTTGACTCAAACTTGACTCGGGGAGCTAGCTAACATATCAAGAATGTACCCTGAGTCGATATTGAGAGTAAGAAAAATTCTCGTTACGACCATTGCAGTTTCCTGGCAGTTTCCGAGAATTCGACTTCTGAGCAAAAGGTTTGCAAAAAGCAAAAGGTTTGTGTGCCGCGACTAGGAATCGAACCCCGGCCGCCTAGTCGGGAGGTCGTTACTCTGTAGTCTACATGTAAAAAGGCGAACTTTTTGCAGTACATGTGTGCATAATTACAGTGCATAAGGGGCAAGGGCCTGCCAGCTAGCTTTGGGAACACTAAGGAGGGGGTTCGGGACAGTTCTAGATGACAAAGAAGGGGGGGCCTGTCGACAATAAGACCCTATATATTTATCCAAGCCCCCCCGGGCGATTCGATGGCCGGAAGTTGCGTAGTCAAGTTTACTGTTCCTTTAATAATTGGAAACTGATTCTCGCATTTTAATTGTTTTAAGTAACCTATTTTCAACAGATTTTTCTTTAAACAGTTACATCTGAACCCTTTGAATTCTTAATTTTAAATCCTTTCTGTCAAGTCGCGTAAAAAATTTATTAATTTCCAACGCCCAATCGTGCAAGTGCAACTAAAATGAAAGTATACCAGTACGAGAGAACTTATTTGCCACCTTCCGATTGGTCTTGACAGTTCCTCCGACAACAAACTAGCTGCCAATCTGGACGGGGAATCTTGCGGAAGTGGTGATTTTTATCGCTAAAGACGTCTGGGCATTATCTCATATCCGGAGAATTCAGTGAGCAATGCCCAACCCACAAGTTTTTGACCCCGGTTTCGTCGCCAGGCCAAGCGCTTCGATGGAAAACTCTTGATGACTACCTCTTCGTGCCAACGAAGAATCGCCGTGTGCCTAGCGAAGAACCAGAAACAAACGAGTGGAAAGTGACCTTGGAAAGTTGTACATCCGGAAGCGCTTTCGGCAAGTTCTTGCACGTGGATGGATGATTTACTTTTTTTCTTTCCTGAAAGCGAATCCTTTTGAACACCAGAACCGCCCTGTAGTGAATACATATTTTACGGTAAATTTGGCGGAAAGTGCTCATTCTGTCACTGTTTAACCTGTTGATTATGTTGACATCCGCCTCGACCCCCGTTAGTCTACGCTCTGGAATGAAATGAAACCGAAGTGACTGCGGGACTCGTCGAGTTTTACTTAGGGAGATAGCATCGAGCTTGCGCGCAGTAAACATCTTACCGTTTCCTCATAGCAAGATCAAAGTTGCGTTTTCAGACACTTGTGATTTCCCTGAGTTTAGCAAAAAGCGTTTTCAATTGCCAGAGTCAGACACTGTGTTACTGTGTTTGTTTAAAAGCGTTTTAAGCCTCCGTGTTATGCGCGGGTTTAACACCGATTATCCAGAACACATAACTCTCCCGAATAGCAAGTTACGTTGCGCGTTTAGCCTTTAGGCGCTAGACTCAAGGGTAAACACCGTGGGATGAAAACGGTATTTGCACGTTGGTGTTAAACTACGTGTTAAACTCGTTGTCGTCTGAAAACGCAACTCAATAGGTATCGTCATAGCAAACCCTGGTTTCAAGCTCAAAGCTGACACCACTGGGATAGTCGATGGAAGGATCAAGAACAAAAATAAGCCACTGAATCAATGTGTTATGCTAGGTTTCTGCAACTTACTTCCATTGTATCCTGTAACGGCCAGGAAGTCTTCCAGTGCAAACGTGTCCATCCCGACAAGTATGAGTTGGATCCCACGTGCGTCCAGAACCGGCTTCATGTCGGCAATGGCCTGCACCTGGACCCGGTTGAAGGATCATCCAAGCCGCCGAATAATGTAGATAACACAGTCGCTGTTTCTCCATTCGTCTTCCAATGTTGTTTCCTATGACATAGAAAGTATGAACTGGTATTTTGTAGAAGTCGGTTCAGAGGAGTGAGTGTGACGCTGGTTTGACCCAACGGCAATGGGGTCCGGTTTCATGCACTGAATGAATGAATCAAACTCATCTGCTCCTGGCTGATGAAAGTCAATGTCGTCGTCACGACGACACTGACTTTTATCACTGGCTCGTCGACGACGACATGCACGATAACTCATCATGCATGTCGACCAACAGAAGCTACCGAGCTGAAGATACTTCAGTTCCATACGGAGGTCGGATTCCACCCTTACGGTTGACAGGTTTCCGGAAAGGCCCGATTACGGTGTTGAGACTCGGACCGAACCTCAAAGTTGGTGATTCTAAGGATCACCCCCAGCCGTTCGGGCGCGCCTGTCCTCGGATATCCCAAGCTCGATCACAAACTGGATCCGGAATTTCCCTTTTTATCCAACCTCCCATGGAAGACGGGTCCAGGAAAAACAACGTTTCGAAGTGCATCACTCTTGTCCATAGTTTGGCCAATCGGGTGCCCATAACTGGAGACTCATTGCGATAGTCAATAACGCTCATAGTTATCATCACTTATGATGCTCCCGACCATCAGAAGTAGATTGTAACATCGTAAAAGTCGTGGAACGAAAATGATAAAGAGGGAGGAGCTAATTTACTTATTACGGTGGCCTCCGGAACGACTATAATAACAAGAATCGTAACGATCGTAACAGACGATAACTAGCTGGAACGCCACCGTAATTTTCTTCGTTGCGTTAACTGGTTAAAAGCATGAATGAATCAAGCTCCATTTCCAATTACACAATGCAGAAAAATGGTACATGCCGGTATTCAGACGCAAGCGTGAACGAATCTTTTCGCATCACTGTGGAGAAACGTGCATGCGATGCGTAAAAATTTTGGAGCGAAGTAGGAAATCTGCACCCGACCGACTACGAAAATCGGTCTGTTTGTGCACGTACCTTAAAGTTTAACCGAAAAGGGCTAGGATTGACAATCTAGTTACCCATCACTTATTCACTTAAATTGGCTGAGCCGTTGAAAATGAGTTACTTCGTTGTTCTGCTATTCACGAATAGTCGATTTTCAAATAGTGGAATTTCCGTGTGATTTCTGGTGCCTCCATGCGCTTGTATTTTTGCTGTATGCCTTACGAGAAAGATTTATCAATTTTTTTTGTTCAGGCACTAAGCAATCTTTACCGATCTCACCACTGCCCACTGAAAAGCCGCATTTGTGTTAAGATTAAAATTTCCCGCGTCATAGTAGAATTTACACTGTGGGGACGGCTGGACATATTCTGAGCCTCATAACTAGAGCAGATAGTGGAAAATCAAACAATCCCTTTGCAGAATCCAAATAATTCAGTGTATCCAATTAAATGACACACACATGAGTTGGCTTTTCAGTTAAACTTTAATGATCATACTGTGTGTGCGTCACGCAGCACCCGTCTGCTAACATCTAAGTAATCAGAGTGAAATCTTAACGAAATTTATATACAGTCTGAAAACACGAACAACTAATTGTAGATGAACAGGACTTTACCTTTCCTGTCGAAGCTTCCTTGATGGGTATGTTTCTTATTTTCTCGAGCTCCATATCCATATTTTTATTTGTTTTTGAAATCCTCGTCTCTAACACAGACCCAGTTAACACAGTTTGTCTAAACTAAACTCTACTGGGGACTTTTCTGTCTCAAACGTTTCAGCAACGTGGAAATTGGGGTGAAGTTAGTTTGATAACAAGTTATGTCATCCATCATTAGGCAATATTAAGGCTGGGTGAACTAGGTCATCTGTTGCGCAAGTTATTCCGAGTTTCGACAGAGACATTTCAATGCAGTAGCACGTAGAGGAAGAGAAGGTTCCTATGGTCAAGCTTGTTGTATGCCTTGAAGCACTACATGGCATAAATTAGAAACTCCGCAACTAACTTATAAGAATAAAGTTTTTGTCTTACAAGTTCTTGGTTCGAGTTTTAGGGTTCATGTTCTTCTTAGGGTGCGGAGAGATGATCCGGTTTTCGGGATCGACTAAAAACGGGAATGGAATGGAACGACACGGTGCAGGAGGAACGCGTACTAAAAACGGGAACATGTACTAAAATCTGGAACGCTGCACCAGAAGGAACACTACTAAAAAGGGGAACACTGCACCATCCTTCCTTCTTTTAGTAGTTTGTCTGGGAGCGAGTTTCTGTTCATTCCGATGCATGCAGCGGGAACAAGTACTAAAATCGGGTACGCGTTCCCGTTTTTAGAACGCGTTCCTCCTGCGCAGTGTACGTTCCATTCCATTCCCGTTTTTAGTCGATCCCCCGGTTTTCCCGTCCGAATTCGCTGAACTTTCATCGTAGTAAAAAAAATATCATTTTTATTTATAAACCTATTGGTGGTGCCGAAAATACTGGCAAGAATTCTGGTCCGCAACTGCAGGACCTTAGTTCGTGGCACATTTGGTGCATCAAGTTGTTGGCGAAATGGCCCCATGGCAAAGCGTCCCCATGGCGAGACGTCGCCATGACAAATGTCCCCATGTAAAACTTCCCGGGCTAAAATGGGCCAATAACCGAAATATGATAAAACAAAAATTTGGATGGGATTTCAAGGTTTACATCAGACCCGGCATTCTTTCAAAGCGGATTAATAAAGATCAGAAGAGCATAGGAAATATTAAAATCGCCTAGGTATACAAATATTATCCCGAGCAATGCATGTTGCTTTAAACGACCTAGAACAAACCGACTACTGATCAGTTGCGAAGGCGTATTACACTATATATTTTAAAGGAAAACGGTGCAGATCTGAAATAATCTCCCACGTCCACTCTTTCCTGCCGGTAAAGAATGTTCCTGCGTCTGGTGTTTATGGTCAGAGCACCAGTGAGAAAGATTCGTCAATGTTTAATTTCGAGTCTTCCAAAAAATGCATAAAGATGTCCATCGTGTTTTCAAAAGAAGTATTGGTTGTAGTGAGCAATGTAGTAAGGAGCCGCCATATTTCCTCCATTTCTTCCATTTAGACGAGTATGACATATCCTTGAGAGCAATTTCTGTAGTAATGTGCTTGTGTTCAAAGCACCAGGATGAAATATTCGTCAATGTTTTTATTTCGAGTTTTACAAAAAATAAATTAAGATATCGGTCATGTTTTTAAAAGAAGTACGGGTTGTAGTATGGAGCGTATCTTCTGTATCCATGTCCACCGTATCCGTGACCACCGTAGCCGCCGTATTTCCTCCATTTCTTCCATTTGGTGGATTCTCCCTCAAGATCATCTTCGGTTAACACTTTGACTGGAGCGACATCTTCAAAATTGACAGGGTATGCGACTTCGAAACCAGGCTGAGGGAAGGCAGTGGTGAATGCAAGGACGAATGCGAAAGCAAGGCAGACCTGAAAAATCAACAACATCAACTACTGTCTCGAACATACCAATACTTACTAAATATCATCCAAGATTTGTAAATATTTTGGGATGAGCTTAATCTGTTCACCGTTATTTCTAAATTATAAAGATATTTTGGATGAATTTGCTTTCTTGAGCTGTCCATCAAACGATGGGCTTCAAAGTCTGCCGTTTGTAAACCGCAGACAAGTCTCCATTCAGAGACTTCTGTCCAAGCTGGGTTAAGGGCCGAAGTTTCCCGAAGGAGGCTGGTCGACTGACTACGAAGCCTGCAGATCCAGGAATAACCTGTGGACAGAATGATAGTTCGCTAACAAACAAAACCGAGCAAAACAAAAAACTTACAAATAGTTTGTTCATTCTTGTTACTGCTGGAGATATGAGGACTTGTTTCACAAACGACTATTTGACTTCTGATACTCGTAATTGAAAAGATTGAGAATATATATATATCGAAAAAAGCCCCCACCTCTTCCACGCATCAAGAAATCTGGTTTTCTGCAATACCCGTAAGCGGTGGAGAAACTGCCGCAAGATTATGCAATTGATGCATGACGCAACATTGTGGTTCTACAAAAAGTTGAATGATCGGTGATGGCGCGATATTGGAAGAAAAACAAATTAAGATTATCGTTATGAATTCTAAAGACGTGTCGCGAATATCGAAAAGCTCGATCGGGTATACCCAAGCCCGTATCCAGGAATTTATTTCGGGGGGTTTTTGCCCGCGGAATTTATTTGAGGGGTTTTGCCCACGGGTCGGACCAAAAAGTACAAAAAAGACATAGATCAGAGGTTAAAGCCTACAAAAAACTATTACTTTT
Organism: Branchinecta lindahli; assembly: GCA_023053555.1. NCBI lineage: Eukaryota > Metazoa > Arthropoda > Branchiopoda > Anostraca > Branchinectidae > Branchinecta > Branchinecta lindahli. The sequence goes on from JAKZAO010000004.1 coordinate 21,001,148, forward strand.
GTGGGTTTCGGGGGGGAGGGTTCGAACCCCTTACCCCCCCCCATACGGCCCTGGGTATACCCTACTTGAGCGTCATCCACTTGCGCGCCACCCATTTGAGCGCCACCCATTTGAGCGCCAAGTTCTAGCTAGAAAGAAAATGTAAAGGATAGAAAAACAAGACTAAAGATTCAGGTTTTGATGGGATCCCGAAGGGTAATATTTGTTGGACTTCGGGTCTTGGCAATCGGGTCTTGTAGATTTCCGGTCTTCGCCAGAATTTTTATTTTATTGCAATTAATTCATAGTAATTTGATTTTGGGTCTTTATAACAACATTTTCGTCAACTATTATTAACGTTCTTATCATTTCTCCTTGGAAATGGGACATGTCAAGAGCTTAAAGGAACAGAAAACTTGACTCAAACTTGACTCGGGGAGCTAGCTAACATATCAAGAATGTACCCTGAGTAGATATTGAGAGTAAGAAAAATTCTCGTTACGACCATTGCAGTTTCCTGGCAGTTTCCGAGAATTCGACTTCTGAGCAAAAGGTTTGCAAAAAGCAAAAGGTTTGTGTGCCGCGACTAGGAATCGAACCCCGGCCGCCTAGTCGGGAGGTCGTTACTCTGTAGTCTACATGTAAAAAGGCGAACTTTTACAGTACATGAGTGCATAATTACAGTGCATAAGGGGCAAGGGCCTGCCAGCTAGCTTTGGGAACACTAAGGAGGGGGTTCGAGACAGTTCGAGATGACAAAGAAGGGGGGGCCTGTCGACAATAAGACCCAATATATTTATCCAAGCCCCCCCGGGCGATTCGATGGCCGAAAGTTGCGTAGTCAAGTTTACTGTTCCTTTAAGGAATCAACTCAGTTCCAGGAATGCTATTGTACTCACAGAATAGTCAATACTAAAGGGTTAGTGTTAGTCTTATGTGGCTTGCGAATAATTTTGGTGAGTGTTGTGGGTTTTGCAGATTGAAAAGGCAAAGTTTTGTTCATTATAATCACTCAATACTTTCTCCCACATTTTCCGCCAGCTCGTTGAACCATACCGGTATTTCCACCGTACGCCCATGGGTCTAGGCAAAAACTCACCCCGGCGACCCCCCCCCCCCCCCGGCCAAAACTGCCCGGAATGCAAGTTATAAAATATTATTAGAAACTGCAGTTTTAACCGCGAGCACTTCAGGACCCTAGACACCCCTACCCTAGACACCGAGCCCTAGACACACGAGTGAAATTTAAACGCGTGACGGCAGCTCGCTTGCCGCTCGCCTTTGTATATACTTTTCATGAAAAAATATGGTTTTGTTTCAAAATTTTATCAGCACGTCAGACATGTGTAAATGCGGTAACAAATTTCCCTTATAACCAGATTCCAACTATTCCGGCCACACTATCGACGTGAAAACAAGATCAAAGACTTCTATGGATCCCAAAAATGGCACATTTATTGGACCTGTTGATCCAGACGATCGGGTTCTGCAAATTTCCGGTCTTCGCCACACCCCGTTAGCATAGTAGTCTTTACCCTTAATAAACGCTAGAAAAAAAAATACAGAATGGCATTTTCTGACAAATGCCGGCCAAACAGCTAACCGGATATGGATCCAACATATATGTTTACCCCACTGTATATCCCTAATAGCAAGAAAATAAACTTCAGAAATGGATTCGCCGCGTGTTCTTACCCCTGATGAGAACCCTTAATCGACTTAAGAATGAACCTTTACTTTTACCAGATTTTCGTTTTGGCCGGATTCCGGGCGAACTACTTGTTCAGCGAGAAAACTAATTCCAGATCTAGACTAGGAATGTCCGTTTATCTCTGGATCCAAGTCCAGACGACCTTGAATAACATTATTTGGCTTACTAACTTTCTGGTTTTAACCGGATTCCGGACGAACTAGTTGTCTAGTTGTCCTGAGAAATGATTAGCGCGTCCTTTTACCCCAATATCGAACCTCTAATAAAGTTGAGATAAAACCTTTTCTTTTGTCAAATTTTCCGGTTTTGACCGGATTTCGGTCGAACTAGTTGTCCGGCAGGAAAATTCAGTTCAAAAACAGATATGGATTCAGCATGTCTCCTTACCCCTGATTCCTGAAATGCTTCAGGATGGTGTGCAAAGGAATCGTGGTCAAAACAGGTTAAAAATATTTGGATAGTAGCGGTTTGTCTCATTTTTGGTGTGAAGGAAAAGGACCTAGAGCAGGAAATGGTGTGAGTATTGCTAAGGAAGTGGAGGTTAGGTTACACGACCAGGAAATACAATTGTGGCAGTGTGGGTGGCTGCTTCTGGTTCATTGTGGTTGTACGCGAGGGCCAAAGAGACATGGGGGGAGGAAGTTTATTTTAAGGTGGGGATTCCAGCAGATCATTGAGGTTGTTAATGAGTTTACGGGTGATTGTCTACCATTAGGAATGTGTAGAAGAAATTTGGGTAAGGTAAGAGTGTTGTCTGGTCCTTACTTTTGCCCAATGTGCGGGCAATTGGATGAAAATATTTTTCACTTAATGTGCGTATGCCCTGAGCTTTCAGATCTTCGTGGGGAAACTTTTGGGGTTAGTTATTGGGGGGAGGATTGGTTGGTAAAAGTAATGGGAAGTAAATTATTTGGTGATTTTGAAAAGTTGGGAAGATTCCTTTCGGTTTCGATGAACCACAGAGAAAGGTTCCTGTAAAGGAATATGTAAAATAGTTATCACTTATTTGGTTTGTGTTCTTTATTTTTGTTTTGTTTTTTTGTGTGTCATTTTTTTCCCATGGTCTCTGTGCTTTTAGTGGAATAAATCTTATCTTATCTTATCATTGGCTTTTCAATTTGTTTTTTCCCCCAATTTGAAACCCCTCCTCCAGGACGGACGGACGGACAAATCTTCGAACTCACAAGTATCCCGTCACTGACGTTCTAGGATCCCAAAAAACGAAGGCGGGAGATCGATATCCTGCGTTCTTATAGACTACCCCTATACCGAAGTCGAGAACAACCGAAAAAGACATAACACGATGCCTATAGAATTTTCGGTTTTCACCGTCCGTAGTATCGACACAGGAAAATTAACAAGACAGGTCGAATCCGGCCGAATATTGCGATAAGAAAAGAAAGTGAAGATACCGAACCAGCATATTTTCCTACCCCTATTTCGATACTGCAACTGACTTATAGACGAAACTTTTTCTTCTTACGATTTTCCGGTTTTGGCCGGATTCCGGGCAAAATAACTGTCGAGCCTAAAAAATTAAGCTCAACAGTGAACTAAGCGACTTAATAATACACACAGTTTCCTGCCTGGATCCATTTTTTTAAACTAAATATCCGGAATTTTTCCTAGATTCAAATGTAATTTACCAGATCCTCTAAGTTTTCTAGATTTTTGTTTGTTTTGTTTCATTACATCTAGTAAAATACAACAGTCAGTGGCATCACTGCCTGGAATTGACGTGTGAAGGGACGGAAAGAGCTGCTGCAGAGGAACCGTCATGAAACTTGGTGGATGCGTCCATGGGTCCATGCACCCTAGATTTGCCAGATTGGGGTCAGTTATTAATCTGGCGTTAGATTCTCTGTTTGGGAGTGGGGTTGGAAATCGAATATCGGTGCACATTGCATCGGAGAAGATACCAGTTGCTGTCTTCCCTGCGTGTTTGCTTGCTTCTTTTGACCAGTCTCATATTGAGAAGATCGGAGACACAAAGACTGTTCTTCCGTTGTGATTTGCTTTATTTTACTTGCGTTTCATGTATATATAACCCCTTTCCATTCTATTTCGTGCCCTACTTTACCCTATTCGCCGCTTTTCATTTCAAAACTATAATTCACTTTCCGTATTCTTCATCCTTTGTATTTTTTCTACTCTGAACTTGGCGCCTGAATTTAGGGGATTGGCGCTCAAATGTATGGCGCTTCAGACGGTTATAGCCCATTTACAAATTCGGTATTCGCGACACGTCTTTGAGAACTCCAAACCTATGATAATGTTGATGTGCGTAGCGAAGTTGCTAAATTTCTTCCTATTTTGTGACCATCCTCGATCATTCAACTTTTCTATTAGACCAGAATGCTGCGTCATGCAGCATTGCATAATCTTGCAGCAGTTTCTCCACCGGGTTACGAGCACTGATGACAACAAGATGTTTTTGATGCGTAAAAGAGGCGCTTACTTTTTTCGATCTATATATACTCTCAGTTTCTGAATTACGAATATCAGAAGTCAAATAGCCGTTTGTGAAACAAGTCCTCAATTCTCTAGCAGTAACGATAATGAACAAACTATTTGTAAGTTTTTGCTATTGTAAATATTTTGTCTACAGTTATTTCTCGATCTGCAGGCTTAGAAAGTCGACTGAAATGTGTGACTGAAACATTTGCAGTATTGCATAATATTTGGTACGGATCCGTCTCAGAACCTGTAGTTTATGTTTTCGATGTTTCAGGTGTGCCTTGCTTTCACCTTCGTTCTTACCTTCGCCACTGCCTTCCCTCAGCCTGGTTTCGAAGTCGCATACCCTGTCAACTTTGAAGATGTCGCTCCTGTCGAAGAGCTGCCCGAAGGTGACCTAGAAGGAGAATCCACCAAATGGAAGAAATGGAGGAAATACGGCGGTCACGGATACGGTGGATACGGATACAGAAGATACGCTCCTTACTACAACCCATACTTCTACTGAAAACGCGATGGAATTTTTTATTTATTTTTTGTACGACTCGAAATAAAACATTGACAAATATTTCTCCTTGGTGCTCTGACCACAACACATTACTTCAGAACCCAATCCCCTGGAAATACCATCCACTACAGATCTACTTGGTTACCATTTTAAAAAATAAGCATCGGGTCGGGTCCTTTATACATGCCAAGTTTCGTGGTCCTAGCTGACGTGGAAGTGCCCGAACTAGCAAAACTGGGACAGACAGACAGACCTTCAATTTGCACCAGTAGAATGAAGTATCGTATCAATGAGCATCGGGTCGGGTCCTTTATGCATGCCAAGTTTCGTGGTCCTAGCTGACGTGGAAGTGCCCGAACTAGCAAAACTGGGACAGAGGGACAGACAGACAGACCTTCCGATCGGCACTTGAGACGAAGACTGCAAGTGGCATAAAATAGCTTCGCTCTCAATTTGTACCAGTAGAATGAAGTATTCCATCTTTTCAGACATCGAATACCAGAAATGCAGAAGCATCTAACGAAGAAACGTCTAGATTCGTGTGGGGCGGGGGGGGGGATCTGCCACAAACCCCTGAGCTTTAGATAAGCTATGCCGAAAGCTGGTAAGACCATACCAAGTGCTCGGTACCCCAACCCAATAATATACTGATGATCTGAATGAACCAAATGAATTGCTCTTTAGTGTTAGCAAAAACAAATAATCTGATAGAATTATAAATGCACACCCATCACATAGAACATCCGTCTTTGGTCCCATGCAGCGACGATGGATTCCCCGATAAAACTGGGCGGAGCTAGAGGTACTTACTGTGTTGCGAGTTAGACGTGACATCACTATGACAGACAACCAATCAGCTGTAAAGGACGACTCGGACGGCGTTCATATTCTTCTGCGGAGTTGTACTGCGATACAGCTGTTTGTAGAGGTAACAAATTATGATGTTTTGCGTGGCTCCTCCGCTCGTTTGCATCGGGTGTTGTACCAGAATATATTCGACTCCGTCTGGTCGTGTTACAGAGATAGGGAGACGGAGGTTCTATCAAATTATTTGTTCTTGGTGTTAGGGTACCCAGGATTTCGCATAGTGGAACCGGCAAATGGCATGGGCTATTGAAAAGGCGGGCATTCCCGGTGGACTAGGGAGAGTGGGGCAATTACATCGTACGTCCCAGTGCCAAGGATCATTGGTTCAGAACATTTTGTGACCGGAGTCACAAAATTCATAGGTGCCATCCAGCTTGAACGAACGTAGGATTCCAATCTGTTCTTGAACGTTTATTTTTTCGTGTGATATTTCGTTACAAAGGTACAAACAAATAAGCAAAAAGATATGGTCTGGGCACTGTCTACCAATAGTAGGGTCTGTAGTGTCGGCTGTATCCGTAGGGGCTGTAACCGTATCCGTAACCGTATTTCCTCCATTTCTTCCATTTGGTCGACTCCCCTTCGAGGTCAGCATCTGACACTGGCTCTTCTGCAGCGAGCTGCATCATTGGACCATTGGCATACGGATATATTACTGCATACTGCGGTTGGGGGAAAGCCGCAGCGAATGTGAGGGCTAGAACGAGGGCAAATGCAACCTAAAAACAAGGAAGAAATAAGGATTAAGTTTTCTCTTTGTTAATATAGGCCTACAAAAGAAACAAAAGCTACTAGCTCGTATAGCACTTGCATATGGGTCGCTAAATGGTACTTTGTCCAGTGGCCGCAAGTGCAATAAAATAGGGTGATTGGGTGACATAGAAGCATGAGTTATAACAACAGATGAACTTGTTCGGAAATTGGATACCCTCGAAATCTTAATTTACTTATTCTGGGTCATTCGCGTTATTAGGACACATATGGGATAGGGATTGTCCCAAAATCTTGTGATTTTAAGGATGTGTCGTACTGAACCCATTCTTACACCCCGGAGGCCCGAATCTAATTCGGTATCTTCTAACTCCCCCTAATGAAAACTCAGGCTTTTTCACACTTGCCATGTTTCACTATTTTCGGGGGTCGACTAAAATCGGGAATGGAACGGAACGACACGGTGCAGGAGGAACGCGTACTAAAAACGGGAACATCGAACTAAAATCTAGAAAGCTGCACCAGGAGGAACACTACTAAAAGGGGGAACACTGCACCATCCTGCCTTTCTTTAGCAGTTTGTTTGATAACGAGTTTCTGATCATTCCAGTGCACGATCCCTGTTCTAGCAGTCGTGTTTTCTCTGTTCCTTAGTGCAGGGGGAACAAGTACTAAAATCGGGAATGCCTGTTCCCTGTTCTTTAGCACTTGGTTCCATTTTCATCAGAAGCCAGTACTAGTGTTATTAGTCGTGTTGCACTCCCGAATATTGTCAGGAGAAGCTCGCTCGTCAGAAAAACGTGTCATGTAATTTTTTTTTCAAAAGTCGTGGATAATTTTTTCAAAAGCTTGTTTCAAAGTATTCACCTATTTTATAACAGTGGATTATAAACAGTAGATAGTGCGAGGTATGCTTCAAATATCGAGTGCCCAATCTAGGTACTGAACCTGCTATGAAATTGTAGGTGAAGAAGTGAGTAAGTGAGTTTATGGTAGTATTTAAAAAAAAATGCACCGCTGACTGTGTTAGTGACAGAGTTGACCAAGTTTCTGTAACGGGATGCACATCAACACCAAACACATATTGCACGCTACTAACGACTTTCGAAACTTGCTTCCATAAGGCAGGAGGATGTTGAATTATATTGCCCACTGAACAGAAACAAATAGAGCTGTATGTAGAAAGAAAACTAAAAGATTACATTGAGCTTTCGATAGCCACAAATTTTTTGATAACCACAAATTAGTTCAGAATTCGGCGTCCAAGATGTCATTTGTTCACTTGAGAAAACAAAATGTACTGTGTACATTTCGTCATCCAGGTCATCGAGTACAGGATGTTTTTCATGAATTTTTCAGGTCCAATAGAAATTATATCTAAATTTTGTGTTTAGGCTGTTATTTGTCTTGTGTTATTTTTCGTTATACTATTTACTCCGCTATCACCTCGTGTACTTGGCGGGTTAAAAATAAAATATATATATATTGTCGTGAACGCGCAAGATCAGAAAAAGGTACTAAAGGTAGGATTGTCAAGAAGTTCGTCAAACAGGTTACAAAGTCATTAGCAATGACAAGATAACTACTTACGAAGACTTTGTTCATTGTGAGCTCTAAACAATTTCGCATACACTTGTGTAAAGCTGTTCGAGTGTCTGATGATTTTTCGAAGAAGTCCCGAGCTTAAATATGATAGCAGAAAACATAGCGGTGTGTAACCGTTCTGCCGGCGACCGCTGTCAAACATACTGCTATTACATAATCGTGCGGTCAATGATTTTCAGCTAATTTAAGATGACGCAGCAGCTCGAGAAAATACTAACCCCAAAAGTTGAATGATCGAATGGAGTAATTTCTCCAGCACTCCATGCTGAAAACCAAATGCTCATAAATTATGTCGTCTAGATAAATTTAGGTTTGTATCTTGACTAAATGGACGTTTGATTCCTGTTAGGTCTTGGTTTAGAGCTTATAACTTTGTCCCGCGTATGGACAGATGATTCCGGTTGTATCTGGATTTCGAGCTTCAGTTTTACGGACTTATCTTTTTCACGGTTATAGTGAAACGACCGTCAAAGCACAAAGTATTTTGGGGGAATACTAGTACCAATTTACACCTCGGCACCTGCTGTACATCCTGTCCCGGCACCGACCGAAATCAGCGGTGCCGGCACCGGTGCCATCCATAAACTGGGTGATTTTTCTTTTAAACATGCTGATTTGAACGTTCTAAGCGTGGAAGCCGGCACCGCAGGTAATGCGCACTTGCTGTGCAACCCTTGCATGCAACCCTTCGCAATTTACCGGCATTGGAAAACGAGCTGCAAGGAGGAAATTTCTAGAACGCCTCGAAGAGAGTTGTCGGCTAGGTATTGCCGAGTAATCGAGCTTGTCATTCAGTATGTGGAGAAATCTGGTTTTCAACGAATGTTTACAAATGAAACTGATACTTTCCATAAATGGGACAGCGGACCAATCCATGGAACCATTTTAGGATGTGGAGAAGAGGGTAAAGTATAAAAATTTGATTAATGCCAGGGAATGAAATTCCTTGATTCTGACGAATTCTATGCTTAGCTTTTCATTTCTTGTCAGGTGGCTTCATCTTTGACATTTAGGGTACTGTAGAATAATAGAAACACTGGGTATAAAGGAAGCGAATTCAGTCACTAATAGAAAATATCCGTGGGTTTTCCATTAACATCAGGTTTACAGTGTTTAAAACCAATTTCTCCTATAACCTTCCACAATAGTTCCAATAACAATAACTTTTGTATTTTACTGTCCCGAGAAGAGCACTTTGGACTTTGAAACGTTCCGATTGTTTCTTTGGAAAATGCCTTAAATATTTGCGCGCGTTTGATAAGATAAGGACGGTGCGAAATAAAATATGAACAGGCCCGGACATACAGATCCAGGCCCCTAGGCAGTTGACAGGGGCTTTTATATTATATTGAAGATTACCTTTTTGATAATTTGGCAAAAACAAATATTTTTTTTAGGGACGTTTTCTTGCCGTTCTCCGAGGACTCCCTGTGGGGAGTCCGCGCATTTTTGCTTGTCCCAGGGACTCACTCCCCCTATTCTCGCGAGTCCCCACGGACGGTGAATCCGATGATCATCACCATCATCAAAAAAGAACTACCGGAAAAGAACATACAAAATAAAACAGGCAAGTATCAATTGTAGGTCCCTGGCTGGGGCGCTTTCCGATGTTGGGGCGCATGGGCATCTGCAGGATTTCGCCACTGGGATCGCAGCAACTCTAGTCCAGGGTGCAGTTCAAGGGGAATTCAGAGAAGGGGTTGTTGGATCGGTGCAGTAAGGACTGAATTCCGTTGTTGTTGTGGGTTTTTCAGCCCAAATGTGAATAGGTCTGGGCAGCGGCATATAAGAGACGAGTGGCGACCCTTCTTGGATGCTGTGCCTCTGGAGGTGTAGGAGGAGATGCTAACGTAGTGTCAGTAAGGATCTGAGATGCAGTCGTCGACACTCTCAGAGCGTGTTCCACCCTTCTAACAATAGTAACTATTAGTCACTATTTTCGTTCCAACCTCGTGAAAAGTTACTACGCTGACCGTTCCAACCTTCTCGAAATATTAGCTACCAGGAACTATTTGCTTACAACACTCGGTGGCGTAGTAAGCGTGGTTACTACGAATCTCTGTGACGTGATTGGCCCGATTACCCGCGCCGTGATGTTTTGCCGAAAATAGAAAATGCGTTCCAGTCTTGACCCCAAGAATCCAAAATTCGTGACGTCATGCGTAGTGACCACGGTAAGTAGGGTGGAGCACGCTCTCTGTCTCGTCTGAAGGATCTCCTTCTCCTGCGGTCGGTCTTGTGATCCAACGGGTAGACTTATTGCAGTTTAAATTTGTGCGTCTGTCTGTAAGAACGCAAACTCTTCGAAATAATCAGAATTACATTGTTGTAGTAGGGATTTTTCAGGTTCCCAGCACCAATCAGGAGACCGGAAATAAGGGACATGGGAACACTGGTTCAGCCGCAGTCAATCCAGAAATCCCTAATCAAGCTGGTTCACATAGCCTAGTGAAGCTGCTATTCACATTTCCGTCCAAGCCCGGGACCTACTAGCCGAGACGGACCATTGCAAATCTCAGTTTACTGTATGCCACCATTTACAGGAGTGGACATAAGATAACTAACTAAATAATGAACTGGGCCTTACCCGTGGCCTTACCTTAAACTCTAATGTAATAGTAGTCGTGCTCGGACCAAAGACGAAATAGAACTTCATCAGCCATTCATCAGGAGGTGGTTCCTTGGATTAGTATAGCAGCTAAAACTGGAGCTGGGGGATAAAGACCGGGTGACCTATGTCATGATACCGGGAAATCAATGATGGTGATGAAAAGCGAAGAGATATATAGAACAGTAGGATATAGATGAAGGAAATAAACTAGGAGGACTATTGCAGAGGGGTGTTTTCAGAACAGTGTATCCCTTTTTAACTGTGATGTATCACGTGTATCGCGTCAGGAACGTCATGCGGACTGATTCGCGCAAGGTCTGTTGCTGTGGAAACGCGGTGAAGTAAAGGCCTGAGAGAGTATGGGAAAACAATGTGTTTATTGCAAAATAAAGAAATATGGTAATCAATTTGTTATAAGTCCTACATCACCAAGGTCAGGTACGAATGGGATTGTTGCTCTCAGGTCTTGTACTGTGCAGCAGAGGGTGTATCCCTGTTCAAAGTCTCCTGTGTTCCAGGTGACCCAAGAGATTTGGTCGCAGACGCTAGTGCAGATTGAGTATCCTTCAGGAACTGAGGTAATGTGAGGATTGTTAATTCCAACAAATGCTACTGCTGTATTTTCTACCTCGTCGTGAAGAACCTTCCAGTAGAATCTTGGAACAGGTAGAAGTGGATCGGTGGCGTCGAGGTAGAGGTGAATATCAACAGGATTGCCGCCGACGTCGTTTAGTTGTGAAACTTCGTATGTGCCAGTGTAGATGGTCACATCACGGTCCCTACCGATGGCATAACCACGGACTTCTGTTTCTACATCAACCCAGTTGCCACCGTTGAAGATTTGCCATTGGGGGGCAACGTTGATAAACCAGTAAGTGGCATCTTGTCCTAGAATGACACTGATGTAAAGTGGGCGCCTTGCATCTTGGAGAGGCTTACACTACGTGTTTTATCTTTTACAATAATTAATTAAGCTGTAAATCTTTCATCCATCGCGAGTGAGCGAATCGACGCATGCAGAAGACAGACCAGACCAAATCAGACCTCGACCCCCATCCCGCTCACGAGATCAACCGGACAGCGAGGTACTTGTTTATCCCACAGAAACCGTAGTATTCTAAGGTCTAGTCGCAGGACGAAAAGCAAATAATGAAGCCTAGCTGCTGAAACTTGAAATATGTTCAGTGCGCTACAGGTTGGATGACTTGCCCCAAACCACGTGTCGCCTTCTAGAGATTCGGGGAACCGGACTAAGCCGCACTTCTTCACTTACTCAATCACTCGCACCAAGAACAAATAAGCACCAGAACCTCCGCCTCCCTATCTCTGTAATACGGCCATGCGGAGTCAAATAAATCCCTGTACCCTGCCCGATGCAAACGAGCGGAGTGTAGGAGCTACGCGGAACATCACAATTTGTTACCTCTACAAACAGCTATATCGCCGTAAAGCCCCGAAGAAAATATTTCCAAAGTAAAAGCCGATTGGTTGTCTGGACGCGCTGCAGAGCGGGTCAGCGCGCCTTCTGCACTAATTCCTCTGATATGCGCAACGGCGAAGAGGGAAGTAGACGAGCAGCAACTCAAAGGTAAGAAAATACCTCTAGCCCAGCTCAGTTCCGTCGGGGTATCCATAGTCGCTGCATGGGATCAAAGACGAGTGTTCTATTGGCTTATTTGTTCTTGCTCGCATATACTCACTAAAACTCGCTCACACACAGAAGAGAGCCCTCGCGCGGAGAATAGCTCTTACCTTGATACCAGCAGAAGTCAGCATCTGGTGCCAAATGACCACGTGATAGGAAGACCTGCTCGTCTGGTCTGACGTACTGGCCGGCCAAGTTTGAGGATCCGACCAGTTCACCGATAGTGATTGTTTGCTGTGCTTGGGTATAAGCCGTGTTCACGCTCATGGTTGTGATCTGGGGGTAAAAACTACCCTCTCGGAATGATGGTCGGCTGGAGTCCTTGTCCTTGCCTAAAACGCCGCCGCCATTCAGAGTATGTTTCCTGCAATTAATGTCGGTATAAACCTTCTCGTCTCATCACCCATTTAGCAATTTTCAGCAGACAACCCCACCCCAACCATGCAACAAAGAATATCTGGACTAAAACCTTCTACTATTGATCTTCGTTCAAGGGTCAGTGACCTCTCTCGCACCAGAGACTCACAAACGTCGCACCTAGAAATATGACACTCAGAAGTAGCGTATAATTCTAAGGGGGACCTTCCGCAAATTCTTGGATTCATTTTTTTTTTATTCAGTTTAAAAATCATCCAAATTGATTTTAGGGCGGGAAAAAACTGAAATTTCTTTCGAATAGGAAAATAGTTTTTCGAAGAAAAATGTTACAAGACCAACAAATGTGTCAGTTGGAAAGTTTTCCCGTTCCCAGTGTAAAATTCTGTTTCCACGGAATTTCCGATACATTAGCCTACTCCGCTGCATCCAGGAGAGGACGCCTCGTTCAGTCATATGAGAATCATGAGCTTGCAGAAATGCCATATCTTTCCCATCTATCCCAGGTAAACCAGTGTTGCCACTTTACTCTGACGGAACCTGTGTTGGCCGCAAAACCTGTGACATTCTGGTGCCTACACAACTGTGTCCATTTTACCAACTATTAAGGAGAAATCTCGCTTTATCATCTTCATAATTATATGCCTCAAATCTGTTGCTTTATTTTGCATTACTAGTAAGGGAGCAGTCACAGAATCCTGGCTCGCTTTGTCGAAGAAGTCGGGAATCTGTGACAAATCACGGAATTCTACGACCACACTGTCAGAAGTTTCATAACAGATAACACAAGGATGCGCAGTTCAACAGACAACGCTCAACAGGCTACACTTGGGATGTGATCTGTTGTGATTTTTAAAACGTTATGCATGAAATGTTATGCATAACAAGCATTGCCGAAGAGCCGAAAAATGCTGAAAAAACGTCTGCTGACTCTTTTGTTTGTCGTCGTAATATCGGACAATTCAGCAGATGCTTTTTTGGTGGTTTTTCGGCTCTTCCTGGCAATGCTTGCTGTGCATAAAATTTCATGCATAAAGTTTTAAAAATCACAATAGATTACATCCCAAGTGTTGTATGTTGAGCGTTGTCTGTTGAAACCGCGCATCCTTGTGTTATCTATTACAAAACTTCTGACAGTGCTGTGGCAACACTGAGAAAAACTGAGAAATTCGAAAGATAAATCGAGCTTACTCGTAAAGAGTTGCTGCCTGGCTCTCGTCATGACAGATGGTAATCATCGGCCAAAGGTCAGAGTTGATAAAAGGCAGGTTTCCAGATCTGGAGCGGAATCCGACGACTGCTTCTAGGAAGCCAGTTCCGCAGGTGTTGCCAGTTGGTTCAGCGACATCCGAGACGGTGGCTTGACATGCGAGGCTTGAGAAAGTAATGTCGTTGCCGTTGACGCTGAAAGTGGTTCCACTTACGCAAGTAGCGACCGCCTGGAAAAAGGAGGGAGTGGGACACAAGATATTGGGATCCTAAACGAAAGCAAGGCATACCTGTGAAATCTTAGATCTTTCCGTTCAACTATTCGTTTTGTCCGTCTGTCTGTAACCTCGACAATTAGACAACGATTAGATGCTTCGATGACAGTTGTCTTTCAGGTAAACAGCGAGGTCGGGTTTGTTGATGGGCTTTTCAACTTGACAAAGAGTGGAGAGATTCAGAGGGACTTCTGTGATCGGTATGATTTGACTTTTCAAATAAGGGTAACAAGAATTGGATTTGCGAACTGGAATTGCGAATATTTCATGCCTTGGACGGATGTTCCACCGGAATCCAGTAAAAACGAGAACTTACCGAATTAACGAATGAACCAACACCCAGCCCCAATGAGCCCCAGATTAAAATTTTCCTTGGGGGCCGATGGTCCCTCTGTGTTCAGAAGTGCTGTCTCTGGTATTGTTTCCAGCAAAATGGGTTGCAAATGCGCTGGATCTCAGTCGTCAGTAGAGACGCACTGAATCTCGAGATGCTGTTAGACCGGATTGATGACTCGGCCGGAATCCGAAAGAAACGGATATCATAGAACGGACCAAACCGACCGAGGAAACTGATAGCCGTCAATAGCTGTATTGGCTACAGAGCTTCATCACGGCCCAAAAATGTGGGATAAAGACTAAGTCGTTAAGATAAGCTTTGATCTTACTTGGTCCCCGGGAATGTTGGCGAATCCGTTGCCTGCGCAAAGAAGGACGACATCATTACCCGCCTCGACTGTCAAGGCACGAACGTTGTTGTTGAACTTGGGCACGGCAAACGGCAGGCCAGGTTCATTTCGGAAGAAAAGAGGAGAAGGAGTCGGCCGTTGGGTGCTGTCAAGGTTGATGATGCATGGTGCTCGTGGCTCAACTTTAAAAAAAAAAATGTATTAATGATGGAGCGGAATGCCGGACAGTTGCCCTCGTTCTCATACTTAGGAGCCCATGCAACTCTCGACTTTCTTCCGAGAATCCTGAGGATAAGAAGTCGGGAACTCCTGCAGGCTGCGCGGCCTGAAGATGAATTTCAACCAGACTTCAACATTATTATGGGCCCTTCATTTATTCATTGTTAAACGGTTTTACTGTGGTTCTTTGGGTCAAGAACAAATAAGTCATTAGAACCTCCGTCTTTACTCCTATGTAGCGACTGCGGATACCCCGACAAAACTGAATTGAGCTAGAGGTATTTGCTGAGCTTTGAGTTGATGCCCGTCTACTTCTTTCTTCGCCGCTGAGCATATCAAAGGAAAAAGCGCAGGAGGCGCGCTGACCCGCTCTGCAGCATGTCCAGACAACCAATCAGATTTTACTTTGGAAATTGCTTCTCCTGGGTTTTACTGCGATATAGCTGTTTGTAGAGGTAACAAATTGTGATATTCTGCGTAGCTCCCACCCTCCGCCCATTTGCATCGGGCAGGGTATAGGAATCTATTCGACTCCACATGGCCGTCTTACAGAGATAAGGAGACAGAGGTTCTGGTGCTTATTTTTTCTTGGTTGGGTCCCTGCTGGTCGAAGCTGTATTCGTTTTAACGTGCGAGTGCACAAGCCGGTCGCCGTTCGAAAAGGTCGAGCTGTAGTGGGAGAAGAAGCTGCAGTTAACTGATAGATAGGAGAATATTGTAAGCTCGGATGCCCTTCATGGTAACACTCAGTGGAACGATCCAATTGGCTTTAAATACGGTTATGAAATATTAATAGGCATTTGACTGTCGGTTTTGAAACGTAATAGGTTTATTGCTGCACAGAAAGCGTAGGGAAAATAAATGACGGGAGAAACATCTGTTCTCCAATAGTTAGCGGTAGTATATCTGGTGCTTCCACTAGCGATTGGCTTTCAACGGCCGGTTATGAAACCGATATTACACTTGACTAGCAACTACGTGAAGTCATCAGTCGAGGCAATTGTGTTACTGCATAATAAGCGGATATTAAATGAAATCCACCATAGGAGCCCAATGGAGGCCCATGGATAGCCCTCGAGTTAGCCCTATGGAGGAAAGGTATTTTTGGATAGGAAGAGCATGAAAGTGATGATTTTATTTAGTAGGAAAGAGTGAGAGAGAGAAAGGGAGATGGAAATTTTGTGTTTCTACATGTTGAATATTCTTAAAGCTTGTTTGGCAACGTTGTCCGTATGTGTAGGTATGATAGAGAGCATTGCCAAATAAGGGGAATTGTAATAACTACAAGCTGGGACCCATAAATTTCCTTTACATGGGACCCATAAAATTTCCTTCACTCAACAAGAGATTTTTGATGCTATCTTGAGCGCACGGAATGTACTTCGAGTAATACCCACGGTCCAATGACGTTCAAGACCAAATAGACAAAATTTGGGACTGGCTGCTGGCGCCTTGAGGGAGGAGTCTCTTTGGCGCGCACGTCCAATGAGGCAAACAAGAATGCCGATCGACTCAAGCGGGGATTTTTGGAAACTGGATCGTTCGGTCATCATATCAATATAGAAGCATAGGAAATGACAGGCCCCCTGTAAGGAAATTTGGGTCCTTGCTACAAGGAAGTAGTCTGTAAAAGTGTAATAAATCGTGATACATATAGTATTTTTGTGTTAAGGAAACCTACGAACCGCAAGTGTATCGTAGATATAAGCAAATATGTGACTAGAGGATTTAGTCTTAGGAATGAAAGTTTAGCATAGTATAGTTTATAGAGGTGTAATGGTTTATTTGTAAAGTGAAACGTGTAAAACTTGTATGGCCTTTTGGCTGAATAAACAAGCGTTATTATTGTTATAGTATATTTTTTAAATACATTTGGTATTTTTTGAAAAAAATCGGATAGAAGACATAGGTTCAAATTGAAGTTCTTGATCGAGTTCTGTTTAACTTCAATCTATATAATGGCAGAAATAGCCAATTTAGCAGAGAACGGGCTCGAAGCTAAATGACAGACATTTATTACATTTAATATAATGCCAAAGATAGGCCACTTAAATAGTGACGCAAGGGCAATGATACATTGACAAGTGATGAAAAAAACACCTATTCTACCCTAAACGATGACGTACCTGGTATAGCTTCCACTAGCGCCACACATGCCACGAGAACTACGATATTTCTAGCCAAGCCCATGGCACGCTTGTCTAAGAGACAGTTATATATGCCACTATTTGGGATGTTCCCAGTTTTATGGAAATCTTTATCTTCTTCAAACATTTTTTTTTATTTGTTCGTTTATGGCAGATCTTGAAACGACCAATTAGAGTTGTTTACTAAGCACCGCCTGTTTGCTTACGTCTTGCATCTTGAAGGTGTACAGTGTCCGTACCATTTTATTTTGGCCTACCGTGATAACAAGAACCGCGGCCGCAAAAACAGCAAGAATGTATAATACTAGGCTACTGTGAAACTCCCGACTCGATTGACCTCCCTGTGTCCGAAGCTTCTTTGTTATAAAGTCTCTGCAGCGCTCGACACGCTAGCTCATGGCGCTATGCAGACCAGATGATATATAAGGTCTTGGGTATGAGCATCCGTTCAGTATCCACGGAACAGGATCGCGATTTTTTTTTTTTTTACCGACGCAAAGACAGTGACAGAGGTTCTGATCATCATCCGTTCATGGTATCAATGACATTTCTAAAGCTATTCCTTCTCTTGCTTAACGAATTTAACCTGTTTTACCACGCTCGGTTTTCTGTTTCGTATACTCGAATCGTAAGCACTTATAATCTACTTGTTTTTTTCTTTTTTATGCTTTCGCAGCTTCTTTTTCCTTCTCCCTCACAATGGGGAGTCTCAGTGAGAAACTCATCCTCCTTCACAAACTCCTCACAAATAACCCTCTAAAGGTCGGGCTTCACTACCCAGATTTTTCGCCCGGATTCTGGGTACCGTTTTCTTCGATACCGGAATGGGTAGTGAAGGCAGGTCTGAAACGGTCTGAAAGCATCCCGGACGCATCCGGGAATCTGGTAGAAAAATCTACCAGATTCCCGGATTCCGGGTTAAAAGAAGCGGGAATTTGAAAGTAGTTTTCATTTGACTTGGAGAAATTATTGTGCTGAGGTGGTAAAATCTAAGAAAATGACATAAGTGCTGAAAAATGCCCAAAAGTGGACTGTTGAAGAGACATTTGATTTAATTTATGTTTGGGACCGTCTTCACATAATCTGGACCCCAGATTCTGGGGCGTCTGGGTCAGTCTGGGTAGTGAAGCCCGACCTTAAAGCTATACGTGAACACACAGTCTTTCACATGCGATTTTTGCGCCACTATTTTATTTTCTCATGTTGGTGTTTTTGTTTGTGTTTTAGTTATTAACTATCTTGTCCTAAAATTTTAGTATTGATGTGTGATAGTTATTCGTTTGTATTTTCTTTACAATGCCTTAGGCTAAGATTTTATTAATAATTTTTACAAACAAATCAGAACTAGTGAAGCGTCCTTTTTTGTGCCACTGGCTTGTCTGATGCTTTTAGGAAACATAAGGTTTCTTTATATTTGTCAATAAAATTGTACCTTACCTTACCTTACCTATGGGGGAAGTTGCATGCGATGCGTCATAATTTCGGAACGAATCCAACTGTGAAAACCGGACTGTGTGTGCAGGCTTTTTTTTTGTCAAGCCAGGTGGAGTCTCCTTTCCCGATAGCTAACTACTACACTGCGCTCACACCACGACGATAAGCGCTCATCTCGTCGCTTGTCGTCGTGGTGTGAGCGACTCTTATTAAAAAAAATTATGATTTATTCCATAATATCTTTAAGGCGTACAAGAATAGCTTAGGAAAAATAGCTTCCAAAATTGTGTATATTAACTTTATATGTTTACAAAAACCCATGTATTTGCGACTGGATGGTTTCCGAATTAAGACTTAAGACTTAGAAAGACTTAAGACTTAGAAAGCGGGTAGATTGTTCACCACAAGAGATAGGGAAGAACAAGACCAAAGGTTCCGATGGGATCCCAAAAATTCAGTATTTGAATTTGATCCAGACAATTAGGTTTTATCTTCGCCAGATCCAGTCTTCGCCAGACTCCTTTAACATGTTTACTCTTAAAATTTAGAAACAGATTAAGGCCAAATAGCTAATCATCTAAGAAAACCAAGTTCATATATGGGTTTACCCCTATAAGCCGATCGAAAAGATCCTGCCTTACTTCTGCAAATTTTCCGGTTTCGGCGAAATTCCGCAACTACTTGTCCGGCGAAAAAAGAAAGCTCAAAACGAATTCAGCGCATCTCCTTACCCCTATTATCCAACATCTAATCAACTTCAAATAAAACTTTTATTTTTAACAAACTTTCCGGTTTTAGCCAGATTCCGGGCGAACTAATTGTCTGGCAAGAAAATGGTTTTCATATTCGTGTTCAGCATGCCGTCTTACCCCATCATCGACTATATGATTAGATGTTTAAAAATATTTTGTTTTTCCCTTTATTTGAACCCCCACCCCTAAATGTAGGGTTACAGAGCCCATCTACGAACTCGACCTTTCCCTTGACCCCAACGATCCTCCCACCAAGTTTCATCAAAATATCTCATTCCCTTCGGAAGTTATTGTGCTTACAGACGGACGGACGGACAGACAGACAACTTTTGCGATGTCATAGGTATCCCTCCACTTATGTTTTGGGATTAAAAAAAAAAGAATATACGCCTTGCCGAGCTCCATCGTCTACGCTACCTGAGTAACCGTTCAATCCGGCAGCTCCTCGCCAAGCCGGCAAGTAAGGTCGCCTTCACCCGTAACCATCTCGCGCAATACAGTCGATCGTAACCCGTACACGTTTACGAATCTCCAAGGGTTCACGACAAAGTAGTGAGAGTTCACGATCAAAGGGGAACCTCATAATGCGAACAGTCAAACGGAAATAGTTAAGGAACGAACATCTTCAACATAATTAATTCTATAATATATAATACTGACTTTAAAACTCTAGACCAGTAATATTAATTGGTGATCAGTCCAACGTTTCCTAAGTCCGGTACGTACGAGATGCTGCGGCGCAGATCTTGAACGGTACAGCAAAGGGTGTATCCTTTCAAGAAATCCCCTGTGTTCCACGTCACCCATGATATCTGATTGCAGACGCTAGTACAAAGCGAGTAGCCAGATGGCAGTGATGTTAGATGCGGGTTGTTGATGCCCACAAACGCGACAGCCTTGTTCTCCACTGGGTCGTGGACAACCTTCCAGTAGAACCTAGGGGTTGGCAGTTGTGGGGTGCTAGAATCGAGGTAAAGGTGAATGTTAGTCGGGTTTCCGTTGGTGTCGTCAAGTTGTGTGACTTGGTATGTGCCACTGTAAATGTTGACGTCGCGGTCTCTGCTGACGGCGTAGTCTCTAACCTTGTTCTCGACTTGGACCCAATTCCCAGCGTTGAAAATCTGCCACTGCGGAGCCACGTTGATGTACCAGTAAGTGGCGTCTTGCCCTGTAACAGATTGAAGTTCGTAAGCAAAAGACTTTAGATTGAAACTGCGGTCGTCCGTTCTATTCTGTTCAGAACGCGGCAGGCTAGTAACCTGAACTTTGTTTGACCTTTATCATCGTTCCCTTCGCAGAGCTAATCGAATAGTACTAAGATAAACGCGTATCTCAGTTCTGTTACTAGAGTGAATTACTATGTAGTAAAGCGCAGGATGGTCTTGATACGCTGATTCCAGGTGAGCTGTCTATTCCCCCCTGCCCTCCTGTCGTCGGTGCGTCGGTACGAGAGGAACACTGGCAATCGGTCCTGCTAATTCGTCAACCTAATTTTTACACAATTCTATTCTAACCAGATTCCAGCATTTATTTCAGGTTGTTTCTTGTAACGTGTATTTAGTTAATTTGTTGTCGGTTAAGTGTTTTTTATTTCGCATATTGACCTCTTCTAGCTTTAAGCTATTTGGAATTACATTTGAGTCATTTTTGCATTTCCCGTGTTTGGTTCTATTCGAGGCAGGCTCCTGCTTATTGTTTCCGACGAGCTCATTGGTCCGTTTTTCACATCAGAACAAGGACTGGGGCGAGTTTCCTATCTTCTATAAGCCCAGCAAAGCTTAGAGGGAGTCATGTCTGTTAGAATGTCAGAATATCAACTGAATTCGTTACGACTGAATTGATTCTGACCCTCGGGCATAGTCTTTTTTATTTTGTTCCATGTATCCAGTACCCTGGATTTCAGGTATAGCTCGATCGAAAAACTCGCCCTCTGATGTTACCTTCGGCCTAGTCTACAGAAAGTGGTACTTCAGGCCACGGTAAATTATGGGCCAGATTGACTCATCGAGAAAGGAGGTAACTGACCTCCTGACCAGCAGAAATCCGCGTCAGGGGTCAAGTGCCCTCTAGCAAGATAGATGCTTTCGCTGGGTCTAACGTACTGTCCTGCCAGAGCTGATGAACCAACAAGCTGACCAACAGTGGTCGTCTGCTGAGCTTGAGTGTATGCTGTGTTGACGGTCATCGTGGTGAACTGCGGGTAGAAACTCCCTTCCTTGAAAGAGGGTCGGGAGTCGTCAGTGTCCTTGGCGACAACTCCACCTCCGTTCAGTACATGTCTCCTGAGAAAAGGTTATTCGGATTATGATATTCGTTGACGTTACTGTCATCTGCCTTAGATACTAGACTACTACTTATTATTTCTCGGCATCCCCTTCCCTCGGCCCACAGGAACCATTGTCTACCTTAAAAGCTGAAGAAGTCTGAGTAACGCCCGTGGCATTCAGGATCAAAGTGGAAAGTGTGTCTTCGTCCTCCACTGACAATTGTAAGCTGTCGGAGGCTATCGTAACGTCTCGTAAACGGACGTGGCGATTTTCTGGCAATGAGAGCACGCAGTGGACGAGCGCCGTGGTGACGGCCTTGCGCTTGCAGACCGAGTGTTTTACTTTACGCGCGTGGTATTTCCGGTAATAATTTCCCTGTCGTCTATGGTATCCTAACGACTGGGCTCCTCATTTTCAGTATGAATTCTCCATTCGCGAATCTCCCGCTGTGTGTAAATCTCTGGAAAATCTTGTCTAACCTGGTCGAACGTCAAACTGCTGTACATCTCGGGCAGTAGGGGATCTGTATGCTGGAACGGTGTCTCGACCGTAGTCCAGCGAAAGCTGGAAATTCGGTAAGTGTTAACACTTTCTTGATCGAGTCTTTTAGTGTAAATTCGGTGTGTTGGGATGTCCTACACTTTTTTTCACCTCCTGGGACAACGGTCCAACTGCTCGTTCACTTGTAGCGAAGCGTGGTTCGTAAACTGAAGCGGAGATCACTTGCACTATAAATCCAGTTAGAATCAAGCTTAGGAGATAGCAAAGCCGTTTCTGGTAGACAATTTAGCGATAATGGATTAGCTTGTTCATACTCACGTGTATAGACTATCTGCTTTGCTTTGATCGTGACAAACGGTGATCATGGTCCAGAAATTGGTATTGATCTGGGGCAGGTTCGTGGAAGATTTGAAGCCAATCCTGGCCTCCAGTAGTCCACCTTCGCATGTGTTTCCTGTACTTTCGGCAACGTTGGAAACCTTTGCAGTGCAAGAAAGAGATGAAAAGGCCACGTTGTTGGCATTAACGGTGAAGGTAGTACCACTGACGCAAGTTGCAACCGCCTGGGAGATTGGAATAAACTGTACTGTATAGTGACACAACGCGGAGCCGGCTAAAATTGTTATGAGTATTGCCAGTTTTATTTCCGTCAGCACAAGGCCAAGTTACAAAAAAGACGAAGCATTAAAAACAAGTACAAATAAAATAGTTCAAGACTATAAGTATTCGGTCAGCACTAAGCTGACTGCAAATCCTAATTGATGACACTGGACGGATTGTTGTTCTTCCTAGAGCCTGAAACTTCCATGGACTTGTCTTCGTTCTGTCTTTTTCTCACGTTTTCATACTCGAACAAGTCTAATCTCTTCATTTGATCGTTAGTTTGCCGTTTTTAACCCTACTTAACCTTACCGACAGATGGGTAGAATGATACTCAGCTGACTTACTCAGTGCCATCAAAAATAGTTCAAGACTAGCCTATTTTTACAAGAAAGAGTTGTCTGTTCACAAAATTTTCGCCTACGCCACCAATTTTGATCACCATATCATATTGCTGCTCAGTGATCCCAGCTTCCTTAGCCGCGTCTACAAATTAAAGCTCAGGAATTGTTATTCTTCTATTATTTTTCTGAAAGGCTCAGTGGACCCATGCATATTTAAATTTGTTAAATTTAGTTGAACTTGAAATAGACCCACGATGGTTTGAGTTGTCCTACTTCTTTTTACTTTGTTCTCCTTTCTTCTTTGGTCTCCCTTCCTTTTTTATTTGAAAAACGAATCGTTAGCACATCTTATTTATTTTGGACCTAATTAGTATAGTTATTTCGACGCAACCAGTAAAATTTTGGCGTAAGCCATGATTGTTTTTGTTTTATATTTTGGACATATCTTTATTTATCTATCATTTCTTTTCAAATTACCTGGTCGCCGGGTATGTTTGTGAATCTATTCCCTGCACAAAGCAAGACGATGCTGGTTCCTGCTTGCACCGTTAGAGCTCGGACGTTGTTGTTGTACTTCGGAACTGCAAAAGGTAGGCCGGCCTCATTGCGGAAGAAAAGAGGTGAGGGGCTTGGGCGATCTGTGCTATCGAGGTTGATGATGCATGGTGCTCTGGGCTCGGCTGGAATGAAAGAGCAATTTCAATTACTCCACCAATCAATCAGTTTTATCTGTAGGCTACACAGTGCTTACAGCTGGAAAAGATATCAAAGGACGGAAAATTTTAAGAATTGCGCCGAAGATCAATTAGTAATCTAAGTGATAGTAATTCATTTTAAGCGACAAATAGGCCTAGTACAAGACGATAATAGTGGAATATAAAAGACAATAAAGAAAAGTGATCAGGGAAAAATAACACATGAAAAAAGTACTCAAGCATCATACAGACTCGCATAGCATACGCCGTTTCGGACAGTTTTCTGTGGAGAATTTCTACGTAATATCGCCAATGGTTGCCTGCGTTCCTCTTGAACCGACTCACAGACGACAGGAGGAGAAGGGGAAATAGACGGCTCATCTGGGGACAACACAACCATCTTCGCTCCAAAAGTTTTTGAACAAGAAGGTTATTTCTTCGCTCAGTAATTTAGGAACTCCTAGCTGAATGAGTGCCACTTCGTATGTAATCTTGTATTCTGTTAGAAGAATTCCCGCGGCTCTTTTTTGGACATTTTCTAGGCGATCAGAGAGCTCCGCAGGAAGTGAATAATGCTGGACCGGTAAAGCATCTTCCAAATGACCCTAGCCTCGAGACGCCCTGGCGTCCCTGGAGGCACAGGAGGATCTAAGGTCTAAGGCAGGTATTGACCTGGCTGGTCAATCCCAGCCACAATTCAGGCACTAAGTACTGTCCTGGCGAGCGATCAGTTTCGAGCAAGTACAGAAATAAAAATGAAAGGATAGGCTACTATGAAAATATCGCAGGGACGAACTCATTTCATGCTGAAATTTAAGAATCACTTTTGCCACATTGCTAATTATTCAGTGATGATTTCATTATACAAGAATCCCGGCGTTGGATTCTTGCCTCCCGGCGTTGCCGGGATTCTTAGTGTTTATGACACTTTCTTGGAAGGAAAAGGTTGCTGGTTTCATGATCTACAGAGACGAGTCGAAGTAAGCAGAAGCAGCATATTTTCGGCCCTCTTTACAATGATTTTAAACTATTCAACCAACCTGGAAGTGCCGTAGCGGTCAAAGAGACAAATGCGATAAAAAATAACGACCAATTCGTCCGCACCTGCATTGTGAACTACTGGACTCGTTAGGAATTTTTTTAGAGACTTTAGACCTGGTGTAGAAATAGCCGTTTATCTTATGTTTGTTTTGTCAAATAAAAAAATTGTAAAAACCTGTGTAGGTTTTGTTTTGGCAGCGATCTGTAGTAAATATTTTTATTTGTCTTTATTTATCGGTACGTAAAAAAAGGCGAATTTCTGAGGCGAAATATTATCCAGATTATGAATTTTGCTCTTTATTTCTCGGGCCTTTTGCAACGTAAGTCGCCTACACGAAATGGAGAGGGGAAGGAGTCAGTGATTGGGCCGATGCCACGTCATGCACATCCACCAAGATAGCTTCGCCTGGACATCTCTTTTACAAAGAAATCATCCTTTTTGAAGGAATCCGTGTATTAATTTGAATCCTCGATGGCGGTCAATTCTTTCCCTTCAAACTAGGATCCTCCAATCCCCTAGCCCACTTCTTAGGATCCTTTGTGGGCCTCAGATGCGGCTTTCTCTGCCTGTATGGCTTGCGTGGACTCGTGAGTTGTACGCGGGGCTTTCGACGGGAGTTTTGTAAGTGACCAGGTACTTACATTTGTTTGTTTGTTGAGTGTTATTTGTTATGTTGTGGCCCATGTTGGCCTTATTTGAAATAAATAATAATAATAAATTAATAACCACGTAAGGCAAGACGATGCCGGGGCTCCTTAGGGAGTCGAGGGGAACCGCAAAAAGAGAGGCGTTTCTCCAGTGGATTTTGCTAAAAAATTGGGAGATGTAGGCCTACGTTTCCTGCCAGACTTATTTAGGTGCTGTTTAGGTGCCGCAATGCATCTGTGAAGGATATGGTTCACTTTATTTTCACTTTTATTTGCTTTGAATTTTTTTTTTTTAATTGTGGATTTGCGATACTTAGCCTACACACAAACTTCACAATCACAATTAAATGAGACAGCCTTTTCTAAAAATCTGTCCTATCCGACGATTAAACTGATCACAGGAGTTCCTATCTGTTTTTCAAAGAACCAACTCGAATGTGATTGAGAGCCATCTGCTCAGAAGACTGAGAACTTCGATTCGCAGAAAAGAAGTGAACGGAAGATGGCAGTTTTACTGAGACCTTGGGGACTTTGCTTGGGGAAAACTCAAAAATTAGTAAAGTGTGCTACTAATTTACTGTTACCTGAAAAAAAAATGCAGTGTTCAACGAGCAGAAGACAGAGTTTGTTTAAAAATACGTACATGTTGACTTTTCTTGCACTTTGTTCTGTTGTGACGATATATAAAGTCACAGTTCCAGTGTTTGTTGACCTGAAGGACAGAGATTTGTTGGACATCAGGAAATGTCCAGCTTGTTATGGAGTCAACATGTGTCCTTCTGTCCTCACTGGTGATGTCCGCCTGATTGATTGGTCACAGTATACAATCCGTCGACTTGTAAATGCTAGAAACATTTACTTCGGAATGTTCAAAACAAAACCAGTAAGTGAAATCAGATTAGATTAGGCTTGTAGTTGTTAGTGGTGCTTAGTGTGAACTGGGTGTGAACAGTGAACTGATGCCAGCCTGAGCCTAGACCTTATGCCCTACTACACCCCTTGCCATAATATCAGGTTGAGAGTGCACCTTCATATATAATAAATAAATACAGTCATCATAACAGACTAAACTAAGTTGTATCGGAATTCCATACAGTTATGACGTAAATAGTGATGTCATGTGATTGAAGGCCCAACATCCAGGGGCGTCTTTTTTACCCGAAAATCAAGGGGGGTGCTGAAGTCGAAAATTTTCAGAGTGCCTTTCAGCTTCCCGATTTTTCCCGAATATGCTTATTTACTCAGCCATGAAAATTAATTTTATTCTGAAATGAACACTAAAAATGTGACGTAAATGGTAGAAATACAGAGAAATATAACCGAAAAATCAAGCTTCTGGAAACTTCAACTTGCGAGACTGTGAAAACTGCCATGCACGAGTAAGAGAGTCCAAGTCCAATACGTCCACTAAGTCTTTTTCTGTGGTAGAAATCAAAAGTCCGTCCAGCCGCTCGTCAGTCATTGTTGATCGCATACACGTCATCACAAGCTTCATTTTACTGAAAGCTCTTTCAGCATCAGCGGCACTCACAGGGCAAGCTAAGTAGCACTTTTTCGAAAATTGTCGATTGGGGGTGTTATAATAAAATGGCTTCTCACAGATAATTTGAACACGGGTCGGATATTCACGGATAAGGTATACTCAATATTTTTCAAAATAAGAGCAAATTTAAGATTTTTCCAAATAATACTAGCCGGGAGTTTCTGAATAAGTCAGATTTGGGATTTTTCCGTGTAAGACTAATTCGGGGAATTTCCGAACAAGATTAATTCGGTATTTGTCCGAGTTGACAGTTTCGGGATTTTTCCGAATAAGACTAACTCGGGGCTTTCTCGAACGAGAGTGATTAGGGCGAATGAGACTAATTCCTGGATTTTTTCGAACATCAGCAGCTCGAGATTTTTCTGTATTTGACAGTTTGAGACTTTACTGAGTAAGGCTAATTCGAGAATTTTCTGAATAAAAGTCTCATTCGGGTTTTCCCCAAGAAGAATAAGTCGGTATTAAACCAAAGCTAAAAACTAATTCGGGACTTTTCAACTGAGGCCAATTAGTGATTTTTTCGAATGAAGTCTAATCGAGATTTTCCAAATAAGATCGATTCGGGGGTTTTCCGAACAATCTGGGCCCATTTGCCCCCGAACCGGGGAGGGGATGGGGGCGGGACCCTCAAAAGGCACAACTAGACCCCAATACCCACAAGTGTACGAAGTTTGAACTTGATACCTGCACTGGTTCACGAGTTATGAGTTCCACAAAATACGGTGAAAACCGAAAACCGGAAACCGAAAACCGAAAGAAAGCTGCTACATCGCTCGCAATAGTGGATTGTTCCAAGGAACACTCCACTAAAAACTGCTGTAAAAGCTTAGAGATTCATGAATTTACTTGTGTATTAACACGAGAAAAATACATGTTATAAGGCGACTAGGAATAGTGTTAGTATTTGACAGTGCAAAAACGGAAACGTCAGCTAAAAACAAGTTTTTCCACAAGTTCGTTTTTCCAGTTTGAGCGGTTTTGAGCCTGAAGAGGACCCTTGCCAAGAAGGGCCGAAATATAGCTCGAATAAAATTTAGCTGACGTTTCCGTTTTTGCACTGTCAAATATGATTCGCAGTCAGCTTGGGCTGAAGAAATATTTAATAGTGTTTGGCGATATTCGATATCGATAACGATATATCGGACCGAATATCGATATCGAATATCGAAACGTGAATATCGAAAACGATATTTGTTCATGTTACAATTATTATTGTAAATAATCCGACATAACTAATGCACCAATTAATGCACCTTTATTAAACTTTGTGAATTTGGAACACCGACTATTAAATAGGATTTCCGGCACCTTCCCACTTTTGTCAGTTTTTAACCTCTCTAGGGTGAATAGTTGTTGATTACTATGATGCAGTTAATCGGTTACAGTACTTTCTTTTGACGCTAGACAGCGCCATATTACTTGATTTACAAAAATTCACCCTGGAGAGGTTAAAAACTGACAAAAGTGGGAAGGTGTCAGAAGGTGCCGGGAAAGAGTATACACCGGGTGCCGGAGAGTGAGTAACCCCTCGGTTAGACCACAACCTGCCTGGACCAATTCTTAGCTGTCCAAGGGCCCGAAATCTTCTCTTTGGCCTACTTTCAGAAACTTACTACAATGCATACTTTTGCTCTTTTCACGTTTAAGTTTGCGCGAGGGTGGTAAATTACTCATATACTTGGTTATACATACGCAATTCTGAAACGCTAACCGAGTTCCGTTGTCAGTACATTTTTATTATCTATAGGCTGCAACTATTTAAGAAACGAAATTTTGTATTTGCAACTATGTACAAAGAAATGTGGAACACGTTAATATTATTCCGAAGTTACAAGTTTTTCTACCTTGAGTCTATCAACATCTGCTATGTACTCTACTCCGGCAGCATTCCGCCAAGCTGAAACTAGTACACATAAAACATCTGAAGAGTGGCACCAGTTCTCAACCTCGTCTTCGGGAACTAAAAAAAACCTAAGTATTTTCCCAAGAGTTTCAGTTTTCTAACATCGCTATTTAAGACCATTTCTGGCTCTATAGCCACAAAACTGATAATGCAGAAATGTAGCTCGTGCTTCACTCTACTGCCATGGGGAATCTCAGAATTTTCGCGATCTGGCCGGTTCTTCTGGAGTGGATCTACCAAGACCCAATTTTTTTTTACCTTACCTTGCCAAAATTACCGTAACAAGGAAAGAAGAGTACCCACATACTTGAAAATCTCCAGATTTGAAGTCCTAAAGGTAGGTAAGAAGCTCAAAAAATTTCAAGGTTGTGTTGAATTTCCCTGATTTTTGTCGAAATTTTGAAAAATATTGACTTTTTCGACCATCAACAATGGAATATTTGGCCGAAAATTTCAAAAATTCGTCAGAGTCCGAAAAAATTTTCTTTCGCCGAAAAAAAATTTGGGGAAGGTCCTGGACCCTGGTAGATCATTCTGAGAAATTTTCGTCAAAATCTGAGAAACTGATTTTTTTGCCTGGCTTTATTTCGCTGGAATGACCCAAATGTAAACGCAAGGGGCCCAAAATCTAAGACATTTTTGTTTTTGTTCCTTGTTGTCTGACACACTGACATAAAGGCTTTTACCAAATCGTGAATTTCACACTGCATCGCACAGTTTGCAATCTTGTTTTGCACCAAAATGAATGAATGAATGAGTTTTATTACCCGTAAATTGAAAGACACAAAATACGGAGTATTTTAGAAAGACAAAACGATAAACAATGAAAATTACAAAACAAACAAACTAACATAATATCAAGAACAAACTAACCAGCATCAATAAGAAAAAAGGGCCGGAGAGGGTCGTAAACGTGAATCAAGTTGATAGTCTTCTTACACAGGTCGGCACTCGAAGTCTGAATCCGAGAAGGTACGTCTATGAGTCCAAATCGAGCAATGACTTTTCTGTTTCGGTGCCATCTAGAGAGCCGGAGGAGGAATTAACAATATTTGAAATAAGCTACCCGCAGTGTCTGGCGATCTTTCTTACGAAACAGATGAGCCATGCCGACTAAAAACAGAAGCACAGGGGCACAATAAGCGTTATAAAGCATACAAAGACCGTTGCGGTTATAACGGCCTTTGTTTGGCGATATTTTCCCGTAAGCCACGCGTAGGCTTTTTACGGCTCTATTGACTAGGGATGAACACGTCGTGGAAAGCGTTGGGCCGAAAGACAGGCCAAGCCAGCTGACGGACGAAGAACATGGTAGAACTGCTGCTCCAGCAACAAGTGTTTAAGCAGGAAACAGGCTGATTTTTTTTAATGTTTGCCTGCTGCGCGCAGTTTCAATATAATTTGGTGTTGAGATTTCTGTATTTTAGCGGAAAAGGTTGATTTTTTTAATATTCTATCCTGTAAGGCAAGGTTTCAACAATATAAGCGTTGAGTATCACATATCTTTTTGTTTTTAATATAAATTCAGAATAAATCAATTTTGTATTTACTTTTTTTTCTGGATGACCACTGCTTGTTTTGAAAAGGGTTGCGTACGATACCACTGCCAGGTACCAATTTCTGGCAGAATATCTCATTCCATTCGGGAGTTATCATGGGCACAGACGGAACCCTTGCTTTCGATTGGGGTTCCAAAAAGATGGTCTGATCGTAAATGTTTCACAATTTTGCCTGCGCCGCCTTTCTTGGTATTCTCTATATATTCGAAGAGTGCGTCATTTGAGCGTGGTTCTAGGCTTGGAATTTTGGGGTTTGAGCCGCTTTAAAAGCTAGAATTTGTTTGTGAGATGTTTAAAGGTAGTTTACCCCATATTTATGAATATTTATGATTATATGATATGATATGAATATTTATGACCATATTTATGATTTTATGAATCCAGATTTGCTTCTCGAGATCGTTACAAATCTCGACAGGGTTTCGATCGAAAGCCTCAGGGGGTATAAAGAGGGTGTCACCCCTCATGTTCAGAGTTACCCCGTTCTATGGTATTCTGTCATAAGGGCAGGGCTCAAACTCCAGCTCACAGCATGCTCCAGTGAACATTTTTTTTTATTTATGAAAGATCTTTGAACAATGCGTGACTCTTGCGTTTAGTAGCGTATATTCCGATTTGTTTCGGGAGGGGCGACAGCTCAGTGAAAATATGCGTCCGAAGGCCACCCCCTTTCCGGCCGTAAGGCGGAAAAATTTTCGGCGATTTTTTCATTTTTACCATTTTAAACACTAAAAACACCTCTAGCCAGACTAAAATTCGACCCCAAATGACGATTTTGTTAAAAACGAGGTGCAAACAACACCTTTTAATCTTGCAATCATTCACATTACGACTCTAAAACTGTTTCTGAGATCTATTACTGAACCATGCTGTAAATAATTTCGATTGATCGTCTCAATTTGTATTTTAGCGTACGTTTTTACCGTAAAAAACTCCTTTTCCGGGAATTTCGGGTGAGGATCGCCCCTGTCGCCCGTGTTTCGCACACGCTTTTCCCACTAAAAATCACTTTTTCAAGAATTTCGGGGGGGGGGGGTCGCCCCTGTGCCCCCCCCCCTAATATAGCCTACGCTACTGCTTGCGTTTGCTCATTATGGTATGTTCAAAAACTGCTTTAATTTTACCCTGAAAGAGCAAATAAATTTGTGTTTGATTAAAAAAAAATAAAAAAAGATCTAGGATGGGGGCCCAAAATGGATGTTTGGCCTCCCCCTGAGGTTTACTGAAATGGCGCCAATGCTCTCTATATGTACATTAAAATATAAATTCACTGATAGGAATAAACTACAATTTTTCGTTTTCTGAGGTAAAATAGATCAAATGGGTGTGACGTCACGCTTGTGTGGAATTCCGATACAACTTAGTTTAGACCGTAGACTACAGCCCTGCCTGCTACAGTGTAGTAACTAAAATGGATTTCAACTGGTTGTTTTATAAATTTCACTCACTTGTACCAGCTTGAAGTTTTCGCCCACCTCCCAGCCACCCGAAACGCCCAATAGCAACACATGGGGCATTGGGTGGTAAGGGCAGCAGTGTTTGAAATGCCCAAGGGAAAAATTGAGAAACGCCCACCAAATCACCCCCCCCCCCCACATGAGAATCATCATTAAGCTGGGTTGACATAATGCCAGTTTCAGTGCAAAAAGGTGGATGAGCTATGTCCTGCAAAAAGCTGGATAAGCTATGCTCTGCAAAAAGCTGAATAAGCTTTGTCGGGGTATTGGCGTAAGTGCAATAGTGCTTGAAATGGCCAATCAAAAAATGGTGAAACACAACCAGATCAACGCCCACATAACAAGAGCTGTAAGCTCATATGGCACTTGCAAGGCTTGGTAAAAGTATGAAAGTAGGAATTCGCCAATTCGAGGGTTTGTTATGATCATTTATAAGCAAAACCCTTGAGATGAGAAAATCACAAGAATATATTGTTTGGTAGAAAAAAGTAAATTTTTTGCACTTGGCTGAGATGATGCGCACCTTAAGGGCGCTAGAAATTCATCTGTAATCAAAACCCTTGACTCAAAAATGATCTTGGGTCCTTTAGGATCATGAATATATGGTTTGGTGAAAAGTATTTTTTTTTTACTTTTCAGTCAAGATGCGCACTTTAAGGGTGACAGAAATCCATTTCTTAGCAAAACCCTTGAGGCAAAAATGATCATGGGCTCATGGGGATCATGAAAATGTAGGTTTTGCTCAAAAGTATTGTTTGTACTTTGCGGTTAAGAGGAGTACTTTAAGGGATGGTCAGATCGGGGAACTGACTATTTCTAAGCTCTCTAACGTTCAAGCCAAGTTTCATCGTCCTAGCACATCTTGAAGTACCTTAAATTTCGATCCCCGGAATTCTGGACCCCCCCCTCCAGCTCCCCCCAGAGTGACCGAATCCGGTCCGATTCTGTCACTGATGTATCTAGGGTTTACGCTTGTTCTTCCCACCAAGTGTCATCCCAATCGCTGTATTCCAAGCGTGTCACAAAATCCCCCCCCCCGACTCCCCCACATTGATCGGATCATGTCCCACTTGGAATGGGATATCTGAGACATGAGTTCTTTCCGAATATCAAGTTTCATTAAGATCCGATCACCCGTTCAAAAGTTGGACAACCTCAAGACTCCGGATTCCCCCTCCCTCCAATCCCCCCACGATGGTCGAATCGGAGAAACGACTGTTCTTAAGTTAAAATTGTAAAGTCCCTGATATGCCTGCCAAGTTTCATCGTCCTAGCACATGTGTAAGTATCTTAAGTCGGGATCACCGGATTCCGGAAACCTCCCTCCAACTCCCCCCGCAGTACTCGGATCCGGTCCGGTCTTGTCAACTATGTATCTAAGGCTTGTGCTTGTTCTTCCTACCAAGTTTCATCGCGATCCGTCCACTCTGAACATGTCACACAATTTCCGGTTCCCCCCTCCAACTCCCCCCAAAGTCACCGGATCCATTCTGGACTTGAAGTGTGACATCTGAGACACGAGGTCTTTCCAAATATCAAGTTTCCTTAAGATCCGATAACCCGTTCAAAAGTTATAAATACGTCAGTATTCCGGATTCCCACTCCCTCCACTCCCCCACGGTGGTCGGATCGGCGAAGTGACTATTTCCAAGTTAGTTTGGTCGGGTCCCTAATACGCCTGCCAAGTTTCATCGTCCTAGCACATGTGTAAGCATCTTAAGTCGGGATCACCGGAATTCCGGAACCCTCCCTCCAACTCCCCCCACAGTGCTCGGATCCGGTCCGGTCTTGTCAACTATGTATCTAGGGCTTGTGCTTGATCTTCCCACCAAGTTTCATCCCGATCCGTCCACTCTGAACATGTCACACGGTTTCCGGTTCCCCCCTCCAACTCCCCCCAAAGTCACCGGATCCATTCCGGACTTTGAGTGTGACGTCTGAGACACGAGGTCTTTCCAGATATCAAGTTTCATTAAGATCCGATTCCCCGTTCAAAAGTTATAAATACGTCAATATTCCGGATTCCCCCTCCCTCCACTCCCCCCACGGTGGTCGGATCGGGGAAACGACTATTTTCAAGTTAGTTTGGTCGGGTCCCTAATATGCCTGCCAAGTTTCATCGTCCTAGCACATCTGGAAGTACCCTAACTCGCGATCAGCGGACCGACCGACAGACCGACCGACAGACCGACCGACCGACGGAAAAGTGATCGGTATATGGCACTTGGCCGTAAGGCAAGTGCCATAAAAACTCTCCAAAAGTCGGATGAGCTAATCAAGCTAATCACGTCTGGGACTCTGGGCGTTGGGCGAAGGGCAGCAGTGCTTGAATCGCCCAAGCCTGTAATAAAGAAACGCCCACCAAATTGGTGTAAAATTTACCTCGGCCTGTTATGTGAGTCCCGTGATGTTTCTGTGACGTCATGATGCTTTATACGCGTTTACATTGTAAACCGTTTTAGGGACAATCAGTTCCGTTAGTCAATGAAAAATATGAACTTTTCGTGTGACGTCAGGGGCCTCACATAGTAGGCTGGAGTTTAGTGGACACCAACAAATCACTGCCCGCTTCAAATCTGCAAAAAATCGGATGAGCTAACTATGTCGGTGCTTTGGGCGGCAAGGGTGGAGTGCTTGAATGCATTGATGGCTGTACCACTGCCATTCTTACTGACCAATGCCCAGACGTAGTTACCTCAAACAATTATTCTAATTAGAACTCACATTCTGTTAACCCAGCTTAAGGAACAATTTGGAGCTGAATCAGCTATTAATGTTTTTTTTTTTTTCTTAACTAAAAAAATAATGTCTTAAATGAGACAGGCTGTACCAGTGAAAACAGACCAGATACCTTGTTGGTGTCCCTGTAGGCTCTAGCCTATGTGCTGGATATTTATGGTTCAGAAGGAAATCTATAACAACCTTTGATCAGCAATCAGCTAAAAACATGATTTTTGGAATGGTTTGATATATGTTTTAATTTGGGCGGTCATTTGGTGGGCATTTCACGATTTTCACTTGGGCATTTCAAGCACTGCCACCCTTCCTTACAAGCCTAATGCCCTGACATAGTTAGCTCCTCAGAAATTTCGTGAGTTTTAGCGCGGGCGGTGATTTGATGGGCATTTCTCCATTTTTTGCCTGGGCCTTTCAAGTACTGCCTCCCTTACCGCCCAACGCCCGAACATATTTAGCTAATCCGAAATTTTGTGAATTGTAACGTGGGCGGTGATTTGGTGGGCGATTCCCTATTTTTCGCCTGGGCGTTCAAGCACTGCGGCCCTTACCGCCCATCGGCCGTAGCCTACATACTTGGCTAATCCGAAACTTCGCGAATTGTAAGGTGGGCGGTGGTTTGGTCGAAGTTTCTCCATTTTTCGCCTGGGCCTTACCTACCAACGCCCAGACATACTTAGCTGATTGGACTTTTATCGAATTTTAACATGGGCGGTGATTTGGTGGACTCTTGTTTTGCCTGGGCGATTTAAGCACTGTTGCCCTTACCACCCAACGCCTGGACGTCGTTAGCCCATTGGACATGGGTGGTGATTTGATGGGGATTTCTCCATTTTTCGCATGGGCGTTTCAAGCACTGTTGCCCTTACCGCCCAACGCCCGTACATACTTAGCTAATCCGAAATTTCGCGGATTGTAAGTGGGCGGTGATTTGGTGGACGTTTCACCATTTTCGCCTGGGTGTTTTAAGCACTGCCACCCTTACCGCGCAACGCCCCTACATACTTAGCTATCCGAAATTTTGCGAATTTTATCACAGGCGGAGATTTGGTGGGCGTTCTTCCATTTTTTCGCCTGAGCGTTTCAAGCACTACCGCCCAACGCCCGGACATACTTACCAAATTTGACTGTTCGCGGATTTCAACGCGGTCGGTGATTTGGTGGGAGCTCCTCCATTTTTCGCCTTGGAATTCAATCAGTGTCGCCCAACACCCGGACGGAGCGGATTTGAGAATTTTTAGTGTGGTTGGTGATTTGGTGGGTGTTTTCCAGTTTTAGCTTGAGCACGTCAAGCACTGCCGCCTTACCACCCAACGCCCGGACAAAGTCAGCTCATCCGAATGTTCGTGAATTTTAATGTGGACGGTGATTTGTCGGGCGTTTCTCCATTTGTTGCCTGGGGGTTTTAAGCACTGTCGCCCTTACCACCCAACGCCTGGACATAGTTGGCTCATCCGAATTTTCGCGAATTTTGATGTGGGTGTTGATTTTATGGCCGTTTCTTCATTTTTCGCTTGGGCGTTTCAGGCACTGCCGCCCAGAGCCCAGACATAGCTCATCCAGCTTTTTGCATTGAAACTGGCATTGTGCCGTCACTTGACTTTCCGCAGATTTTAACGTGGGCGGTGATTTGCTTACCACTCAACGCCTGGGCATAGTTAGCTCATCCGAATTTTCGCGAATTTTGATGTGGGCGGTGATTTTGTGGCCGTTTCTTCATTTTTCGCTTTTGCAAATTTTTGCATTGAAACTGGCATTGTGTCAACCCAGCTTAAAAATAATATAAATAATTATCGTGTGTGGGGGCAGTGATTTGGTGGGCATTTCTACATTTTTTTTTGGCATTCCAAGCACTGCCACCATTACCGCCGAATCACGCCCCGTGCCCATGTGTTGGTATTGGGCGTTCTCGGTGGCTGGGCGGTGGGCGAAACTTCAAGCTGGTTCACTTTTTGGGTTAGGGTATTCTTTTGGAGTAGGTTAACCAGCATTTAACATAGGCTTTGAACTCTTTGGTGTACACACACATTGGCATAGCCATCAAAAAAGCAGGTGGTTCGGTTTGTGGCAGGCTGTGAACCCCTATTTGGCCTGTGCAAAGCTTGTTTGGATTACTCAGTTCTTAATGTGTCACCCTCTTAAATGCCACCAGATTGAAAACCTTTATTGTCTGTTCAACTTGGCTTTTTTTTTATCTAGATAATTACATAAAAACTCCTGAGACAAAACTGACTGGGAAACGTGTATTCAGACAATGACTAAAGACGGATTGTCAGCTACAATGATTTGGCAGCGATCTTTTGGCCCTTCCTGGCAAGGGTCCTCAGCACCCTTGCCAACAGCCTGACAAGGACCCTAGCTTGGAAGACCAAAATATCGCTGCCAAAGTATTGTAGCTGACTTGGCCATTGTTTGAATAAACGTCGGCATCGTCAGTAAAAGAAAATGCATACCCGAAGCCCTCCTCTACAACTAAGCCAAAGTCAACCCAAATGCGGAAAAATCTCTACCCTACCAACGAAACAGTCGAGCAGCAAAAACAGCAGCCATGTACAAAAAGAAATCGCAGTCAACTTTAACTCCAAGCAACTCTCACAAACGAACTCACTTAATCAGATACTTTAGGCTAAGCTAGAATCTTTAGTTCGTTTTCACAGTTTGAGCGGCTTGCGCCTGAAGAGAACCCTTACCATGGGCCGAAATATAGCTCTAATAAAATTCAGCTGACGGATCCGTTTGCACTCTCGAATATCATTGTTTGGATGTATAGATAATTACAGAAGGAGTTAACCTGACAGAGAGTAGGCTAATGGCCTGAAAGCTTTTGCTTTAATTACACCAGTTGATAGATGAGTCTTTACACTACAGTAATAATCAGTTATTTCTGAACCAAAATTTCACAGTTGAAAACAGGTGGAATAAAACAGAAAGTAACAATACTAATACAATAAAACCTGTCGTTGTTGTTTTGTATGTGTGTGTGGGGGGGGGGGGGGGTCCTGCCTCCAACATCCAGGTGTTTCAGCCGCAAGTAGGTGTAGATTACTCGGTGACTAATTTGTGTAACTTGTACCACACTAGAGATAAGACAATGAAATTCCTTGTTGGCTACTTGTACCTAGTACAATAAAATAGGGAAATAAGACAGGACTGAATAAGCTGATCACGAATGCTTTCTGTGAAATAGAAATGTCCAGGACACCAGATTTCCTAACGGGGGGGGGGGGGGGGGTACAAAAGAAACTACAGGTTTTTGGAGACGATTAAGGTTTTTCTTTTTTAGAAGGGGAGACCAGAAAAATAAATCATACAATTTTTTTTATTTTTAGATTGTCCTGAAAAAGCTCGCACATGACTGGGAACTTGATGAATTGGACAGAAGAATCTGCAGAGAAGCTAACTACACCTATCCATGTCCGATAGATCGAGCAATGAGGCAGATTACACGTGTTGTTGCCACATCAGTAAATGTGCCAGACGTTGGTGGTGGAATAAGTCGCCATAAAGAGTATCACATTCTGGTGAGTTAGCCCATGTATTATTCCTATGCTGCTGTGCATGCATACAGTATAGAAGCATGCTCGGTTCAGCACCTGTGTAAAGTTTAACCGAATAGGTCTGAGATGAGATAGTCTACTTACCCGTCACTTGTTCACAAAAACAGGTGTGAGGACCCGAGGAAAATGCGTTACTTCGTTGCTCCGCTATTATATAAACGATTGTAGTCGAATGAACTTTTTCTTTCGGATTTGTAATACCTCTGTGTGCTTGTACTTCTATGCTGCAAATATTTAGCAACTACACTGTCTTAAGTTTCATAACAGATAACACAAGGGCGCCGTTTCAACAGATAACACTTGGGATGCTAGCTGTTATGTTTTTTCAAACGTTATGCATAGGCTACAAGAAAAGCGGAAACATCGCCGAAAAACATCTGCTGACTTTTTTGTTTGTCATCATGATATCGGAATAGTCAACATGTTCTTTTCCGGCTTTTTTTTCTCTTCCTGGCGATGCTTGTTATCCAGAACGTTTGCAAAATCATAACAGATAACATCCCATGTGTTATCTGTTGAAAACTGCGCATCCTTGTGTTATCTTTTGTGAAACTTCAAACTTCTGACAGTGCATAACGATAAAATATTGCCGAAAAATAAATCACTTTTGGGTTACACGCAATATAGTTTTTGGGATCGCAAAACGTTAGTGACGGATACCTATGACATCGCAAAAGTTGTCCGTCTGTCCGTCTGTTAGCACGATAACTCTCGAAGGGATTGAGATATTATGATGAAACTTGGTGGGAGGATCCTTCGGGTCAAAGTACAAACAAGTTCGAAGATGGGCTCTGTACCTCTATATTTGAGGGTGGGGGAGGGGTTTCAAATTAAGGGGTCAAAAAAAATATTTTTTGAAAGCTGTTTAGATAGTGGATTTAGGGGTAAGGAGACACGCTGGATCCGAATATGAAAATTATTTTCTCGCCGCACAAGTAATTCGCCCGGAATCCGGCCAAAACCGGAAAGTTTGTTAAAAGTAAAAGTTTTATTTGAAGTTGATTAGATGTTTGATTTAGGGGTAAGAAGACATGCTGAATACGATGGTGAAAACCATTTTCTTGCCTGACAAGTAGTTCGCCCGGAATCCGGCGCAGACCGGAAAATTTGATAAGAGCAAAATTTGTATTTGAAGTTGATTAGATATTCGATTTAGGGGTAAGAAAACGTGCTGAACACGATGGTGAAAACATTTTCTTGCCGGACAAATAGTTCGTCCGGAATCCGGCCAAAACCGGAAAATTTGTTAAAAGCAAAATTTGTATTTGAAGTTGATTAGATGATAGATTTAAGGGTAAGAAAAAACGCTGAATCTATATAATAATAATAATAACGCTTGTTTTATTCAGCCAAAAGGCCATACAAGTTTTACACGTTTCACTTTACAAATAAACCATTACACCTCTATAAACTACTATGCTAAGCTTTCATTCCTAAGACTAAATCCTCTAGTCACATATTTGCTTATATCTACGATACACTTGGGGTTCGTAGATTTCAGGATACGGGGAAGCGATACCGACCCTCCCCCAAAAATTGTTACTCTCAAATGCGAAAGCGCTTGGCACTCTAAGAGGAAGTTGTTCAAATCTTCCTCCTGCACCTTGCAAAGAGGGCAAAGGTAATTCTCTCCCGTGCCAGCTTTCCTCCTATTGAAAAGTTTCTTTTTACTAAGGATCGGCAGACTGTTAGATCGGAGCTGGAACCAAATTTTTAATGTAGCAGGATCCAGTCCCAGCTTAAAATAATACTCAAACCCAAACACATCTTTTATTTCAGCATACAACTTAAGAGTTTCTGAAGTTTGGAGTTTTACTTGCCATTCTTGGATTTCTTGGTCTTCAATTATCTTTTCATACTTCCTTAAAATTTCTCCCTGATCTTGTGTCGGGCCTAATCCCTCATTCCATGCATAAGACAATCCTGCGTGGTCCAGGAGAGCTTTTACTTGAAGCGGCCACGATCTTGCTCTCCTTTCTTGTAACAAAAATGAATACGCACCTTTCAGCAGCCTTTCCTCTGGTAATTGAACTAGCTTGATCCAAAACCTTATAATTTGGACTAACCTATGCTTCCTTAGCGAGAATATTCCAAGGTCTCCTTTCAAAGCCTGTGTAGGAGTGGTAATGTGAACTCCAAGAATTCTCTTATAGTGTTGCAGCTGAAGCGATTCAAGTTGCACTGCCGCATCGAAACCCCAAAGTTCTGCGCCGTAATGAATTGTAGGAAGAACTTTAGTCGCGAAAATTTGTTTTTGCATCTTGAGCTCTTTTATCCCTGAAACACTTGGATTTCTCAAGATCGCCGAGGACACTGCTTTCCCTCGTTTTACCATTTCCTTTATGTGTTCTTTCCACCCACCCTTGCTGGGGAGGATCATACCTAGATACTTAAAGCTTGTTTTCTGCTGCAACTCTGTCCCATTGAAATGACAATATGACAATCATTTTTGAACCGGACATATAGTTCGTCCGGAATCCTGTTGAAACCGGATTTTTTTTGGAATTTAAAGTTTTATTTGAAGTTGATTAGATGTTCTTTATAGGGATAAGGAGATACGCTGAACTCGTTTCTGAACTATCTTTTGTTTTTGCTGGGCAAGTGGTTTGCTCGGAATTCGGCCGAAACCGGAAATTTGGCAGAAGTACACCAGGAAGTTTCGATCAGTATCGTCAAAATAGATATGGCTTATAGAGGCATATCTGAACTTGGTTTTTTCAGATGATTAGCCTGGCGAAGACTGGATTTGGCGAAGACAAGACGTAGTTAATATTAAATTTTTGGGATCCCATCGAAAACTTTGGTCTTGTTTAATCAGACGCGACCTTAAAATCTGGAAATGCCATTGAAATGCACGCTTTTGTTGAAATTCAAATTCTCGCGTCGGGGTGAACTTCGTCGCGTCGGGCCTGCAGTGCATATTGGGAACGTCACTACTAGAGCCCAAGGTGAAGAAAAAAAAAATCCTTAGCAGTGTCAAAGTATAACAAGACCAAAGGTTCCGATGGGATCCCAAAAATTCAACATCTGATCCAGACAGTAAGGTTTTTGGGATCCCAAAACGTTAGTGACGGATACCTATGACATCGCAAAAGTTGTCTGTCTGTCCGTCCGTCCGTCCGTCTGTGAGCACGATAACTCTCGAAGGGAATGAGATATTTTGATGAAATTTGGTGTGAGCATTCTTTGGGTCAAGAGTAAGGTCGAGTTCGTAGATGGGCCCTGTACCCCTACATTTAGGGGTGGGGGAGGGGGTTCAAATTAAGGGACAAGCAAAATATTTTGAAACAGCTAATGTGATAGTCGATTATGGGGTAAGAAGACATGCTGAACAAGAACATGAAAACCATTTTCGCGCCGGACAAGTAGTTCGCCCGGAATCCGGCCAAAACCGGAAAGTTTGTTAGAAGTTAAAGTTTTATCTGAAGTTGATTAGACGTTTGATGTAGGGGTAAGAAGACATGCTGAACAAGAATACGAAAACCATTTTATCGCCGGACAAGTAGTTCGCCCGGAATCCGGCCAAAACCGGAAATTTGTTAAAAGTAAAAGTTTTATTTTAAGTTGATTAGATGATAGATTTGGGGGTAAGAAGAGATGCAGAATCCGTATATGAGAATCACTGTTTAGCCGGACATATAGTTCGTCCGGAATCCGGCTGAAACCGGAAAATTTGTTAGAAGTTAAATTTTTATTTGAAGTTGATTAGATGTTGGATATAGGGGTAAGGAGATACGCTAAATCCGTTTTTGAGCTTTAGTTTTTCGCCGGACAAGTAGTTCTTGAAGTTCACCAAAACCGCAAAATTCACAGAAGTAAGCCAGGATCATTTCGATCGGCTTATAGAGGTAAACGCACATGCTGAATCCATATCTGAGCTTGGATTTCTTAATGATTAGCTGTTTGGCCTGGCGAAGATTTTTGGGATCCCATCGGAACCTTTGGTCTTGTTTTCTTCGCCAGGCCAAACAGCTAATCATTAAGAAAACTAAGTTCAGATATAGATTCAGCATGTATGTTTACCCCTATAAGCCGATCGAAACGATCCTACCCTACTTCTGTGAATTTTGCGGTTTTGGCGAAATTAAAGAACTACTTGTCCTGCGAAAAACTAAAGCTCAAAAACGAATTCAGCGTATCTCCTACATCCTCCTACATCCTACATCCTACATCCAACATCCCAACTTCAAAGAAAAATTTACCTTCTAACAAATTTTCCGGTTTCAACCGGATTCCTGAAGAACTACGTGTCCGGCTAAAAAATGATTGTCATACGGATTCAGCATCTTTTCTCACCCCTAGATCTATCATCTAATCAACTTCAAATAAAACTTTT
The DNA here is from genome assembly GCA_023053555.1 of Branchinecta lindahli. Taxonomy (NCBI): domain Eukaryota; kingdom Metazoa; phylum Arthropoda; class Branchiopoda; order Anostraca; family Branchinectidae; genus Branchinecta; species Branchinecta lindahli. The sequence goes on from JAKZAO010000004.1 coordinate 21,043,526, forward strand.
ACTCTTAACAAATTTTCCGGTTTTGGCCGGATTCCGGGCTAACTAATTGTCTGGTGAGAAAACAGTTTTCGTACCTTCTTACCCCTACATCGAACATCTAATCAACTTCAGACAAAAATTTTACTTTTAACAAACTTTCCGGTTTTGGCCGGATTCCGGGCGAACTACTTGTCCGGTGAGAAAATGGTTTTCATATTCGTGTTCAGCATGCCTTCTTTACCCCATAATCGACTATCACATTAGCTGTTTAAAAATATTTTGCTTGTCCCTTAATCTGAACCCCCTCCCCCACCCCTAAATGTAGGGCTACAGGGCCCATCTACGAACTCGACCTTACTCTTGACCTAAAGAATGCTCACACCAAGTTTCATCAAAATATCCCATTCCCTTCGAGAGTTATCGTGCTTACAGACGGACGGACAGACGGACGGACAACTTTTGCGATGTCATAGGTATCCCTCCACTTACGTTTTGGGATCCCAAAAACAAGCCGGCTTTTCAGTAAAACTTTAATGGAAAATTGTCGAATTTTCACACGCCACACAGGCTAAGACGGCTATAGTTGTCCTGAAGGATTGTCAGACGGTCGATAAAGTCCTGTGGTGGCTTGTGTTCAAAGAAGGAAGACTGACACGGTATATCCTATAATAATAGTAATAACAATAATTTTGTTTCTGACCTGTCAAAAAGCATGAGCAAAGACGGAGTAAAAGAAAAGGAGAAGAAAACACTACTACAAGAAGAAGTATGGAACCGTGGACAGCACCAGCTTTAACTCCAAGCAATTTTCACAAAGAAATTCACAAAGTCAGATACTCAAGCTCGAATCTTTGTTGTTTCTCCACAAGTTCATTTTCCAGCTTGAGCCTGAAGAGGAACCTTGCAAAGAAGGGCCGAAATATAGCTCTAATAAAATGCAGCTGACGTATCCGTTTTGGACTGTCAAATATGATTCGCAGTCAGTTGGGCTGAAGGAAATATTTATCCTCTCGTGTGTCAGGTGCTTTTGTATTTGAAGGATATTATGTTTATTGAGGTCGGCTCCCTCAGTCAGCTTAGATAGCATTTAACTTATTTGGTTGTGAGATGAAATCCTTCTCTTTTTTGTCATATTTTCATAGTATAAGCCATAGCCCTTCGTCTTGGTAAAGAATTGTTGAAATACAGTTGGGGGAATACCCTTCCATCCGAAGTTGTATCGAGTGATTCGGCCAGTTCCTTAAATAATTCCTTGTACAAGATCTAGGCTACGCCAAAAGAATGTATAGCTAATTCAGACGAACCCTTTAAAGTCCCATGGCCTATTTTTTGCATTATATTATTATTACTGGCTTGTAAGGAAACATAACAAAAACAAATCAGACGATTCAGACGAACCCTTTAAAGTCCCATGGCCTATTTTTTGCATTATATTATTATCACTGGCTTGTAAGGAAACATAACAAAAACACACTCTTTTGTTTAGGCAGAGAAGTTGAAGAATGGCAGCGATTTCCTATATTGTCCCTCTGAGAGAAAGACGCAGTATATCATGGAGAAAGTTCTGAAGAAAAACTGGGGACAGAATCAAATAACCATCATCGAAAACATGATCACGCTGATGATGATTAATGAAGAAACGTTGATTGTCCAGGTAGGCAATATTTGAGTGGACATTGTATCGACATGTTTCGCATGCAGTAGGCTATACCGTTCAAATTCCGTCCCAGTCGGATGTCATTCGTTGAAAACTTCGTGAATGTACATTACCATCGCAGCCCAGCAGCTTGCCCAAATATGTGTATTACCAAGAACAAATAATCAGATAGAACTTCTGTCTTTAGTCGCATGCAGCGACTATGAAAACCCCGATAAAACTGAGCGGATCTAGAGGTATTTACTCTAGCTTTGAGCTGATGTTGACACCCGTTTACTCCTCTTTCATCTTCGTCGTTGCGTATCGCACAAAAAAATGGTGAAGGATGGTGGCAGGAGGCGTACTCCGCGCGCTGACCCGCTCTGGAGCGCGTCCATAGAACCAATCAGCTTTGACTCCTTCTTTTCCTCACCCGCGGGTTGACAGCGATTTAGCTATTTGTAGAGGTAACGAAACGTGATGTGGCGCGAAGCTAGTAACCTCCGCTCGTGCTTAGTGGACAGGGTATGGGGAAATATTCGACTCCGCATAGTCATATTACAGAGATAGGGAGACGGAGGTTCTGTCAGATTATTTGTTTATTATTGGTATTACTCAAGGTCATCGCCAGCGTTCAAGAAGAGGTCGATACTGGGCGACGAATATGGAAGATGGAGCTAAGTCCCGACAGATGTCGTGTCCTGTATTCCAGCCAGACCCACCGGTGTAGTTTAAACCTAGCCGGAATACCATATCGCAAAGATTTTTAACTATTTACCGCTGTACGTAAAAAAAGTAATATGTAAAGATTGTTGAATATGTGTTTGAAATCAGTATACATAGAGCTGAGCGGCCAGCGAGGTACAGGACGCGTTTACATTTATTTATAAACAGTCGTAGGGACCATTTCCGTAAATACTGAGAAGGTGCTTATACCTTCTTCGGTAGAGTTTGGGCCGTTAGGACAGCGGCGTGCTCCACTTCGTCATTTTCTTTATCTTCTACCTAGTTGTGAGCAGTAGTCATCGCTATTGGGTGGATAGGTCTAAATTGCGTCGCTTGGGTGTATAAACGTCGTATACCATCCATCCTGCATAGCGCCGTAGAGCTAGTGTTCCGAACGTTACAGAGACTTGGGAATGCAGAAATGTCGGGCACAGTGATAGAGCTCATTCGGATCGGGAATTTCATAGTAGAAGCAGTTGTGAATTACGAGAAGGGAGAGGCGGGCTACCACGCATTAGTCTTGAGTTTTCGGTGGTACCCGGTTCCTCAAGTTTGACAAATGTAAACAAGGATCCAAGCATATTGTCCAGCTCATCTGAAACCACAGAGCATGAGCTTCTTTGACCTGTTCAGGTTCGTCTCCAAGAACACGTCTGTACATTGCGCTTGGAGTTAATTTGCACTTTGCAATGCCATCGGGGCATCAGATATCATGACGATAAACAAAAAAGTCAGCAGATGCTTTTTCGGCGTTTTTTTCGGCTCTTCCTGGCAATGCTTGTTATACATAACATTTAATGCATAACGTTTTCAAAATCACAACAGATTACATCCCAAGTGTTGTCAGTTGAAACTGTGCATCCTTGTGTTATCTATTATGAAACTCTGACAGTGTATGCAATTTTTTCCGGGGTTCCTGTCAAAACCAAGGGGGGCCGAGCGAGGCCGGGACGGGTTTGTAATCTTTTGGAAACCCAGCAGAGTTTCAGAGGAGTCTCGTATGTTAGAATATTGGAATGGAAACTGTATCTACCGTGGCTTGTGTTTTAAGAACTATTTCCATCTCTAACGTTCGCTACATTCCTTTTCTAGGCGTTTCCCGAAGAGGAAGGTTTCCCCTTCCCTAAGTATCATGGCGCCTGCGGTCGATTGGTCATCGAAGAATTCGTAAACAGAACCATCGCAGACTTTGCATACGAGTCCTGGGAAACCCGGGCTACTGTTGCCTTGAAACTCCTCGACCTAGCGGAAGAAATAACGAACATCACCGGAAATTTCAGCCTTTACTGGACGGATGTTACGGAGCACAACGTCGGTATCGATGCAAATGGGAAGATTAAGATTTTGGACGTGGAGAATATCGTAATGGTGGACAAAGAAGAGGTTGAGAAAAGTGAGTTGTTTTCGTTCAGTAGTTAAAGCTAGGTTGTCACTGGGCAGTTGTTGTCATCACTAAAAGCCAGGCCCATCAGTTCCGGAATCCGGTGTGTCCAGTGCCTCGGACTTCCAGACGTTTTTGGTATGGCTTCGTCTTCTGGATCCACCTCGACAACGGATACATTGAATCCGGAAGAACACTCTGGAACGTGAACCTTGGTTTAAGCAATATCTGGCAGAAGAAACATGTCGGCCGAGATTTTGGAATGTTATAATAATAATAATATATTTGTTACCCACAATCCCACAAAGGAAGGCAAGTGGAGAAAACAAGCAAAAAGAAAGAAAGAAAAAGTCTCAAAATAACTAGACAAATACACTAACACTAACATATCATACAAACAGGGGAGGGGGGAGGGGCAAGGGAATGGTGTGGCGAATAAAGGAAATAGTCCGATCCCGACAGCTTCCTGTGTAGTAGTAAATTTTTTTCTGAATATCTGGAAAGTAAAGAAAAATCTTATCGTTCGGCAGGATAAAATATGAAGAAAGATATGACTCTCTCTACCTCATGGCAAAATGTAACGTTGTCTGGGTTCCAACCCCCAAACAGATAGTTACCGATTTTACCGTCGTCGTTAAAACATGGGAGATACTTACTACCGAAGTCGTTCCAACACTCTAGAAATAATTATCATTGGTAACTTTTAGCTGTTGCCCATCTCTGATCGGTTAAACATATCGTTAATATAGAAAATGACTCAAAACGGGTAAGTCAGCTTAACTTAGCTAACGAACCTGCAATGAACCAGCTACAGCCTTAATAGGACCATTACCAAGAAGGGCCGAAGGATATCCTAGCTGACTTGCCCGCGCAGGGAAGGAGAAATTGTAAGCAGGATGTTGTCTGCTGCCACATCTACATACTTTGTAGATCGAGTGCAGGGATTATTCTACGATGCAATGCTTGTCTGTGCTATAGGAGATTGCTTGAAGCAGAAATGTACCGCCCACGATTATCGGAAACTAACGGACATGTGGTAAAACAACAGACACAACGCTATCATTTTACATTATGTCCTGTTCTACTTTCAGCGAGGGCCGACAACTGGGACGTCCCCTTTACATCTGTGGGCGTGGGCTGCGACAAATGCTTCAGTTTCAGCATCGATGACCTCTGTCAGCATAGGAAGACCGACCACAATATCTACGCTCTTTGTCACGTGAGTACAGAACGTTATGCTATGATATGATTTATTTGCTTAAAGCCCAAGGGCCATCGCATACAAAATACAAAAAACAACAACTGACAAACAAATATCTCCCCCCACAAATCCTAATTACAAGAACTCTTCCCTGTGATTCCATCCTATCCGCAAAAACCTTCCAAGTTGCCTAACCCCAAATGCTCCTATAGGACAGTAAGCATGGGCACTGTTCTGTTTTTTTCGAAAAACAGAAGAACAGAAAACAGGGCATTTTAAGAACAGAACAGGAACAGAAACAGGTGTCGTAGAAAACAGTTAACCTGTTCTGTTTCTGTTCTGTTTTTCTTTAAAAACAGAAAACAGCTGTTTTGTTGAAAAAAACAGCTGTTTAAACAGCTGTTTTCTGTTTTTCCCACACTACCTACAACAATCCGAGTTGCGTGTTTGTTTACGGCCGAACTACATGTCCGGCTAAAAAATGGTTGTCATATACGGATTCAGCACCTCCTCTTACCCTTAAATCGGACATCTGATCAACTACAAATACAACTTTTGCTTTTAACAAATATTCCGGTTTCAGCCGGATTCCGGACGAAGTACTTGTCTGGGTAGAAAATGATTTTCACATAAGTGTCCAACATGCCTTCTTACCCCTAAATCGAACATCTGACAACTTCAAATAATACTTTTACTTTTAACAAACTTTCCGGTTTTGGCCGGATTCCGGGCGAACTACTTGTACGGCGAGAAAATGGTTTTCATATTCGGGGTCAGCCTGCCTTTTACCCTTTAATCGACTATCTCATTAGCTGTTTAAAATATTTTGTTAGTCCCTTAATTTGAACCCCCACCCCTAAATGTAGGGCTACAGAATCCATCTACCTACAAACTCGACCTTTCCAGACCCAAAGGATCCTTCCACCAAGATTGATCAAAATATCTCATTCCATTCGAGAGTTATTGTGCTCACAACTTTCGCGATGTTTCCCAAAAAGAGGAAAGACTAAATCGAAACTCAGTTACCTGAAAATGGTATAAAATATTAATGTGTCACTTAAAGATTCCGCGATAACTGTGTAATTTGGAAATAATATAAATTTCATTTCAAGTATTTTTATTTCAAACCCAAGAAAACAAATTATAAGAAACGAACTGCAGTCATGCCAAAATAAAAATGCAATGTTCTTTTAAGCTTGGGATTACTGAAAAATAATGTAAATTCATATTTTTCGAATAGAAAAAAAATAGACGCAGATAGAAGAGACACTTATGATACTTAAAGGTCATTTTACCTTATTCTAAAATTATGTATAGTAATCCTGGGAAGATTGATGTAGAAAGCCATACAAGTTCACATTGGTCGGACAGATTTTGAACTGACTGGCGTGACCCTGAATACTCATTTAGTTTGATCTACCCCAAACTACCCTCTGCTGATTGTCCCCAGTCCCCAGAGTCTAATTTTGCCACGCATATGCGGCGTGCTATCAAACAAATAATCGAGAACAAGTGGAGACGACAAATAATCGTAGCCTGTCGTAACGAGTCGTAAACCGCTTCTAGATGGCCGCCACTACTATCTTACAGTTTTCAGAGGAGTTCCCGCTTAAAAAAGAAAAACAGAAACAGACAGAAAACAGGTACAAAAAAAAACAGAAACAGATAAAAACAGGCTTCCCAAAAAACAGAACAGAACAGAACAGGTAAATAAAAGAACAGGTAGCCTAACCTGTTCTGTTTCTGTTTCTGTTTTTTTGCAAAAACAGAACAGAAAACAGGTACCCCAAAAACAGAACAGAACAGAACAGTGCCCATGCTTATAGGACAGTAGGAAATAGGAAAAAGCAAGGGAAAAAGGAAAAAAACATGTCCAAGCTTCCATATTGGGTTAAACTTCAAGGAGGTTAAGAGTTGCTTGAACGAAAATACGGTAGGATAGGCGTGACACGAGGCTATTGGCTTGGCTCCTATGAACGTGTTAATTTCCCCTCCGTCTATATCTATTATTCTGTATTTATAACCTTTATTTGGAATACAAAAGTACATAAATAACTTCCCCGCGAGGTTTTCTTTTATGTTACCGTACCTTTTCTTACCCACATATCGTTTCTTAGTCTCTGCCCTTCGGCTTGTTAAAATTCAGCCGCATCGATGTGATGTTTCACTTTCTTTCCAGGGTCTTCTATCCCCCGGCGCATTCTCGCAGACATATCCAGAGGGCCTCCTATTCGACACACCTGACTACGTCTTATCCGAATATCCGGAATTCCCGGTACTCCTCCGGGAATGCCAATGGCCGTCCCGTCCGGGCGGAAGATTTTCCGCCGCGCAGAAACTCCGTCAGGTTCTCTCGGCGTACCGAGGACCCTTAACGAAAAGGTAGCTAACGGCCCGCTCCCATTATGGAGTGGCGGTACCAGTTTTCTTGGTAAGCGCCTTTTTTTGTGTGATCTTTTTTAGAAATGGTGTGCTGTTGGGGTTAACTAGTCTTTTAGTTTTTTGGATGTTTTTCAGTTTTAGTTTTCTTGATCAGGTGATAATTGTGAATGTCGTTTCGTTTTGTGTTTTGAGATGGTGCTTACAAAAGGCTAAACAGAAACGAGCATAGCGAAATTATTGTGGTCAATTTTCTTTTATTGTCTTAAGTTTGCAAATCCGTAAACAAAAACTTCGAGAATCTCGAACTGTGGTAGGCTACTATATGCGTCTTAAGTTTATAGAAGTTGATACATATAAATTAAGACATGTTGAGATGTGTCTGTCTTGTTTGCAAATTCTTAAAACAAAACTTCGGGAATTCTGAGCAATATTCCAAACTGTGGTACCATATGTGAATACGCCACAGAGCCAGCTTGTCAAGGGAAGCCGCGCAGCGCTAATTTGGTACTCCTGCCGTATATAGTAGAGGTATGTTAGTTTCAGTTTCAGTTTATTTCAAAACATCAACACAAATTGTGGCTTGGGGCCAAATGACGTGTTGACTACGTCAAGGTACATAATATCAAAACAATTGTGTCAGTCAACGCATTAAAATAAATAATTGAGACTGAAAGTGGTCTAACAGAATCATAAAAGTAAAACACACACAAGAAAGACTAAAACTCATTGTTAAGAAAATGTACAAATTTAGGGATAAAGCTTACTTCGGATATCGCCTAAACTTGAACGACGTCGAAGAATATGATAAAATTCAAACCTAGCAAATATTTTAAAATATTATACAGTAATTTAAGTAAAATAACTCATTAAAGCCACACACGGTTATTTTTTTGAATATTTTGCTCACTTATTGTGCATCCTGTGACGGCAAAATTACGCCGTCCAAAGTATTGCAACAGTTTTGCATTACTTTCAAAACTTCCTAAGTACTTTTTAAAATAAGCAGTAGGCAAAATTAAAAGGAAAAATAACGCTTCAAAAGGACGCTGCAGCATTTGGCTGTTAGAAGATATTAAGTTCTAAACTACCGTTCCCATTTTAGTATTTTAGAGCCAAAAAACTAAACAAAGGTAGGACAGTTTTTTTTTTAATGAAGTGTTCAAAGAAGCGAAGTGTATCTCTACCGTATAACCAAGGATCGATGCAGTACGCTTGGGCGTTTTGTACTGCATCGAGAGTGGGGTGTCGATGATTGGGCTGAAACTCTTGGTTAAAGAGCTTGCGTCAGGCACCGACAGGCGCGCTGCTAAATTCGCATAACTCTGTATTCACCCCTAGTAAAAAGGGGATGAAAGAGCTATTGCATCTTTGGAAAGGCTTAAAGGGCCTCATCAAATAGTTTTTCCAAAAGGACATTTCCGCACGAGTCGATCTCCGAGACGCTAGAGAACCCGCTTTGCGATTGAACAGAGACCTTATGTTTGTATTGTCTGTGAGTTGTGACTAGGCGTGTAACTACTACTATTATTAGGGTTCACCGTAGGCTACAGTATCTTCCAAATCGAACAGTCTTCACTGTATCCGGTTGCCTTGACGGGAAAAATACTCAAATACTTCGCGAAAGCATTTTTGCGTTCCATAGATGTGGGCTGGATCTCTATAAAGTCAAAGAGCTTCTGCTTAGTTAGATCTTGGAAAATTGGGGGGGGGGGGTGTTGCTCCTCTCTTGTCTTCCGACAGCTAACTTGCGGGCAGTGACTAACTTTTTTTCCGAGTCTTGGTCTAATCCGTGAAACAACTAGCTATATGTAGCAGACAGAGGAACGTGCAGCAGACAGAGGAATTGAAGCTATAGGCTTTCATTGGGCAAATTTTTATTTTGTTTAAGATAATTACCTAGAAAGTCACAGAAACTGTCGTTGATAATGATTTCCTCCTGGACAGATTCGACAACGAAAACGTGCTCTTAGGTGTTTTGAGTAAGATGTAATTTGTTATGTGCCCAAGACGCATACGATTAGTAAGGCTGTGCAGCGTTTATTTACGATTTGTTGGTAACTTTTTACCTGATTCTTGTACCTTCTTTTATAATAGAATATTTGGCGTAAGAAAAACCACTAGCTTATGGACCCATGCGATTTCCCTAATTTGAAGGCAGGCAAGTATTCAGTGATGGTGAAGCATTACTCAGTCTGTCAGCACTCAAAGATACACATTCTCGCAGTTCTGCCATGTGTGATGTGTGTCGTCCCCCTAGGAAAAGAGAGACATCCTTTTCAATGCTTATCGGAGGTGACCAAATCGTAGCAACTGAGCGACTGACCTCGAGAAAATAGCATCGTGTACGCGATAGTGGCTTATCTAAAAGGAAATGTGGTGCTAGTCGTATATTAAACAATGGCTCAAAGCGGAAAAGCCAGCTACGATGTTCGATATTTCGCCCTTCTCGGCAAGGGTCCTCGCGAGGTTGCTGCTGGAAGAAACGAACCAGCAATTTATAACTAGTGAACTGAAAGAGAAAAACGCTGCTCAGCCGGGATTTGGACCCTCTGCGGGCCTCTGCTTACAAGGCAGATGCTAATCTTTATAGGCGTTTTTCCGTGACACAATAGTGGGCCACACACTTCTGAGTGTTTTTCGCGGAAACACGATTCTGTGCCACATAGTCGAGCCACAAGTTGAAACTCACAGATACGCTGTTTTGCCGATTTTTGGGGCGGTAATTTCAGATGTCTGAACATATAAATGAAAATCATGTAAAAATCTCAGTAAATAGAACTCCAGGCTTTCGTCCTCACCATTCCGTGCAAAAAGGATCTTCGGTTTTTTGTCTACATACTTGAGAAGCTGCTATTTTGCTGCTAAATTTGAATTTCCCGCCAAAATCGAGCCACAAAATCAACAATCACCTCGGCAGTTGTTTGTCGAATTTGAGCCACAAAGCGAGCCACGAAAATCTTGTTGGTTGCGGAAACACATTTGTGGGCCGCACAAAAGGCCGCGGAAACGCTCCTCTCGAGCCACAATCGACCCACAACCTTTTTGTGGGAGCATGGAAAAACGCCTTATATGACCAAGTCCGAAACACGCCAGTGAACCTCGGAAAGAACAAGAAAAGTCACCCAAACGATCCCTCTGAATTCATTTAAATCCTGTGCAAACCAATCAACAACGTTTGTTGTCGTGACGTCTCTGGCTCTTCGCTGGGCACACGGCGATTCTTCATCGGCACGAGGAGTTAGTCGTCAAGAGTGTTGAGCTACCGAGAGGCTTGTGAACATAGATCGTAAACCACTACAATAGTCAGATAGAAGCCGGTCATAGGAACAGTGATCCAGCCAATTCACCTAATCAGTTCACATCCCAATTAGTCATGAAGCTATATAAGACGTAGATGGCGCTTTTGGGATCCCACAACGTAAGTGGAGGGATACCTATGACATCGCAAAAGTTGTCCGTCTGTAAGCAGATAACTCTCGAAGGGAATGAGATATTTTGATAAAACTTGGTGTGAGGATTCTTTGGGTCAAGAGTAAGGTCGAGTTCGTAGATGGGCTCTGTTTTTAAACAGCTAATGTGTTAGTCGATTATGAGGTAAGAAGACATTCTGAACAGGATGGCGAAAACCCTTTTTCTCGCTGGACAATTAGTTCGTCCGGAATCCGGTAAAAAACGGAAAGTTGTTAAAAGTAAAAGATTTATTTGAAGTTGATTAGATTTTCGATCTAGGGGTAAGAAGACATGCTGAACCAGTTTCTACCTGGACAAGTAGTGCGCCCGGAATCCGGCCATAACCGGAAAATTTGTTAAAAGCAAAAGTTGTATTTGTAGTTGATAAGATGTCCGACTTAGGGGCAAGAAGTGACGCTGAATCCGTATATGACAATCGTTTTTTAGCCGGACATATAGTTTGTCCGGAATCCTGCTGAAACCGGAAAATTTGTCATAAGTTAAATTTAGATGCGATTAGATGTTGGAATAGTTCATTTCGGGGTAAGGAGACATGCTGAATCCGAATATGAAAGTTATTTTCTCGCCGGACAAGTAGTTCATCTGAAATCCGGTGAAAACTGGATCAAAAATTTGTCGACCAATTTTTGGCTATAACAGTTCTTACCCTTTTATTGGGAACCTAAAACGTAAGTGGAGGGATACTTATGACATGGCAAAAGTTGTCCGTCTGTCCGTCCGTCCGTCTGCCTGTAAGCACGATAACTCTCGAAGGGAGTGAGATATTTTGATGAAACTTGGTGTGAGGATTCTTTGGGTCAAGAGTAACGTCGAGTTCGTAGATGGGATCTGTAGCCCTACATTTAGGGGTGGGGAGGGGGTTTAAATTAAGGGGCAAACAAAATATTTTTAAACAGCTAATGTGACAGTCGATTATGCGGTAAGAAGACATGCTGAACACGATGGTGAAAACCATTTTCTCGCCGAACAAGTAACTCGCCCGGAATCCAGCCAAAACCGGAAAGTTTGTTAAAAGTAAAATTTTTATTTAGTGTATGTTCGATTTGGGGGGAAGAAGACATGCTGAACACTTATGTGAAAAGCATTTGACCGGGTGGGGTTCAAATTAAGGGGCAAGCAAAATATTTTTAAACAGCTAATATGATAGTCGATTATGGGATAAGAAGACACGCTGAACACGAATATGAAAACGATTTTCTCACCGGACAGGTAGTTCGCCCGGAATCCGGCCAAAACCGGAAAGTTTGTTAAAAGTAAAAGTCTTATTTAAAGTTGATTAGATGTTCGATATATGGGTAAGAAGGCATGCTGAACACAAATATGAAAACCATTTTTTCGCCGGACAAGTAGTTCGCCCGGAATCCGGCCAAAACCGGAAAGTGTGTGAAAAGTAAAAGTTTTATTTGAAGTTGATAAGATGTTCGGTATAGCGCAAAGAAGGCATGCTGAACACGAATATGAAAACCATTTTCTCGCCGGACAAATAGTTCGCTCGGAATCCGGCCAAAACCGGAAAGTTTGTTAAAAGTAAAATTTTTATTTGAAGTTGATTATATGTTCGATTTAGGGGTAACAAGAGATGCTGAATCCGTATATGACAATCACTTTTTAGCCGGATATATAGTTCTTCCGGAATCCGGCTAAAACCGGAAAATTTGTTAAAAGTTAAATTTTGATATGAAGTTGATTAGATGTTGGATATAGTGGTAAGGAGATATGCTGAATTCGTTTTTGAGCTTTATTTTTTTCGCCGGACAAGTAGTTCTGGATTTCGCCAAAACCGGAAAATTCGCAGAAGTAAGGCAGGATCGTTTCGATCGGTTTCTAGGGATATGCACACATGCTGAATCCATATCTGAACTTGGTTTTCTTAGATGATTAGCTATTTGGCCTTCAACTGTTTCTAAATTATACGAGTAAAAATGTTCAAGGAGTCTGTGCGAAGAATGGATCTGGCGAAGACAAAACTTAGCCTAATTGTCTGGATCAAAAATCGAATTTTTGGGATCCCATCGGAACCTTGGTCTTGTTATCAAACGAGTATAGCACTGTGCGTGGATAAAGTAATAATGCTTTGTCATTCTATGGACGTCGGAGAGACCTAGTGTCATCGAAGGTCGAAGGGGTTGATATGTATGTTCAAATGAGGAAATATGTTGTTCAAGCGAGGATGTTGTTCAATGAGGATTTAGTGTTTGGGATCCCAAAACGTAAGTGGAGGGAAACCTATGACATCGCAAAAGTTGTCCGTCTGTAAGCACGATAACTCTCGAAGGGAATGAGATATTTTGATGAAACTTGGTGTGAGGATTCTTTTGTTCAAGAGTAAGGTCGAGTTCGTAGATGGGATCTGTAGCCCTACATTTAGGGGGAGGGGGTTTAAATTAAGGGGCAAACAAAATATTTTTAAACAGCTAATGTGACAGTCGATTATGCGGTAAGAAGACATGCTGAACACGATGGTGAAAACCATTTTCTCGCCGAACAAGTAATTCGCCCGGAATCCGGAAAGTTTGTTAAAAGTAAAAGTTTTATTTATTTATCGTATGTTCGATTTGGGGGGAAGAAGACATGCTGAACACTTATGTGAAAAGCATTTTCTACCCGGACAACTTGTTCGCCCGGAATCCGGCCAAAACCGGAAAATTTGTTAAAAGCAGAAGTTTTATTTGAAGTTGGTTAGATGACAGATTTAAGGGTAAGAAGAGACGCTGAATCTGTATATGACAATCATTTTTTAACCGGACATATAATTCGTCCGGAATCCGGTTGAAACCGAATTTTCTTTGTATAAGTTAAAGTTTTGTTAAGTTGATTAGATGTTTTAGCCTATAGGGATAAGGAGATACGCTGAATTCTTTTCTGAACTTTCTTTTTTTGCTGGACAAGTAGTTCGCTCGGAATTCGGCCGAAACCGGAAATTTGGCAGAGGTAAAGCAGGAAATTTCGATCAGTATTGTCAAAATAGGTATGGCTTATAGAGGTATATCTGAACTTGGTTTTCTTAGATGATTAGCCTGGCGAAGACAAGACCCAATTGTCTGGATCAAATATTAAATTTTTGGGATCCCATCGAAACCTTTGGTCTTGTTACAAGGGACTTGTACCGTGACAAATAAAACCAGAAGCAAATTTTGAATTAGAGGTCTAGGACTCCACTCCACGTCGGAGCCACATAGACATACCAGGACCCACAAGGCGCGGACTCATTCCCGTATGGAAATAATTAAGTCGTAAACAGTTGTTAACGATCGTTTACAATTGTTAACGATCGTAAACAATTGTTTACGATCGTAAACAATTGTTTACGATCGTAAACGGTTGTTTACGATCGTAATTTTACGATCGTTTTTTTACGATCGTAATTTAGCGATCGTAATCAATTGTTTACGATCGTAAACGGTTGTTTACGATCGTAATTTTACGATCGTTTTTTTACGATCGTAATTTAACGATCGTAAACGGTTGTTTACGATCGTAATTTTACGATCGTTTTTTTACGATCGTAATTTAACGATCGTTTTTTTTACGATCGTAATTTAACGATCGTAAACAATTGTTTACGATCGTAATTTTACGATCGTTTTTTTACGATCGTAATTTAACGATCGTTTTCAATTGTTTACGATCGTTTTCAACTGTTTTCGATCGGAAACAATTGTTTTTATTTTCAAGACAATAAATACAGGCCTGATTTCTAACAACGGCAATAAGAAAGTTGATTAGTTTTTAGTTTTGCATAATCCAAATAGTTTAACTAAAAGCTGAAACTAAAATCCCAATCGTAAACGGCTGTTTACGATCGTAATTTTACGATCGTTTTTTTACGATCGTAATTTGACGATCGTTTTCAATTGTTTCCGATCGTTTTCAACTGTTTTCGATCGGAAGCAATTGTTTTTATTTTCAAGACGATAAGAAAGTTGATTAGTTTTTAGTGGCTGGGAGGTTTGGTATAGCTATATATAGGGGTAGGGTTGGGATAGTGTTAGAATAGGATTAGGTTGAGGTAGTTAGGTTAACGGATCACTAGCGACCATTGCCAGGCGATCATACCTAACCAATTGATTACCTTTCCTTTTCACTTAACCCCTATTATTCTACCCACTCTAAAAAGTTACGTATACCATTATTCACCCCTATAACTTGGTGCTGACAAGTTATAGAGAAAATGCCGTCTTCCTATACAATGAATTCCCAGAGGTATGCTGACCTCACGTGCGCAAAGCATGACCTATGACTGCGCTCTGCAACAAGCCAATCAGCGCCGACCGCCTCAGACCACGACCGCCTCAGGAAGTGACATTTCTTCGGGGTGTTGCGGATAAATGTTCCCTTCGTTAGTTTTTATTCGTTTTGTCCAAACAATTGAACAAATGTAGAACTGGCTGAGAATGATATCTTTTCTACTCTAGTGGGTGGCTTAGTGGAATCTTCATGTCTTCTTATGGTCGCAGATCTTTCAGGACCTCACCAGCTGGAAGTGGAATGCCTTCATGACAGCATATTTTACAAAAAATCTGGAAATATCAGTGCTTAATTCAGTTATAAAAATGGAAGTGACTACATACAGTGTGGAAATATCGAGGGGTTGACCACTCTCGATTTTAGTGTACAGCAAGTGCCCGGTGCCGCGATGCCCGGTCGGTGCCGGCACCGGCTGAAACCCGTCGGCACCGGTTGTCACGTGTTAAATCAACAAAATAACCATTTTTGGAAGCGTTTGAAAGATGAATCGACCAATTTATTGTCGGCACCGGTGCCGGCACCGCCTATTTCGGTTGGTGCCGGCCGGTGCCGGGAAAGGGTGTACAGCAGGTGCCGGGGAGTGGGTAGCCCCTCGGGAAATATGCCCAATGCTCGTATTGAAAAAAAAATCTTAGAAATAACTGTTTTCGATAATAACGATCGTTTACTATTGTTTTTTTTCAGCTTGAATTATCTGCCATAATCATACTGGAAATACGATTGGGAACAACCGTTTCCGATCGGAAAAATACGATCGTTAACAACTCTTTCCAATCATAAAAATACAATCGTTTACGATCGGATTGTCCCATAATACAATTGGGAAAAAACGATCGTTTACGACTGGAAACAGTTGTTAACGATCGTTTTTTTTACGATCGTAAAAATACGATAAAAAAAACGTAAAAATACGTAAAAATACGATCGTTAACAACTGTTTCCGATCGTAAAAACCCGTCGGCACCGGTTGTCACGTGTTAAATCAACAAAATAACCATTTTTGGAAGCGTTTGAAAGATGAATCGACCAATTTATTGTCGGCACCGGTGCCGGCACCGCCTATTTCGGTTGGTGCCGGCCGGTGCCGGGAAAGGGTGTACAGCAGGTGCCGGGGAGTGGGTAGCCCCTCGGGAAATATGCCCAATGCTCGTATTGAAAAAAAAATCTTAGAAATAACTGTTTTCGATAATAACGATCGTTTACTATTGTTTTTTTTTCAGCTTGAATTATCTGCCATAATCATACTGGAAATACGATTGGGAACAACCGTTTCCGATCGGAAAAATACGATCGTTAACAACTCTTTCCAATCATAAAAATACAATCGTTTACGATCGGATTGTCCCATAATACAATTGGGAAAAAACGATCGTTTACGACTGGAAACAGTTGTTAACGATCGTTTTTTTTACGATCGTAAAAATACGATAAAAAAAAACGTAAAAATACGTAAAAATACGATCGTAAAAATACGATCGTTAACAACTGTTTCCGATCGTAAAAAAACGATCGTTTACGATCGGAATGTCCCATAATACGATCGTAAAAAAACGATCGTTAACAACTGTTTCCGATCGTAAAAAAACGATCGTTTACGATCGGAATGTCCCATAATACGATCGTAAAAAAACGATCGTTAACAACTGTTTCCGATCGTAAAAAAACGATCGTTTACGATCGGAATGTCCCATAATACGATCGTAAAAAAACGATCGTATACGATCGTTTACGATTGGAAACGATCGTAAAAATACGATCGTTTACGATTGGAAACGATCGTAAACGATCGTTTACGATCGTAAACGACTGTTTCCAATCGTAAACAACTGTTTCCAATCGTAAAAAAACGATCGTTTACGATCGGAATGTCCCATAATACGATCGTAAAAAAACGATCGTTTACGATCGTTTACGACTTGAATTATTTCCATACGGGTTGTCTAAAGCGCCATCTATTGGCCTGCAATCTGTTTCTTCGGCCGACAGCCAGACGGGGACCTTTGCCAAGAAGGGCCGAAATATATCTGTTTTGAGCCATTGCTTGATATATGTTTCCTAGTCAGCTCGGGTTCAAGGAGTATTTTTTAGTACTAGATGTGCTGATCCATTCTTTTTCTGTAATCAATTCTCCATAAACAAGTAAATTAATCAATTCGACTATTATTGTTCCCGAAACTTTGAACTTTGTATAATATTTACCTTGGACCGCTTGACTTTTTCACTCGTATCCTCATGGTGCAGTTCGTCGTCGAGTAGTACTGCTGCTTTACTATAAGGAATTCCAGACGCACTGGTCCTTTTTAGGTAAGGGCCCGGTCACACTAGGCTCGAATTGAGTTGATTTAGAAGTAGACTCGTCTTCAACAGGGAAATCTCCGCTGTTCCTCAAATCTGCGCCTTTTTGAGCCTAATGTGACCAGGTTGTAAGTAAGTTCTTGCACAATCGCCCGGTCTTTGGAGTGATAATTTCCTCGTACACTCTCTACTCTTATCCAAGTAATTTGGTTTCTGCGTCGAACTTTACCGTCACCGTGATCTGATGGAACAAATCTGATCACGCCATAGATAAACGATTACCCCACTGTCCTGTTTCTTGCGCTACAAGCAAGGAGACAGCAAGAACCTATTAAGCCAAGTAGAACCTCTGTCTTTGGTCCCATGCATCGACTATGGATACCCCTGAGCTTTGAGTTGACGCCCGTCTACTTCTCTCTTAGCCGCTGTGCATATGAGAGGAAAATAGCGTAGCAGACGTGTATGACCAGCCTCTGAATCAGAACGAAGGACGCTCCCCTATCTCAACATGTCACACTTGAAGTCATATCGGTATTGGTACTCTGTTTACTCATGAAGCACTTCGAACCGCCGCGAGACCCACCTCTGAATCCTACTCCCGGTCTTTTGCATCGGGAATCTCGATTCCGCATGGTTTTAGTACAGAGATCGGGAGACGGAAGTTCTACTTCTTACATGGAGACACTGAGGTTGAAAGCGAGTCTAACCAAACAAACAGAAAGGAAGGAGTCTCAGAACGAACGATGCAGTATCCAATGCTGCATAGCTTCGGACAGACTCTCCGTCGATTCCTCCATTCATAGTCTCCTTCCTTCGATCAGCTTGCTTTTACAAGCAAGCATGGTCATCTTGTAAGACGGAAAGATTTACTTTTGCTTTTGTTTTAATTGGAATCCAACTACTAAAATGTTTCAAGAAAGAATCAGATACCACATAATGCGAGACTAAATAAGGGGCGACCTCAGAACAAAACCTATCATAGCTTCAAAAAATGTTACAATTGTTAGCTGGACATTTTTATATTATATATATCACCGTAAAAAATAATCACGCCAAAAGCTTTCTACAGCTAAATTAATAACAACTAATGGCAATGGCTGACTGGTTATACTTTTTTTTTTTAGCTAAGCAGAAAATACGGGGCTAAAACGTGACAGCTAAGGACTGCTGGGGGAGATTCGAGTGGTTTCCAGGGTTAAGATGGGTCCCCCCCTCTCCGGTGCCAAAAAAAACTGGCGAAACCCCCCGGGTACCCCCCCTCCACACACAGTGTTAATAAAAATGCAATATATTTTTATGAAAATTTATATATAGAGGCGAGCCGCCGTCACGCGTTTATATTTAACTCACGTGTCTAGGTGTCTTTGCGGGGGGGGGGGTCGCCTAGACCCGGTTAAGATATCCCTCCCGCATAAAAAGAGCAGATAAGAAATATCATCTGAAGGCCTACAGTTTGCTTCTTATTCACTTATGCGGTACAACGTCTATTTTTCCTATCCGTTTTCGGTTGACTGCACAGTGGACACGGCTATTACCGAAGTAACTGTGACATAACAGAAGCTGATACTCCACTTTGTCTCCGTGTTAAAACAGATAGAATTAAGGATCAATACAGATTAATCCCGAAGGGACAGAATATTTTTAATCTTACTTCCCTTGTTCGCTCTTTCTGTCTCCCCCGGAAACCATCAGATCAGCCCATCCATCACAGATCAAACCATACACGGACAGAAAACCTTTGATTCAAATTGCCACAGTCCAATATTAGGTAGAGATCAATACCTCGGCGACAAAACAAAACACAAGAGCTGCTACACTGAAATAGAGGCCAGTCAAAGGGCTCATATTTGATCAATCCCCACTCGCGATTTTGAGGTCATATCACTCTTCACGCACGATTTACATGAATCTTCTTCAACCCGTTTCACTTCCGCACAGTACTCTCTTCTAGCACTGACAACGTGAGCCTCATTCACGCGTTCAACGTTGACGGCCCTACTACATCCTCGACAGAGTGTTTTACCGTGACTAAAACATTGTTCAAACTGGTGTAATAAGCTTCATAAGAGCTATAAACGACTGCTTTATACTACGAGCAGGACGTATCGGCCCTGTTTAAGGAATAAGGAAATCGATGCTATTTTCTCTTATGCAGCTCTAATCGATTCGCGCCTGCTTGAGTTGCTCTAGCTAGTCATGAAACGATGACGCGGAAAATCCTTATGCAGCTTATTACACCGATTTGAACAATGCTTAAATGAAGCCTACTAAGATAGGATTGCTGAAATAATCATTGCAGTGACACGCCTTCGGAATCGCGATCGACGGTCGAAGAATCATGGGCCCCTGCCCAATTTAAGAAGTGATGGATGTGACGAGGAAAGTACGCACCAAATATAGGTGTATTATTTTAAACTCGGCAAGAACCAATCATCATCCTCTATTTCCAAGTATTAGCACCTCTCTGCAGAAAACAACTATACACAAGACTAGACTGGCAAAAACGTTACAAAAACCGTGAGTGGGGTAAAAAAAAAAATCAGCTAAATTCCAAGTTATACCGAATCACGTCACTCGAACAGAAAAAGCGTAAAACACTCATTTATACAGGGTGGCATAGAGATAAGCTATGGGTTGGGTCTGGGTAGAAACAAGGTTAGATCATAATCCGCAACTTCAACATTAATGACTGACCCAAAGTTAGGTCAGGACCCAGTACGATACCCCAACCCCGGAGCCAACTTAGTTCCCAGCTTAAAATTTAACAGGGAAACCGTGCTCCTGGTTTTGGGCAACTACACTCTGCACACACACTAGGCCATGACCTAACATTCAAGCTTCCCCCCAAAAAGGAGAGATAGGCAGGATAGCTCAACCTTCACCGCCAGCAAGGGATTTAATTAGATAAGCTTTAGTCTAATGCCAAAACTTGACAAACTACGAATCAGATTATACTTGTTAAAGGAACAGTAAACTTGACTACTCAATTTTCGGCCACCGAATCGCCCGGGGGGGCTTAGATAAATATACAGGGTCTTATTGTCGACAGGCCCCCCTTCTTTGTTATCTCGAACCGTCTCGAACCCCCTCCTTAGTGTTCCCAAAGCTAGCTGGCAGGCCCTTGCCCCTTATACACTGTAGTTATGCACTTATGTACTTTAAAAGTTCGCCTTTTTACGTGTAGACTACAGACAAACGACCTCCCCGACAAGACGGCCCGGGTTCGATTCCTAGTCGCGGCACACAAACCTTTTGCTTTTTTTTCTACTAACTCAAAAGTCGAATTCTCGGAAACTGCCCGGAAACTGCAATGGTCGCAACGAGAATTTTTCCTACTCTCAATATCGACTCAGGGTACATTCTTGATATGTTAGCTAGCTCCCCGAGTCAAGTTTGAGTCAAGTTTTCTGTTCCTTTAAGTATAAGACTCCAAATCCCCACTGCCCCTGACCAACCATGAAAGCCGCGCACGACACGACTGCGAACCAGGCATATTTTTCTCCTATGCAAAGGACGATCCCCTACACACACGATCTAGGCCTCTAGCCTCTTTTGTACGTATAAATTCGATGTTAGAACTTTCGGTAGGGCAAATATACACTGCAGCGGTTTCGAATCCAAATTTCACACATTTCTAGTCGTGTCGCGCTCGCACGCCCCTCCCTCACAACCCTTCTCCAACGAACACACAATAATGTCCTCGAAAAATAGGCGAAACTAAAGAGTTTTGTTCAATATCAAGTCTTTCATTCAGGAGCTGCAAGAATAGATCACACATAGCACACCTATGAGTAGTGTGGATGAAGTACATCTTAGTGCCGAGAGCGACACCAAGAACACACAACCCTCAGAAAATTTCTAGTGAAGCGAAATTCTGATGCCGTAAAGACGCGTAAAGACAGAAAAGACAGTGACCCCGAGAACCACTGGGCTGCCCTCACGTTAAAAAGTCTTCAGAGTTGCGTATTCTTGGCTACACTAAGCACAAAGAAACACAATAAGCTGACCGGGGAATATCACTCAGCTCTGGATAGCTGGGGGAGCTGCCCTTGGCATGATGTGCTGACTGTTGACTTGTCGAGCATAGGGCTGCGGAGGAGAGGGGCGGGGAAGGGGGCGGATCAGGAAGAGCTTCTCTCCCCGGTCGCTTGTGAAGATGGGGGAGCGCTGGTAGTGATCCACGAGCTGGTCAAGGGAGTTGAACCGCCGCTGACCAATGCAGTACAAGGTTTTCTCGACCTGCACTCGAAAATGCTTGTTCCGCCCAGGAGCTTTAAGTGATACGGAGAAGTCTCCAACCTTCGTAAAAAAAAAAAAATCAATTAGGTAAAAAAAAATATGAACAGGTTTGAACCGAGCGGTATACAGGTCAGATACAGGTTTCCGAGAACAAGTACGAGAGCGTAAACCAAACGTAAAAAAAAAAAATCAATTAGGTAAAAAAAAATATGAACAGGTTTGAACCGAGCAGTATATAGGTCAGATACAGGTTTCCGAGAACAAGTACGAGAGCGTAAACCATTTCTTTTTTTTTTCAATTTCCACTGCCACCGTATTTTGGTCCTGTACTATAGCCTACTGTGATCCTCGACAGGCGATTTCACGCGACGAATTTATTTTCGCCAGACGAACCTTGCTCTAAGAACATAGCTTACAGCTCTCGATATACTAATTTCCTGTTTTAGTTCGATTATTATCGAACGGTCTACGGAAACCAAGCAAATAGGTCGGTTCAGCGTGGCTTTCTGCCCCCCTAGCCTAGAGCTATTGATATTGTGATTTCCGGTTTTCGTCCGGTTCCTGTCGGATGGTCTACGAAACCAAGCAAGTAGGTCCACACAACGTGGTTTTCTGCCTACGGACACCTCAACGACCGGCTCCGGTTTCCATCCGAGTCATCAGGCAGAGAAACCAGGTTTGAGTATTCAGTTAAATAAATGAATAAAAAATATCGTTTGAAACAATCACTCTTCCGCTAGACAGCGTGAAGTTCTTTAAATTCAAATTCGTCATTTTCGAATTGAGCGCTCCTAGCGGATAGAGTTCCTTGACAAAGCAAAACGGACAAGTCAGCTACATTTTATTGGAGCTATAATTCCAATAAAATGTAGCTGACTTATCCGTTTTGCTTTGTCAAATATGATTCGCAGTCAGCTTGGGCTGAAGGAATATGGAGTTCCTTATTCTAATGTTGCGGTTATAGTCATTTATTATTGATTATTACTATTAGGTTGCCAGACTTTCCATTTATACTTATGCATTTTTACCAATTATCTAGGCTGAACTCTGTCAATCTTAAATATTCCTTAAGCCGAAGCTGACTTTGAAACATATATTCAAATAACGCATAAAACGGATACGTCAGCTACGGTAGCTGACGTATCCGTTTTACGTAGCTGACGTATCCGTTTTATGCGTTATTTGAATATCTGTCAATCATGTTTAGATTGTTTGAATATCCTCTTTTATCTGTTTACTCCAACTCGGAGTAGGGTTTCCAGTCGTACGTTAATCCGCTACGAGCGCTAAACTGAAAAAAGGCGAATTCCGCTCGATACAAGATCGCAGTCGCACAATATTTGGGATTTGTAAACGAAGGTTGTTCATGAGTTTATTTATTTAGCCTAAGGCGAAAAAAACACTCTGCACAGGCCATGAGGCCTTTCAAGAGTGACTGTGTTTTTTTGCGGATTTATTTAGCCTACATGTATTTGATAATGCCTACTTACGTTCGTCTCGCTAACTCGAACTAGGAAGTCGCCATCTGCCCCGTAATCATTCAGTAGCTGCTCACATTCATTCCTCGAGATGGCACCATAGAACCATTCCTTATCCGCCAGATGAGGATGCGACTTAAATGCTGGATTATTCAACGAGAGACAATCCATACTTCGAGCCATAAGATCCACAGGATTATTTGGCCTCACAGGGCCAACACTCTGGGCCATCACCCTTTGCTGATTAGACTGACCTCTGAATGACTCCGTCACATAATCACTGATTTCTTGCAAGTAGTTTTTAGGCACCAAGCCAATCTGGCCCTGGCCATTTCTGGCGCGAAACCAGTCGGGATCCGCCGGTGGCCGATCTAGAATCTCAAGTCTTTCTTTTTTCATGAAGCTAAGTTCTTGTTCGTTCTGACTCGCGAAATCATACAATGCAACGACAACATCCAGAACGTTTTCAGCAGCGGAGTACATGTGCTGCTGGTCTTCGGCAGACGCTCCCACGTTTGTGGTTTGCTCTGGAGCGGTGTAGTTACTCGGGAACCAGCCAACTTGGTTGTTGTACTGTCCCCGCCACCAGCCATCGTTGCTTTTCTCAAGGATAAGTACGCGCGTGCCTTTGACGAGAGAGAGCTCGTCCAACTGTTGAGCTTGGTAGTTATATCTGAAAATAGTAATGTATTTTCACTGCTAGTTCATATTCAAAGTTTCCAGAGTGCCTCCCCATGTCCCTTTGAGTTCGATCCGCGTCCATGTGAAGACACCCTGAGCTGAACTTACTTGTTCCTGACAAAACACAAGGCATAGACGGAGTAAAAAGAAAAGGAGAAGAAAACACTAAAAGAAGAGGAAAAAAACAACAAGAGCTGTAAGCTCATATGGCACTTGCAAGGCTTGGTAAAAGGATGAAAGTAGGAATTCGCCGGTTCGTGGGTTTGTTCTGATTATTTGTAAGCAAAACCCTTGAAATAAGAATGACGACGAACCCTTGGAAATCACGAGAATGTATCGTTTGGTAAAAAGTTTTTTTTTGCACTTGGCTGTGATGATATGCACATCAAGGGCGCTAGAAATTCATCTGTAATCAAAACCCTTGAGTTAAAAATGATCCTGGGCTCTTTAGGATCATGAATAAATATGGTTTGGTGAAAAGTATTTTTTTTACTTTCCAGTTAAGATGAGTAGCCAACAATTTCTAAGCCAGTTAAGAATTCATTTCCAAGCAAAACCCTTGCTTAAAAGATTTTTTTTGTACTTTGCGGTTAAGATGAGTAGCCAACAATTTCTAAGCCAATCTTGTCAAGTCTCTAATGTTCAAGCCAAGTTTCATCGTCCTAGCACATCTTGAAGTACGGTACCTTAAATTGCGATCACCGGAAATCTGTACCCCCCTCCAGCTCCCCCCACAGTGACCGAATCCGGTCCGGTTCTGTCACTGATGCATCTAGGACTTATGCTAGTTCTTCCCACCAAGTATAATCCAGATCGCTATATTCTAACCGTGTCACAAAATCCCCCCCCCCCCCCGACTACCCACATTGACCGGATCCTGTCCGCACTTGAAATGGGACATCTGAAACCTGAGTTCTTTCCGAATATCAAGTTTCAGTAAGATTTGATCACCCGTTCAAAAGTTGGACAACCGGAAGATTCCGGATTCCCCCACTCTCCACTCCCCCCACGATGGTCATATCGGAGAAGCAACTGTTCTTAAGTTAAAATTGTAAAAGTCCCTGATATGCCTGCCAAGTTTCATCGTCCTAGCACATGTGAAAGCATTTTAAGTCGGGATCACCGGAATCCCGGAACCCTCCCTCCAACTACCCCCGCAGTACTCGGATCCGGTCCGGCCTTGTCAATTATGTATCTAGGGCTTGTGCTTGTTCTTCCCACCAAGTTTCATCCCGATCCGTCCACTCTGAACATGTCACACAATATCCGGTTCCCCCTCTAAACCCCCCCCCCCCCCAAAGTCACCGGATCCATTCCGGACTTGAAGTGTGACATCTGAGACACGAGGTCTTTCCAAATACCAAGTTTCATTAAGATCCGATTCCCCGTCCAGAAGTTAAAAATACGTCAATATTCCGGATTCCCCCTCCCTCCACTCCCCCACGGTGGTCGGATCGGGGAAATGACTATTTTCAAGTTAGATTGGTCGGTTCCCTAATATGCCTGTCAAGTTTCATCGTCCTAGCACATGTGTAAGCATCATAAGTCGGGATCACCGGAATTCCGGAACCCTCCCTCTAACTCCCCCCACAGTGTTCGGATCCGGTCCGGTCTTGTCAGCTATGTATCTAGGGCTTGTGCTTATTCTTCCCACCAAGTTTCATCCCGATCCGTCCAATCTGAACATGTTGCACGATTTCCGGTTCCCCCCTCCAACTCCCCCCAATCCATCCCAGACTTGAACTGTGACATCTGAGACAGGAGGTCTTTCCAAATATCAAGTTTCATTTAGATCCGATTACCCGTTCAAAAGTTAAAAATATGTCAATATTCCGGATTCCCCCACCCTCCACTCCCCCCAAGGTGGTCAAATCGGGGAAGTGACTATTTCCAAGTTAGTTTGGTCGGGTCCCTGATACGCCTGCCAAGTTTCATCGTCCTAGCTCATGTAACTCGAGATGAGTGGCCTGACAGACCGACCGACCGACAGACCGAAAAGTGATCGGTATATGGCACTTGAGCGAAGCTGCAAGTGCCATAAAAACACTATGACAACATTACCTATCTACAAAACTATCATATTGGAAAACAATGCTCTTCCATTCATGATTAGCAATATTGCTGAATCTCAGTATAAGTTGTCAATCTGCTGTTGCGGTTCAGTGATATTATAGGTTGCGGCTAGTTTACTATTTCGGATCAGGGGAGGGAGGCGGAGACCGGAAACAAAATAAACAGAAGATTTTGTTTTCGATGTTAGCCTAGTCAACAACTCGCCAGAAAGATGCAATATATATGTGGGGCGGGGCCACCGAGTTACAAATTATAGCGAGAACTAAGCAGTTGAAACGCAACTTATTTGCCACAATGGAACCATCCGCCGCATCAACCTTGTTTCGAATATATTTGACCATAAGTGTTCCGGTCTCCCTACCCTTACTCACTGAGTTTTGCACCATCGGCGGACACACCTTTTCTTCTCGAAACATGGCAGATTGTTAAGCAGAAAGGATACAAAAACCTTAAAACAAATTACTAAAAGAAACAAGACTTATATTTAGATTCACTTTAGATCTCTTTCGTGTACCAGCTGTCTTATTTTTGTTAAAATCTATTTTGAATTTGTCCATCCGCGTGTTTCCAAATCGCGCCACTAGACGATCCCACGGTCGCACCAAGTCCTGGTTGGAACTGCTACCAAATTAACTCCTTTAAGCGTAACAGTTTGATTTTTCGAACTATGATATAAGGAGGTCCAACTGCGTCTAATTGTGATTTGTTTGGAAGGAAGAGATTGACATTATAGCTGTTCTTCAGATGCTAACGGCCATGTCAGAAAGTTTTGCTTCGTCTCGTGTTTCGACAACCGCCAGCAATCCGTTACTTCCTCCATGCTTGTCACATACTTTGGATAACTTCAGACCCTTAACATCTTTCCCATCCTAAATCCAAAGTGATTTTACCGCATCAGGTGCTCATAGGCAGCAGTTTGCGTTCTTCTAAAAGTTGCGGACCCCCCCTGACCGACGATTCTCGTTGAGGTGCCATGCCCACAGACCCGTTCGACAAAAATTGAAAAGAGAACCACTGGAAGGCAAAATGGGTCGCGCTACCGAGTTTTACCGAAACCATGAGCCAATGGAAGAAGAAGGTGGCAGATTAGACGAAGGTAAGCCCTATGCCAAATTTCCATAGTCCTAAGAAGTCCTAAGTTCATCGCTCAAAAACTGAATTCTCAAGTCAGCTCTCTCTTTCATGGGTGCATACACTGATCTATTTCCATTTGATAGTGCGAACACACGATCAGGATTTCCAAGCCGGATTTTCTTCACTTTCATCACAAAGTTGAAAACAAGTGCGCAAGCGCTCAAACACGGAGTGTGAAAGTAAAAAAAAATCATTACAGTTTATACAAATACAGCGTCAGAACCAAGACATTTCACATCGCAATTACCAAACAAGTATTGAAATAACCTAATTTGAAATCATCCCACTTTAAAAGGTTTTAAAGTAAATAAACCACATGCAGAAATCCGAGCCGAATATTCGGGAGGGTATTCCAGTCCGGGAGCACCTGACCCTGATCGTGTGTCCAAGGCATGAGTCAAGATGGCGGAAGTAGGTTCCCAATGAACGGAAAATGGTAATTTTCAAGTTTTGTTTGGCATCCATCAACAGATTCAAGCACTGGAAACCGGTGACAAAGCACTAACCTGACTAGAGCAAATCCAAGAGCATCAGCAGGCAGGATTGGTTCAGCTGGCATCCTTCGGTTGATTCCAGGGGAGTCCACCTCTCTTACAGGAGAGCCAGATGGTAAAGTTTTGCTTCCCCCGATAGGGCCTTTTTTAACTTTCTTCTTGATGCTAGAAAGAACAACAAACTTCAAAGTCAAACAAAAAAGGCAAAGTCCAGAGTAGGCTTACTAAGATACAAATCCATACTTCGTTCATGATTTAATACAACTGACTTCTACATCGATCCAAGACTTCACTATCATGGATCCTGATTTAGAGCACAATTAGCCGTAATTCCCCCAACACAAAACAAACTAAATCCTTATGGATTGAATTTCATTCTAGCAGAGCAAGGTTTTCACGTTAGTTCTGAGCCACACATTTACCTCTTCCAGTAATGTTTATTCTCATTTTACTACTGGATGGTCAACAATAGACACATCTGCATATTATATCAAAACCCTTGACAGTCTGTAAACAAATAAGTATAATATAATGAACTTACCTATCAAATATAGATGGTTTTTCCCTCTTCACATAGTTACTTGGAACATAGCCAGACTGGCCTTTACTATTTTGCACCCTCCACCAATGCTTGGAGTCATCAAGCAGTAGGAGTCTCTCATTTTTCTTCAGCCCAAGCTCCTGCGTCCCTTGAGCAATATAGTCGTATTTTGCAAGAACATAGTTTTCTTCCATGATTCAGGATCCTCTAAAATAAATAACACTGAGAAAGAAGAAGAACATTATAGGGAGAGGAAAGTTTGTCAGCCAGATTCTTCTTCATTTCTGCCTTCAGCTAGGTCATTAGCACTGATATTAGCATATCATTAGACACAAGCTAATCTTTGTCATACTTTCATGTTTATTACTTTGTAACTTAAAGAATAAAATTTATGAATACTGGGAAACATGAAGCTGTATAGTATAACAAAATCAAACAGGAAGGCAGCAGAACATGGAAGTGAAATCATGGGTTTAATGAAAGATGGCTGAAAAACAGCAGGAAGTTAGAGCCACTAGCACTGATAAGAGGCTACTTTTAGATCTTGAGCTAGAGTTTGCAGCAGTTTTTTCGACTACTTCAAACCTACTTGTCTAAAAAAGGTATCAAAAACAAAAGGAGAAGGATCAAAAGTTTATAAATCTTCAAAAAGATTTGGATACTACTGCTCATCAAAATCAGCCTATGGATGACTAACCTTCTAATAAGGATGCTGAAAACACACATTACCCAGAATCTATCCCCCAGCCAACCCAAAAACTGGCTTATTACCCAAGCCACATTTTATCTGTTACTGGTTTACCACACTTGTTCCCCATAAAGTACCCAGATTAAAACAAACTCATAGGGCATGTCTGGCAAATACTACCCCAGGTTGTGGGTATACGAAATGCTAAGGATAAATCAAGCAAGTTCCACCATTTGTGCAAGGCTGGTTCACCACAAATGCCAACCTCTGCTGGGGGATCCTGTTTGCTGGGCATAGCCAACTTTTGGAGCATATTTGTGTAGTCTACAACACAACAAATAGGGTAGCCAATTCATTTTCAAATTCTGACCATTCAATCACTGGATTGTGGACCTTTTAGCTTTGGTTTCAGGTCAAAATTAACTCGCAACATTAAATACTTATCTATCCCTTCAGCCCAAGCTGGCGGGGAATCGGGAAGGTTATAACGCAATAGATCGTGCATTTATATTGAAGACTTTAATTGAGAAATATGGGAAAGGAAAAGATAAACTTTACGTTGCTTTTATAGATTTGAAAAGGCATTTGATAAAGTGGATAGAGTGTTGCTGTGCGTTGAATTGATAAGAATAGGGTTACCTCGATTTTTTGTTAAGTTGATTTCTGGAATGTATATTGGATCTAAAGCAGTAGTAAAAATATTTCACAAGGGACTATCCCGCCCATTTGATTGGAACAACTGGGTGAAGCAAGGAAGCGCGCTCTCTCCAAGATTATTCTGCATTTTTATAAATGATATGAAGGAGTTTTTCGAAAAGCGTTGGGCACCAACCATGCGTCTCGGAAACCTAGCTGTATCTTTAATGCTGTTCGCTGACGACGCAGCATTAATCGCAAAATCACCACAAGAGCTTCAGATCCTCTTGGATATCCTATCAGAATACCTGGAGAAAAAGAAGCTAAAGCTAAATGTTAAGAAAACTGTAATTGTGATATTCGGTAAGAAAGAAAGAAATGCGACAGAACTGCCAAAATTTTATTATAGACAGGAGCAAGTGTCCATAAAGCCCAGCTTTAAATAACTTGGGACAATTTTTCCAGAAACAGGAGGATGGAAAAACCATGTAAAAGAGATGGTAAACAGGGGAAGAGGAGTAACAGGAGCAATACTTCGAAACGGGACGCTATCAGGAATTAAGCACCTACAAATCCATAAACAAATTTTCATGTCGAAAGTGACGCCAACAATACATTATGGTGCAGAGCTATGGGGATTTGAAGCTGCCCCCCAACTAGAGACAATACAGCTTCAGTATTTCAAGAGACTTATTGGCCTACACCAGACGACCCATAGCCAGGCAGTAAAAGGGGACCTGGGACTTTTTTCTCTAAGGAAACATAGATTAACCCAAATTATAAGGTTCTGGACCACAGTTATATCTTTACCAGAGAAGAGACTGCTTAAGCAAGCTTACCTGGAAGCACTATCGACCAAAAAGCGAAATTCATGGCCGCTTCAAGTTAAAAAACTTTTAGACAATGCAGGTCTTTCGTACATGTGGAATGAAGGAAGAGGGCCGGAAGGAGACCCGACGGGATTCATCCGTGAATTCACAAGAGTGATAGAGGAACAAGAGGTTCAGGCCTGGTACGAACGGACACAAAATTCAGATACACTAAAGTATTACAAAGAAGTTAAGCAGATTTTCGGAATGGAATTTTACTTCAAGTTATATCTACCGGCGGAGAGCCTGCGCCTGTGGTTTCAGCTACGAGCGAACTTCCTGCCAGTACGTGGTCGGAATAATTCGGATAATAAGTCTCCAAATAGTAAGCGACAATGCCCCCTGTGCTTTAATGCAGAGGCAGCGGGACATTTTCTGGTAGATTGCGAGCAACTCTCAGACCCCAGGAGAAATTTTCTTAATGGGTATACTATCAAGTTCCCTGACGTCCTCGAAACAAAAAATAAAGCTAAGATAATTAAAATGTGCCAATTCTAAAGAGCGTATTAGTTAAATAAGATAATCATTGAGTGATGTAAAGTCTATTGTAACTGTTACCATTATGTGTTTTATACAGCCAATTGGCTAATAAAATATTCATTCATTCATACAAAAATTAATTAAAATGGATAAGTCAGCTAGGATTTTCTTCAGCAATATTTCAACCCTTCTCAGCAAGGGTCCTCTTCAGGCTCTAGCTGGTAGAACCAAACATCCAATGAATAATTGAAGCCTCTAGCAACTATAAGTATCTTAACACATTATAATTTATAAGTATCTAATAAATACAAGAATTTCATACTGAGTCATATTTTATATACACATTGCTCCAGCATTGCTCTAAGCATTTTAACTATTTAAAAAAAAAAAAATCTAATTTACATTATGAACTGCCAAAAACACCATTCTAAAGAAGGATTAAATGCACATTTTACCACAATTACAAATGCAACTCAGACACAACAAAGTTTGTTCACTGGCTAGCTTTCTTTAGCCCTTTAGGAAAAATGGCGGCAGACAATAACAGAGTTATAAAACAGAACTTGTTTGTAGCCTATGTCATATAAAGTTCTAAGAAAGGCAGAGTTAATGGCATGGCCACTGCTGGCACTGCTTTTCAATACTTGGTCAGGTGGTACATACACATTTGTCATGGCAAGTTCAGTTTACTTGTTATATTGCTAAGGTAAAACATTGAAATTCGGACACATATTTACGTTCTTTTTCTTCTTCGATGATCGTGAGGACAGCGTTGCCGGTATCGTTTCGGTAATTAGGTTTGTTGAAAGAGCAGAATGTCGGACGTTTTCTGGGCCTCTCCTGGGGTTTTTATTTCTATGTGAATAAAAGCTTTCTGGCGTGGAAGGGATGCCCCTCTGCTTTTGTGTTCGAACAGGGAGTAACCATCTCGAACAGCTATCGCACATTACGGACATACACTTGTTCGTTATGCTTTTAGTAGCGTACAGACAAAATACAACTGTCCGAATAGCTTTATGTCGTCAAATACGGTGTCCGAATAAATATTTATCACATAACTATTCTAACAAAACTAATAATGACACAATATATCGCAATCAGTGCAACATTTACCAATTCTAGCAACTTAGCTACGTTAGCCACCTTCAACAGAAGCACTGACCTTTTTTCGGCAATTTTTCGCTTTACGGAACCACTTCAAAACAATTAAAAAGTAAAATTTGGCAAACCTTTTAGTCGAATTTTCCCTCGCCGAACTGTTACAGCGTTCCCATAAAGTAGCTGCGGTCGAGTTTTTGGTTCTCGCAACTAATGGCCATTCCGTTTTGTCTGCAAGTGCTAACACTTCGCCGTGAGAGATGGAAGAAAACATCTGATTTGAAATGTTCGGTCAACGTGTCCGAATTCCGATGTATTCGAATTTCAATGTTTTAACTTATATATATGTTCCTTCTTCCAATGTTTGTTAACTTTGAACTTGCTGAGACTAAATTATGTTCACAATCAACCAAATTGGTTCATCAAGGTATTTAGGAACAGCTGAAACTGATTGAACTGCATCTTTACTCTTTGACTTTAGTAATGTTGAATGAGTTAACATACATTGTCATTATATTTACAACCTCTTAAGTCTTAGTCTTAGCTCTACATTGTAGGCTATCAAAGTTCCACACTTACTTTATCTGTGGAGTCACCTGCAATATTCGAAATGGCTCAGACTACAAGCCGTTTGCTGAAAGAACAATCCATCATATCATTCATATGCTGCTGTCCAATGATGAGAAATCCAGAATCCAACCCTACCAGAAAATCAACATAGTTTGTTTACAGCAGTTGATGATGGAGGTGCGATGATGTCAGAGAGATAACTCAATAATCCCTCCAATTCGTAATTACCTCTGTGCTTTATTCTTTCCTTTGGTGGAACACTTTGAATTTGCGGAACGTGCTTTTTTAGGTCGAAAGGGATCTACTATCCAGAGTGAACCCAAGTGCCAGCCATTTGAAGGGAGGAAGGAGGTCAGGATGGGAAAATACGCCAGCTCTGATGATGATTCTCGCAATGTCCGTTCAAGGTAAGTGCTGGCAGGGCCAGGGCGGGGCATCACTAGCCTTTTACCTTTGGGGGGGGACGTCCGGTTTGTGCCGACGGACTAACAAATGTGCCCACCCAGAACAAGTTAAACCAAGCGCCGCAGTAAATTTTTTTTAATCTATCTTTTTTCTGGAAAAATGCACCGACAAATGTTTGCAGAATTTGATTTCTTACGTATTAAAAGTACCCGATGCAGTCTAGACCACTCTTGCAATCTCCCGATTGTGCCGTTTCGCCTGACCTGGCCGTCTGGTAGTCTCCTGAACTTGCCGTTTCGCTCGATACAGTCAAAACTCTTATCTCTGCCTTTTCCACAGATCCGGCTATCCTGGCCGTCTGGTAGTCTCCTGAACTTGCCGTTTCGCTCGTTACAGTCAAAACTCTTATCTCTGCCTTTTCCACCGATCCGGCTATCCACAGTTCCCCTGAGAGTGCCGTTCCGCCTTGATTGGCGGTTCAGCGATCTCCTAGATCGGCCTAATCTCCCTACGGTACCGTTTGGCTCTGATGATGGCATTGAGCTGTGTCATCTATGGGTCGTTTTACTCTGTCGAGGCTGCTGTGCTAATTGGCGTCAGGTGCCAGCGCAATAGATCTAGCAAGGGGATAACGACTTCTTTTTGTTCTGGGTGTACGTCTGCAAATTTCGATCGCTGTTATTACGCAAGGAAGAAAAATGATTTAACGCGGAAAGAGAAAGCTGTTTAGTGAATTCGAAACAGTGGCTTTTTATTGTGGATGTATCATTAAAAGTTTATCGATTTTCGAGCTGCCGAGTTTGACGAGTTATTAGCGTTCGGACGAGGAAAGCTGTTTAATAAGTAAACTCCCGTTATTAACTTGAAGCGGTACGTTTCGTCCGTAACGGAATACTTATGAACAGGCCGGTATCCAGGAATTTATTTCGGAGGGGGTTGTACCCGCTTGTCCAACATGGTCCATACCAAAATGTTCAAAAACAGCATCATAGTCTCCAAAAGCGTCGCTGCCTAAACTGGACATGGCTTCCAGCGCCGGACCAGACAACACGGGGCACAGGTGAGTTGCCCACTGATTTCCAGGAATGTGGCAAGTGACTCGCGTCTTGGCTCCTCCTCGAGTTGACTGTCAGGATATGGTTTCGTTCTGACCTACTTTAGTACGCAAAACACCGAGAAAAACGCAAGGCCCCGAATCATCACATGTCCACCTGCCTTGAACTTCTACAAGGCACTAAACAGTGTTGCCAACGCTTTGAAATAAAAGGTACCGAAAAGCGCCCGAAAAATGTACCAACTGACGAGAAAATTGTACCAAGTGCAAAAAAAATTTCCCGCGTGTTGACGCGGATCGTTTTCGGTGAACAGTAAACCACGAGACATTTTTTGACCCATTTATTTGCTGAAAACAATAATCAGACCATTCTTTCTCCAACCGAAGATCGATTGAGAAACTGCAAAGTATTTTTAGACAACTACACAACGAAAACGAACAAAAAAATCATGCACTAAAGGTTATTATCCGAGTTGTATAGCAAAGACGGCACTCGCAGTTTCAGATTTTCGATACTTCCTTATAGTATTTCGCCAGTTATGGTGGGTCACATCACCATGCTCATGGGGACAGGGGCGGTTAGAAGTGCTTGGGCATGGACGGGTGAAGGGTGACGACTGGGTGACGACCTCAAAAATTGCTTCACGTCAATGCCCGGCGAATTTACCGATTACGAGCAGTACGAATTTCAAGAAATAGAATTCTAAAAGATTCAAGAAAAGGAATGATATAAAAACAAACAAATCACAGGAATTATAAAGCATAAGTTAATTTCAGCATTTGCTTCAGAGAGAGAGAAGCCTCGGTAACAGATTATAACATTTGTACCGAAGGCAAACATACACAGAGCGTACGAATGTCTTAAAGGACACCTGAACAATGAAACCATACTTGAACACACCATGGAGAATGCATTTACAGACATGGCCACGGAAAGCATTCTTCTCCTGAGCGTGACGTTTTCAAAATAGGGATGTTCGTTTCTGGAGGTTTGCACATGCAGACTCCAAGACAGAAAGCACAATTCATTCAAATTTTGTACAGCGCTGGCCGGATCGTATTGGAATTTCTTCTAGATATATGTTGGGGCTTAACTGGTTAAAAAATATTCAAGAAGAAGGGTTGATTGGAGACATTTGTTCATTTCTAAAATTGTTCGGTACTGCTACTCCGCTTTGATTTTTTGTAGCGGGTCAAAAATAAATTATTATTATTATTATTAGAAATAAGGACAGATGCAAAATGGAGCAAAAATCATAGCTTGGAGACACTATTTCGTATTTGGATTGGGTTTTCTGCAGGCAGTGTTAACGGAAGTCATAGAGATAGGGATGGTACTTGGTACTCTTCATTCAGGTGTCCTTTAAGGACAAGCTCAAACATACGTCAGTATGATTCTCTTTAGCGTGGAAGAGTGAGTCTTCCCTGCCCGCTCTCCCCACGAGCACCCTTCCAGTCGCTCATAGCAACTATGGTAGCACCCCCTAAGAGAACTAGGCGTAGTAAAGCTGAGTATATTACGGACATAATATGACCTTCCAGAAAATAATTAAAGTATTGTTCGCTCCTAACAGAGATGGAATTTAAAATGCATTCCAAAAATTACTTGATTTAGACTCGTTGCTATATAAATCTATCTTTGCTTCCTCAGACAGTCATTTTCCTTGATATTTCTACACAAAAAATGTCATTGTACCATATTGTACCAATTTGGAAAATGTACGCCATGCTGTACCAGCTGAGTTGAAATGTACCAAAATGGTACAATTGTACCGCTGTTGGCAACACTGGCACTAAAGTCTAATTTCTGACACCTAAACAAACATATTACCAATACGCCTCAGGGTAGGCAGGCACGCGCTGAGCACGCGCGGCGCGGGTGGCCTCGTCGGTAAACAGGTCAAAGTCAAAGGACTCCCACTGTGCGATGTTTATCTGAGTCCGACAGGTCATCAGAGGGAATTGGGTTGTGACGCTGACTTCAAATTGCATTTGCATTACGACGGGTGCTTGTTTTTTGCATCCTTGAAGTGGCTGAAGCAGCAAGCTTGCTAATTATTGGTCTCGTCGAGCCACACAATTTCCGGGACTCACCCTCCAACTCCCCCCACTCAGGCCGAAAACGACTAGGACACAAGGCCGTATCCAGGGGGGGGGGTTAGGGGGTTCGAACCCCCCCCGAAACCCACAAAAGTAATAGTTTTTTGCAGGTTTTAACCTCTAATCTATGTATTTTTTGTACTTTTTCGTGCCTACGATTTTTTAGCGCTTTTCCGGCCGTGCCGAGTTTTACCCGTCACACAACGCAAAGTTTGCCGGAATCTTCAACGTCCGCTCACAAGTCTGTCAGACTGTCACACATAAGGATATGAGAATCTTCTGTTTTTATGGCACTTGCCTTCCGGCCAAGTGCCATATACCGATCACTTTTCCGTCGGTCGGTCTGTCGGTCTGTCGGTCGGTCGGTCGGTCGGTCGGTCGGTCTGTCGGTCGGTCGGTCAGTCCGGTGATCGCGAGTTAGGGTACTTCCAGATGTGCTAGGACGATGAAACTTGGCAGGCGTATTAGGGGCCCGACCAAACTAACTTGGAAATCGTCACTTGCCCGATCCGACCATCGTGGGGGGAGGGAGGGGAGCCGGAATCCGGAATTTAGTGACATGCATAACTTTCGAACGGGTAATCGGATCTTAAAGAAACTTGATATTTGAAAAGACACCGTGTCTCACATGTCCCACCTCAAGTCCGGACCGAATCCGATGAATGTGGGGGGGGTCGGAGGGGGGAACCGGAAATCATGTTAAACGCTTAGAGTGGAGCGATCGGGATGAAACTTGGTGGGAGGAACAAGCACAACCCCTAGGTACATCATTGACAGAACCGGACCGGATTCGTGCACTGGGGGGGGGTTGGAGGGAGGTTCCGGAATTCCGGTCATACGGAGTTAAGATACTTCCAGGTGGGCTCGGACGATGAAACTTGGCAGGCAAATCAGGGACACGACCAGATTAACCTGGAAACAGTCAGCTTCCCGATCCGACCATCGTGGGGGGAGAGGAGGGAGGGGGAATCCGGACTCTTGAGGCATGTATAACTTCCGAACGGGAGATCGGATCATAATGAAACTTGGTATTTAGAAAGACCACATGTCTCGGATGTCCCATTTCAAGTCCGGTTCGGATCCGATGAAGCTGGGGGGGTCGGAGGGGGGTCCGGAAACCTTGTGACATGCTTGGAGCGGAGCGATCGGAATGAAACTTGGTGGGAAGAACAAGCACAAGCCCTATGTAGATCAGTGACAGAACCGGACCGGATTCGGGTATTGTGGAGGAGTTAGGGGGGGGGGTCCGGAATTCCGGTGATCGCAAGTTAAGGTACTTCCAGACATGCTAGGACGATGAAACTTGGCTTGAAAATTAGAGACTTGATATGATTGGCTAAGAAATAGTTAGTTCCCAGATCCGACCACCCCTTAAAGTACTAATGCTAACCGCAAAGTACAAAAAATACTTTTAAGCAATAGACACATTTTCGTTATCCCTATGAGCCCATGATCATTTTTGCCTCAAGGGTTTTGCTTACAACTGGATTCCTTAAAGTACAAACAATACTTCTGAGTAAAATATATATTTTCGTGCTCCTGGTGATCATCTTTTTTGCTTCAAGAGTTTTGATTACAAATATCAGTGACAGAACCGGACCGGATTCGGGTATTGTGGGGGAGTTAGGGGGGGGGGTCCGGAATCCCGGTGATCGCAAGTTAAGGTACTTCCAGACATGCTAGGACGATGAAACTTGGCTTGAAAATTACAGACTTGACATGATTGGCTAAGAAATAGTTAGTTCTCAGATCCGACCATCCCTTAAAGTGCTAATGCTAACCGCAAAGTACAAAAAATACTTTTAAGCAACAGATACATTTTCGTTATCCCTATGAGCCCATGATCGTTTTTGCCTCAGGGGTTTTGCTTACAACTGAATTCCTTCAAGTACAAACAATACTTCTGAGTAAAATATACATTTTCGTGCTCCTGGTGATCATCTTTTTTGCTTCAGGAGTTTTGATTATAGATGATTTTCTAGCGCCCTTAAAGTGCGCACAGCCAAATGCATTGCCAAACGATACAGTCTCGTGATTTCCAAGGACCCATGATCATTCTTATCTCAAGGGTTTTGCTTACAGATGATCAAAAGAACACACGAATTGACGAATTCCTACTTTCATCCTCTGACCTAGCCTTGCAAGTGCCATATGAGCTTCCAGCTCTTGTTTATTACTTCTTGTGTTTGCTTAGTTTTCCCACTTTTTAACCACGGCACGTTCAGTTTTCAAACGTTTTGCGCCCAGCCGCCGCGTCAGAGAGCAGGAAGGCTGGATAGAGTCGACATGCGCTATCAAGAAAATCGCTAATTTTAGGTGGAAAGTAATGGTATTTTCGGAAAACTTTTTTTGTGACCCATTTCACAGTGAGAAGATCATTTCTAGTAAGAGTTGTGCTTTAAGGGTGCTAGAAACAATTTTTTTTTTGCAAAACCCTTGTGGCACAGATGATCATGGGTTGAGATGTATCGTTTGATAAAAAGTACTTTCAGACCTTGCGGTTAAGATGCGCACTTTAAGGGAGCTAGAAAGAAAGTAAGTAAAAAGAAAGAAAGTGTAAGCAAAACCCTTAAGGCAAAAATGATAATGGGGTCATGGGGATTATGAAAATGTATATTTTACTTAAAAGTATTTTTCTTAGTTTGCGGTAATGATTGGCACTTTAAGGAATGGTCGGATTTGGAAAGTGGCGAGTTCCAAGCCAATCTTGTCGAATTTCTAATATTCAAGTCAAGTTTCCAGTCCAAATGTGTAAACGATTTATCTAGAGCAGATGCTTGTTCTTCCCAGTAAGTTTTACTCCGATCCCTCCATTCTAACCGTTTCTCGAGATTTCCGGTCACCCCCCCCCAACTCCCCCATAGCTGTCGAATCTGGTTCAGACTTCAAACGGAACATCAGAGATATGTCATTCATTCAGGTATCAAGTTTCAGTCCAATCCGATCACCCGTTCGAAAGTTACACAACACTCAATTTTACGGATTCCCCCGCACTCCACTCACCCCAGATGGTCGGATCGGGAAACTGACTATTTCCAGGTTGGTTTGGTCGGGTCCCTGATATGCCTGCCAAGTTTCATCGTCCTAGCACATCTGGAAGTACCCTAATTCGAAAAAGCACCCTTGAATGAGAGGCTCCTTCTTTGAAGAAGTCCCAAATATTTTGTAGAAGATTTGTTTTTTTCTCTAGTTTTCATGTTGCCTTGCCCAAGGCCGTATCCAGGGGGGGGTTAGGGGGTTCAAACCCCCCCCCCGAAACCCACAAAAGTAATAGTTTTTGCAGGTTTTAACCTCCGATCTATGAATTTTTGTACTTTTTGGTCCGACCCGTGGACACCCCCCCCCCCCCGAAATAAATTCCGGGATCAACCCCCCCTGGATACGGCCCTGGCTTGCCTGACTGATTTTTCCTCAACTACCCTTGTCCCTTGCCCAAATCTGAAAAATACTGTCCCTTGCGAATCTGAAAATACAATTCATTGCGGCGATGCCCGTTGTTGTCAACAGCTTGAGGCTACCAGACTCGTAGACCGACTCACGACGCGCTGACTCCCTTGCCTGCTTTGCTTTGTCACCCCTTTTATCTTCGCCCGGCTCTGTTGAATAATTTAACAGTCAAGACCAAAGGTCAAGAGTCAATACAGTCTCTGATGACTCGAATGTCAGGAGGAGCTCGTATGAGGGTAGTCAAAAGAGCAGTGGCGGAAAACAGATTTGTGCACCTTCTTTTAGAGCGAACTCGCGTGTCACGCACCGATTATATGTACAGGTGGAGGGCTGGGTAATGCGGAAAATTATGATCCATGTAAATTGAGAATAGGTGATCCGATTCGATTGAAACCTGATGGATGGTAGGGGAAAAGCCTGAGGTAGACTGTTTCTTTTTTTATAAACCGCATGAGACCACAGTTAGGGGAGCTTGATGGTGGGGACAGGAAAATTTATAATATGTGTCGGGAGAGTACAGACGAAGAAGGGATTGTGATAAAACTTGAAAAACAGAAAGTACATGTGTCATAAATGTGTTATTTTGAGATAAGGATCGGATCCGGTTTGTTACCAGTTGTTACAGGACTTTTTCCGGAAGTGCTCCGGTTCGGATGAAACTTAATGACTGATAAGAGAATAAGATAGTTATGAGTTCGAACCAGATGCGACCACGGTGGGGGGTGGAGTAGTTGGATGGGGGGCCCCAGGAATGTATTAACATATCTTAAAATCAAACAGATAGAGGGAATAGGATGAAAACTGGAAAAAACAATGGGCATCGGCCCGAATTGTGCGATTTGAGATCTGGACCAGGTACGACCTCTGTTGAGTGTTGAGGGAGGTTGCGGGTGTAATATTGTAATTACGTTGAGACAATGGCTAAAAATGGATAGGTCAACTACGGTGCTTCTGACAGCGATATTCCGGCCCTTCTTGGCAAAGGTCCTCGTCAAGCTGTTTAACCAAGAACAAAAAATCAGATAGAACTTCTGTCTTTAGTCGCATGCAGCGGCTATGAAAACCCCGACAAACATGAGCGGACCTGGAGGTATTTACTCTAGCTTTGAGCTGATGTTGATACCCGTTTACTCCTCTTCCGTCTTCACCGTTGCCTAACGCACAAGAAATATCGAAAGAGGTTAGCAGGAGGCGTACTCCGCGCGCTGACCTGCTCTGGAGCATTTTTATGACAGCCTTCGGCCAAGTGCCATA
Organism: Branchinecta lindahli; assembly: GCA_023053555.1. Lineage (NCBI taxonomy): Eukaryota > Metazoa > Arthropoda > Branchiopoda > Anostraca > Branchinectidae > Branchinecta > Branchinecta lindahli. The sequence continues at coordinate 21,084,086 of JAKZAO010000004.1, forward strand.
TAGCGATCGCAATTTCTGTCCGTCCGTCGGTCCGGGTTTTGCTACTTCGGGCACTTCCACATAAGCTAGGAAAATGAAACTTGGCAGGCATATCAGGAACCCAAATGATTAAGCTGTAAATAGTCAGTTCCCCCATCCGAGCATCGCGGGGGGGAGTGGAGGGAGGGGGGATCCGGATCTTGGAGCATCTTCTCTTACCGTTTATCAAGTTTCACTCGAATCTGAGCATTTTTGGGGAAATTCTGGTATCCCCTCCCCCACCGTGCTCGGATTCGGTTCGGACCCTAATCTCATCTAGGGCATACGATCTCTCTACTTTCCAAGTTTAATTAAAATCGTTCCTCTCGTTTGATCCCTATGCGAGCCACAGAATTTCCGGGACTCCCCCTTCAACTTCCCCCACTGTGGCCGAATACTTCGGCCATCTCTGACATTTCCTCTTCCCGTCCACCAAGGGGCACCAAGTTTGACTCGAACCAGAGCATATCTGCATAACGGGTACTGATGACCTAGACATGCAGAACATGCGTTCGAACTACATGCGACCACGGTTGTGGGAATTGGGGGGTGGGAGGGGGCCCGGATACTTTTGACATGCAGAAAAACCAAACGGATGGACCGAATGGGATGCAATTTCGACAGTGCCGAGTTTATATGGCCTAGATTTGTTATTTAACGTCCGGGCGCATTCGGCCAAGGTAGGGGGGTGGGGGTGGAATCGGAAATTTGCAGATGGGTATGCTCCGATTTCAATTCAGGACACAAAGGACTACCGGATGGACCTGGTAAGGCAGGGGGGCACAGGTATTAAAATCTATGACATCTAGCCGGGTGGGGGTGGGTGGTTTAGTCCGAAAATTGCGGATTTAATCCGGGGTGGGTCCCTTCAAAGTTACGAAATTTAGTATTTTATACCTTGATAAATGGGTGGGTGGTTTGCCAATTTTATTTTATTTTTATGACGAGTAACATATCATTCGATAGCCCACCACATAAAGACTGAATAGGTAGTATTGGAAACAGTCGTCGTGATGGTTTTAAGCCGGTATCGAGGGGTTACCCACTCCCCGGGGAGCGACCGAAATCAGAAGTGCTGGCACCGGTGCCGGCCATAAATTAAGCGATTCTGCTTCTAAAAATGCTAATTTTAATGTTATGACACGTGGCAACCTGTGTCGGCTTATGTCAGTCAGTGCCGGCACCGGGCACTTGCTGTACACTAAAATCGACAGTGGACAACCCCTTAGTCGGTATTGAAACTAGAAGATTTTTTTGTGCGTAGGCTACAGTATAGGAGCAATTTAATTTTCTGGAAGGACTACCCCAGATGTAGGTTCCCGAAGCGCTTTGAAAATTTTTCGGAGCCTGTCGTTTAACTGATATGTTTGTGCCGAAAGATAAATTCTATCTTCCGGTATACGCGAGTATAGGAGGTTCTTCCCAAGAATTGCTACCGCATTAGACTTAGCCTACTAATTTGTTTTCTTTCTCCCTTTTTCGCGTATATGGTGTAAAGATCAGCCATATTTAGTTTTCGAAAACGGGACCCAAGACCCCTTACCACCGGACCCTTCTGATAAACAACAAGTGCGCAAGCGCTCAGACGTGGAGTGTGAAAGTAAAATGTTTATCATATTTTATATTCAAACAGCGTTAAAACCAAGATATTTCATATCCCCAATAACCAAACAAGTTTGTAATCATCCCACTTTAAAAGCTTTAAATGTAAACAAACCGCAAGTATAAATCCAAAGAAATGTTGAAGATCTTGCAAGAACAGCATGAGTTCTAACACTAGATCAGAGAATCAGAACACTGAATCTGAATGGTCTGCCAGCCAGTCCGACCCTTTAAACCTCTTTTTGATTAGCAAGGTAATAAAACAAGTGCAATAACCAAGTCGTAGCAGCCTAATACCCCCTTTGTCACAATTCATTAAGAACGGCATATCATCGATCATATGACAACACCGTAAAGTTTCCAGCTGTTCATTAAAGATACGTCGCGTCGTCTTATTTCTTGCTGCAATACACCAAAATCCTCATTCATAGATATATCTCCCCAAATATACAAGAGTTGAACTTGAGACCTGTCATAGACGAACGTAACTCATGAAAAATCTGGGCCCAGTTACGCATGAACGGGAGGGTGGGGGGGGGGCATCAGTTGCATATATAGACCTAAATATCCTCGACTATACCAGCTTAGAGTTTGATTCCAGTCACGGGCCAAAAACTTGACTCATGGGCAAATTGGGCCCACTTGCCGATGAACGGGGAGGGTAGGGGCCAGGGGGTGGTTCAACTCCACATATAAATCCCCAACCCTATGATCCAAAAGCACAAAGGAATTTCATCGCCCTATCTGCAGTTATTGTCAAGTTGAAATCATTAAAAATGGGCAATCTGGGCCCAATTGCCCCTGAACCAAGTGGGGGTGGGGTTTGGGACCCGCAAAAATGAAAAAGGTACCCCAATACTCACAAACCTACCAAGTTTCAACTTGATACCTGTTGATTCCTGTCACGGGTAACGAACTTTACTCCTGGGCAATCTGGGCCCATTTGCCCATGAACGTGATGGGTGGGGGAGGTGCAACTTTAAAAGTAATGTCCCAGCCCTAGGGTCTACATGTACAAGGAATTTCATCGTCTTACGTCCAACTCTGGTCAAGTTATGAACATTATTCACTGGGCAATCTGGGCCCATTTGCCCCTGAACCGGGTGGGTGTGGGGGGTCGGACCCCCAAAAGGCACAACTAGACCCCAGTCCCCACCAGCGTACCAAGTTTGAACTTGATACTTGCACTGGTTCACGAGTTACGAGCTCCACAAAATACGGTGAAAACCGAAAACCGGAAACCGGAAACCGAAAGCCGAAAGCTGCTACAGCGCTCGCAATAGTGGATTGTTCCAAGGAACACTCCACTAAAAACAGGACCCCAGAAGAACAAAAATTGGACCGATCTGGGTAACCAAAGAGGATCCCTTGAAAGACGATAGACATACCTCTATAATACGGACAACGAAAGGAGACCCATAATTTTCGAGAAAGGACCCTTTTTCTTTGTGGAAAAAATGCTATAAGAGAATAAAAAAGTTGTTCCTAGTTGTGTCTTTTTGATGATCCAAACACTGTGGGGAGGAAGGGGGTCCAAATTTGTGTGAACAGCAGATTGAGCTATGTACCAGACTGAGTTGCCGGATCTCACCAAGCTTGAGAAGTTAGAGCTAGGGCCGTAGTTCTGGCTTTTGATGGTTCACACCCAATTCGACCCCCGTATGAGCTCTGGCAGTAAATCACTTGGTTGTGTTGTCGTATGCAAACAAAAAAGGTGATTTGATTCGGTCCTTCAAAATACATTATTATTAGGACACTAGCTCTGTAACGTCCCAACAAGTTTAGCTCAGATCCAGCAACTCTTTCTATGGCGGTTGACAAGAACTTTGGGCTCCCATGACCGGGGTCGAAAAAGTATATCTTATCTTCCCACCAAGGGCAACTCCTTCTGGTAGATGTGATGCAAAACAAATTAAAGGACCCACACAGCGGCCGTAACGTGTTCGGACCCTCGAAACGGAGTTTAGTTGAGATCCGAAAAACTATTTCTATCTTATCCGACAACTATATCTAGTAGATGTTCTGTTAACAAGAATATAATTAACCCTAACCTTCAACCTCCCCCTACATGGTTGGATCGAATTCTTCTCTGCAGTGGTCCGGTCGGAAGGAATAACTAGGACCCTAGCTATACCTTTCCATCAAGTTGGTTGAGATCTGGCTACTCCTATTGGTGGATGTGTTGTTTACAAACATATAGGGACTCGCCTCCCTCTCCCCCCCCCACATCGTTCGGACCATCAAAAGACACGACTAGGAGCAACACTTTTTATTTTCTTCTACTATTTCGCAATAGGCTAAAGTTCAACGGCTAAAAGCTCATGCGGCAAGCTCAGGCTTTTGCACTCCGTCCCTAATACAGACCTTAAACGGAACAGACAAGACTTGTGCTCATGTCAATTCCATCCGGAACAGATCACTCGTTCCAGAATTAAGCAAGCATGTCACAAGATTTCTGGGACCCCCCCCCCCCTCCAGCTCTGCCAACAGTGCCCGGATCCGGTCCGGCTCTAAAAATGATGTATAGGACTTATGCTTGTTCGTCTTGCAAAGGCTCATACCGATACCTCAACTCTAAGAGTGCAACGAGATTTCCACCGATCCCCTTCCAACTCGACAATCGTTGTCTGATCCGTTGGTTCAGTTTTTTTTATAATAATTCTTTTAAGCCATTTTTACTCTGATTTACTTGTATGCTTCGGAAACAGTGTAAGGTTTTTTTTAAGGGTTTTTTAACCCAAACCCTTGAGGTACAAATGATTATGAGCCTTTGCGGACCATGAAAGTGTAGATATCGTTGATCGAAACTATTTTCACCACATTGATGTTAACATGCGCAATTTAAGGGGTCTTCCAAGTTCTGTCAGTCATACCCGAATTATGCATGCCACAAAATTAACGGGCCTCCCTCCCCTTCCAACTCATCCGATAAAACCCGGATCCGATCCAGTTCTATAAATGATTGTCTAGAGGTTATGTTTTCCTTCCCAAAAAGTCCGGTCCCGAGAACTCCATTATATAGGCTAAGTAAGTCCAGGGCCCACGTACATAGTTGCCGGATCCTGTCCTGCGTTGAACTGAATATCGGGACATGTACTGTTGCTAATTATAAAGTGTCGAAAGTGTCCGGATTTTCTCTCCCTCAAATCCCCCCCAGAGAGATCAGACCCGGAAACTGGCAGTTTCCAAGGTATAGTCTTGTCGGGTCCCTAATGTGTCCGTCAAGTTTCATCGTCATAGCACATCTGAAAGTACCTTAACTCGCGATCACCGGAATTCCGGGACCCACCTCTGACTCCTCCCACAGTGGCCGGATCTAGTCCGATTCTGTAAATGCTGTATCTAGAACAAAAGCGTGTTGTTCCCATCAGTTCACTTGGATCCCTCCAATCTTTATCTAAGTATGTCACGAAATTTCCGGCCCCCTCGCGAACTCCCCCCCCCCCATCCGATAGTTGTCGCATTTTGTCCGCATCACCAAATAGAGCACCTGTGACACGCCCTCTCATTGTCAGTTATCACGTTTTATTCGGATCCGATCACCAGTTCGAAAGTTGTGCATGACAAAAGATTCTGAATTTCCTTTCCCTTCACTCCCCCCAAGATTGTCGGATCGGGGAAGTGACTATTTCTAAGTTAATCTGGTCGGTCTTTATTTCGAATGCGAAGTATCATCGTCTTAGCAGATCTGGAAGTAGCCTAACTCGTGATCACCGGAATTCCGGGAACCCCCTTCACGTCTCCCACAGTGCACTGAACTGGTCAAGTTCTGTCAATAATTGTATCGACAAGAAATGTATTTAATAATTAGTGTTATGCAAGTTTCATCCCGACAACGTCGCAATTATTGTCCAAATCATCAATCTTTTTTTTTTTTTTTTTTTTTTTTTTTTTTAGTCTGGGGGTGGTGGGGTGGGTTGTTTTGAACAAAACTGTGGATTTTTCCCAGGGGGGTGGGGGGGTCCCAAACCCAAAACCAGATTTTGTACCCTATGGTCGGGGGTGGGTGGGTCCTTTTCTTGAAAGTTGACTGATTTTAGGCTAGATATCAATAGATTTCATACTTGTGCCCCCCTGTGGTAAGGAGTAAAAGCGATATCTCTGCGGCATTTGGCGAAGACCGCAAATTTTCAAGATAGATTCTCTGATAAATCCAATGCCTGTTTGCGTTCGGGGATCCCAAAGAAGCTTTTAGCCTTGTTGCTAGATATGACACGCTTTCTCGCAAGTTCGTGTGTTGTACAAGCGCTCTTACTCGACGAGTCAGTAATTAGCAAGCTTGCTGCTTCAGGTGCTTCAAGGATGCAAAAAAGAATCACCCTAAACGTAATGCAAATGCGATCGAAGTCAGCGTCACAACCCAATTTTCCTCTGATGACCTGCGAAATTCAGATAAACATCGCACAGTAGTAGTCCTTTGACTTTGACCTGTTCACCGACCAAAACCTTTTCCGAATATACCAGAGTGGGTTTAGACTAGCGTCCCTCAACTAATTCTCACGAGAGCGAAATTTTTCACACGGTGATAGCCTAACTGGGTGAATTTGACTACGGTTGTCCAAGGAATTGCCTCGGGAATTGCGTAATCTTTAATTTGTTAAAGGGTTATGGGTTAATTACAGCGGAAAGTTCGTTGAAGGGGAAGAACAAGTCTGAGTATTGTTTGCGATCAAACGGGTGGGAGAGCAGTTGCGATAAGAGCCGAGATAAGAGCGCCGATACGATTTTGGTTCGTCGAGTGTTCTACTTACTAAAGTAGGCGAGACCGAAACCGTATCCTTATAGCCAATTCGAGGAGGAGGCAAGACGATCTAGATACTCCACGAAGCGGCTTCCATCCTGATTAAAAAGTCTAGGCCGATCGTGATGGCAGTATGGCAGGAAATCAAGAATGCAGCGCGGATGCAAATCAGCGAAGCTTAAGGCGGCGTCACACAGTACGAACAGTGACGGCGACCGAGTATTTAGTGAGACTGATCTGTATTTTTTGTGCTTTTTGATCCGACCCGAGGCCCCCCCCCCCCTGGTTCGGTACATCCTGATGCACAAGGACGATGAAACCAGGCTGGCATGTCAGGAAATCGAACAAACTGACTTTAGAATAGTCGTTAGGCAAACGACTATTTTTAAGTCAGTCCGACGGATTAAGCGCATAATCCGATTTTCGTGGTGGGAGGCGGGAGTGGAGGGTTTGGGAATCCGGAATCTTGTGGCATTCATAACTTTTGAACGGGCGATTGGATTTGAATGAAACTTGGCAAGTGGAAAGAAGGTGTCGGCTCAGATGTTTCATGTCAAGTCCGGACCGGATTCGATTCTTGCTGGGAAAGTTGAGGCCGTTGAGGGGGGGGGACCGGGAACTGTCGTGAAACGTTTAGCGTCGAGGGTGGGATGGAATTTGGTGGAAAGAACAAGCATAAACCCTAGATCCGTTCTTGACAGAAACAGATCATATCGGGGCTATTTGGAGGAGTCGGGGGCGGAATTCGGGTTATCGCGATTATTATAGCCAATTATATCCGAGTAACCGATACAATTATATATGGCGACCGAGTATTTAGTGAGACTGATCTGTCATTTTTGTGCTTTTTGATCCGACCCGAGCCCCCCCCCCCCTGGTACGTTACATCCTGATGCACTAGGACGATGAAACCGGGCTGGCATGTCAGGAACTCGAACAAACTGACTTTAAAATAGTCGTTAGGCTATTTTAAAGTCAGGCGATTGGATTTGAATGAAACTTGGCAAGTGGAAAGAAGGTGGCGGCTCAGATGTTTCATGTCAAGTCCGGACCGGATTCGATGTGCCGGGAATGAGTGTACACCGGGTGCCGGATAGTGAGTAACCCCTCGTTTGTTATTTGGCTTCCGGACCTAATCCGGCCATGGTAGGAGGAGGATGAAACGGAAACCGGAAATTTGCAGATATGCTCTGATTCGAGCCAAACTTGAAGGGCGAGAAGAGAAGATGTCAGAAATGCGAAGTTTATGTGTCCTGCAGGGCCGTATCCAGGAATTTATTTCGGGGGGGGGGTTTGCTCGCGGAATTTATTTCGGGGGGGTTTTGTCCACGGGTCGGACCAAAAAGTACAAAAAATACATAGATTAGAGGTTAAAACCTGCAAAAAACTATTACTTTTGTGGGTTTCGGGGGGGGTTCGAACCCCCTAACCCCCCCCCTGGATACGGCCTTGTGTCCTAGTCGTTTTCGGCCTGAGTGGGGGGAGTTGGAGGGTGAGTCCCGGAAATTGTGTGGCTCGACGAGACCAATAATTAGCAAGCTTGCTGCTTCAGCCACTTCAAGGATGCAAAAAACAAGCACCCGTCGTAATGCAAATGCAATTTGAAGTCAGCGTCACAACCCAATTCCCTCTGATGACCTGTCGGACTCAGATAAACATCGCACAGTGGGAGTCCTTTGACTTTGACCTGTTTACCGACGAGGCCACCCGCGCCGCGCGTGCTCAGCGCGTGCCTGCCTACCCTGAGGCGTATTGGTAATATGTTTGTTTAGGTGTCAGAAATTAGACTTTAGTGCCTTGTAGAAGTTCAAGGCAGGTGGACATGTGATGATTCGGGGCCTTGCGTTTTTCTCGGTGTTTTGCGTACTAAAGTAGGTCAGAACGAAACCATATCCTGACAGTCAACTCGAGGAGGAGCCAAGACGCGAGTCACTTGCCACATTCCTGGAAATCAGTGGGCAACTCACCTGTGCCCCGTGTTGTCTGGTCCGGCGCTGGAAGCCATGTCCAGTTTAGGCAGCGACGCTTTTGGAGACTATGATGCTGTTTTTGAACATTTTGGTATGGACCATGTTGGACAAGCGGGTACAACCCCCTCCGAAATAAATTCCTGGATACCGGCCTGTTCATAAGTATTCCGTTACGGACGAAACGTACCGCTTCAAGTTAATAACGGGAGTTTACTTATTAAACAGCTTTCCTCGTCCGAACGCTAATAACTCGTCAAACTCGGCGGCTCGAAAATCGATACACTTTTAATGATACATCCACAATAAAAAGCCACTGTTTCGAATTCACTAAACAGCTTTCTCTTTCCGCGTTAAATCATTTTTCTTCCTTGCATAATAACAGCGATCGAAATTTGCAGACGTACACCCAGAACAAAAAGAAGTCGTTATCCCCTTGCTAGATCTATTGCGCTGGCACCTGACGCCAATTAGCACAGCAGCCTCGACAGAGTAAAACGACCCATAGATGACACAGCTCAATGCCATCATCAGAGCCGAACGGTTAAGTGCGGAGTTTACTCCGATCTAAGACATCCCTGAACCGCCAGTCAAGGCGGAACGGCACTCTCAGGCGAACTGTGGATAGCCGGATCGGTGGAAAAGGCAGAGATAAGAGTTTTGACTGTAAGGAGCGAAACGGCAAGTTCAGGAGACTACCAGACGGCCAGGATAGCCGGATCGGTGGAAAAGGCAGAGATAAGAGTTTTGACTGTAACGAGCGAAACGGCAAGTTCAAGAGACTACCAGACGGCCAACGCAGGCGAAACGGCACAATCGGGAGATTACAAGAGTGGTCTAGACTGACCCGATGTGCCGACAAGAATATCCACGCCCTACAAAAGTATTTCAGAATTCGATTTTGTCTGTGTTTTGCCCAACAAGACTGTGAAGAACTTTATTTATGTGTAAATAGAAACCGATGTGCCCACAAAACTTAAACTTTCAGGATGCACGCGATACACGTTTGCAGAATTTGATTTTTTACGTTTAAAATGAACCCGATGTGCCGATGAGAATACCGACGCCCGACAAATCCATACAGCCTTTGATTTCTTCTGTGTTTTGCCCGACTAGACTCTACAGAATTTGCTTTCTTACGCTTTAAAATAACCCATTGTGCCGACAAGACTTGAACTTACAGCGTGTGACCGAAAAAGTTTGCAGAATATGATTCCTTACGTATAAATAGAATCCGATGTGCCGACAAGTCGACCGAAGCCCGACAAAAGCATACAAAATTTTATTTCTCCAGTATTACTTATGTATAAAAAGAACCCTATGTGCGGAAGAGAAGCCGACAAAAGCATGCAGATTACGATTTCTTTAGTGTTTTGCCTGACAAATGTTTGCAGGGTTTTATTTCTTGCGTATAAAGTAACCTGATGTGCCGACGAGTCAACCGACGACCGACAAAAGCTTACAAAATTGTATTTCTTCTGTGTTCGCCGGCGCTTCGCGCCGACAAACAAGTGAACTTTCGTATAAGTAGTGAACTGAAAGACAAAAATGCTCCTCAGCTTGTTTGGTTTTCACCATGAGACCCCGCCAAGTGGGTCCTGGTTTGTCTACGAGGCTCCAACATTGGAGTCCTAGACTTCTACACTAAATCCAAAAAGTTGCTCTTGGTTCATTAGTCATGGTAACATTCCCTTGTATAAAGTGCCATCTATGTATTAGTGAACTTTCGCCGGGCTTCGTCCGACGAAAGTACTTTCTCAAGACCTTTGGGGCGGGAGTCCCCCCCCCCTCCCCCCCATAGTGACGCCCCTGAGTGCTGGAATAAGTTTATTATTACAGGAGGGGTAATACTAATAGATATTCCTTCAGCCCAAGCTGACTGCGAATCATGTTTGACAAAGCAAAACGGATAAGTCAGACTTACCTGTTTTAATTACAGTTAAATGCCATAAACTAACATTTCAAAACGTTAATTTTTAGACCAATATCGGAGAGACCATTTAGCAGCTTATCCAGATTACGCTGAAGTCCACTTCGGGTGCGACTTATCAATAGAACATCGTCAGCATATGCTAAATATGTAATTTCAACTCCACATAGATATGAACTTGGCGCCAAACTATTAAAGGACAACTATTACTAGAAATGATTTTGTCCCTACGAAACGGACCCGAAGAAATGTTTTTCGAAAATACCATCACTTTCCACCTGAAATAAGCCATTTTCTTGTTAGCGCTTGCCGATTCTATCCAGCCCTCCTGCTCTCCGACGCGGCGGCTGGGCGCAAAACGTTTGAAAACTGAACGCGCTGAGGTTAAAAATTTGGAAAAGCTAAGCAAATAAAAGAAGTCAAAACAGAAGACTCCCATATCCTTATAATATGAAAGAGTTCTCAGTGGACATTGAGATTCCGGCAAACTTTGCGTTGTGTGATGAGCAAAACCCGGCACGGCCGAAAAAGCGCTAAAAATTCATAGGCACAAAACGAAACAATGGAGAAAGGTGGGGTTTTTAGAAGCTTACAATTCCGCAAGGGAGCTAGGTATATTATAAAAGACAGAATAAGCAAGAGGGGTCCTTTAAGTAAATGAGATATGCCCGACTTGAAAATACAAGGTGAAAGAACACTGCCCTGGCTTCTTACCCCTAAAACGGACATCTAATCAACTACAAATACAACTTTTGCTTTTAACAAATTTTCCGGTTGGGGCCGGATTCCGGGCGAAGTACTTGTCCGAGTAGAAAGTGATTTTCACAGAAGTGTTCAGCATGCCTTCTTACCTCTGAATCAAACATCTAATCAACTTCAAAGGAAACTTTTACTTTTAACAAACTTTCCGCTTTTGGCCGGATTCTGAGCAAACTACTTGTCGAGCGGGAAAATGGTTTTCATATTTGTGTTCAGCATGTCTTCTTACTCCTTAATCGACTATCTCATTAGCTGTTAAAAATATTTTTTGTGTCCTTTAATTTGGATCCCCACCCCTAAATGTAGGGCTACAGAGCCCATCTACGAACTCGACCTTTCCTTTAACCAAAGGATCCTCCCACCAAGTTTCTCTGTCCGTCTGTGATTCTAGGGTTTTCCTTGAGTATTCCTTTTTTTCTGAAATCCTTTGCTTGGGAGTGGGGCCATTCTCTGAGTTTTGTTCAGTAAGCTTTCCATTGAGCCAAGATTGCATATAAAAATGTTTCATGCGGTTTAGTTATTTCTGTACAGGTTTTAACTAATAATACAGAACAATCGAAGTGGTCTGACTGAACAGAATGAATGAATCACAGTGCAGTAATGCTACGAAAACACGATTATGAATTCCCAGCTTGAATGTGTGCACTTTCGTCATCAGGTTGAAAAAAAATTCGTATGGAATTGATGATGGTGCTAAACATCCTGGCAGGAATTCCAGTCTGTGAGCACCCGACCCTGATCTTCTGTCCAAGGTATTATTTTCCTCTTCCGCGGAAACTTGACGTTGTTGGTTCTGGCTGGTATTATTAGCTCTTCAGATTTACATAAAGTTGTGCTGATCTCGGTTGTTTGCTGCGATTTCTTATTGTAGGAATTTTTTAGGGACCGCTCGTCAAGTGCAGATTCATACCGTTCGTCGAGAAAAAAGAAAAAGAGGTCGCGGAGCAGAGACAGAAATAGCGTCAGGGACAGACATGACCGATCTAAAGAGAGGAGGAAACAAAAGTCGAGGTCTAGAAGCAGAGGTCGGAGATCAAGATCCCGATCAGCAGAAAGAAGCCGAAGGAATAAAAAAGATAAGAAGTAAGTTTTGAGTGTAGCTTTGACTTTTACTTTCGTTGCGCTACTAAACTTGCACTCTTTACTTAGCCGTATTCAATTTAAGTCCTCCTTGTCTCAGTCTTATCTTCTAGTTACTTCCTCTTCCAGGCTTAAAGTCGTTTTATTAAGTTGCGTTTTCAGACTTCAGACGATTGAAGTCTGAAGTTCGTCACGACTTGTGACGAACACAACCCGTGTTCGTCACAAGTCGTTTTTACGCATCCTAACACGGGTTCCGTGTTCTGTGGCTTCAAGCGCTTTTAGCTCCCGTGTTTCCTTCGAGTTCAACACCGGATTCAAACACAAACGGATTCGGTAGAGTATCATATCTTGTCTTCTCTTATGCAGAACACGGGCGTTGAAAACGGGTGACATCGCAACGTGTTAGGAGTCGAGTCCAACACGCTAATTGACGCAACTTTAGCCTTGTCAGGTTAATGACTCTGCGGACAAGTATCACAGATAAAATGCAGCCAAGAAACCTACCTGAAACTGGTTCCCTGTAGCTAGTTTCCCAGGTCAAGTCTCCAGTCACTGTCTACTGTTCTCTTGAAAGCATCTGTTGTTTCTGACATTACTATCTCCCGGTTTTAGACGAAGTTGCATAGGTCCCGTTTCTTGCTGAAAGATTGCTTTAGTTTCTGGGAGTGACCTCGCATCCTGCTGGAGGCGTCTTATGCGAGCAGTAGTTCCTAGCGATTGGTGGTGAGCAACTTATGGGCAAAAAAGCCAGCGATGCCGAAAAGCAGCGATGGCATGTCGCGCTTTTCAGGGCGGTCTTTGTAGTGGAGGTGCCTGAGTCTGCTTATCATTTTCGCTGCTCGCCTTTGGACACTTTCTAGTTGGCTCTTTTTCCTTGAAGTGCCGTGTGGCTGTTATTGTTCCAAACTTTAAATTGGGTCGGCTGCAATGCCAAATACGGCTTCTTCAAAATCTTTAGATGTTGACTGGGAAGTAACTTATTGCAGCCCGCATCAGCGATGGTAACATAAGAAAGGTTCTTGGTATTGTTAACGTTGGACTGTAATTTCCTTAGCCGTGCTCAGAACCTGTAACCAGAGGCGTTACTAGCCAAAATGTTTTTTTTTGGGGGGGGGGAGGCACCGACTGTTTTTGCAGAAAAACTGACTGCAAAAAAATTGGAATTTCATTTTTACGAAGAACCGACTGTTTGACGAAAAATCGATTGTTCTTACGAATAATCGATTGTTCTTGCGAAAAATTGCGGCGCCGACTCGGTTAGTTTTTACTGACTGGCCGACAACATTGGGGGCGCCCCCCTCCCCCCCCCCCAGACGTACGCCCATGCGTGTAGCAATGTGAAACACCTAGAGGCTAGTAGGCATACAACTAACTTCACTCCAATCTGGAGATCGATCTGACGGATTTCGTTCTAGGAAGTCTAGATCAAGAAGTCGGTCCCCGTCTCGGAAGACGAAGAAGAAGAAGAGCAAGAGGTCCAGGTCATCGTCAAGAAGACGAAGATCGACATCACGCTTGAGACGATCACCTTCAGAATCGTCGACTAGGAGCAGCTTTGCCACTAAGTAAGCCGAGATTATTTTTTCGTCAGTGATTGTTTCTCGAGTGCCCAACAAAAACTGTGTTACAATTTGTAGCAAACACCTGAGATTTTCATTTGTAATGTGTTGTGTCACCAAGGGTCTAGAATACCCTTGATGTAATCGGGCTTGTTGTGACTGTTACTGTATTTTTGAACTGATTGGGGGAGCTTTCAGGAACGGTTTCTTCTGAGACATCCAGTGCTTCCACTCGACTCTTTCCGGAAAAAATTAGCAACCCACCAGGATAGGACTATGTGCAAAGCAGATCTGTTCTGATTCTGACTTTATTGAGAAAAGAGTCGTTTGTTGCAAGGCTACTCAGGCCCCTCTTTTCGCTTTTTGGGATCCCAAAACGTAAGTGGAGGGATACCTATGACATCGCAAAAGTTGTCTTTGTTGAGAAAAGAGTCGTTTGTTGCAAGGCTACTCAGGCCCCTCTTTTCGCTTTTTGGGATCCCAAAACTTAAGTGGAGGGATACCTATGACATCGCAAAAGTTGTCCGTCCGTCTGTCCGTCCGTCTGTAAGCACGATAACTCTCGAAGGGAATGAGATATTTTGATGAAACTTGGTGTGAGCATTCTTTGGGTCAAGAGTAAGGTCGAGTTCGTAGATGGGCCCTGTAGCCCTACATTTAGGGGTGGGGGAGGGGGTTCATATTAAGGGACAAGCAAAATATTTTTAAACAGCTAATGTGATAGTCGATTATGTGGTAAGAAGACATGCTGAACACGAATATGAAAACCATTTTCTCGCCAGACAAGTAGTTCGCCCGGAATCCGGCTAAAACCGGAAAGTTTGTTAGAATTTAAAGTTTTATCTGTAGTTGATTAGATGTTTGATAAGGGGTAAGAAGGCATGCTGAACAAGAATACGAAAACCATTTTATCGCCGGACAAGTAGTTCGCCCGGAATCCGGCCAAAACCGGAAAGTTTGTTAGAATTTAAAGTTTTATTTGAAGTTGATTAGATGATAGATTTAGGGGTAAGAAGAGATGCAGAATCCGTATATGACAATCACTCTTTAGCCGGACATATAGTTCGTCCGGAATCCGGCTTAAACCGGAAAATTTGTTAGAAGTTAAATTTTTATTTGAAGTTGATTAGATGTTGGATGTAGGGGTAAAGAGATACGCTGAATCCGTTTTGAGCTTTAGGGATCTCGCCGGACAAGTAGTTCTTGAATTTCGCCAAAACCGCAAAATTCACAGAAGTAAGCTAGAATCGTTTCGATCGGCTTATAGAGGTAAACGCACATGCTGAATCCATATCTGAGCTTGGATTTCTTAATGATTAGCTGTTTGGCCTGGCGAAGACTGGATCTCGCGAAGACAAAACCTAATTGTCTGGATCAAATATTGAATTTCTGGGATCCCATCGGAACCTTTGGTCTTGTTTTTTTCAGTGGTTACAAGGCCAGCTTTTGTCCAGATTCTGCTTTGCACGAAGAAGTTTAAAACATCAGTATCTTTTCAGCTAAAAATACAGAGATGTGTTTACAGAACCAAACTGTGCGTAACAGGCTAAGACAGAAGAATAAAAAATTGTGAATTAAAACGGTCAACGTTATAGTATTCTGCTGTGGAATATGGTGGAAGTGGAAGCACAGCTCCAAGAGATCCTTCATGGTTCCACCGACTTGGTTGTGACGACCACTTCCCGACGTTCTTTTTGAAGAATAAAAAATTGTGAATTAAAACGGTCAACGTTATAGTATTCTTCTGTGGAATATGGTGGGGAAGCACAGCTCCAAGAGATCCTTCATGGTTCCACGGACTTGGTTGTGACGACCACTTCCCGACGTTCTTTTTGAAGAATAAAAAATTGTGAATTAAAACGGTCAACGTTATAGTATTCTGCTGTGGAATATGGTGGAAGTGGAAGCACAGCTCCAAGAGATCCTTCATGGTTCCACCGACTTGGTTGTGACGACCACTTCCCGACGTTCTTTTTGGAATGCCCAGTTTTTAGATTCGTAGATACTGCCATTATTATTCGGTGGTGTAGGCCACGAACTCTGGCGGGGACTCGGTCTAATTAGCCCATTGTCTTAATCCTCCAATTGAGAATTGATGGTAAAACATCATTCTAAAACACAATTGATGAAAACACACCCATTCTGCCACTTGTTGTCGCGTTCTTATCGATTCAAAGCTGTCCAATCTTCCTGTCTGTTGCAGAAACCCCGATAGCTCATTCAGGCGGGCTTTTCTCATGACTAGATATGGCCATGGACAGTACCTAATCTTGGTTTAATACTTAGATTTTTTCGAACTTTCGTCATTTTCCAAGTTAAATTTTTTTAATTTTTGGCTGGAAATTTCGGGGAAATTTCTTGTGGAGAAGACCAATGCTTGCTCGCATGCTTAATGATGTGGTCAGACAATCAAGATCTAGCAACCGCAGACTTGAATTCCTGCCTGGTGTCGTCAGTTACGTACGTTCAGTGTCCCCAGCTTGAACTAATGGAAGTGCAGGAAGCCGATCGAGAACTCCCTGCATCAGGAAGTCAAAACAGGATGGTAGAACCCAGGCAGGAAAATCGGATACATGTGCCCTAGGCGCATGACATGTCAGATAGCATCGGCTGTTTTATATTGTTACTTTTAAGCTTAAGTTTTATTATCTTATGTTCATTGCAGGACGTCATCGAGGGGTGTCTCTCCCGTGAAATCGACCGAGCCAAAGAAAGCCACCACACAGACGGCGAAAGCCGAACTTCCCAAACTCAATGAAGACAGTAAGCTTAGGGGCATTAGCGGGGAGCTAAAGGGTTGCATGTCAAAAACCGTGAAAACAAAAACAGCAACGGTAAAAAAAGCGAAAGTCAGTAACGCGACAGACAAATACCAGGACGGTTAAACAACTAGTCAATACCGCGATAGGCTAGAAAAAGGGCAAATCGGCTAGCATACAAATAGAACTGGGTTGAAAACCCCATGAATTTGATGGACGGCTATGCAAGGTCTGTTACACTTGCAGTTGGAAATTCTAAGCAATTTTTTAGATACTTCGATAAGAGTGCGGGATCTGTGGGACTATACAACCGCTAGAACCCTTTTTATAGGAAAAATGGTTTAGAAACAAAGTTTGGAGGTTCTGTGCCAACTATATTTAATCCGTAAGAGTGAAAATACCGACAAACATACCGACTTCCAGCAACGAGTTGAAAATGGGATACAGAAAATATTTTTATGAGAGAAAAAATAGTAGGCACTCTTGCATTCGCTCTTTTGACTGTCACGGATTTTGCCGTGTCGTTGTTTTTGCTTAGTGTGGTTTTTATTTTCACGATTGTGACCGGATACCACAGCTGTGCTTAAGTACAAGTATAAGCAAGAGATTGAAAATAGGGTCCAAAAATTCGGGAACAGACTCAAACGGCACACCGATTATGGCCTAACGTGACTACTAATAAGCGCAGCCTGTTCAAGCATAAGAGAGGAAATAAGATTAGAGCAGTTTAGTTAATTTTATATAGGTTTACTGAAGAGCTTATCTTTTCAGTTTCCCACCAGGGGCATACAGTTACTTCATTCGAGTTCAAATTTCCCGGAAGAAAACGGATCAGGTCTTTGCATTAAGTCTCGCAGTGTCTCTCCACAGTGATTGCACACTACCTATTACCAAGAACAAATAACGAGACAGAACTGCTGTCTCCCTATCTCGGTCATACAAACATGCTGAGTCTAGTAAAATACGACCGACTCCCGATGCAAACGAGCGGCTTCGCGCAACATGACGTTTCGTTACCTCTACAAATAGCTAGATCGCCGGTAAGTTGCTAAAGAGGAAATCTAGAAGTCAACGATGATTGGTTCTATGGACGCGCTCCAGAGCGGATCAGCGCGCGGAGTACGCCTCCTGCTCGTCTCTTTCGATATTTCTTGTGCGATAGGCAACGGTGAAGACGGAAGAGGAGTAAACGGTTATCAACATCAGCTCAAAGCTAGAGTAAATACCTCCAGGTCCGCTCAGATTTGTCGGGGTTTTCATAGTCGCTGGCTGCGACTAAAGACAGAAGTTCTTACTGATTATTTGTTCTTGCTATTACGCGCAATCTTGGCCAACATTACAAGCAAACGTTGTCTATGATTTTGTACATTTGTACAAACGGCGCGAGAGGCGGACTGGTTGTGAAAGATCTCTCCTTTAAAGGATTGGATTTGGCAAGAGAACATAAAGTATAAAAATAAATGAATAAAAATTGAGAATAGACGGATGGGTGATTTTTTGCTCTAAGAACATATCTTTATGTGCGTAACGTGAATATTATGAACGGTCAGTTACAGTTTGCTGGTTTAAACGAGTTCAAAACAGTAAAGAATACAAGTATCGTGAAGATGTCCCTCCCACTATTCATCCCTTCCTTGATAGCTTCAAACGATATATACCATTTATTATTACATTACAGTTTTATTATTACACTTTTCTTCTTTTTTTTTAGACATCGAAGAGAGTGTTGCTCGATCGAAGGCCCTTGACCTTATTGAATCAGAAGGGTTCAGTCTATCATCATTTAGTTCCTCCAGGACTGAGAAAAAATCGAAAGAACCAGAACATTCAGGAATTTTCAACTTTGGAACTCAAGCAGAAAAATCCTCGATGGGAGAGTCTTTCGCTGCCAGAATTGCGAATTTGGGAAAGGAGGGGTTGCTGCATCCTAACGTGAGTTAGCCAGAGGCTCTTGAAGTATACCGGTAACTTTGAAGCGTGGCAGTAGTTGCGGTTTTTGTCACCTGTCTTGCAAGGCCGTGGTTCATTTTCGCTTTTTTGCACCTAGCGCTTAATCCTCACTGCGCTTTTGCCAGTTGTTTGACCAGGCACTTTGTCGTTTCTGCCCAGGCCTGCGAAAATTAGATAGGCAACTCCGAGGTGACTTGACGGGTGTGCTCAGGAGAACAGAACGGAATATCTGATCAAATCTCTATCAAATGAAGAATCTCTAAAAAAAAAAAGAAATCTATCAAATTAGCAGAACTTGGGAGAGGGAGGCCTGTGAATTGTGATTTCTTTTGGCAAAAAAAAAAGTGTCTAATTATTAAATGGGCTATTTAATAATTAGTCTACTTACTTACTACTTACTACTTATTAATTAAAGTTTAACTGAAAAGTCAACTTATTTGTCTGTCATTTAATTGGATACACTGAATTATTTGGATTCTGCAGAGGGATTTTTTTATTTTCCACTATCTGCTCTAGTTATGAGGCTCAGGGTATCTTCGGCCGTCCCCACAGCGTAAATTCTACTATGACGCGGGAAATTTTAATCTCAACACAAATGCGGCTTTTCAGTGGGCAGTGGTGAGATTGGTGACGATTGCTTAGTGCCTGAATCAAAAGAAAATGATAAATCTTTCTTGTAAGGCATACAAAGAAAATACAAGCGCATAGAGGCACCAAAAATCACACGGAAATTCCACTATTTGAAAATCGATTATTCGTGAATGGCGGAACAACGAAGTAACTCATTTTCAGCGGGTCTACAAGCCAATTTAAGTGAATAAGTGATGGGTAACTAGATTGCCCTATCCTAGCCCTTTTCGGTTAAACTTTAACTATAATTAATAAGTAGTAAGTAGAAACCCATCTAACTTATGGAAAATGGTGAAAAATTACTTGACAAAGTGAGCTAGGCTGAAAGGCACTTGGTCCAGCGTAAACCTTAATAATTGCTTTATTAAAAAAATTAATTGATATGGCAGAAAATAGGGAAAAACCGTCCCCAGTCGATAGGATGATAGTTGCGAACTCGTACCTTTTCATTCTGAAAAATCCTAACACTAGCTAGTAACAGCCTGTAAAATCTCTCCCGCTAGTGAATTGTTCAGTAGGCTTTATCACTTGCCAAAACTGTACAAGTAGGCTACAATAGGGGGCAGAGTATGAGAAAAAGAAAAGAAAAGAGAAAGGCAACGAAATACAGTTTAACACGAATATATACAACGGATTCAATACACTCAACATTCAACTATTATGTATACTTTCCAATTTAAGACGTTCTCTGAAGAGTCACCGAATGTCAGACAGCATACAAAAGCTTAACAGTCACATCTTTCTTCTCGAAAACTTGGCTGATTGTTAGGCAGAAATGACATAGAAACCTCAAAACAAATTCTTGGAAGAGATAGGTACTCCCATTTTTTTTCCTTTTTATGCGTATACCAGCTACGTGTTTTCCCTTTTGTCGGATCTTCATGTTAAG
The DNA here is from genome assembly GCA_023053555.1 of Branchinecta lindahli. Taxonomy (NCBI): domain Eukaryota; kingdom Metazoa; phylum Arthropoda; class Branchiopoda; order Anostraca; family Branchinectidae; genus Branchinecta; species Branchinecta lindahli. Next base: position 21,103,973 of record JAKZAO010000004.1, read on the forward strand.
GGACCCCTTTTGCTTTTCACTGTTTTCACACTCCCAGGGGCGACTAACGTGGCCTGCTGGTTTTCCTGGTTGCCAGACAATAACTTTAGTTGCGTTTTTGCAGATTCCGTGGTATCTGTTACCACGGTAAGTGGATCTGCAATTAGTCTTTTTTGCAGTGTGTATCTGATACCCCGATTGCTCTGCAAAAACGACAATTGCCGAAATTCCGCGTCGCGAAGTCGTCCCAAAAGAAAAACTGATGTCCAGTCGCATCACTTAGTTCCAAACTTCTTTCCCACCAATTTGAAATCGTAGGCTTTGTTGTTGGTAATGATGAAAGTGAGATGACTTTTTGAGATACCACGATCAGTTATCACGGTCGGACCGTGGTATCTGCATATCAGATACCACGATATCTGCAAAAACGCCTTTTGACCGTGGCATCAGATACCACGGTAACTGGGAAACAACTTTAGACCGTGGTATCAGATACCATGGTATTTGCAAAAACGAAACTTTTGTTTTGCCGTGATTGCGGCGAGTAGACCATCGAAGCCGCGCCGTGGTTTGCTATGATTTCTCAGCATTTAACCACGGTGGGGATTTGTTTTAAATATTTTCGCTAGAAAAACCAAGTATTTTTGCGCGAAGCCCGGCCAGAGTCCACGGGCGCTAACAAGAGAATCCCTTATTTGACGACACTAAAAAAAATCTTGCAGTATTTGCTACTGGGATTAATTTTATATCCATTGAGAAAAGATTATCTCCAATTCAGATTAATCTTATCCCACTAGAGATAAGCTTAATCCCAGTGGCAAATACTGCATCCTTATTCGGAGAAATTTTTACAGTGGAGGCAACTACGAGTCTTTTTGAAAAGCACTACTTGCGGACTAGATTATCGTGGAAAAAGCTATAGACGATCTTCGAGTCCTGGTTTGAATTCGCGACTTGGTTGGATTGGAGGTGATCTAGACATTGCAGATGCTAGAATGTTTCTGATTTAACTCCTTTAGGTAACTCTGAATTTTTGTTTGTAGAATTCGACTTATCTTTTTGCAGTTGTTCGGAAACCAAGCTGTTAAAGAAGAACGTTGGCTGAAGAAGCTCGTCTCTCATCGGCAGAAACTCGCGAGCGCAAGTTGTGTGAAAACAGAGCCCGCATATTAATCTGTGTTGTTGTTGTTTAATTGTATGATTGTCAGTCCCCCATTTTTTAATAAAGTAACCGCTCGCCTTAAAACATCGCTAGCAATGTTGTCGGGAATCTTCTCGGACTTCTTCCTGTACCCTCTGGCTGGCTCTGCGCACAGCTTCCGCGTACCATATCTTCAGCTTATTTGAAAAACTTGGCTGAAACGCCACCTCTCGAGCAATGTAGTTCTTGCAGTTTCTGCTAGGTGGCGACCACGGAAAGTCGGAGACAAATCACATGCACGTGCATTTGTTGATTCCAATTTACAATCCAAGTTCCGACTTGTTTTACTTGAAGGCTTGTCTCTTACCAAGCTGTATTTAGAGAGGTTAGGATAGGTTTGTTTGTCAGTGCCAGTGCTTCCACTTTCCAGGATTTCTCCTGAAATTTAAGATTTTTGGAGCTTGGCAGGATTTTCGAGAATCCAGACTTAGGGTAGTACTCTCAACTGCCCTCAACGCTTGCAGTATCTCGAGTTTTACCAATAGGCTGCATTTGCGACGAAATGCTGAAGCAGGCGCCCAGCCACCCCCCCCCCCCTCGAGTTATGTTTCAAAAATTACGCCCGCGGCGCTTTTCGACTTTCGTAATATTCTCTATTTTGTGGAAGGACGAGTGATTTGACTGGGGGTTCAAGCAAGGTTCAAGCCAGTTTTAGGATTGGGATTCCGAAACATTAAAAGCTAGAATCTGGATGGAAATAGTTAAATTTGGCAGGAAAAAGCTAACTAAAAAAAATCGCCTGTGGCACTCGATTTCATTTTCTCTTGGGTATAATACTGGTATAATAGATAGTAGCTGTTACTGCAATCGTGCCAGGCAATATGTTCTCTAAGTGGGCTTCGCCAAAATGCCACTTAATAATTGGCATATCGTCTTTCATGCTGCCCTTTATGGCTTTAATGTTACTCTTCCTACGTAATCCTTTCATGTTCCATAGTTTAAACCTCGAATTCTCAGTTTTTAGGATTCGGTAACAAATTTGATAGATTGGGTAAAATTTTGGCTCTGCCCCCCCCCCCCACCGAAAATGCACTTACGATGCCCCTGAGCAGGGTTTATGGTAGACTGTATTGACTATGTGACTGGTGACTATGACTGTGCAGAGTAGTTGCCACCGGCAGTAAAATTTTACTAGATCTAGTAAAAAAAAAAAAAAAAATCTAGTAAATATAGAGGATCTAGTAAAATTCATTTTAATCTAGTAAAAAATCCCCATTTCTAGTAAAAAAAAAAATGGTCCAACCCAGAAGTTGTGTCATTTTTCAGAAATTCTGAGGAAATGTACAGAGATATTAGGATCCACTCTTGCTCCTCACTCTTAGCAGCCGGCCCCATTCACATGCAGAGGCCAGAGGGACAGTTCTCAATAGTTGCGTTTTTTGCCTTCATCCAGTTAACCGACCTACAAGATTTCCCACTATAAGCCTTTTTCTTCCTTCGGTTAACCGACCTAAGTTCTTATAAGCCGTTTTTTTGCAGGTCGGTTAACCGACCTGTGGACTGAGGCAGGAGCTCCATCCAACCGACCTACGCTCTTGGCACGGCGCGAAATTCAAAATTCTCATGGGAGAGATAGGCGCCGGCGACGGGATGACGCCACGTTTTCTTATAAGTCGTTTTTTAGAGCTCAGTCGAACTGGATGGGATGACGAAAAAACGGCTTATAGTGGCAAATAGGTAGGTTAACCGACCTACGGAGGAAAGGCAAAAAACGCAACTAATTTCATCTGTTAACCAAACCAATGATCAGAGCTCTTTGACCATTGTGCTAGGTCTTTAGTCCCTGATGAAAATGAATAACCAACTGTTTTCAGTTTTGACATGACATGTTTAAAGAAAAAATGGATTGTCTTAGAAAAATCATTGCACTTGCCGATTCATATTTTCTTTACCGATTGGCTTACAATATTATGAGGGGGTGCCCCCCCCCCCCCCCATTTGTGACGTCTCTGCTCTTTATGACCAAGTCTGTGGTCAGATATATTGTTGATGCTTTCTTTACGAATCAGACTCGTGACTCAAAACCACAGCCTCCAAACTTAACTGTTTTTCGATGTATTTCTTTATTGTTGAAATGTAGTATGGGTTCCCTAAGAAAATGCACGAAATTTTTCGAGTTAGTAAATTTTATTCGAATCTAGTAAAAAAAAAATCTCTGGAGTCTCTTAAATTTAATTTTGGTCGGGTGGCAACACTTGGTGTACACTATGCTAGACTTTATCAGGGGCCCTGATGTTTGGATACCTTATGCCTGCCCTATGCAAACAAAAATGTTGAAAGGAATTTTTTTGCAGCCCTAACTAGAGGATACCTTGCTATCCACCTATATATTTGCGCCACCCCTGGTAAACTTATGTAAAATAAAGTGTAAATCACAAGGATTGCATGTGGAACATCAGAATACATCCATCCTGACCAAATTAATTGATATCAAAAGCCATCCACTCACTTCTATTTCTTCTTCGGATAATTGCCTGGTGCGAAACATAGTCAAAAAGGTGCAAACACATGAAACAGAAAACATTGCATGCATATATTTCATTCACGGAGGGTGGCACAAATAGCAAGGTATCCTGACGGTCCTTCATCGTTAAATTTTGTTTCTTGTTGACAGTTAGGACTGCAAAGAAGTTTCCTTTTGACATTTTTTAGACTATGTAGGCTGCATTTGAGGTTGGATACCTCTTCTGTACCCTATGCCAAATGCCGCTGGTATCCTAACCCTGACCTACTCCACTGCACAGTGAGTAGGCTGTACCTACGTCATCCATATATATGCCTAGTAAAGAATTGACAGCGCTAGTGTTGACCCAGAGAAATCCATTTTTCAGATCGATCAATAGCCAGTTTCAGTGGATTGTCAGACAGCAAGCATGGATATAGAGGAGTTGGATTTAGGGTTGGGCATTGACATGGATATGAGCACTGCTGAAGAGCATAGGATTGGTAGCCTTGGATTGCCGCCAATCCGTGAGGTGAAGGTGCCTATACCTTCTAAGTATGAACACAAAACATTAGGTAAGTATCACCTATTTCTAAGAACTTCTGTAGGCATCTGTAGCCTATTTGAGTGGTAGTCTAGTATTAGCTACTAGCAGAAAGATAAAAGGTTTGGTACTTATATCTAGGTTTCAAGCCACTATAGACTATCACTTTCCATTTGGGAACTCATTTGAAATTAGACAATCTTCAACCGAAGGATGTCCCATAGAATCTGAAATTATTTGGACCACTTGTGAAAGAAGGGTCTTAGTAATGCGTAAAAGCAAAAATTTAATAAATATGCTGTAAAAGTGAACAGGCTTTTGCATTGCTGGTGAAGTTAACCTGAAATTTTCAAATTCATTCCGTTTGCAGAATGTATCAGCAGCGAACAAATAGAAATTGCAGTTTATGGGGTTTAGAGATCATACTGTAAATGCTTTATCCTAACAAATATTATGGATGTCTTCTTATGTCCTTCAGATATGCAAGGTGAGGTAAGGCTGCCCCGGTACCCCTTGTCCTGAATCTATAATTCACCTTTGGGTGTTTTATTCGTGTATTGGTGATGAACGTTAGTGCTATCATGTCATGTGTCCAGCCGCTTGTCCAGCCTGGCATTATGGGCTAACTAAGTGCGAATCAGATAAGATCGAGAGGGTTCAAAAGCGATCCCTTCAAATTATTTACGGTGGGTGTAAAATGCCGTACTCATTCCTTCTGAATGAATTTAATCTTCCTACCCTATCGGCGCGTAGGGAACACCTTCGTACAAATTTTGGACTGAAACTCCTTGGTAATCCCACTTATCGCCATTTCCTGCCTCCTCCTCATGTTCCCGAAAGAAGCCGACCCGAACGAGATGTGGCTACGAAAGTTCCAAAACTCGCGCCTATCTCTTGTAGAACCGAGCGGTACCGCAATAGTTTCGTACCCCGATTTTTGGAAAAGTACAATCAGCTGATGTAATACGTTATCGGTTGTTTACAAGTTTATGTATTGGTTGTCCTTGTTTTGTATGTACAGTGACAAAGATCTACCAAATTGCTCGCGCATGAAATGTTGTATCCGCTTATTTATCATTAAACACATCATTAAACACACAAACATGTGTGAAGACTAGATGGCTGGCTTCCATGATATAGTTGCCGGCAGTGAACCAGCTTCTTTCCGTAGTTGTGTGTCCAATCCGAGTCACAGCTAGCTCCACTTGTGCCCATCCTCGCATGCGTTTTTAATACAGGCAGATCTGTATGCAAGGAAAAGCAAAATTTCTCATGCAAACCATTAAAGGTTCGCGTAGAGCAGGTGCCGATCTCCTGTCCTGATTCATGCCCTCATCCCGGAGTGCGAGTAGTTAATTATCCTTAATTATCCATGTATATTTGTTTGACTGAATTTTGTTTATTCACAGCGGAGATCATTGTTGACAAAATCTCAAATGGCGAGATGATTGACTTCAACTATCTGAAGTCAGTACAAAAGAAAAAGTTCGCTGTAGCTAAAAAGGTAAAAATCGAATTTCTTAGCTCTTGGTCTGTCAAACCTGAAAGTTGATGCACTGGAACAAAACTAAATCTCTAAAGGCCTTTTTCCGTGCTCCCACAGACAGTTTGTGGGTCGATTGTGGCTCGAAAAGAGTGTTTCCGCGGCCTTTTGTGCGGCCCACAAGTGTGTTTCCGCGACCAACAAGATTTTCGTGGCTCACTTTGTGGCTCAAATTCGACAAACAACTGCCGAGGTGATTGTCGATATTTGTCGATTTTGTGGCTCGATTTCGGCGGGAAATTCAAATTTAGCAGCAAATAACGTCAAAATAATGAAATTAAAAACTTTCTCAAGTATGTAGACATAAAACTGAAGATCTTTTTTGCACGGAATGGTAAGGACGAATGCCTCGGGTTCTATTTACTGAGATTTTGACATGATTTTTATTTATATATTCAGACATTTGAAATTACCGCCCAAAAAATAGACAAAACAGCGTTTCCGCGAGTTTCAACTTGTGGCTCGACTGACTGTGTGGCACACAGTCGTGTTTCCGCGAAACACATTCAGAAGTGAGTGGCCCACAATTGTGTCACGGAAAAACGCCTTAACTGTGGCTCACCAACATTCAGTCTCGTTTGTATTGCTCCTTCCGCAAAAGGGCGGTGTGCCATATAGCGATCGCAAGTATGTCCTTCCGTCGATCTGTAGCGTCGGGAGCTCGGGTGGGCACCTCCAGATGCGGCAGGAGGATTAAACTTGGAAAGCACATATTCCAAAGCCCGAAGTGCCATATAGCTATCGAAAGTCTGTCTGTCGGTCTATCCGGCGTGTGTGAGCTCGGGCGCATTCTAATGTGATAGAAGGTTGAAACTTGGCAGGCATAAACGGGGGAAACTTGGTTTTCCGGATTCGACCAATAGTGGGCAGGGCCGCAGGGGGATGTTCGGTCACATAAGTGATGAACTTGAGGTTCCTTCTTGTTAGGTGAAAAATATTTAAATAATAAAGTTACCAGTTTAAGTGCGGAGGAAAGTAGATCGGTTCAACGTCGTTTACCTTTAAAATATGACTGAAAAGCAAGCTTACTTTTTATAGTGCATTTGTATACACTGAATAATTTTGACTCTGTTGACGGAGTTTTATTTTTGTTTCACGATAGGCCCTTGAAATGACGGTGAGGATATGCGCGGCGTCTCGACATAGCAGATTCACAGTTTGACAGCGCTATTTGAATTTCATTGAGGACATGGTTTTTCCTTCTTTAAAATCGTGAAGATCAAAGACGCTGCTCTAATGCCTGGCTTCAAAATAAGTTCAGGAGTCCCAGAACAGCAGCCCACCAAGTTTCTTTATTGAAAGCAGGCAATTTGGTGATGTTGTCGACTTTAAATATCTGAAATTACATAGAGCTATGTTTGAAAGATCTTTCACACAAATAAAATATCGTTGTTCGGGAATAGCGGAGCAAGGATTAAATCATTTTCGTCGGGTTACCAAGCCTGTTTAAGCGAATAAGTGAGTCTTAACCGGATTTTCGTATTTCAGCCCCATTCAGGGGACCTTTATTCAGGAAACTTAGTTTTCTGCGCGAGAAAGTGTCTGGTTCTGTGCTTCCTGCCTTTCGTCGTTGTTTGCGTTTTCGTCGGTTTTCCTGCTACGATGACATTTTAGAAAAATTAGCGAACATCTTGGCAGTATTTTTGATGTAGCAATTCTTTCCAGTGGCGACAAAAGTACGTACAAAGACGTGGTGTTCCAGTGCAGGATCTGAGGAAGAAGCTTCAGCTTAACAGGGCAAGGGTACGTACAGCTTCTATTGTTGAATTCTTAGGGCAAGGCATAAACAAAGAGTTGCATTTTTTCGTCTGTCTTCTGCGTTTTATTCTTCTCAAAGACAACTGCGTTTCTTCTCTTCTCTTTTGTGAGATTTTCGCGGTGTTTAACTTTCTGTCACTTCAAGGTGTTCCGAATCCGGGGGAAAGAGACCTTCTGATTGGCTCACGTGTCAGTGTTTCAAGATATCTTTTTTCCAAGCAATTCAGCTGACTGACGATGCTATGGCATGGAACTGTGCTATGCTAGTTCCGTAGAAACGAAGTTGAGGAAACAGTGAAGACATTCAGCTCTATTTTAAAGCGCTGTGTTCTACTTCGGCGTTTTAGCTGAGTTCCAACAGGTTGATACTAAAATGACGTGGGATTAGCAAGCAAGTGAAACCTTTTGGGTTCATTATTTGTAGCAGCCCCTCTACGTCAGTCAATCAATCTTTTATTTTTCAAAAACTTCATCAGAGTATTCGTCCAGCTGATCCTATATTAACAATTTTACTTGCCGTCATATATTATCAAACACATAAGGACGATTCTGGCGTTCTCACGGATTCGCTTTCGCGAGAATCCGCCGAGCGCAAGAACTAACGGAAGGTCGTAGAGACTTTACAACTTCTGGCTGACATTCCGAGATCACTTTCCAGTCTTTCCACTCACTTAGCGGATTCACTTTCCAAAACTAGCAGAGGAAAAGGAAAAGCGAAGCTAGTCTCAAGAATAGCCGGTGCATAAATTCGCGGAGCTTTCCAGATCACCAGACTCGCCCTGTACTGCAACTATAAAGACTGTAATGTTAGGATGGAAATATCTGAAATTCAGAACCAAAAATGTAGCGAGGTTAAAAATCCTCGTGAAGCTCTCTGAGCCACGTTCGAACAGTATTATAGCCAATTGGCCATACAAAATACATGAAAGCAGGGACCCATAAATTTCCTGTAATGACTCGCCATTCAGGCATAATATCAGAAATAAGAAATCTCTGATCCGCTCCTGTCCGAACGTCTGAGAGTTCGAGAAACACCCACGGGTGATAGAATACGCAAATATCGAGATAGACAAAATTTGGGATTGGCTGTTGGCGCCTTGAGGGAGGAGTCTTTTTGGCGCGCACGTACAATGAGGCAAACAAGAATGCCGATCGACTCAAGCGGGGATTTTTGGAAGATGGATCGGCTGTCATCATATCAATATAGAAGCATAGGAAATGACAGGCCCCCTGTAAGGAAATTTATGGGTCCCTGATGAAAGTAAGAAAGTCGCATTTTACAGCAGGGAGGTACGGCACCATACAGCTTTACACTTTACAACAGGACTGCACGCGCAGAGGTTGAGTGTTTGGAGCTGACTACGCTGCTAGCCTCTAAGGTCCTGTACGGTCGGAATGTGAGAAATGGGGAGGATGTGACGGTGGATAGGGGTCTCCCAGTAGCTGTGTCCCAGACTTGGAGAAAATATGGTGTCTAGTGGCCGACACACATTCATGGTGAACTTCTTGACAAGGAAATTGTACGAGATTCAGGGAATTTCTAAACTATGAGTAGAGATCAGAACTGGATCTTCACGATACCTTACGTTGTTGTTGTTGTTTGTAGGTTGACATTTACAGAGCTTCAGCTCATACGATACCTTACTGTTGCTCCAGAGTAAAACCGAAGTGCCACATGGAACAATAGTATTTGTAATACATAGATGGCACTTTATACAAGGGACTTTTACCGTGACTAATGAACCAAGAGATACTTTTTTGAATTTAGTGTAGAAGTCTAGGACTCCAATGTCGGAGCCACGTAGACAAACCAGGACCAACTTGGCGGGGTCTCATGGTGAAAACCAAAGAAAACCAAATGTAATTTTGATGGGGAATACGCCCTTGAGATGGAAATATTTTAGAAGTAACTGATTAGATGAATTTGCCTTCGGCCGGGATCACTGTTCCTATGGCCGGCTTGTACCGGACTATTGTAGTGGTTAGCGAACTCTGTTCACAAGGCCCTCGGTAGCTCAAACGGTTAGAGTGTCTGCCCTGTAAGCAGAACGTCCTGGGTTCAAATCCCGGCTGAGGAGCATTTTTGTCTTTCAGTTCACTAACTTACTTCTAAAATAGTATTTGAGAGAAGACAGCTGCACTACGAACGCCCCCGTTTCGATCTCAGCCATTTTGGATATCAGCATTTAGTGGTGTATACTATTACAGGTCCTTTATCAAAGAGAGATAGGGTAGTCACCTTAACCGTAGCCTAGCCTGTCCCGGTGTTTCGGCCGTCGCGGCTGTTACCCTGTCGCTATGTTTAGCGTGTCGCGGTTTTGAATTTTTCTTTTTGGACCTTCGCGGTTTTTGCTTTCGCGATATTGATGTGCAAACAACCCAGCTCATCGCTTAATTGATAGTTCTAGTCGCTCCACTCGGTTGGAATGATAGGCTATAAGGCTATGAATGAAGTTGTTCAAGAGACGGTGATCTAATTTTCTCATTTCAGGCTTTCGTTCGAGCTTCACGCCGCGCAGCACCAGTAGTCGGAAACCGGTAATTCATAGTTTATTACTTCCGGAATACACCGGAAAATAAATGTGAAAAATGTATGTTCGTGACGGATTAAGATTTGCTTCACCTGCAACGTAGGAAACAAACCGAGGTTTCTAGGACTGTTTTTCTGACATCTTGACGCTTTAACAATGTGAAATGTCTGACCAGATCACGGTTGGCATTCTCTTTCGTAATAGACGTTTGTAGTACTACTAATAGTAGTGGCGTTTTTGATCGCCGATGAAATTTCCCCGGTAGACGAAGATAGTTTGCCGATTCGTGCTTATTTACTGTTTTCGATAGCCGATAGCCGTTGGAGTTGGAGGCAACGTCCATCGCCCATCGGCGAGTCCTAGGCCGATAGGCGATGGACAGGAATTTAGGCGATAGACGTTAGCCGTTGAGCACAAAAACAGAAATTAGAAGAAACAGCTACGGCTATCGGCTTCCGGCGAACGTCAAAAACGCCAAAAAGTCAAACGGCTACGCTATCGCCGAACTAATCGGCGATCAAAAACGCCACTAGTTTCTTGTTGTCACTTAGCCTGCTAGTGGCTGGTGTTTCCACTGGTAAGAGTTGTTTTTGTCTCGCTATCTCCTAGTGACTCCTCGCGAGAACCTGCCACCAGACCAGATTCTGGTGAGTCCGCAGTTGTGGGGCAAGACCAGACACTGGTGAGTCCGAGAACGGTTTATAACGCTAGGAAGCAGTCACCAGTAAATCCAAAAACGACTTATAGGGAATAACAGAGACCACTAGTTAGTACTCTGACGGCAAAGAACGCGGCTAATGGGCGGTTTGTGGTCATTGTTGTTTTTCTTGTGTGGCCATTTTAGAGAAAAACTAACACACGACCACTGGTCATTTTCTGCTCTCCTTGTCTCTAGGCATACACCTGTTAATGTGAGAAGCAAGACAAAGGGTGTTATGTACTATGGTGTTACGGAATATTTGTTTTAAGTTTTATTGTTTTGTTAAAAGCAACGTTTTCGTAATTCGTTTCGTTTTTTCGCATAGCAAACTGTGTTGTTGTTTTTTTTTAAACAAAGCAACACTTTATCTGATATAACCTTTTTTTCTGTAACATCAACCGATATTGCGTTTGTTATCTGCTGAAAATGCGCATCCTTGTTTTGACGTCTTGAAACTTCTGACAGTGTGGATACGAGATTCTGACGATATTTTTTTTTTTTAGGATTCAAATGGCTTTAAAGGGCATTAAAATCACCAAAAAGTTCGCTGTGAGATCCGGACGACCAAGGCTGTCTGCGCTTGCGCGGCTTGGAAGTAAGTAACCCCTCAGACATTGAAAATGTTGCATATCCCTTAGTAACTTACGCCAGTCCTGTTTTAATTTTATATCGCTTGAATTCTCCCTCATAAGGATCATTAGACTGCTTCAAGATTTTTTTTATGTTGCGCGCGATTCTCAGGAACGTGGTTGTCAACAGCGACTTGGACTTTTCTGCACGGCTCGTCCGTACCCGTTGGTTACGCTTCTACGCGCTAGCAGTGTTGCGACTGGTCGCAGAATTCTGTGATTTGTCACAGATTTTCACTTCTTCGACAAAGCGAGCCAGAATTCTGCTACCGGCTCCTTACCAGTAAGTACAAAACTGAACCAAAAAATTTGAGGAATATAATTATATAAAGTGAGATTTTTCGTTAATAGTTGGTAAAAAAAAGGACTCGGTTTCGTAGGCGCTAGAATGTCACAGGTTTTTACGGCTAAAAGTCACCGTCCATCAGAAAAGAGTTGCAACACTTCGCGCTAGATGGTGTTTAAGTCGCCAGACCCAGGAATTTCTAGCAGTTTAGGTGTGCCGTCACTGCCGTCAGTGCCACAGGAGAGCCATAGAAAAAAAGTGAAGGCAACAGGGACTGAAGTCTTTTATTGATCCTCAAATACTCCATATGGGCACGCCTTGTGCCATATCTTATATGGGTTAATAATATTTTTGATTGTTGTTTGAAGAAAATTGCAATGTTAGATGATTGGCATCCGTCCGTGAAAACTTGATCATCTGACCGCATCATAAACTATGCGGCCTAGTCAACTTCGCTTGAATGACTCTTTTTATTTGCAGAAAAAGTTCCGCAGATTATACCAGCAAGTGCTGAAGGAGCACCTCCTTTGGTTTTAAATCAAGAAGTAGCTCACCTCCTTGATGACGACATTGGTTACGAAGAGGAATATTCAGAGGTATGGTACGGTACCCCAGGGAAGCTTTTACGGGTGGCTTACGGAACAAGACCAAAGGTTCCGATGGGATCCCGAAAATTCAATATTTGATCCAGACAATTAGGTTTTGTCTTCGCCAGATCCAGTCTTCGCCAGACTCCTTGAACATTTTTACTCTTAAAATTTAGAAACAGTTTAAGGCCGAATAGCTAATCATCTAAGAAAACCAAGTTCAGATATGAATTCAGCATGTGTGTTTACCCCTAAAAGCCGATCGAAACGATCCTGCCTTACTTCTGCGAATTTTCCGGTTTCAGTGAAATTCCGGAACTACTTGTCCGGCGAAAAAATAAAGCTCAAAAACGAATTCAGCGTATCTCCTTACCCCTATATCCAACATCTAATCAACTTCAAAAACAAATTTAACTTATAACAAATTTTCCGATTTCAGCCGGATTCCGGACGATCTATATGTCCGGCTAAAAAATGATTATCATATACGGGTTCAGCATCTTTTCTTACCCCTAAAACCGACATCTAATCAACTACGAATACAACTTTTGCTTTCTACTTACTTGTCCAGCGAGAAAATGGTTCTCATTAGCTGTTAAAAAATATTTTGGGACAGCCCGCAACCACCTACTCTTTTCCCATATACCAACCCCTTCGACCTTCGATTACACTAGCTCTGTCCGACATTCATAGATTACGCGCTCTGCGCGGCATCCATGCGCAGAGCTATACTATTGTGAAGAAAAGGGGTAGCCGAAAATTGGTCGACAAATTTTGTGTCCGGTTTTTGCCGGATTCCGGGTGAACTACTTGTTCGGTGAGAAAATAACTTTCATATTCAGATTCGGCATGTCTCCTTACCCCTAAATCAACTATCAAAATAGCTTTCAAAAAATATTTTTTTTGCCCCTTAATTTGAAACCTCTCCCCCACCCTCAAATATAGGGCTACAGAGCCCATCTTCGAACTTGACCTGTACTTTGACCCAAAGGATCCTCCCACCCAGTTTCATCAAAATATCGCAATCCCTTCGAGAGCTATCGTGCTTACAGACGGACGGACGGACAGACGGACAACCTTTGTTCTGCCGGGCCTTTCACCTCCTCGGTCTTCTTCCTGGATATACCATGTAGTTCAGCCAGAAAGTACACATATGATGCGCAAAAGGCAGTGTATAGCTTCACGATTTGGCAATAGCGGTAGTGAAAGCACCTGTTAGAAGTCATCAGGGAATGTTGAAACGTCGTCTGAAGTGTGAAACGAAGGGAGCTTTTGCTCCCTTTCCCAGCTTTTGCATATGCCTCCTTAGATTATTTCTCCGTCAGTAGTTTGGCCGACATCCTGGTTTAGTAGGATGGAAACATTTCACGATTCTGTTTCGGCTGGGAAAGGAAAAGTCTTGACTTAACCACACAGAACAGATGATGCTAGTGGAAATCCACCCCGTGACCCCAAACTCGTGTCGTTTGTCAGCACCGTAGCTAGCCGCAGGATACGATTTTTGACAACCTTGGACAGGGGAAGAGCTACAGTCTAATAGTTCATAGATGTTTCATGAATTAGTATGAATTAGTAGTTCATTATTGGTAGCGTTTTTATCGAAGTTTTGTTCGCCGTTGGCTTAGCCGGTTGCTTAATTTCCATTTTCGACGCCGTCGGAGTTCACTGTTTGCTTAAAGACCTAATCCAAACATTCTGTTTACCTTCTCTTACTGATCGCAAGCCACCAGTTTGTTTAGATTTGAACTTGATTGCCGGGTTGCTGTTTCGGCTCGAGAAAAAACCCACGCAGGACGTCTTTTTGTCCAGATGACGAAATTTTCCCTGTTTGATTAGCAAAGAATTATAAGACTGAATTGATTATTTTTCTTATGTCTTTAGAAGTACCAGGCTGATCTTGTTTTTTTCATTTATTTGTATCAGTAATAAACATTTGGAGCATTAGATGGAAATTATTATTTTGATCCTAGGCTCCCTACGTGCCGTAACAGCTGGCTCGGATAATCGGCTGAGATTTAGTCCAGACCGAATTATTTCAAACCTAGGAAATTTGATGTTTTTTTTGTTATGCTCATCGTTTGACGGTGTTTTTTTGTGGTTTTGAACAATCATAGTGGCAGTAGGGATGGTTATCATTGTGTGCGTGGTAGAAAGACCATTTTTTGTGGTCCGCTTTAATTAGTGTTTTTACGACTACGGCGATCCTTGCCCGGTCGACGTTTCTTCGACGATTCAGGCAAACTTCGAACTTGCTAGCTCACGAAGTTCGACGGTCAGAGTTTGAAGGACAAAGAAACTGTGACCAGCGACCAAAAACGGTATTCAAACAGAGATCTTTGAGTTTGAAGGCAACTTCAAACTTCGATCAAAAACGTAACTATTGAAAGTCTGGTACGAGACTGAAGCGCATGAAATACACAGTCACACTATTGTTTAGTAAGCCGCGTTGGTAACCCTTAGAACTTTACATTACGAATCAGAGGAAACTTCGGATACCCCCCCCCCTCCCCCCCGAAGCACGTTTGCTTTGGGACTACCGCATGGAAGACAAATTCACTAAAATCAGAGAAACTAAGAGTAAAAAAATGTTACTGTTTCACATCGTCAGAGCCATAAAGTCAATAGGCCCGAACTGAAGTCAATAGGCCGACTTCCTCTTATCTAATGTTACGCGGTTTCTTAGATCAGTATTTCCCAAAGTGGGTCATTTTTTCTCTGCGATTGTGGTAGAATTTTTTATCTAAACGCGACCAGTGAGGGAAGATGCGGATTGACCAGCAGACAAGTTTTTCGACCACAGCACTCATTAAACTAGGTATTGATTTGGGACAAAACTGTGTAGGCAAGATTTTTGCTGGGCGGTGTTTGTTTGCGCTCCGCCAAACCTGATTGAAACGATACCGTCGACTGATAATTCCCTGCCAAACTCCTCAAACCCATGCGCTAATATATAATAACATTCTCTTCCAGGTCATTGAAGAAAATGACTACGAAGACATTTACGAGCACCCTCAGGACCATGGTTATGTGAACGCTAGTGCCCCCCGGCCAAGAGGCTACACTTCGGAACTTCCAGAATATATCCCACGAAATAGTGCCACCGGGGCGGCACCCCTGATACTCGCTGCTGGCGCCAATAAGTTTTCGGCCGAATCCGGTTCCGCCGGAAATTTCCGAAACCAACAAGGAGGACTTAGTGCTAGGTTTGGCGTGACGGCAATCTGCTACAGTGACGAAACCCCTGACTATGACACGTATGATGATTCGAATGTACGACCATTTGAGCGCACTCGTGTCACGGGACTTGGAGGTTTAAATGCAGCTAACAGGAATGGTTATATCGAAGAAGACTTGGCACTTGAATATAGTGAGCGCTTTGGGGCGGGGTCGGCGCGAGCGCAACGATTTGAGCGCAATACCGACTCCGAGGTTCCTCCTCCTCTTGTGCCAAATGCAGCATATTTTGCTCTGCATAGGAACAATAACCGTTTTGCGGCTGAAGACAGCGAAAGACGAGATCACGCCAGACGCCCTTTGGTTGACCATAACAGGAACCTTACTCAAATGCGAGCCAGTTATAGTTATGAATCCGTACCCACCTCCAGGTACGAACAGTCGCAAGAAGAAAATAGCTACGAAGTTCGGGAACGTAATCAGGACCATCGACCTCCAAGCTATGTAGCGCGCAACGGGTCAATAGCCTCTTTTACTCAGGCCCCCAACGCTGCCCCTACTTACAGTTTTGCGCGCAGTCAGAATTCTGTGGAGCATGAGCAAGCGCGCACCCCTGAATACGAAAGGAATTATAGCCGTATCTCAAACGTCACGTATAACGGTGGCCATTCGGAGCGCCAGGGAGCTAGAGAACCGCAGACCCCTGAGCCCGTTGAAATTGTGCAGACTGTGCCGCCACCTGCGAGTTCATTTATTCGCCGCCAGTCGGCCACGCCAACTGCTTTTCAGCCCGCGTCTAGATCTCGCGCCCTTCTTCCTACCCCGTCGTCGTCCACGGAGGAGTATGTTCCAACACGCCTCTATCCAAGTAGTGATCGTGTGGAGCAGGTTTACGTTCCGACGCGTTCAAGTTCGTCCGGGAATCATGTTTTTGATGCGAAAGTGTCCTCCGTTCACGTGTTCAGCACAGGGATCACCCTTCATCAGAGGATTCAGGAGTACAATGCGCCTATTATGGAGGAATACGATGTGAAAGAGGAGCCGCATATGGGAGACTACTAGAGATGGTTCCCAGTCGCCTTCGTGATTTGTAACACTGTTTATGAGCTGTGTCTTGAAGCACATCTGAACTGCTTCACTTCACTGTCAGACAACACAAGGATACGCAGTTTCAACAGATTTGGGATGTAGTCTTTAGTGATTTTGAAATGTTATGCATGAAATGTTATGTGTAACAAGCATTGCCAGGAAGATCCGAAAAACCGTTAAATAGCATCAGCTGACTTTTCATGAAGACAAACCAAATAGTCAGCAGATGCTTTTTCGGCATTTTTCGTCTCTTCGGCAATGCTTGTTATGCATAACATTTCATGCACAACGTTTTCAAAATAACATTAGATTGTCTGTTGAAACAGCGCATCCTTGTGTTATCTGTTATGAAACTTCTGACAGTGTCGTTGTTTTTTGTCTGGACCGGGGTTCTTAACATCCTTCCTCAGGGGTATTTTCGTAAATTTCCACTGGGATGTCTGAGTGCATTGACGTTTAAGCACCCAGGCTCCTGTCCATCATAGTACATCGCAAAGTCGCCCTCCGTCCCTCACACCACAGTGGTCATCTTACCTTTATGTGTTGTTTTGGCGACAAGCTCTAGGCGGCAAGGGCCGGGGAGTAGATATGTCGTGTATGCGCTAGGTCCTAAAACTTCTATGCCGAAATACTTGCTAATGGAAACATACCAATCCAACTTGTGTCCTTTTGAAATTCCAAGCTTGAAGTACTTTACCAATCATAAGTATGGAGTCGATTCTTGGAGTGGTTTCGTGTTCTACCATGAAAGTTTCCTTCCTTAGCTTGATTCTTCTCCGTAAATCGTGAGTAAAACACGTTGTGCATCTGCAAGTCTGCCTATGCACTTGTCTAACGATTATCCTTTGTGTCAGCAGTAGCTGTGCAGAAAATTTTAGACGTGAACTAGAACACGGCATTTCAGCTGAAACAGAGAAAAAAAGCTAAGAACAAATGGAGCAATAATATTTTAGCCAAGCATTTTCGAGCAGTGGAAAATCATGAGCGTGTTCCACCCTTCTAACAATAGTAACTATTAGTCACTATTTTCGTTACAACGTAATGAAAAGTTACGACGCTAACCGTTTCAACCTTCTCGAAATATTAACTACAAGCTTACCATGCTCGGGAGCGTAGCTAGCGTGGGAACTACGTTCTCTGTGATGTGATTTTTTTTTATTTTTTTTTCTACTACGGTAAGTAGGGTGGAAAACGCTCATAGAGGGTGATACGTTGTGGTAAGGGCATGATACTGTCCGAGTCTAAGCCTCTGATCTGGTAGTGACGTGTGATGCTTTATCAATATGTTTAGTTAAAAGGAAGTTGCTTAGTTGTTAGTCTAGTTCTGTTAAAAATCTGGGAATATGATAGATGACAAGTAAAAAGTTTGTTAACAGACTGAAGGCTTGAAAGAATGTACCTTTTGTGTTGGATACCTTTTTATAAATTTGATTAAAAAAGTTGTTGCAATCGTTAGCAGTAAACGTTCGTCCAAGAAGTCTTCAAAAGGAGACAGTTCCTTTCTGGGGCGTAACTACCATCCTAGGGTTGGGGGGGGGGGGGGGGGGGCAACCCAAAATGTTACGACAAATTTCTGAATGTGCCGACGTAAGATCGCCATGGATAGGGACGAAGAATTTTTACCTTGACATCAGGTTACTCGTAAAGTAAAGGCTAAAATGTCTACGACAACTAGTGCCTCTGCCAATAGGGGGAGCTGAATTCATCGTATGAAATTTAGAATTTTCGAAAAGATAACGGATAAAAAGACAAATTTTTAAGACACACATTTTCAGACTAATTAACCTGAGCGCCACAGCGGAATTGTTTTAGATTCATATTTTTTCTCGTTGAACTACTGCTCGTAGAAATTTTAGTTTTTGGGACCCCAAAACGTAAGTGGAGGGATAGGCTACCTATGACTTAGTAAAATTGTTCGTGCTTGAGAGCACGATAGCTCTCGAAGGGATTTCGATATTTTGATAGAACTTGAGTGAAGACTCTTTGGGTCAAGGGAGAGGTCGAGTTCGTAGATGGGCTCTGTTGCCCAACATTTAGGGTTGGGGGAGGAGGTTCAAATTATGGGGTGAGAATTTTTTTTAACAGCTAATGAGATAGTCGCTTTAGGGGTAGAAAGACATACTGAACACGAATATGAAAACCATTTTCTCACCGGACAAGCAATTCGCCCGAAATCCGGCCAAAACCGGAAAGTTTGTGAAAAGTTTATTGGATGTTCGACTTAGGTGTAAGACAGTGTTTCCACTTCTCATGATTTCACATGAGATCTCATGTTTTTTATTCCAGTCTCATTATTTATTTTTCAGTCTCATGATCTCATGATAAACTCATGATTTTCAGGATTTCTCCCCCTTTTTACCCCAATGCTAAAATTAATGTAAAATGTATCCCGGGGACTGGGGTTCGAGTTTCTAGCCATAAAAAATCTACAATTTGTATGGAAGCAGGTAAGAAAAAAGCGAATTAAAAAAAAGTCGCCTGCGGCGCTCGGGCTAATTTCCTCTTGATCACAGTGATTTCAACCTATCGCTGCCTGAACTTCTCGCACTGTTTTCATGTGTCATTTTATTTATGTCGTGAATATGACGGTTATGTGATAGTATAGGTGGCCCTAATTAGCTTGGGTCTTACGTTTCTTTGGGGTAAAAAAAAAGCTCTGCTCACAAAAATTTCGCCTCTAGCGCCTTTCATAGTGTAGTTTGTTTTGCTTGAAAGGCAGGTTAGGGATTTTGGGGCTTGAGAAGTTAGCTTTAAATGAGAAGAAGAAAGCTGTGGAAGAAAAAGGTTGATTCCAAAAATTTTGCCTGCGGCGCTCAGTTTAATTTTGTCCTGTATGCAGTCGTCAGAAGCTGCTGTCACTCTCCATCACGGGGAGCCACGAAACTTATTCTCTTCTTTCCTGTGGATCCTTACTATGTGTCCAGTTAGAAGTTAAAATATCAATGCTTCAGTCAGCATGCCTTTCGAAAATCTCACGATTTTCTCGTCTATCTTGACCACAAAATCTCATGATTATCTATCACAAATCTCATGTGTATCTCATTATTTTTGGACTCCTGCTCATGATTTTGAAAATTCCCGAGTGGAAACACTGGTGTAAGAAGACATGCTGAACATTTATATGAAAATCATTTTCTCGTCGGACAAGTAGTTCACTCGGAATCGGGCCGAAACCGGGAAATTTGTTAAAAGTTAAAGTTTTATCCGAAGTTGATTAGATGTTCGACTAAGGTGTAAGAATACAGGCTGAATCTGCTCTACCCAGACATATACGTTCGCCCGGAATCCGGCTGAAACCGGAAAATTTGTCCAAGGGAAAGTTTTATCTGATGTTGATTAGAGGCTCGACGTAGTGGTAAGAGGGCATACTGAATCCGTATATGAAGATTATTGTCTCGTCGGACAAATAGTTCGCGCGGAATCTGGCCAAAACCTGAAAAAAAATTTAAAGCTGAGTTGTTATCTGAAGTTGATTAGATGTTCGATATAGGGGTAAGGAGATACGCTGAAGTCGCTTTTGAGCTTTAGTTTTTGCCGCACGCTGAATTCGTTTTTCAGCTCTTCTAGTTTTTGCCGGGCAAGTAGTTAGCCCGGAATCCGGTCGAAACCGGAGATTTGGCAGAAGTAAGGCAGGAAGATTTGATCAGTTTCGTCAAAGTAGATATGATGTTTAGCTTAAGGGTAAATTCACACATGCTGAATCCATATCTGAACTGGGTTTTCTCAGATGATTAGCCACTGGCTCGCTTTGATTAGAAAGTTGAAACAAAATTGGTGTGATATTACTTCTGTTTATTTTTGCCAAAAAGTTGGATTTCGAAACAGAATACGTTTACTAGAAAAGGATCCATGCACAAAAACGTGCCGACAAAAAGTATGCTTTTATCGGGACGTCGCACCGGATAGAAGCAATTTTGGGCGAAATTTTGCCGACGCTGGTTTCTGTACAAAAACATGCCGATAAATATGTCGGTATGCCGACGGGATTTCTTAAGAAGGGACATACTCTATGGATAATATAAGAAATTGCCGTATAAATATACAAAATCTCAATACCCAGTCATACATATACACCTCGTGGTCACTAGCCAACTAGTTGGCTTTCTTTCTTACATTTCTATATTTCTTACAGCGTCGAACTAGTTGGAAAACAAACAAAAATCCTGTACGAAATTTCCTCGTAGCCAACTAGTCGGCAACGCGGGATTTCCTATACGCTCTTCATAAAATCCAATACCGAATTATCGCCAGATGTGCTAGAGGAACAATAACAATCACACGTGAGAACGGGGGACAAGTTATCGGAATGGAGAATGAGTGATTAGGCTTTCGGCTCACACCGACCCGCTAATTAGCCCCGTCAGAAAGTGGCTCAGCAGTCAGCAATGATGTCGGAAGCCAAAATTGACAAACTTGATGTAGACTGATAAAACAGAGTTGGACTGAGAACAAACAGAAGTAGAGGCATTTTATGAAGTTTCAAGTATGGCTAGGTCTAAGACAATGTTGTAAATGGCCAAACAAATCCGGATAAACGTATACCACGAAGTAACATGTCATTGTTTACTTTATGCCAGCGCATCTAGCGGCCAAAAAAGAACTAACCTGGATGTAATTTTATGAAGAGCGTATACGAAATTTCTTACAGTGGCGAACCAGTTGGAAAACAAACAAAAATCCTATACATATTTTTCTCATAGCCAACTAGTCGGCATCGCCGGCTTTTTCTATAGAGAATTTTTACAGTAGTCAACTAGTTGGCTAGTGACCGCGACGTGTATATGTATGATTGGATACTGAGATTTAGTATATTTATACACCGATTTCTTATATTATCCAACGAGAGGTGTCCCCTTGCAATCTGGCTTATTGATATATCTACTGCTACTGTCTTTTGACGGTACTCTTATACTGTAATTAGCATTTCGACCGAAAAGTTTTCAGCAGCATCATGGTTGTTGGAAGAAAAGACTAAAAATTCTGGGAACATTCTGTGGAAATGTCAAGGTGAATTGGATACACCGCCCAAAAAACAGGACAAGGCGAACTGAAGTCCCCGGAAAAACATTAGAGAGATTTCGGAAATAGGCTTGTTGCTCACGTTAGCACCTCAGCTGACATCTGGTGGTACGTATCGGAAACTTCAGTTTTCGGAGCGCTAAATCTGTTTAACTCACGTTATCCATCCTCCGACGCCAATTACATGGAAAAGAAACACCCTTGTACAGTGTGTACACTTTACTTACTTTATTAGGGTAGCCACAAAAACACCTAGTGGCAAAAATTGGCGATTTTGTTGTAATGAATGCATGAATTGCTGTGAATTTTCCTGATCAGTTTTACCTATCTAAAACTAGGGTAGCCACAAAAAAAAAAAATAATCAAACCTGAGCTTTTGAAGATCAGACTGTGATTCTCCTATCTTTTAGCTTTGATTTGAGGCCAAAATCACCTCTCTTAGGGTAGCCACTAAAAAAAAATTTAATCAAACCTGAGCTTTTGAAGATCAGAATGTGATTCTCCTATCTTTTAGCTTTGATTTGAGGCCAAAATCGATTCTCTATCTTGTCTCTAAGCATCTTAAATCTTCTTTAGAAAACAGTATTTTACATTAGAAAATGCCTATGTTCATCCATTGACTTTAGGGTTTTGTCCATCTAGTGACCAGCTTGGAACTATGTGCTTCAATGAAATTCTATGAAACTGGGTGATTTTGAGCTGGTTTTGAGTGCATGGGGAGCCCCAGTAAGTGAGTTAGATGAGAAAATATGAATATGATCATCAAGGTTATAGTCCAATAGACCTATTGCTGCTATAGGCTGCTGACTTTTCCTCCTTAGTATCAACAAATTTTTGTAGGCAAGTTCAGCTACTTTTTTTTACATCTAAATTTACATTGAATATTAAGAAATAATATTAAATAGCTAGGACATCTTACTGTTAGCCTTATAAAATAGACAATTTTGTCCTGAATTCAATGGTATTTTTAAAATATTTTTTGGAGATGTTTTAGATAGGTAAATCTGATAAGGAAAATTCACAGCAATTCATGCATTCATTAAAACAAAATCGCCAATTTTTGCCACTAGGTGTTTTTGTGGCTACCCTACCTCTCTATCTTGCCTCTAAGCATCTTAAATCTTCTTTAGAAAACAGTATTTTACATAAGGAAATGCCTTTGTTCATTCATTGACTTTAGGGTTTTGTCCATCTAGTGGCCAGCTTGGAACTATGTCCTTCAATGAAATTCTATGAAACTGGGTGATTTTGAGCTGGTTTTGAGGGCATGGGGAGCCCCAGCAAGTGAGTTAGATGAGAAAATATGAATATGATCATCAAGGTTATAGTCCAATAGACCTATTGCTGCTATAGGCTGCTGACTTTTCCTCCCTAGTATCAAAAAATTTGTGTAGGCAAGTTCAGCTACTTTTTTTTACATCTAAATTTCCATTGAATATTAAGAAATAATATTAAATAGCTAGGACATCTTACTGATGGCCTTACAAAACAGACAATTTTGTCCTGAATGCAATGGTATTTTTAAAATATTTTTTGGACATGTTTTAGATAGGTAAAAGTGATAAGGAAAATTCACAGCAATTCATGCATTCATTACAAAAAAATCGCCAATTTTTGCCACTAGGTGTTTTTGTGGCTAGTACCCTACTAAAACATCTCCAAAAAATATTTTAAAAATACCATTGAATTCAGGACAAAATTGTCTATTTTATAAGGCTAACAGTAAGATGTCCTAGCTATTTAATATTATTTCTTAATATTCAATGTAAATTTAGATGGAAAAAAAAGTAGCTGAACTTGCCTACAAAAATTTGTTGATACTAAGGTGGAAAAGTCAGCAGCCTATAGCAGCAATAGGTCTATTGGACTATAACCTTGATGATCATATTCATATTTTCTCATCTAACTCACTTACTGGGGCTCCCCATGCACTTGAAGCCAGCTCAAAATCACCCAGTTTCATAGAATTTCATTGAAGCACATAGTTCCAAGCTGGTCACTAGATGGACAAAACCCTAAAGTCAATGGATGAACATAGGCATTTTCTTATGTGAAATACTGTTTTCTAAAGAAGATTTAAGATGCTTAGAGACAAGATAGAGAGGTGATTTTGGCCTCAAATCAAAGCTAAAAGATAGGAGAATCACATTCTGATCTTCAAAAGCTCAGGTTTGATTATTTTTTTTTTAGTGGCTACCCTAACTTTATTCTTTCCAATCCAATCCAAAAAAAACTCTACAGTGTGGCTCTTTCTCAAATTTCACCCTTATTAGGGTGGCCACAAAAACACCTAGTGGCAAAAAATGGCAATTTTTTTGTAATGAATGCAGGAATTGCTGTGAATTTTCCTGATCAGTTTTACCTATCTAAATCATCTTCAAAAAATATTTTGAAAATACCATTTCATTCAGGACAAAATTGTCTGTTTTGTAAGGCCATCAGTAAGATGTCCTAGCTATTTAATATTATTTCTTAATATTCAATGTAAATTTAGATGTACAAAAAAGTAGCTGAACTTGCCTACAAAAATTTGTTGATACTAAGGAGGAAAAGTCAGCAGCCTATAGCAGCAATAGGTCTATTGGACTATAACCTTAATGATCTTATTCATATTTTCTCATCTAACTCACTTGCTGGGGCTCCCCATGCACTCAAAACCAGCTCAAAATACCCAGTTTCATAGAATTTCATTGAAGCACATAGTTCCAAGCTGGTCACTAGATGGACAAAACCCTGAAGTCAATGGATGAACATAGGCATTTCCTTATGTAAAATACTGTTTTCTAAAGAAGATTTAAGATGCTTAGAGGCAAGATAGAGAGGTGATGTTGGCCTCAAATCAAAGCTAAAAGATAGGAGAATCACATTCTGATCTTCAACAGCTCAGGTTTGATCAAAAAAAATTTACTGGCTACCCTACCCTTATCTTAACAGTCCAAGTATGTGACGCTAAAGATAGCGGTTTTCGCTCAGAGTCCACTTTCTCGAACGCTAAATTTTCACCTTATTTGTCATCAGCATCATCACTTTAGCGTGAGCTACAACTTTAGCGTACGGTATTTAGGTCTCACGCAAGTTTCCAAAAACTCTCTAGTGACTCTAGTTCATGTTCGTACTACATCGGAAAGCTATACTTTTTTCTGTCAGAATTGGCTACGCCTAGTCTAGGACCTGGTCACAGAGTAGCCTTTGGCCGTTTGGGGTTTCCTATCTTCTTTTGGGTCTAGACTCTCTAGAGCCTCAACAACCTTTCAGACTATTTCAAACAGACTAGGCCTACGCCAGTACTCTTTTTCTTTGAGGAATGAACCAAATGCCATGATAATATTAACAATTACAATAATGTCGACGAATGTTGTCATGTTGACACATTCGAAGTATAGATAGGCCTATACATACTATATATAGAAATATGGTCCTCTGCGCACTTGCACACACGTTGGGGCACTATGCCCTGCAGTCTGCCTGCAGTGAGGGCATGGTACCAGTCATGCTCAAATCCTCAATTTTTGGGCATGGTGCCCCAGCATCAGGGCATGCCCCAAGGTATGGGCATGGTGCCCATACGTTGGAGCACCATGCCCTGGAGCATGGGCATGGTACTAGCATGGCACCCCCATGATATTTGGTTGAACTGAGATTGATTACATACGTAAATAGGGCTGTCTTCCTCTCCTAGACCACAAGATACTTGATCTTATGTTCTATCTAACCTCTTTTTCCAATTTTAAAAATATTAGAGAACTTCCAAGAAATTTAGCCTTTAATGAAGGCCACCTTTTCCTATTGGTTTACCTATCCATTTCCAGGGAAAAAGGGGAATTCATTCATCGCTAAATTTCTAAGTTCTCTAATATTTTTAAAATTGGAAAAAGAGGTTGGATAGAACATAAGATCAGGTATCTTGTGGTCTAGGAGAGGAAGACAGCCCTATTTAGGTATGTAATCAATCTCAGTTAAACCAAATATCATGGAGGTGCCATGCTAGTACCATGCCCATGCTCCAGGGCATGGTGCCCCAACGTATGGGCACCATGCCCATACCTTGGGGCATGCCCTGACGTTGGAGCACCATGCCCAAAAATTGAGGATTTGTGCTTGACTGCATGGTACCCCCCATGAAAATCTGTTGAATGAGGATGCCCATACGTTGGGGCATGCCCTGACGTTGGGGCACCATTCCCAAAAATTGAGGATTTGTGTAGGCTATGGCCGGCTATGGCTGGTACCATGTCCTTGCTACAAGGCACTGTGCCCCAGCATATTTGCACCAACTCAGTCAGCATGCCCATACTCCCACAGGTTTGGGAATGCCCATACTCCCACAGGTTTGGGAATGCCAATACTCCCACAGGTTTGGGAATGCCCAGACATTGGGGTACCATGCCCAAAAGTTGAGCATTTGTGTATGACTGTCTCTGTATAGTCAGCAACATATCCCTGATTTTTTAATACCTTATGCCAAATGCTGGATACTGATTGGATACAATGTGCCAAATGCTGTCTGGATAGGCTACTCTAACCCAATAGAATATTGATGATTTGAGTGAAGCTCAGAAATCAACCAATCAGAACTCATTTACTCATTAGTAGAGCAGGTCAGGGTTAGGTTACCAACATGTATCGAGCGTTTGGCATAGGGTATCCAAAAATAAGGGGTTTGTGGTTGACTGCCTCTGCAGGCTGTACCCACCATTACAGAGGAATTCCAGAGACGGTGGAACATTTATAGTGACGAGCTTTTAGCTTACCTTTTTTGGAAACAATAAATGAATAAATATCTTATCTGAATAATAATTATAAATAGCATATATCTGTCTGTCTAAATATAAATATATCTGTGTAGATATATCTGAATAGTAAAAAAAGTACTGAGACGGAGTTGGTAGCCTATGACGCGAACCTTAAAGTTTAACCGAAAAGGACTGGGATAGGAAAATCTAGTTACCCATCACTTATTCACTTAAATTGGCTTGAAGACCCGCTGAAAATGCGTTACTTGGTTGTTCCGCTATTCAGGAATAATCGATTTTCAAATAGTGGAATTTCCGTGTGATTTGTGGTACCTCTAATTTGTTGTATGCCTTACAAGAAAGATTTGTGACTTTTTTTTTGTTCAGGCACTAAGTAATCTTCACCAAAATCGCCACTGCCCACTGAAAAGCCTTGTTTGTGTTTAGATAAACATTTCCCGCGTCCTAGTAGAATTTTCGCTGTGGGGACAGCCGCAGACATTCTGAACGTCATAACTAGTGCAGATAGTGGAAAACAAAAAAATCCCTTTGCATAATCGAAATTACTCAGTGTATTCAACTAAATGACACAAAATAAGTTGTGTTTCAGTTAAACTTTAATACCAGAAAAACTAGAGGGGGTTATTGTGTAACTGGCATGATACACTATCTGCATGGTAGTGTCCCCTACCCCCCAAAATAGTTTTCTTTTGATATGGGGGAGGGCAGGCACGTACGCAGGGGGGGTGCCTCCGTGCCCGGGCCCCCCCCCGAAATCGATTTGTTTCGCATAATTTTCTGATCCTTCACACAGAATAAGGGATAGTGGTTAATTACTGATCTAGACAGAATTTGTTAACCGTTTTCGATGATTCTTTGGCCTGTAATTACCCAATAGGGTCACCAGCACCAGCTTTTGGTTTTTGTAGATGTTACATAATATAATGCGCCTTTTATATACTGTTTTGAAGGATTTGGGCCCCCACCGAAAAAATTTCCTGCGTACGTGCCTGGGGGAGGGGGTAATCTGAATCAGTCCTGTGGGTTTCCCAGAATGGCCATACCCTTAGGCCTGTACAGCTTCAGTGTAGTTAAGTGATTCAGCCATTTAAATTCAAGATACTCGTCAAAACTGTTCATATTAATTTAGTAAACCTGCTTTGTACAGAACCTCTTTAGTTAATTCCATTTACATCACTGTTGTTACTTTAAACTTGCATAATTTTTCCTTGGTAAAAGGTCTTTGGTCCCAGTGAAAGATTACTTGATATTCAGATCAAGGATTTCATTGTCCCAGTTTTTCTTTCTTGTCTCTCTTTTGTGAATTTGTACCCCACCAATGTTGTGCCGAAAATAATTGTTTTGTTTGTATGCACAGGGTAGCCTATTGTCAGTCAGAAAAGCTGTGAGTCAACATGCAAGTTGGAAGGAGAAAATCATAGAAGCTGTTTGACTGGAAAATGTATCCATATTGCAGAATGCCAAGGCATATAACTGCTCTGTATTTGTACTCTGTACTGAATTGCATAGCTCTGCTTCATCTGACACTAGTGGAGGCAGACATTATTGTAGTAAAAGAAGGCTCAAATGGATCAACAGAGATTTACTCAGACATTCCTGCTAGCTTTGGAGCCACATTGCCAGACAATGGTCTAAGAGTAAGTATTCTAATATTTGATTGAGCATTGTAAAATTGTGTCTTTTCACAGAGAAGGAAAACTACCAGTGAGTACTGACTAGCTGAGGTTCTACCTGAAATATTATCTTTGTTCGGGAACATGATTTCCTCACATAACGCTTAAGTAGTCTGGAAGAAACTTAGTCTGACATCCCTAAAAAATGTGCCTTTGGCTGTTACATTCCACACTCCCAAACCTTTTTCAGGTCACACCTTTTCACTGCAAGAAGAATACCCTATTCGCTAGATTGCTTGGCTCGACTTTGTTAAACTTCAAGAAGGTGGGGCAGTATGGTTTGAGCCTCTCAGAACGTTGTTGACTTTGAACAGCGCAGTTATGGGCTAAGTGCTGAAATGAAGACCCAACACCCACTCAAATGTTCTGTTTCACCCGTCAGGTATTCTAGATGGTAGCACATTTCTTCCGTAAGAATTACGCAGATTTTTTATCCGATGATGTTTTAACGCGATTGGAGGTGACGTCGTGACAGACTGACCCTGATTTCGCGAGAATTTGAAAGTTAATATCGCCGCTTTCTGCGACTTCCCTGACGTCAGGCCAAATTTGACCGCCAACACCAGTTGTTCGAAGCCATATCAGTAGAGGTATGCTTATGTGAACAGTTACTTCAGTGTGAACAGTTGGGCTAAATGGTAGAACGAAGATCCAAAATACCTATACAGGTGTTTTCAGATGCCCTTAATTACCTACTTTGGCCAACAGGTAGTTAGCTTTAGACATAGCAAGTGCCTGAAAATGGCAAAGTCTACTGTCAACATTCACATAAGCATACCTCTACTGCCGGTGTTGAAGTTCCTGTGCAAAGGAGCGTTAAAGCATGTGTTGCAGTAAAAAACAGTTTCTGTCCAAATATTTTAACATATGTGCTGGGTTATTCAAAGATTACAGACCCCTCTCGTCTCTAACCAATAAATTCCTCGGAACTAGTAAGTAAGCAATAAGCAAAACACAAAAATAGAAAAATTTGGGTGGATAAGTTCGAAATCCTTAAAGGGATAATGAATAGAATGGTCAGGAACGTAGAATGAAGCAGTAATGTAGGTAAGACGGATCTCTTTACCAGTGACCTATGTTTCCATCTACAGAAGAATACGGGTATTTCAAGGAGAAAACCGCAGCGGATATGCAAAATTGTATTATGTGGATGAACGCGGAAATAAAAAAAAAATGGCGTATTTTGCACGAATTTTGCAAATATTCGCTCCAAAATTTCGGTTTCTCTGTAGTGTATTTGCGTAGGCTATGAGCCAAACCCGCAGGGCGTTCGTTTCACAAAGATAAAGATTTATTATCGAGCCTGAGCGAACGGGACTGGTTCTCACTCGTAACTTCCCGACGAACAAGAGCAAAGGTTCCGGTGGGATCCCAAAAATTCAATATTTGATCCAGACAATTAGGTTTTGTCTTCGCCAGATCCAGTCTTTGCCAGACTCCGTGAACATTTTTACTCTTAAAATTTAGAAACAGATTAAGGCCAAATAGCTAATCATTTAAGAAAACCAAATTCAGATATGAATTCAGCATGTGTGTTTACCCCTAAAAGCCGATCGAAACGATCCTGCCTTACTTCTGCGAATTTTCCGGTTTCAGCGAAATTCCGGAACTACTTGTCCGGCGAAAAAATAAAGCCCAAAAACGAATTCAACGTACCTCCTTACCCCTATATCCAACATCTGATCACTTCAAATGAAAATTAACTTATAACAAATTTTCCGGTTTCAGCCGGATTCCGGACGAACTATATGTCTGGCAAAAAAATGATTGTCATATACGGATTCAGCATCTCTTCTTACCTCTAACACGGACATCTAATCAACTTCAAATAAAACTTTTACTTACTTGTCCGGCGAGAAAATGGTTTTCATATTCAATTCGTTCGTGTTCAGCATGTTTTCTTACCCCATAATCGACTATCTCATTAGCTGTTTAAAAATATTTTGGGACAGCCCGCAACAACCTACTCTTTTCCCATATACACACCCCTTCGACCTTCGATTACACTAGCTCTGTCCGACATTCATAGATTAAGCGCTCTGCGCGGCATCCATGCGCAAGGCTATTATAGTGTGAAGAAAAGGGGTAGCCGAAAATTGGTCGACAAATTTTGTGTCCGGTTTTTGCCGGATTCCGGTTGAACTACTTGTCCGGTGAGAAAATAACTTTCATATTCGGATTCAGTGTGTCTCCTTACCCCTAAATCTACTGTCTAAATAGCTTTAAAAAATTTTTTTTTACCCTTAATTTGAAATCACTCCCCCACCCTCAAATATAGGGCTACAGAGCCCATCTTCGAACTTGACTTGTACTTTGACCAAAAGGATCCTCCCACCAAGTTTCATCAAAATATCTCAATCCCTTCGAGAGTTATCGTGCGCACAGACGGACAACTTTTGCGATGTCATTGGTATCCCTCCACTTACGTTTTGGGATCCCAAAAAGTTGTAGCGTGTGTAGTTGTATGATAGAACCTCGCATAACTTATTTTCGATAACACGGGTTCCATCATTGTTTGTCTATGTCTTTTCTAGGGATACATCGTGTCGTCGAAGCCCGAAAACGCCTGTTCACCAATTGAGCCACCGCCAAACATCACCAATCCTTATGGACATTGGATTGCTCTCATCCGACGTTATGACTGCAACTTTGCTGACAAGGTTCGGGCCGCCCAGGAGGCAGGATACGATGCAGCCATCATTCATAATGTAAATTCTAACCATTTAGGTAAGTTGAATATCAAACAGCGGACATGTCCAAATTCAGGTACACATGAGTTTCGTTTTTGCACATACCATGGTATCTGTTACCACGGTAACTGGATCTGCAATTTGTCGTTTTTGCAGTTACCATGGTATCTGATATTACGGTTCCTCTGAAAAACGAAAAACAACAATTTGCGCTTTTAGAAATCATCCAAAAAGAAATACCAGTTGCGTTTTCGCAGATACCATGGTATCTGTTACCACGGTAACTGGATCTACAATTAGTCGTTTTTGCAGTTACCGTGGTATCTGATATACGTTTCGCTGCAAAAACGACTATTGCCGTAATTGCATTTTTCGAAGTCATCCCAAAAGAAAAACTGATATCCAGTTACATCACTAAGTGGTGAACTTCTTTCTCACCAATTTGTCAAAATTTGATGAAAGTTCAGATACCACGACCAGATACCACGGTCGAACCGTGATATCTGAATATCAGTTACCACGGTAACTAACCAGATACCACGACAGCTGCAAAAACGCCTTTTGACCGTGATATCAGATACCATGGTATCTGCAAAAACGCAACTACTGGTATCCACTGACATCTAGAGTGATGAAAACTTCTTTCCCACCATTTTGACAAAACCTAGACTCTTCGGTTAGTCATGATGAAAGTGAGGTGAATTTTTCAGATACCACGACCAGTTACCACAGTCCGACCGTGGTCAAAAACGCCTTTTGACCGTGGTAGATACAATACCAACGGTAACTGCGAAAACGACGTTAGACCGTGGTATCAGATACCATGGTATCTGCAAAAGCCCAACTATGGACTTCAGGCACTAGATGTTTAGCGATTGGGGGCCAAGTCAATCTTTCTTCTTTTTGGCGGCTTTTAACATGCTAAGAGAAGAGTTTTTGTCCTTCTGTTGCTGGATTGGAAGAAACGACCCTTGCCTTGCCAAGATGGGCCGAAACATCGCCGTCAAACATTGTAGCTGACTGACCGTCATTGTTTTAATTTATGTTTTCCAGTCAGCTTGGGCTCAAGGAGTACTTAACATAAATGAGAATAGAGTAAACGATTAAGGGCGTAGATTGAAGCAGTAATGTAGGTAAGGATTTAAGCATAATTTGTTTGTAGAATCTTAGGTTTCGTGTTTTGGCGGTAAATGAAAATAAAGACATTCCCAGAATGTCTCTGCGGGTTTTGCGGTGCGCTTCGTTCGTTGGAAATCGATTCCGGAATCAATCAGTCAATCAAATTTAGTTCCAAATAGCTTAAAGCTAGAAGAGGTGAATAAAATATAACGAAATACACGAAAACGACAACAAGTTGACTAATGCATTTTACAAGAAATGACCTGCAATAAATGTTGGAAGGAAACTGTGTAAAAATTGGGTTGACGAATTGGCAAGATACGGCAAACACTGATTGCCAGTGTTCCTCTCGGACCAACGCACGGACGACAGGAGGGGAGGGGGAATAAACGGCTCATCTAAGAGAACCCTCCTCTTACCTCTTCATTTTGTACAGTTTGAAATCATTATTTATTTATATTCATATAAAAACGTAAGGAATAACATTTTGAATGTCTAGCCTAGAGTTCTGTGATTTGGTTAAAGTTCTTCGGTTTGGTTGATACTGGCGTATCTGGTGGCATTAAATTGCACCAAAAAGGCTTTCGCCTCTATAAATTTCTCATGACACCATGTACACTAAATAGAATGTCAGCTAGGTGACGATCCACATCTGCTTTAAACTGATTATCGTGTTCCGTTCGTGTAATCGGTTTAATAAAAATTGTACCTGCCCAAGGTCTGTTCAACGTGCTACTTTCTTTTTAGACCCTATGGCCGGTCCTATAGACGATGACATTAACATTCCTTCCGTTTTCATTGGTGAAGCAGATGGATTGGAACTGGAGAAACGGTTCGCCTACAATAGCGGGTAAGTTTGGTGATTACTATGAAAAGCTGTACAGGTAAAGTAGAGGGATCTTACTTCGCACGCCGCCTAACTTTGGACAGCGATGAAGAATATGATGAAAAACCAAGCAAATATTTATTTGAATTGGTCAGTGCAAAAATAAATATTCCCTCAGCCCAAGCTGACTGCGAATCATAATTAACAGTGCAAAACGGATACGTCAGCTGAGTTTTATTAGAGCTATATTTCGGACCTCCTTGGCAAGAAATAAAATAAAATTAAAGCACACGCCTTTTTTTTATTATATTTTATTATTTTTGTTCAGTTGTATTCTGCACCCTCTAACGGCGTCCTAAGTGTTGCAACAGTTTTGCATTACTTTCGTGAACGTCCGAAGCATCCCAACAGAAAGAGAAACCATTAAAGAAGGAATGTCAGATCAAATTAAGAGAATTCGGTTTCGTTCTCAAAAGAAAAGAAAGCTGGAACCAACTCTTCCAGATCTTGATGAAAATGAAAAGAGCTAATTTCATTATTCAGTTTTACCTGGATTTCGGCGTAGCATTTCCTTTTCCTCTCTCCCACAATATCTTTATCGCTCCTCCCAACACTTGTCTCTATAGCAGATGTTAAGTTCATAATTTCTTGTTTCATCTGACTGTTTTACAGGCGAAAAACAAAACTGAGGTGCTCTTAAATTTGGACAAGTGTTCAAACGAGGATACTTTTACTGTACTTGTTGTATGTTGCTGTACAATGACCACAGCTCACTGCTTTTGAATGGTCTAATCGTAGCTATGTACGTGGAAGCAAGAGGCGGGCTCAAGTCAGCGTCCATTCTGGGACGCTGACTTGAGCTCTTCGAAATTTCCCCATGGAATGCAAAGAGAAAGTCATTACTGGTCGGAGTTATTTACTTTTGTTAGTGTCACTAGAACTTCACGTGTTGTATGAGTTCCTAAAGACATACACTGTGAACTGTTAAACATTGAATTCAGCGCATCAAGAAGAATTTGATTAGTTACACGTGTGAGTAACATGTTGCTTAACACACGAGGTGCGTTTTATTTAGGTCCATTCGCCCGCGCGGGTCACTAAAATCGTTTTATTTAGCGAGTGGGTGAGAGATGACGTCATAGTGACGTCACGGTTTCGCCGTTTTATTTACCCCAGCGGACAATTCGTCCGCTAGCGGACCATGAGACACCCGCTGGAAAAGTGAGCGGGCGATCGTCAGGAAATTACCATTTGGCGCCAAGTTTGAACCGGTCCTGATAACTGACCGAAACTTGCTCCGAGATCATTAATGTCGTTTTATTTACGCTCGCAAGCTCAAATAAAACGGCAAAATGCTGACGTCACATTGACCCGCTAGCGGACCCTCGGATCGTAAATAAAACGCACCTACGATAAATTACACTTACACAATTGTCTAGAATCAAAGTGAGCGTGTATGCTGAAGATTGACGTCTTACTTTCAAGAATTCCTTTTACTATGTGTAAGCCGTCTCACACACCAGCCCATTTTCGAGGAACCGTACCCTAATGATAGAGCAGGACATACCCCCCCCCCCCCCAGCCTCCTAATTTGTTCATTCATTGATTTTTCTTGTAGGTACTTCGTAGTTATGATTGAAGATTTCAACTTCAACCTCAACAATTACCTATTACCCTTTGCTATTATTGTGTGCCTGAGCTTCCTTAGTATGCTCCTATTTATGGCAAGTGTTTCATCTTCTTCTTTTTTAAAGGTATCTGGCGGTCCTCCTTCCGAATTGGCCGTGGTATTCCACACTGGAATACTATATGTTCGCCTACGGATGTTTCATGATGGGAATATTTTTCGCAGTTATTATAAAACTGGTATGGGCCTAGAGTTTTGAGTGAGAAACCCCTGCTTGTAGAATGGAAGTGCTTATCCGGAGTTGCAGTTGATAGCAGAAATATTTCTTTCCTGTCGCTTGCCAGAAACCGGTTATCCTTGTGGAAAACCAACGTTTTCTCATTATCTCAATGCAGTCGCGCTGCTATTTAAAATTTGACTTTTTTCTTTGTACTCATTTGGGGTACCGCACTGCATCTGCAAAGAAATTAATTAAAGATCACTGCATCGAAAGTCGGTTGGTGATTGCAACTTTCTTTCATCATCTTAATAGATTCTGTTTATACGAACGGCGAGTGCGTGAAGCGGGGAGGGGGGGATTTCGCTGATTGTATCCCAGGACTAGGTAGAGCGAGCGTATGGTATAAGGCCGGCGGTACATTAGATGGCAGTGCTGAGACCTGTTTCTGTATGCTGTTATTGTAACCGTCAAGAGCCTTGGTTTGTTGTTCATAGTTCTTCAAAAGCTCCTTCCGGTAGTTCGCTTAACCCACGATAGTGAGTGAGTTTGGTGGTTCAGACCTTACATATGGCTTACCGGCTTACCACGTCTTCCATAATGAAAAACAAGACTTTGAAGGTTCTCATGTCTTTGTGTGTGAAAGAGTTGAAATCATTGAACCCCTCAAATGCGAAAGCTCCTGGGGCCTAGAGTGGCACCTTTCCTTCCTGGCACCTTTGCACTGCCTGACTGAAATAAAGCGCCACTCCAAGCAGTAAACACGAATAGCCTAAAAAAAGGGGTAGAAGATCGCGCTGTTGAAAGATAGGTATATAGTGAAGGTCATTATGAATTTTGAACAACCTATCGTGGGTCTTGGTACATTTGATTTTCCTTGCAGGCTTTTAGACTAGATTGTCCCCCAGCTTGAGTTTGTTGAAGTCGTTTGTTCTAAAATGTGATTGAATCGGATCCTCCCCAGCAGCCTCGTCTTGAGTGTGGCGAGGGGTCTGGTGCTGCGAAAGCTCAAAAGAAACTAGAAATTACGTTCTTTCCATTTTAATGAACCCCAGCGGTGAATATGGGGTTGTCATATCGAACTGGATGGACATATTGACCGCTTACGATCAGTGTCGTAGAGCTCTCTGAGAAGCTCAACTATGGATCTTTCTTAGTTTTAGCAGGGACACATAAATTTCCTTTATAATAATAGATTTCTGATGCTATCTTGAGCGCACGGAATGTAGTTCGAGAAATACGTTCAAGACCAGATAGACAAAATTTGGGATTGGCTGCTGGCGCCTTGAGGGAGGAGTCTCTTTGGCGCGCACGTCCGATGAGGCAAACAAGAATGCCGATCGACTCAAGCGGGGATTTTTGGAAACTGGATGGTTCGGTCATCATATCAGTATAGAAGAATAGGAAATGACAGGACCACTGTAAGGAAATTTATGGGTCCCTGGTTTTAGCCTGGAGTTTCAGCTTACAGATTCAGCCACGAAAAATCATGTTTCATTTTGATGTCTCCAATCCAAGGATGTAGAAAAGTAAGTTTTGAAGAAAAAAAATGTCGTGTCGTCCCTGTTGAACAAACGAAGGATTAAACGGTTTTCCTTTGTTTCAGCTGATTAAATGTATAAAAGACCACCGCCGCTTGAGCAGATACCGACTTCCACGCTCCTCCCTTCGGAAGATCCCGGTGAAGAAGTTCCGAAAGGGGGATCCCTACGACGTCTGTGCCATCTGTTTGGAGGAGTATGTGGAGGGAGAGAAGCTGCGTGTGCTGCCTTGCGGACACGGTAAGTGCCCTAACGACGCTTGAATTAGGAAAATAACCATAAGGTTGCTGTGCATAGGCGGAACTTGCCAATCCCCTGGTGCCGGCGAGGGTAGTACTAGTAGGCTACATGGTTGGTGGTCACATCAGGCTTGGACGACCACAGCAGACTACGCACTGGACGACCACAGCAGTCTACGCACGTCTGAGACGAGACGAGCTGACACCTCTGTACTGTCCAAGGCAGCTACTTCCCTCCTTCCTTGCTTCCTCTAAGCTGCGCAAGACCCCTGTTCCTGTCCACTCGGTGGCAGAAACTATGTGATCAACTTGGCTCCTCCTCTGAGGCGAGTTGTCACTGCTTGACTCCTCCCAGAAGAGGATCCAGCTCAAGTTTTGAAAAAATTGGAAACCTCTGTGCCATCTGTTTGGATGAGTATGTGGAGGGAGAGAAGCTGCGACTGTTGCCTTGTGGGCATGGTGAGTTTATTTATGACCCACTTCTTGGGTACACCGGAGTAATATAAAAAAAAGTAAAAGGCACACAGGAAAACATTTAAAAGCGAGAATCGTTAGACATTTTTATGGCACTTGCCCTTCGGCCAAGTGCCATATAGCGATCGCAATTTCTGTCCGTCCGTCGGTCGGTCGGTCGGTCCGGGTTTTGCTAGTTCGGGCACTTCCACATAAGCTAGGATGATGAAACTTGGCAGGCATATCAGGGACCCCAAATGATTAAGTTGGAAATAGTCACTTTCCCGATCCGACCATCGTGGGGGGAGAGAGGGGAGCCGGAATCCGGAATTTAGTGGCATGCATAACTTTCGAACGGGTGATCAGATCTTAATGAAACTTGATATTTGGAAAGACGTCATGCTTCAGATGTCCCATATCAAGTCCGGACCGAATCCAATGTATGTGGGGGGGAGTCGGAGGGGGGAACCGGAAATCATGTTGAACGCTTAGAGTGGAGCGATCGGGATGAAACTTGGTGGGAGGAACAAGCACAACCCCTAGATACATCACTGACAGAACCGGACCGGATTCGTGCACTGTGGGGGAAGTTGGAGTGGGGTTCCGGAATTCCGGTGATACGGAGTTAAGTTACTTCCAGGTGGACTAGGACAATGAAACTCGGCAGGTAAATCAGGGACGCGACCAGATTAACCTGGAAATAGTCAGCTTCCCGATCCGACCATCGTGGGGGGGGGGGAGGAGGGAGGGGGAATCCGGAATCTTGAGGTACGTATAACTTCCGAACGGGTGATCGGATCATAATGAAACTTGATATGTAGAAAGACAACATGTCTCGGATGTCCCATTTCAAGTACCGACCGGATCCGATGAAGCTGGGGGGGGGGTCGGAGGGGGGCCCGGAAACCTTGTGACATGCTTGGAGTAGAGCGATCGGAATGAAACTTGGTGGGAAGAACAAGCACAAGCCCTATGTAGATCAGTGACAGAACCGGACCGGATTCGGGCATTGTGGGGGAGTTAGAGGGGGGGGGTCCGGATTCCGGTGATCGCAAGTTAAGGTACTTCCAGACATGCTAGGACGATGAAACTTGGCTTGAAATTAAAGACTTGACATGATTGGCCTAGAAATAGTTAGTTCCCAGATCCGGCCATTCCTTAAAGTACTAATGCTAACCGCATAGTACAAAAAAATACTTTTAAGCAAAATATACATTTTCGTGATCCCTATGAGTCCATGATCATTTTTGCCTCAAGGGTTTTGCTTACAACTAAATTCCTTAAAGTACAAACAATACTTTTGAGCAAAATATACATTTTCGTGCTCCTGATGATCATCTTTTTTGCTTCAAGAGTTTTGATTACAGATGATTTTCTATAACTTGGAAATAATCACTTGTCCGATCCGACCATCGTGGGGGGAGGGAGGGGAGCCGGAATCCGGAATTTAGTGACATGCATAATTTTCGAACGGGCATGATCGGATCTTGATGAAACTTGATATTTGGAAAGACCTCATGTCTCATGTCTCAGATGTCCCAATTCGAGTCCGGACCGAATCCGATGAATGTGGGGGGGGTCGGAGGGGGGAACCGGAAATCCTGTGACACGCTTACAGTGGAGCGATCGGGATGAAACTTGGTGGGAGGAACAAAAAGAATCCCACACAACAGAACCGGACTGGATTCGTGCACTACGGGGGGAGTTGGAGTGGGGTTCCGGAATTCCGGTGTTACGGAGTTAAGTTACTTCCAGATGTTCTAGGACGATGAAACTTGGCAGGTGTATAATGGACTCGGCCAAATTAACTTGGAAGTAATCAATTGCCCGATCCGACCATAGTGGGGGGAGGGAGGGGAGCCGGAATCCGGAATTTTATTGACATTCATAATTTTCGAACGGGTGATTGAATCTTAATAAAACTTGGTATTTGGAAAGACCTCATGTCTCAGAAATACCATTTGAAGTCGAGACCGGATCCGATGAATGTGGGGGGGGGTCGGAAGGAGGAACCGAAAATCATGTGACACGGTTAGAATGGAGCGATCGGAACCTCCCAAGCGTCACCGTCGAAAAGGAAGTGCTTGAAAATTTCGCTGATTTTTCCATAAGATGTCAAAATATTTAAAACAAATTGTTCAAATATATTATACAACAGCAAATATAACTAAGTGACCATTTCTTTTGAACGTGACTGTAGAACCAAACAACCCATCACACTGACAAAGCTACTATCCATTCACGTCCTACTACGATAACTTGAATACAAGCTAAAAAGCTTGCAAGTGCCATATGAGCTTGCAGCTCCTGTTAAATTCTTTACATACACTTCAAACATATTGACACAAAATTATGACATAGTATGCACGGATAAGTGACCTCCGGAATTGCTTGGAGTAGGAAAGCAGCCATATGAGAAATACCAGTCATACAGTCGCCGTTCATAAACGGCATTTCAGCTCAATTTATTTTATACAATAAAAATGTTGAAACGGCGGTAAGCCGACTAGTTGATTATACGTCCACAGTACACACACTAAAATTATAATATATCGACCTGAATAATATATAAGTAAACTACATATCGTCCAGTTCCACCTCCTTTGTTTAGTTGCAACATTTTTGTTACAACTGTCCTTTAGGCTTAGGACAAACTTGACGTTTTTACACCTCCGCTGCCACCACTGTTGTAAACCGTACGTGACGGATAACTCATACTTTTATTCTAACGCTAGCCTAACCACATAAGCATAAAGGTACTATTTATCTGGCAGGCCGCACGGTACTGAATACATTCCTTGTCTCCCTTTTTAGAAGCCTAAGCTATCTGCGAATTAGATTCGCAGATGCACCAGAGATATTTCGTCCCTTCTCGCCAAGGGTCCTCGTCAGCCTGTAGCTAGAAGAAGCCTGGAGCAGTGCAGGGAGTTGATCAGGCAGGTCACAACAGTTATGGAATCAGAAAAAAAATATTGCTTGCAAGCCAGACAATCGCACAACTAATTTTATAGTTTAACTGAAAAGCCAACTTATCTTTGTATCATTTAACTGAATACACTGCATTGTTTGGATTGTTTTAAGGTTTTTTTTTCACTATTTGATCTAGGATAATCTTCAGAATATCTACGACTGTCCACACAACGCAAAATTCTACTATGCGCGGAAAATTAGGATCTCAATACAAACGCGGCTTTTCAGCGGCCAGTGATCATCTCGCGGAAGGTAGCTCACTGCGTGAACACTTATTTATCGTAAATCGTTTTCGTCAAGCATACAGCACATGTACAAGGGCATAGAGGTGCCACAATTCCGACAGGGAAATTCCACTATGTGAAAATCGATTATGCGTGAATAACTGAGCAACGGAGTAACGCATTTTCATCGCATCTTGAAGCCTCTTTAAAGTTTAACCGAAAAGGACTGGGATGGGACAATCTAGTTACCCATCACTTATTCACTTAAATTGGCTTGAAGACCCGCTGAAAATGCGTTACTTGGTTGTTCCGCTATTCAGAAATATTCGATTTTCAAATAGTGGAATTTCCGTGTGATTTGTGGTAAAGATTTATGAGTTTTGTTTTTTTTCAGGCACTAAGCAATCTTCACCAATATCGGAACTGCCCACTGAAAAGCTGCGTGTGTGTGGAGATAAAAATTTCCCGCGTCATAGTAGAATTTTTTCGCTGTGGGGACGGCCGCAGATATTCTGAACATCATTAACTAGAGCAGATAGTGGAAAACAAAAAAATCCCTTTGCAGAATCCAAATAATTCAGTGTATTCAACTAAATGACACAAAAATAAGTTGGCTTTTCAGTTAAACTTTAAGTGAATAAGTGATAGGTAACTAGATTGTCTTATCTTACCCCTTTTCGGTTAAACTTTAACTGACGTTCACCGTTTCACAAAGTTTCCTTACAGCTTACCACTGCAAGTGCGTTGACCCCTGGCTGACGAAAACGCGACGCGTCTGCCCCATCTGCAAACGGAAGATCCTTTACAACGGAGAGCATTTCTCTGACAGCGAACCTGACTCGGATAGTGAGCAAGCCCCCCTCCTGCAACCTGGGAACTATGGAACCCAAGGAGGAACCTTTGGTGGAGGTCGGATCGTAAGTAGGCTACAGAAAAGCTTGTGAGCCCCGTAGCACGGCAGTCTAATTTAGTGTTACCTTCAGCCCCCCCCCCCCCCCCTTCGGAGCTTAAAGGACTTTTCGTATTTACGATAATAATTCTTAGTGCACTCCAATAGTGTTTCCTTCCATTGTCCTTCCCGAGATTCTACACTTCATAAGTGTATCCTATCTTCGCTGTTAGCAGTAAACTGATTATCAGGCCACGTTTGTTCTCTTTACGTGACGCATCAGGCTACTGGTCATTGTTTCCGCGATGCTTATTCGTCTGACCGGTTGTTCACATTTTGCCAAAGTTCAAACGCTTGGGATTTTGAGTAGATTTTTCTAAGGTGTTTGGGGATAACGGAGACGGTCGTCGTCATTCTTTCATCTGCAAGTCCTCGCAGATGGCAAAGGTTGAGGGGCACAAAATTTTTCCTTGACTTCAGACTTTCGGTATGGAGTCGAAATGGCGGTACACATTAGTTTCGCTGGGATCTTGCTGTGACTTTGGTTCACTTGTAGTCTTGTTAATCGTTTTCAAACGCCGGGACCTATTCCTGGAGTTTTCTAATGTGTTTTTGGCTAACATTTTTCAGTTATGTTGGGGTCGGTCGGACAGTTTGGCTGTAGGCTGCAGATACTTGAATGAAAGAAAGTTTTTCATCCATTTTCCAGGCAAACGGCGAACATCGATGATCAGCCTACGACGTTAAGTCTGATCTGCAGATTTTTTTTTATTGCTTAGGCACAGATTTTTGGCCAGGCCAGTTCTATGCTCGAGAACTCGGTGCCTGGCTAAGCCTCCCGATGAAAAATTTCTGGGGCCTGTAGTATTATGATACTACTACCCCCCTAGTAGTATGTAGTAGTAATGCAACTTTTTCGTAGACTTCTATGCTACTATACTACTTCATAGTATTCGGATACTACTGAGTCCGAAGGTAGTATTTCATGCTCCTGCATACTACTAGCATGAAGCGCCACGGTACTACGCGATGCTACTACATGGTGCGTGGGAAATCTATTCCGACCTCGCTGCGTCTGTACTCCATACCACTGCATACGATTCCATGCTATCTCTGTGTCTGTACGCCATACCACTGCATGCGATTCCATGCTATCGCTGCGTCTGTACTCCATACCACTGCATACGATTCCATGCTATTATTCTAATTACAACTTCGACCTACTACTTAAAGTAGCTAAATATAGTAGTCGTTAATAA
Source organism: Branchinecta lindahli (assembly GCA_023053555.1). NCBI lineage: Eukaryota > Metazoa > Arthropoda > Branchiopoda > Anostraca > Branchinectidae > Branchinecta > Branchinecta lindahli. Next base: position 21,145,937 of record JAKZAO010000004.1, read on the forward strand.
AAATAATTAACCGGTTACCGGCGGATTTTTGCCGGCAGGGCAATAATGCCATTCATAGTTCAAAATCGGATCAGGTCAGTTCTGTGCGAATTGAGAGGGCAGTCCTGGAACTGTCTGGAAACTCGGTGGGCTAGCGTCGCATTTCACCAGTAACCGGGTACATTGTTTTAAAATCACACCTTCATGATTTACTGTTTTACTACCTTCACCTTCTGTTCCAAACAGGTTCCAATTTCCAAACAATGTTAAGTTGTCAAACTGACTTTAGATAATTATTGCATTACATTATTCTTAATATAAAAACTTGACTAGTTCCTAAAAAATTGATCGGTTAAGGGCTGGCACTTTCAAGATTTGCGTGTAATGCTTTAGTATTAGATAAGAGAGTTTAATTGCGCAAACGGTTTAGGAAATATTTCGAACTTTACAGAAAAAAGGAATATGCTAAACAGTGGAAGGCAATGATAAATTTCTAGCATCTCCAGGGTTGTTACAATTACTGATTGAGACGCAGGTGCATATGTTTTTACGAAGTATATGCAGTACCACGGAATATCACTCATACTGCTATAGCTCCGAAAAACATAGTTGTATGTAGTAGTAAAGAATCGCATGTGCAACTCCGCAGCGACTTTATCAAGAGTATGAAAGACTATCAGAGCTACTCTAAGCAACTGCTTCAACAAGCTCAGTAGTATGTAGTAGTATAACTACTTTCATACAATTGCATTTAGCGTCGGATAATCATAAGCAGTAGCATGCTGTAACACGGTAGTCTTGACCTAGAAGCGTGTAGTAGCATGCTGTAACACGGTAATCTTTACCTAGAAGTATGTAGTAGCATGCAGTAACGAGGTAGTCCTGACATAGAAGCATGTAGTAGCATCAGTCATACTGCATACTACTTTTTCGTACTACTAGATACTACTATTTTGAGAGAATGGGGATAACGGAGACGGTCGTCGTCATTCTTTCATCTGCAAGTCCTCGCAGATGGCAAAGGTTGAGGGGCACAAAATTTTTCCTTGACTTCAGACTTTCGGTATGGAGTCGAAATGGCGGTACACATTAGTTTCGCTGGGATCTTGCTGTGACTTTGGTTCACTTGTAGTCTTGTTAATCGTTTTCAAACGCCGGGACCTATTCCTGGAGTTTTCTAATGTGTTTTTGGCTAACATTTTTCAGTTATGTTGGGCTCGGTCGGACAGTTTGGCTGTAGGCTGCAGATACTTGAATGAAAGAAAGTTTTTCATCCATTTTCCAGGCAAACGGCGAACATCGATGATCAGCCTACGACGTTAAGTCTGATCTGCAGATTTTTTTTTATTGCTTAGGCACAGATTTTTGGCCAGGCCAGTTCTATGCTCGAGAACTCGGTGCCTGGCTAAGCCTGGGCACGTGCCTATGCATCTGTGCTTGGCCAAGCATGCTTGTGAACGCGGCTTAAGATCCGAGGTATTCGGTCTGGGAAAGGGAAAGAGTGGATGTTTAGGATATTGAAAAGTATCTGAGGATGTGAGAATGTTTGGGAAATTCCTCCGGATTGTTTGCGCCACCGCAAACTGTTCACTCCGTATAGTCATTCTTATTTTGCTTCTTTTGTTTATGTTGTTATTTTTTTTAATTTAAATCAGTAGCCTATTAAAATTAATATTTTGCCATGGCCTTTGGGCTTTTGTGTAAATATATTCTGTTCTGTTCTATCCTTCTGTTTACGTGGCGAATATGTTTTACAGCCTGATGAGTCAACCTCGCCCAGCGAGGCAGCTCAGATCCGGATTGAATCCGAGAGAACATCCTCAAGTGAAGTGACCGCTGCGGAAATCCAGGCCGGGAATGTGAACGATGGTTACACATCAGATGAAGAATCACCCAGCCACGGTATGTTCCTCTTATATGTTCCTTTTATTTCTAAGAGCACTTGATAGTTTCTTTCGCTTTGAATCAATATTCCCAGGGAATTTAGTGAGAACCGGCGTTTTCAAGGACCGGTGTTGCCTGAATTTTAATTTATGATGAAAAGTTGTTTAGACGCACACTTTAGAGGCCAATGACATATTTTGTGCATTATATTAATAGTAGTAGTATTATTGTATTACCGATTCACCCTACGCTCCATCCGTTCTCGTTTCCCAGACTTCGAACTTCCATGTCATTTTTTCCACACTATCAGTAGGCTACTATGCTGATTTTTGCTTTGCCGCGTCCGGCTTTTTCGAGGCGTATCGGACCCGCTTATTACTTCCGAGGGGCTTATTGGTCAGAAATACGATCTACTGCAACTTGTGCCTTCAGGATTTGTTGCAGGACTGAGGGCATTGGGTAAAAATGGCAGAAAAAAATATGTATAATTATAGACATAAATATATACGGTGAGTCATGTTCCACCTATGTCGGTCTATATGTCGAAAAATTGTTTATACATGTAGGCTGTTATGTTGTGACGTTATGTTTTGATGTAAAAACAACCCATCGACTTATCCGTTATATGTTTTTTAGATTATACTGAATTGAATAGAAATTGAATGTTGTGTTTGCCTGATTTTCTTGAGATAGCGGAGTTGGTTTGGGGAAAAAAGGGTGATAAGACAAATATTCTGACAGAAAAGCCACCAGCGGACCTCATCCAAGTACGGACGCTCCCATGCAAATTTATAGAATTCTTTGTCTATCATGTCATGCGGGGTCTGATATGTTTGTTTACTTTAATGAAGTTAAATATTTCTAGAATCAAAGGAAGACGAATGCACGACAGAGTAAGTTAATTTGAAACGCTGCTAACTCTTTGAGCATCGACCCTTGTCCTGTGTGGCTGCTGACATTTACAAGCTTGATTACCCCCCCCCCCCTCCTATAGATGTAAAAAGCGAATTTTTCAATTGAAAAATTCAATCGAATATTCGCAAAATTGAAATATTCGGAGGCATCTCGAAAATTGCGAATATTCCGAAAAATTGAAATATTTCGCAAAATTGAAAAATACTGAAAAATTGAAAAATATGGCGAATTTCCGCAATTTTCGCAAGAAAAATGCAATTTTCGCTGCAATTTTCGGGGGATTTGGGTGCAAAGTCTCAGTCAAGGCTTCCATTTAGAGCCAATTATAGCGTGATTTCGAGGCAAAAAGAGGAATGGGTATTATTGTCTTTAAAGATTATTTTCATTTTATTAGTAGGTAAAAAAAAACGTGATTGGCATGGCCAGCGGCTTCAAATCTGAAATATTAAATTCTTGTTAGTCTTGAAAATTAGATTTTTCTGTCGATTACACTTGAGAACATTAGCGTTAAACCAGAAATAATCTATCCTTAACTACCCTAAACAGTAAGCTTTAGTAGGGATGACAATGATTGACCTAACCTGAAGGGTTCCTTAAACGTGACGCATTTGACCTTATTTTGAGTATATTCTTTTTTTTTAAATTGAAAGTCCACTGTAGTAATCAATAAGAATAGAAATGGAAAAGTAATGAAAAAGGAAAACAATCATACGCGAAACATTGGACCAGTCTCGATTTCAATAAAAAAGGACTTCTTATTAGATCTGTTCGATATTTGTCATGGAGGACTCCAAGACTAGAAACTCATTCGTTTACTGCATTTGGCAATGTCTTCAACATCGAAAATTCCATGTCAAAAAATCTCTCGGTACTGTCAATTGCTTGAAACTCACTTGAAAGCCGCTAGTACAGAGTCTCCGGAGCCACCTTTAAGCTTGCTTGGAAAATTAATTTGAGACATCGCTTTAATATCTTTTTTTTTTCACCGGAATTTTAAGAAATGGGCAAGATAGTCTACATTCCGAAAATTCTTTGTTGAAACAGTAGGCTATATGGCAATGGGAAAACAAGACCAAAGGTTTCGATGGGATCCCAAAAATTTAATATTTGACCCAGACAACTAGGTCTTGTCTTCGCCAGATTCAGTCTTCGCCAGGCTAATCATCTGAGAAAATCAAGTTCAGATATACCTGTATAAGCCATACTATTTTGACGATACTGATCGAAACTTCCTGCTTTACTTCTGCCAAATTTCCGGTTTCGGCCGAATTCTGAGCGAACTGCTTGTCCAGCCGAAAAAAGATAGTTCAGAAACGAATTCACCGTACCTCCTTATCCCTATAAAGAACATCTAATCAACTTCAAGTACAACTTTGACTTATATAAAAAAAAACGGTTTCAACCAGATTTCGGACGAACTATATGTCCGGGTGAAAAATGATTGTCCTATACAGATTCAGCGTCTCTTTTTACCCTTAAATCTGTCATCTAATCAACTTCAAATACAAATTTTACTTTTAACAAATTTTCCGGTTTCGGCTGGATTCCGGGCAAACCACTTGTCCGGCGAGAAAATCGTTTTCACCACCGTGTTCAGCATGTCTTTCTACCCCTGAATCGAACATCTAATCAACTTCAAATAAAAGTTTTACTTTTAACAAACTTTCCGGTTTTGGCCGGATTCCGGGCTAACTACTTGACCGGCGAGAAAATGGTTTTCACCATCGTGTTCAGCATGTCTTCTTACCCCTAAATCGAACATATAATAAACTTCAAATAAAACTTTTACTTTTAACAAACTTTCCGGTTTTGGCCGGATTCCGGGCTAACTACTTGTCCGGCGAGAAAATGGTTTTCACCATGGTGTTCAGCATGTCTTCTTACCCCTGATTCGAACATCTAATCAACTTCAAATAAAACTTTTACTTTTCACGAACTTTCCGGTTTTGGCCGGATTCCGGGCGAACTACTTGTCCGGCGAGAAAATGGTTTTCACCATCGTGTTCAGCATGCCTTCTACCCCATAATCGACTATCACATTAGCTGTTTCAAGAATGCTTACAGACGGACGGACGGACAACTTTTGCGATGTCATAGGTATCCCTCCACTTACGTTTTGGGATCCCAAAAATGGAAAGTCAGCTACGATGAACATCGCAGCAAGCCTCAGCTTTCGTTATTATTGGGCACACGTTGGAGGGTGGGGCTAGACTATCTTTTCATAAAGTAATTCGGATTTGTGTCCGCCCGACTATTTTTTTAGACAATGGAGGAAAGAGCAAGAGCAATGGAAATTAAATAGAGGATTAGATTGGATTAAATATAGAAGTCAGGTTTTGGTAAACAACTAAATAACATCAGAAAAAGGGTGAAAAGACCAATAGTTCCTACCTTGTTATACCTGCAAGTGCCAAGAGAACACAAGAAATTAATCAGTGTTTTTTTTTTTTACCTTTTATATCCAGTTTCAGTCGAGGTGATAACGGTGTCGTCAACCCCAACGGCATCTGACAACCCTGGAGACAACGTTGTTGTCTGAAACGGCCAGAAACGGCAAGTAATGCAACGCCAATTCACTTTCCAAGCGATAGCTGGTGTACAATGACAGTTTGTCAGTGTACACCTTCGTCAGAACCGTCAAGCAATTCCAGTTTAAAAATGAGTCCTGTATACCGATGCGTGTACTTGTGTGAATACTCCGTTTCCGCGCGAAATCTGGTTTGCAGACGACACAGTTTGCCAGTTGTACGCTCAGTTTTAAGTTAGCCCTGCACACCGATGTGAATGATTGTGTGGAGTGGAGGCTCCCTGCGAAACCTGGTGTACACTTGGACACAGTTTGTCAGTTGTACGCTCAGTTTTAAGTTAGTCCTGCACACCGATCTGTGTGCTTGTGTAAAGGCTCTGTTTCCGTGTGTACTGTGGTGTAAAGTACTACACAGTTTGTCAGTTGTACGCATGAGCCACACGCAGACTTCCAGTTGTACAGTAGTTCTTCTACATGATTGCTTTTATTAGAGGTATTCATATGGTGTTACTGAATTACTACGACGAAGCATGCTCGCGGATACGCCACAAAACATCGTGCGACGTTGAATTGAGCGCCTGATTTGTGTTGTAAGAGGGCCTTATTATCGGCCGATAGCTTTTAAGGCGCGTTTCGTGTTTACCTAGCACTCGGTCTCAGCGAGTTCTGATGTCCGCTCGGGTTTTGCCATTCCCAGTTGAGACTTGCATACGTGGCAGTACCAGTTAAGTCTGGGACCACAGCCAAAAAGAATTCAACAACCAACCGCATTTTTGCTGAATCTTCTGATGGCCAGTACCGAAATGTAAAAACCGTATTCAAATTATGCTGTTTTGAAGAACGAATGTGAAGCAGATCTTCGTGGTATTATTGCCTCAGCAGTGTCCGGTTAGGAAATTCCGTAAAATAATTTGATTGGCTATAGTACCCTTGAAGGTCGAATTCTTCTGAACTCCTATTTTATGAAGTATCAAGCTTGTAGTAAGGACATGCAAGCGAGTCTCCATTTTGAACGGCAGAACCCTGCAAAGCCTCGGTCTCGAAACGATTTTCAGAACTAGCTGAGACCGAGTCTAAGCTAAAGCCTGTTGTGAATGGGCCTTTAGGCAACCTCAGATCTGCACCGGTTGGTCATTGTCCGCGAAGACATGTCACTACAATGTTTTTTTCATCTGTTCGTACACTACTGTTCAAAATATTATCGTTAGTGCCGCGTACCATTTTGTTCGCGTACGCTAGTGAAACAGTTAGTGTCAGTTGTTAGTATGTTACGGAATTTCGTTGATAATGTGAACCGTTAGTTTCATGTCTTCGAAAACAATGACGGATCAACTATAGTATCAGGTTTTTCGGTTCAAAAAGTACGAAAAATAAGATCATCTCTTAAATCGTATTAGTGAAACACAGTTAAACTTATAATATTCAGTTGGCGTTCGCGTTCGAGGCCTAAGTTAGACTAACGATAGGACACGGTTGTTTGAATATCTCGCTTTTGTACCAAACACTTGGGGCTAAATGCCCCTGGAGTGGTCCTAGGGGCACAAAAAGCATCCTGGAGGCTCCTAGAATGGTCCCAGGACCCCTTCGAGCAGTCCCAGGGCGCCCAAAAAGGACCTAGAGCGGTGCCAGGGGTGCCTAGAGCGGCCCCAGGGGGCCCTAGAGCAGTCGTAGGTGGCCCTAAAGCAGTCCTAGGGGACCCTAGAGCGGCCCCAGGGGGGCCTAGAGCAGTCGTAGGGGGCCCTAAAGCGGGTTGCTGAAACTACACCTTTTTGAAAAATGCCTAGTTAGTTATGTAGTGTTGGTGGGGGGGGGGGGGGGAGTATTAATAACAATAATACAAATGCATCAAAAAGGGTTTTGCCTCTAAACAATTCGGGACACAATTAACATAAATTGAGTCAGTCAGGTGACGGTCCACACCTGCTTTACATCGCTTTAGTATTGGTCTTAGGGTTGGGTTATTTAGGGCATTATTTTCAAACTTCGTGCATAACTGCCGGCGCAGGGAAAAAAGTTTTCCAGATCGAACCCTGAGCATAGTTTTGTTTCGTACCCTGTTTCGTTAAAGGACTGTTAGTAGCCGAGGGTATTAGGTCTGTGCGTCGTTGTACACTATTTTTTAACATTTCGATACTCGCATATACTACATATTTAGTATGTCCCTGTGCGCCAGTTTGTGAGAGTGCCTTTTTTGCCTCGTTTCATATCATATGCGATCTTGTTTTGTTTTGTTAGCAGACCCAAAGTTTTTTGTGATCTCCTGTGGCGTGTGAATTAACCAAATTGTAAGAGGTGGGTTCCGCAGTTTTTTGTGAGTCGATATGGTGCTGTGATCTGTGCGTTTAGAGCGCGTGAATGTGTCGTTTCCAGATTGTTCCTTTTCTCGTAGTTGGGGTATAGTGTGTTGGGGGGGGGGGGGGGTCTACGAGGCGCGTGGTTGTTAACCTGTACGGTATTTCGCAATTTAAAATGTTTTAACGTATAGAATTGTTTTCTTGTCAGCAGTTTTCGGTGGACGCAAATTTCGTCAGCCCAAGGTGGCTGCGAACTTGGTTGGCTAAGATAAGCAGTATATCGGCCCTTCTTGGCAAGGGTCTACGTCAGAGATGGGCGAATCCGGATTCGGATTCCAGGATTCGTCCTTCTGGCCGGATTCGAATCTTCTGCTTGTCAGGCTGGATTCGGATCTCAGTCTCGGATTCCAAACCCTGAATCTTACGGATCCGCTCCATTTTCGAATCTTTTACCAATTTTACACACTGGGCCTAAGGTATTGTGCTGAAAGAGCCCAAATTCATCCCTGGTACTATACTATCCGTAGTATCCATAGTATAAAAATCACACATTAAAACGTAGAAACATGGTTTATATCGTCCAATTAACCGTCTCATTTGCCTTGAGCAAAAACTTTTAGTAAGGTTGGATTCGATTCCGGATTCGGATCCTTTGCACGAAATGGGGGATTCGGAATCGGATTCGTACCTAGCCCTGTATTCGGATTCGAATCCTTTTATGGTCGGATTCGCCCATCTCTGGTATATGTCAGGCTGCAGCTAGAACAAATCTTAGCTGACCTGTTCGTTTCGCACCATCAAATCGTGGCAATGGAATCTGCGTTCGCCGACAACTTGCCTTGTCTTGTTTGTTGTTTTCCCAAAGAACGAAACAGGTCACCAATAATAATAACTATTTTTTGTGTAAGGGCAATTTTCCCTAGTACGCTACTGGAAACGTTTCAATTCCTTCTTCATGAATGAATGAATGAAAAAATTTGTTGCCAGTCACAAGTGGCCCGAGAGGACCTCCTTCACTTTTTTAAAGCTTATCTCAGTCCTGGTTAAGAAGCCGCTAAATATATGACGGGGAAGGGGGATATTTCTTCAGTTTACGGCTTACGGACCACATGATCGGCGGTTTGGTTGGTAGTCTCGTTTTTTAATCCTTCCGTTATTTATGTTAATGAATTAGTGAATTTGGATTGCTTACTTCTGTGAAATCGAAGTAATGGAGTAGATTGGCAAAGGGAAAGGAACCAGCTTATATGAAATTGATTCATAATTCTGTTTATTTTTGTCACTTCCTATAACTATGCAATTTAGGTCACGTGATCGTTGGGTTCGTGAAAAATCAGCCGATTCAGATAAATCGACTAAACACAAAATGGTCCTCCCTGCTTTTTAAGGCCTGTGGGTACCACTGTCAGATCCCAGGTCAAAACTTCCCTGATCAGTAGGAACTGTTGGAAATTGGAAAAGTTTGCTGGGCTTCTTTCGTACACTGTCAGAAGTTTCATAACAGGTAGCACGAGGATGCGCGGGTTCAGCAGACAGCACTCAATAAACAACACTTGGGATGTAATCTGTTGTCGCGACATATGTTATGCATTAAAGCATTGCCAGGAAGAGCCGGAAAACAGCCAAAAAAGCATCTGCTGCATTTTCTGATATCATGACGACCAACAGAAAAGTCAGCAGATGATTTTCGGTGGTTTTTCGGCTCTTCCTGGCAATGTTTGTTATGCATAACATTTGATGCGTAACGTTTGTCGCGACAACAGATTACATCCCAAGTGTTGCCTGTTGAAACTGCGCATCCTTGTGTTATCTGTTATGAAACTTCTGACAGTGTAGTTGCCGACTTCATAGTTCCCACAGAAGACGATACTTCCGCCACACAAGTTCCATTACAGATAACACAAGGATGTGCGGTTTCAATAGACAACACTTAGAATGTTATGTTTTTCAAATGTTACGTGTTGGAACGTTTTGCATACAAGAGGCGTATTCTCGCCGTTCCCCGACGAGTCCCAGCGTTTTTGTTTGTCCCAGGGACTCACTACCCGTATTCTCGCGAGCCCCACCTACGGAAAATGCTCTGATCATCATCACCATCATCAAAAAGGACTCCCTTTTAAATTCGGAGGGGAGTAAATTTTTGCTGGTGTTGGTGCAATGTAAAATTAATTAAAAACAATCAGAATAAACATAACCAAAAATACAGTGGATCCAGACTAATTTCGTCAACTGCGTATTTTTTTTTCAAACAAAATCCATTTTAGAAGCATTCCCGTATTCTCGTTGTTTTCCGTACGCGTCAGTCCGCGTGGAGTGACTCCCTCTATTCTCGCCGTTCCCTCGATTCCCCAAGGAGTCCTCGGGGAACGGCGAGAATACGCCTACGAAGAGCTGAAACACCGCCGGAAAAACATCTGCTGACTTTTTTGTTTGTCGTCGTGACATCGGAAAAGCCAGTAGATGCTTCTTCGGCTCTTCCTGGCAATGCTTGTTATACGTTTAATGCATAACGTTTGCAAAATCACAACAGATAACATCCCAAGTTCTATCTCTTGAAACCGCGCATCCTTATGTTATCTGTTATGAAACTTCTGAGAGTGTAGTGAATGCCTAGTTTAAGAGAGGACGTGGCTCAGGTAACTCGTGGGGAAGGGTCTCCACTTTTAGCCATATTATTGAGTCTCCAGTTTTGCTAAGAAGCTCACACTTTGGAATGAAAACTTCAGTGCTGCCTATAATCGCTCATCGAAAAATAAAGATTGAATACCCTGGTGGCGAGAAACCAAGTCTGAACTTCTTAAATAGTTTCGTATGTACATATTTTTAGTTACACCTTTGTATATCGCGTGGCTTGTTGACATTTACATATTTTATATCTAATTACGGTTTGATCTTTAAGAGTGGCGACGTTTACGATTAAAAAAATTACTGCGGGTTTCATTTTGTTTTGGCAATCCTTCAGCCCGCTTGTCCAGTGTTGCCACTGATCGCAGTGTTCTGCGATTTGTTGTAGGTTTCGAAAAAGTAAGCCATAATTCTGCGACCGGTGAGATGCGCCATGTCATATTATTTTTTTTTTGCGGCCACATGTCATGGGTTTCGTCAGAGAAAAGTGGCAACGCTGCGCCCGTGAGAGGCTTCTAGCCAAAATCTCATAGAGCGTGGAGCCGACCTGAACCACAGAGGTTTGTGTGCCGGGAGTAGGAATCGAACGCACGACCTCTTGACTACTATCCCGATGTTTTAGTCAACACGGCAAAAGGCGAACTTTTACAGTGCAGAAGTGCGTAATTACAGTGCATAAGGGGCAAGGGCCTGCCAGCTAGCTTTGGGAACACTAAGGAGGGGGTTCAAGATAACAAAGAAGGGGGTCCTGTCGACAATAAGTCCCTGTATATTTATCTAATCCCCCCAGGTCGGTTTGATGGCCGAAAGTTGCGTAGTCAAGTTTTCTGTGCGTTTAAGTGGCTGTTATTGGTGAGGAATTTTGACTGGGTTTGAGATTTTTCAGAAAAGAAAGGTACAGTTGTGTTTAAAATAACCATTCCTATCGACTGGTAACGATTTCTCTCCCATTTTCCGCTAGACCGCTAGATTTTGCAGAAAGGAAAGGTACAGTTGTGTTCAGAGTAAACATTCCTATCGACTGGTAACGATTTATCACCCATTTTCATTAGTCAGCTCCTTTAAAGTTCATCCGAATAGGGCTGAGATCCGTCAGTATAGTTACCGATCACTTATTCATTTAAATAGACGTGAAAACCCGGTAAAATGCTTTACTTCGTTTGTCCGTTATCCACAAATAATCGATTTCATCGAATGAACTTATTCTTTCGGATCTGTGCTACCTCTATGTGCTTGTCCCTCTACGCTTGAAATATTGACCAGCTGCAGACGTAAGCCATTGTCGAAAGTTTCCGAGGTCAGTTTCCGAGCTCAGCATCCTTAACCCTGGAAATGCCGGCTTTTGTTGAAATTAAATTCTCCGCGTCTGGGTGAATTTTGGGTTGTCGTGCAAGCAGCGCACACTCTGAACGTTATTACTCGAGTCCCCCTTCAAACATCAGATGTAAAAATAAGCTGCCTTTTCAGTTAAACTTTAAGTCGCACTAGTTATTGGGAGGGTCTAGTCAGGAAATAGTTGCATTTTTATGATATCTGATAACACGGTCTAAAGTCGTTTTTGCAGTTATCATTGTATCTGATACCACGGTCAAGAGGCGTTTTTGCAGTTATCGTGGTATCTGATATTCAGATACCACGGTCCGACCGTGGTATCTGAAAAAGTCATCTCACTTTCATCAGCTTTTGTCAAATTGGTGGGAAAGAAGTTAGGCACTTGGTGATGTGACTGGATATCAGTTTTTCTTTTGGGATGGCTTCGAAAAGCGCAATTTCGACAGTTGTCGTTTTTTCATAGCAACCGTATATCAGATACCACGGTAACTGCAAAAACGACTAATTGCAGATCCAGTTACCGTGGTAACAGATACCATGGTATCTACAAAAACGCAACTAATGTTCCACACAGCGAATCCGCGTCGGACATGCTCTCGTCGGCCAATAGGGGTTCAGGGTCGCAGTTAGAAATTTTCGTTAATACTTTATTGTTACTTAGAGTAATTAGTAAACAGCACTCGGTAAATAACAATGGAGAGCAAAACATAAAAGCGTAGGCCTATAACAAGAACAGGACGCATATGGCAATATTAAAAATAGGTCTGAAAAGCCTGCACTTGACAGATTTATACTATAGCAGTTGGACAATCCTGTATCTATGCAGCAGACAGTGACAATGAGCACGTGACGATGCTGCTTTAACGCGTTATGGCAGCCACCATAACGCCACTTTCTTTTAACAGGACAAGATAGAAACTTCACAACGTAAAACGTACATGAGTAGTACCCATCACAAGTTTAGGCGACGAAGACTGTTAACAGGAGTTTTGTGCACAAGCAAATTTTCCAATATCCTTAGGGTTTAAGTCGAGAAACTGAACTTAACTAGGACATTCCACACTTCCTCAAGTCTAGCTGAAATAAAAGTCAGCGGTACCACGCTTAAATGCATACGCCCTTGTGACGACATTTTTTTTAAGCTGTTATTTGTGCAAAACAATTAAAATTACCATTAAAAACACTTCACAGCTAATAAGGCACAAGTCAGTTCCAAGAATAAAGTATTACGGTAAGAAAGTTTAGAGAAAATTAGAAACCTAAAATCAGTGACTAGATTAAGAAGCGAAGGTTAAGAAAACAAGAACGAGTGGCAGACAGGATCCCATGCCGGAGCAACAAGTATAGTCGAATGGCAAAAGTTCATTGCCGCTACGGTATAATGATTATACTATCTCAGCCTGGCCACCGGGTCCTGAATATTTGAGAAACGCTTATTTGTTAACACTGTTCTACAACGTATAACAGGCCAAAGCTTTTTCGATCATCACTTGCTGTATGTCACCGTTTATGCTTTAATACCCCCCCCCCCCCCCTCCCGCGTGAGCCTAGAACTGCGGATTCTTCAGAACCTGCGAGTTTGAATCTGGGAACGCTCTAGATCGATTTGAACTATGCAGGAAAATCGTCGCAGTGACACGTCTGTGCGGCTTGCAAAGCAAGGATCGAAAATTCCTGAGCCCTTAACCGTACCAACAAATTCAGGACAGCTGAGAAAGCCATTAACCATGAATGATAAAACAAAGCAAAATGATTGTCGAAAATGACATTATAATACCGATCGGGAACCAACGTTCGTAGCAAATGGGTCAGTCCCCACCACGTGATATACAGGTAGCCAGAGCATCCGAATTCGGCACTCGAACCCGAAAATCTAGATAATCGGTTGCAAGCTCACATTGTCAGCACTGAGCTCGTACGAATCTTCGCACTCGGCTCCGCGGCTTCATGAGACAAGAATTTACTACACGGATAAAATACTTCATAGGTTTTGTATCTCTCACGCGCTGACGTCGCCCCTTCTTCACACGGGAACAGTCGATAGAGGGATTGCAACCTACCCAAAGAAAACGGATCCGAGTCTATTCACCATTGGGAAGCCAAGCTTTGACTCGTGGACACGACTCCGCTTTTGTGGTAAGGAACGAAAACTTCGAGACATCTTTTCCGATCAAACTCTGGTCAAATCAAGATATGGTCAGAGAACGGATTAGACAAATCACAGGTACAGACAGAACAGTTACCAACGCTGACATTCCAGTTTCAAAGTTGAAATCCCAGTACCTCACAATGTCAAATTCAAATTATTGGTTTTCCTCGTTCGGTGATGATGTAGGAAATACCGTTTTCGTCGGGTAGGCTTCAATCTCTCTACCCCGCTCTTGCCGCCTAGAACTGCGTCCAAAACACAAGGGGGAGTGGGTGCTAACGACGCCAAAGCACAAGGATACGCTAATGGAAACTTACGAAAAGGTATCTTTCAAGATTTTTTTTTTTTGTTGCTGTCCAGTCCAAAGGGAGTCGTTAAGTTAGTTAAACCGGTTACATGTACTTGTCATTTCTCTCTCCACTTATTACGTAATGGATTCCCGGATGAGAGGCAGCGTTACTGGGATGTTGTTGGTGCGCTGACCTTTTTGGGTGTTTGTTCGTACTGCTTCTTGAGTCTTTTCTTCAGCTCGCCTGGAAATTTCTCAAAGCAGCGCTTACAGACTGGCTTCAGGTCAAATTCGTAGAACTTGGTTTTTTGAGACATTTTGCAGTCGCAGACTGAGCAGGCAAAGTGGTTGACACACCAGGCTTTGTTCAGGGCAGTGAAAACTGAAAAGGAAACACGAATTATATTATCTTTGGCTCCGCCCTGGGGGAGGAGCCAAGCAGTCAGAAAGTGCTGCTGGTGTACAATGTACGCAGGGTTCGGCAAAATCTTCAGCACTGAGATTAAAGGAACAGAAAACTTGACTCAAACTTGACTCGGGGAGCTAGTTGACATATCAAGAATGTACCCTGAGTCGATATTGAGAGTAAGAAAAATTCTCGTTACGACCATTGCAGTTTCCGGGCAGTTTCCGAGAATTCGACTTTTGAGCAAAAGGTTTGCAAAAGCAAAAGGTTTGTGTGCCGCGACTAGGAATCGAACGCACGCCGCCTTGCCGGTTTGTCTTTAGTCTACACGCAAAAAGGAGAACTTTTACAGTACATAAGTGCATAATTACAGTGCATAAGGGGCAAGGGCCTGCCAGCTAGCTTTCGGAACATTAAGGAGGGGGTTCGAGATAACAAAGAAGGGGGGGCCTGTCGACAATAAGTCCCTGTATATTTATCTAAGCCCCCCCGGGCCATTCGATAGCCGAAAGTTGCGTAGTCAAGTTTTGTTCCTTTAAACGTTCACCGAAGAACTAGTCACTCGAATTTCCCACCAATTTCGCCAACTTTCCTCTGCATAGAATAATGGTTATTTGTGTCAATAGTTGCGTTTCTTACCTCAATTCCCCTCGCGATTCTCCTCTCAGTTCTCCTATTTTGCGTTTTATGAATACTGAAATGAACTCAATTCTCCTTTTTTGCATTTTTGTCAGAACCGAGAACGGCGAAAGCTTCGCGATTCCTCAGAAAGTTGCTTCGGTGGTCAATTCTCGATTATGCTTCTCAGTCCTCCTTCATGATTGGTTAACAAACGGCGGATGTTGAACGCGTATAAGCTGGTTTTAACGGGTGGCTAAATTAGTGTTTTTGTCAGAAGACAGAATGGAGAAATGAGAAGAGCAAAAACGTTAATTTGTACAAGAATCGAAAACTGAGAAGCGACAACTGAGAATTCAGACAAAACACGCAACTAATGTTTCTGAATACGAAGAGATGTACTGTGGGGTAGATTTTTGCCTAGTATCGATGGGTCTGTACGGCGGCTGTCGAACGTCAGGGACACCTTTGGGGAATGGAAGAAATGAACCTGCAATCTGACGAGGACCCTTGCCAAAAAGGGCCGGAATAACGCTGCCACAGCATCGTAGCTGACGTATCCGTTTTTATCCATTGTTATAATTTACAGCAATCCGGCAGAGAGCACAGCTCGATAAGGCCGGACTTGGGACAAAATAACTGTTGTAACTGTTTTCGCTGAAACGATAAGTTTGGGTGGTGTGGGGGGGGGGGGGTCTTACCATCTCCAGAGATAACCTGGTTGCAAGAAAAGCACAGGTTTCCAAACAACTGGTGGTAGTGAGTCTCGCAGTATGCCTGTCCTTTCTTCTCGTAATGACGATTTCCCAAAAACGGCTTCTCACATTTGGCGCAAACAAAATGCTAAAAATAGTAAATAGTGAAGAATTACAGGAGCTAACATCAGATTCGTCACAACCTTTTCAAAAATAAACGAATTCTGACGTCGGTGGCCTTCGGGGAGGGAGGAAGGGGTCGGGCCCTCACAGTCACGCCACAAACCCGCTGTATCATGTTAACCATATTTAATCAATCGAGTGAGTTTATATTGTGTTGTGGTTCACTGTCGCCTATTACATTAATTACCTCAATTCTCACTTCGGAGCGATTATGGTCCAATGGACCTGTGTTGATCCGCGAGTGATGCCGGTCTGGGAGTTCCAGTCCCAGCAGTATTTCCAGTCCTTACATGACCACTCGTCATCCGGTGACTTCTTGAAAGCTTCAGGAGAAGTTGCTGACACTGTGGATTCGGAGAGGGGATTTCGGAAAGAAATTAGCCTCTTTCCGTAAAATGTTGAAAGTCGTGGTTTAGCTGGTTATGAATTTGGTGTATTATTCTCAGCAGTTTATTTTTTCTTTTTAGGGAGGGGGGACTGTTTGGTTTGATACTTTTTTGTAGCTTAGTTGTTTAGGCGTCTCATACCGGGTAAGTTAAGCTATTTTCTTTCTTTGTTCCTTTTCTTTTTCTGTATTTTCTTTCCTTTCTTCAATTAATTTGTTATCGTTGATGCTTTAGGCTCATTTAGTCCCTTACAGGTTAGCCTATGAGCACTGAGGAGTTGGCCGTTTTTTTGTTGGAATGAACCGATTGATGTACAGCAGATTTTCAACTCTGGTCAATAGACTTCGATTGCCTCCAACTCCTTAGTGAAGCTTAGAAAACGAAAGCCTTTTTATGACGCAATATCAAAATGGATTAATTGTAGGCTATACAGACAAAAAGTACGATTAGTACGGATACATCTTTCCAGTGCCTACTGATTTTCTGTTGTTTTTTATATAATTCGATTTGCATTATTTAGCTACAGTAAGCGAGTCATGTTTCATACGTGCCTACCCCAGCTGTTAAATTAACTTGACGGGACGAAAGAATTCAGAAGCTGATTTGGACAAAAAAGAAAGTATGGAGTACGGCGCTTCACTGTCCTCTAAGGCCCGGGAGGGGGGGGGGTCAGAAACAATATATTGACTTTATATTATAATGATAATAAAGAAAATATCTTTTAAATTTCAGTTTTAAAACGACTTGCTCTTTTTAGAAATAAGCTTACCTCCACATGCCAATGTTTGCCAAGTGCCGTCACAACTCGTTCTTCAATCGGACGACGGCAGGCGCCGCAAATCGGAATTCCCATCTTGTCATGGCACCTCAAGCAGTATAACTCGTTCTAAAATAAAAAGAACGAACTTTCACCAAGAGAATAATATAGCAGACCTCCAGAGAATTCCCGTTTCTCAACAAGACCAAAGCGGGAGGTCCTGGGTTCAAATCCCGGCTGAGGAGCATTTTTGTCTTTCAGTTCACTACTTCTACAAGACCAAAGGTTCCGATGGGCAGAGGCGTCACTACTGGGGGGGAGGGGGGGACGCCCCCCCAATGTTGTCGGCCAGTCGGTAAAAAGAGCCGGCGCCGCGATTTTTTGTAAAAATAGTCGAATTTTTTTCTTAATTTTAAAAATTAAAAAACAGTCGGTTTTTCTTAAAAATAGTCGTTTTTTCGTAAAATCAGCCGATTTTTCGTCAACACAGTCGTTCTTTCTCAATAATAGTCGTTTTTATCCGCAAAAACAGTCGGTAAAAATGACCAGCCAGTCGGTAAATACCTTGTCCCCCCCCCAAACATTTTGGCTAGTAACGACTCTGCCGATGGGATCCCAAAAATTCAATATTTGATCCAGACAATTAGGCTAGGTTTCGCCAGATTCCTTGAACATTTTTACTCTTATAATTTAGAAACAGATTAAGGCCAAACAGCTAATCATCTAAGAAAACCAAGTTCAGATATTGATTCAGCATGTGTGCTTACCCCTAGAAGCCGATCGAAACGATCCTGCCTTACTTCTGCGAATTTTCCGGTTTCAGCGAAATCCAGAACTCCTTGTCCGGCAAAAAAATAAAGCTCTAAAACAATAATAATAAACAATAATAACAATAATAAAGCTCTATCAAAATTTAACTTTTAACAAATTTTCCGGTTTTAGCCGGATTCCGGAAGAACTACATATCCGGCTAGAAAATGATTGTCATATACGGATTCAGCATCTCTTCTAACCCCTAAATCAAACATATAATCAACTTCAAATAAAAATTTTACTTTTAACAAACTTTCCGGTTTTGGCCGGATTCCGGGCGAACTACTTGTCCGGCGAGAAAATGGTTTTCAAATTCGTGTTCAGCATGCCTTCTTCCCCCTACACCGAACATCTTATCAACTTCAAATAAAACTTTTACTTTTAACAAACTTTCCGGGTTCGGCCGGATTGCGGGCGAACTACTTGTCCGGCGAGAAAATGGTTTTCATATTCTTGTTCAGCATGCCTTTTTACCCCTATATCGAACATCTAATCAACTTCAAATAAGACTTCTACTTTTAACAAACTTTCCGGTTTGCTAGTGTTTCTGTGTGTATAGTTATTTTAGTATTTTTCTTCCTTTCTTTTCTTTATCGTACTCCACATGTTTTTGGGATCCCAAAACGTAAGAGGGGATACCTATGACATCGCAAAAGTTGTCCGCCTGTCCGTCTGTGAGCACGATAACTCTCGAAGGGAATGAGATATTTTGATGAAACTTGGTGTGAAGATTCTTTGGGCCAAGAGTAAGGTCGAGTTCGTAGATGGGCTCTGTAGCCCTACATTTAGGGGTGGGGGAGGGGGTTTAAATTAAGGGCAAACAAAATATTTTGCAACCGCTAATTTGATAGTCGATTATGGGGTAAGAAGACATGCTGAACACGATGGTGAAAACCATTTTCTCGCAGGACAAGTAGTTCGCCCGGAATCCGGCCAAAACCGGAAAATTTGTTAAAGCTAAAAGTTTTATTTGGAGTTGATTAGATGTTCGATTTAGGGGTAAGAAGACATGCTGAACACGATGGTTCGCCCGGAATCCGGCCAAAGCCGGAAAATTTGTTAAAAGCAAAAGTTTTATTTGAAGTTGATAGATGTTCGATTTAGGGGTTAGAAGACATGCTGAACACGACGGCGAAAACCATTTTATCGCCGGACATATAGTTCGCCCGGAATCCGGCCAAAACCGGAAAATTTGTTAAAAGCAAAAGTTTTATTTGAAGTTGATTAGATGACAGATTTGAGGGTAAGAAGAGACGCTGAATCTGTATATGACGATCAATTTTTACCCGGACATATAGTTAGTCCGAATCCGGTTGAAACCGGATTTTTGTTTATAAGTTAAAGTTTTATTTGAAGTTGATCAGTTGATCAGATCAGATGTTCTTTATAGGGATAAGGAGATACGCTGAA
This sequence comes from Branchinecta lindahli, assembly GCA_023053555.1. Taxonomy (NCBI): domain Eukaryota; kingdom Metazoa; phylum Arthropoda; class Branchiopoda; order Anostraca; family Branchinectidae; genus Branchinecta; species Branchinecta lindahli. The sequence continues at coordinate 21,165,199 of JAKZAO010000004.1, forward strand.
TTCGTTTCTCAACTTTCTTCTTTTTTTTTTGCTGGACAAGTAGTTTGCTCGGAATTCGGCCGAAACAGGAAATTTGGCAGAAGTAAAGCAGGAAGTTACGATCAGTATCGACAAAATAGATATGGCTTATATAGGTACATCTGAACTTGGTTTTCTCAGATGATTAGCCTGGCGAAGACTGGATCTGGCGAAGACAAGACCTAGTTGTCTGGATCAAATATTAAATTTTTGGGATCCCATCGAAACCTTTGGTCTTCGAAAACAACTGTAATTCCAAGAAAAGAACTGTAATTCCAATTCATCCCGCATTCAGTCAACCCAAGTCGGAAAGGCGTTCCACCTTCTGGACGAGAACGCTGTATAACGTTGAGGCTGCCAAGAGACTTACCATTTCATTCGCTGAATAGCCCGGGCGTCCTTTGACTTCCCTCGCCTCCGCTGTTAGTTCACTGCCACACGATGTGCAGTTGAAATGGTAAGGGTGGAAGACTTCGCCGCGGAAACGTAGGGGCTCGTCATCAATGCAAGAGCTGTAAAAAAGCTCGGGTCAACATAAAATGCTGGTGTGTTAGGGACTGACAACATCATTTTCTTCAAGCGACTGATCACCCTGATTCAGTTCCGCTCAGTTCAGTTTTATTAAATACAAAAATAAATGAACAAAATAAGTGTCGACCCCTACAAAGCTCCATGGCCCGTTACATAGGGGTGCAGGAACATTTGGTACGGGGTATTATCCCCCCCCCCGCCTACACGAACAAAAAAATCACGAAGCTGTCGGCAAAAATAAAGTGCTTGCGTCGATGATCGCTGGTTTTACTTCATTTTATTTGCACCGGCACGTCCCGCCAGGATACACCCGCGCCTGCGTGCCTACAGATGGCTCGTTTGCCAAAAGTAGCGGTGAGATGACAATGTGTCGTATTAACGGCAATAGTCCTATTCGTGTCGTCTCTTTCCGCGTGTACGCCGATATTTAGCTCTTTGAGGTTTTGTTGAAGACATTAGGTTTGATATGCCTCCACAAAGGTAGCAGGTGCAAAATTTGTAGTTTAAAGCGAATTTAAACAGAATTTGCTTGCTGCGTTTTATTGTAGAGAGATGTCATATTCAAACGCAGATTATAGATACGCTAAGCTCTTTACCCCTGAACACCAATAAAACCCTCAAGATTTTCAACAAGGACCCCCCCCCCCCAAAAAAAAAAAAATATTAAAACCTTCACAAATATTCCTTCAGGCCAAGCTGACTGCGAATCAGACTTGACAGTGCAAACGTCAGCTGAATTTTACTAGAGCTATATTTCCACAAGTTCATTCTCCAGGTTGAGCCTCAAGAGGACCCTTGGCCTTGGCCGAAATATAGCTCTAATAAATCCGTATAATATATCCGCTTTTGTGTTTTGTAAATATTGTTGTTGTTTTTTCCTACTCTAGCTTTATTTTTGAGCTATTTGGAAATAAATGTGATTGATTGATTGATTGAATAAATTTCAGCACACTTGACCAAAGAAAATTTGTCTGTTTCTATCGGCACATAGGCCCGTTGATATGACGGGGCTACACCCGAGTCCCAAGTCTTGAACCTTAGTCATCCCTCCCCCCATCCACCTTGGCTAAAACAAAAGGACCCGGCACCAGCTTCCGGAACGAATGATAAGGCGCTGTAAAATAACGAACTACAGTGTATTTTCCCTAGAGCCTAATGTTCTACAAGAGCGTTATAAGACGCCTGCTGAACTTTATTCGGGAGGGGGTTGGAGTAACGCGACGGACGTTCTATCACTACCCGCCCGTTCTACCTTGTCACAGTCCCTACTTAGCACAAAATGTCAGGAAGCTAGACTTACTGGCACTTGTAGCAGATATGCTTTCCCATGGATGCCGCTTTGGCTCTTGCGTTACACTCGTGACAAAGCGCGCGATTCTGATTTCGAATGAAGCCCAAATCGGCCAATTCCTTATTGCACATCTCACAGCAGAAACATTTTGGATGCCAGTTGGCATTCATTGCCTTGATGACACGACCGATGACGAACTCACCTAGGTCAGAAGAATTCGGTATTAGAGATTCTAGCCTCTCGGATTCAGTACGGGAAAGTCTACACTGTGTCACCATTCTCAGTAATTAGCCACACCAGCCAGCATATCCTCGATTCAAGGTCCTCGGCCACTGTTGTACCCCTGCACCAGATTTGTGATTATGTCATGGATAGAGGCCATAAACCCCTCACAACTGGCAGTGCTCACTGTCGTATGTCAAGGTCTAACAGACAAGTCAGTCTAACGCATTCCGGTTGGTTTGGCTGTCAGCTAAACCCAAATTTCCCTCAAAATTCCAGCGACAAAATCGAAAATCACCTCGATTGCTCGATAGTTTCGAGCGACAAAGCGAGCCACAAAATTCTTGTTGGTCGCGGATGCACTTGTGTGTCACACAAACGAACGCGAAAACACTTTTTCGAGCCACAATCGGGCCACAAATTATTTGTGGAATCGCGGACTAACGCCTCTAACAACCAGTTTCTAAACAACTGATACATAAAAGCAGAACAGACTGATACATAAGCTGTACATAAGAGCAAATAAACAAATCACTGTTACACATAAAAAAACAAATAAAATGAGATGGTTGACTCACCGCAGCGATTGCAGCATGGGGCAAAAAGCATTTGGAAATCATGCTCGCAATATTTCCTCCCCTCGAACTCATAGAATACACCCTCAGGGAAGGGGCGAAAGCACTGAGCACACCTGAAAGCGTTTAGATTTAAAAGCTGTATAATTGTTTACTCTTTTTAGACATAGACTGTTCTGGCTGAACATGTATGGATTTTTGACTAAACTGACAATTACTTGTTAGTCAGTTCACTTTGCTCCTTAAAATCGATGATTAAACCAAAGAAAAATTACTTTCTCCAATCTCCACTTTAACTACAAGGGTTGCTCTGAAAAATATAGGAATGAATTAGAATGCGATCTGGTAATCAATAGGCTACACTACAAGATACTTCCTAACCATCACAATGTTGACTGCTGGCAAGACTACAGAGGAAAGACCAAAAGATCTGTCTCAGCAGCTGATAAACACTGATATAGCTAAAGCCTCTCTTATTTTCTCACTTTATCATTTTCACAATAAATCATGTCAGGCCAACTTGGTTTACGAAATTATTTTTATCATTTTCTGTATGGTTCAGTTAAAAAAAATACTTGTCTGTCCGTAAATGATGGAAGCAAAAAAACTCAGTCAGCACAAGACGTAATGAACAATGGCTACCAATGGGCTACCATTAGGCTACCATTAGGCTACCAATGTCTATGCCCACAAATTTGGATGGTGAACAGTCTGAACAGCAAAAATAAGACTTTAGTCAGATGCTAAAACGTCACTCAAACTGACTTACACAAAGCACTGGGGATGCCACAGTTCTCCATTGGAGTTCACAATACGCTCCTGAGGTCCAAAGCCTTCTGCACACTTGGTGCAGAACATGGTGTCCAGGAGCTGGGGTACGCTGCAAAAAAGGCACATGTACCCATAGCCTATAATCATTTGAAGCTCTCTACTGAGGTTCACTAATGAATCATCAGGTTTCTCACTATAAGGAAGCAGTCAACTTTGAACTTCAAGTGGATATACTTTGGCTCTTCTTACAAGGGTCTTTATCAGGTTGCATCGTACAAACAAAATTAGTGAATCATGCTCAAAAGGGTATAATCAATGATTCACAGCTAAGCTAAACTCAAATGAAATGGTAGGTCTACAGATACAGGCTACTGACAGCTGTTTCTTACCCAAGGTAAGTATATAAACATATAATGTATATAATTAGAGAAGCTAAAAATGCAGGATCACTCCTTGAAATTTCTGTCAGTACCTACTGGTACTGAAAAATACAGAAAAATGACATGGGCTATCCTACTTTGCCATGAAAACTTCTTTTACAGGAATCTTCTTTGGATGGCTCTAAACTGCAAAGGAGCTAAGTAACATATTAGATATGGTATCACACAGATTGACTATGAGTTTAGTCAGATGATCTGCCTCGATGAAGCTAGGACTAGTATCATCTATTAAGTTACTTGGTAGAAACAGATTTTTGAAAAAAAAAATTGTTTATTTTACTTGTGCAGAAAATTTGAAGCAGATCAATTTTGTAACAAATTGCTTTAGATACAATCAAAGGACATAAACAACAGCAGACAACCCTCAACATAGTCAGATATGGCTTCTTGCAAAGGAAACTGTTAGGTTTGCTCACTAATTATAATCAAGACTCTGTTTTACAGCTGGTGCCAGCTTTTCCTGCTTCATGAGGCTTGGTCTAGGTGGTTTTACAGCTGATGCCAGCTCTTCCTGCTTCATGAGGCTTGGTCTAGGTGGTAATGGTGGAGGCATACCACGCCCACTTGTTTTCTGCTGAACCACTTCATCAATAATGTCATAATCAGCAAGGCCTGCAGCAAAACTGTTAATTGGTCCATTAGATGCTTTTTCAGCTCTTTTGGGAGACTTCCGCCTCTGGTACAATTTGCTGTCAGGTAAATTCAAAGGAGACAATTCACGTCTTGGACCAGACTTGAAGCTCATTTTCTATCTCAACTGAACCAGTCTAATCACAAATTGGAATGACTGAATAGCTAGAGTTTAAAATAGAGTGATAAGTCTTATCAGAATAGTCTCATTAACCCCCACAATCTGCCCACAATGATCAATGAGATAAGCCTTATCTCATTGACCATTGTGGGCAGATTCCTTATTGATTCTTTATGATTCCTTATCATAAGGAATGAAAGATAAGAGCTGTTGGTTGTTCTGAGTCTGACAATCCAAATTTAAATCTTAGCCTTAGGTGACTTAGGCTAGCAGAGTAGCTAACTGATAAGAAAAAATAGGAGACACACAAACTTACATGTGCATTTAGGAATTCCGACTGGTAGCTTGCTAACTTAGGATATAGGTGCTCTCGAAAAGAAGGCCAAGCAAGGAAGGGCAGGCAAGGCCAAGGCAAGCCAAGACAGTGCCTGGACAGTGTGGGACAGTGCAGCAGGCTAGGAGTATAAACTGGTATAAACAACACTCTCCTAGTTAGAGCAGGATAATGGAACCGCCCACTGTGTGTAGATATGGGGTTCCGAGTTACAAAACGGGGACAAATGCAGGCTTTAAATGCAAACAGAACACATTTGAATCCTGGTTAAAAATCTGAGTGAAATTCGGGCGTTTGTTTACGTTTGCGGCAGTGTTGCCGGTCGGTTTCTATGATTTCTGAAGCTATTTTTCTGCTTGGTTTCCGCAAGTCGCAACCCGGAAGTCGCTGCTGGCGAGTGGCGAGGCGACTGCATATTTTTCCGGACTATTTTTTCGATACCAGAAATATTCGGTATAATTATAGTAACTTATTTAAGAGGATTCGGTAGCAATACAGAGTCCCAAATAGGCTATCGGTACAAATCTATTCGGCACAATGATCGGGATTCGATATAATTGCCGTGATTTGGTAGTTATCACGAATTCGGTGAGCGAATGTACTGAAATTATTTAGTAATTTTTAAATGCCAGAAACATTCGGTATATTTATGGAGGTTTGGCAGTTACACAGAATCCCAAATAGGCTATCGGTCCAACATTGTTCGGTATCTTGATTGGGATTCGGTAATTTAATTGTTATTATTTTCAGGATTCGGTACTTATAACGAATACCGACCTTTGTTCCAGTTTCGACGAAATTGTACCGAAGACGAATATTATTCGGTAGTTTTTCGATGCCAAACCATTCGGTATAATAACGGTAGCTATCGAGGTAGCTATACAGAATCCCAAATAAGCATCGGTCTTAACTTATTGAGTATAATAACTGGGATTCGGTAATTTATTCGGTATAATCAATCTAACGCTAAACTGTTGCACATGGGCTATTCGGTAGTTACCACGAACCTGGAAACTCGAAGAAGTCGAGTGAAGCGCTGGTCGCAGAAAAAAGGACTGATCTATGATTTCATCGATAGTCCTTATATTTATTTTGGATCCCAAAATACGCTCTAATCAAAAACATTCCGAAATGCGGCACTTTTCGTAATGTTCCGTATTTTCAAGCCAGTTTTAGGATTAGGAATTGAGAAAAATTGAAAGCTAGAATCTGCATGGAAATAGTTAATTTGGCAGGAAAAACGAACTTAAAAAAATCTCGCCTGCGGCGCTCATTATGTGTGACATGAATAGTATTGACTAGCCTACAGTAGCTAAATATTCCTTGAGCCCATCATATTATATGAATATACAGTAGCTGCTGCTGCCGGGACGTTGGTCCATCCGATTTTTTGAAATTCTTAGGATCTGGGTGTTTAATTCACGGTAAAAGATAAAATTTGTACGAGAAGCAGTTAAATTTTAGCCTACGGGAAACAAAAAAATGGATTTAGAAAATTTTAGCTTGGGGTGCTCGATTTACTTTTGTGTTAGGTACAGTCAATTGAAGCTGCTAGTGCTGCTACTGCAATCGTGCCCGGAAATAAATTTGTCCAGATTGGCTTCGCAAAAACAACGCCTTGTAGCTGGCTAATCATGTTTCATGCTGCCCTTTAGTGATACTCTTACTCTAATCCTTTCTTCTTCTTCTTAAGTAGCGGGAGTACTGAAGCTCATCTGTAGCTTCTTTCACTCCTTATCCTTTTGTTGTGTGGTTCTTCCACTTCCACTAGTTGACTTCGGCGGCACTCAGCACTGAAATGAGTGCCCGGAATAAACTTTCTTCAGAGTTTTGGTTCAGCTGTACATCAAGGATGTCTGGGACTTGTTGTGGGAGTTTCAGTTGTCTTATGATTGTCATCAAGGGCTTCCTCTCTTCCTGTAGTTTTCCGCATTCGAATAGTACATGTTGCAGTGTCTCTAAGGTCTGTGCGCATGCTCGGCAGTTGTCATCTTGGCTGAGTTTCCACTTTGCTAAGGTTGGTCTTAGTAGCAAGGTGTGGGCCTTCAATCGATGGTAAAGGATGTACTTAGTTCTTTCCTTGAAGGGAGATCGTATTGGCTTGAAGATAGGGAAGTACGGCTTGCACCTCTCTCTAATGGCGTCCCTCATGGTGGAAGAGACGCGATTTGTGGATGTTGATTGGCTATTCCGTCTGGCGTTGTTTGCCGCTTGGTCTGCTTCCTCATTATGGGGGATTCCGACGTGGCTTGGGATATGTTGGAACACAATTTCTTTCCCCTGAGACATGATTGTGTTGACTGCTGATCGCAGGCGAGTTAAGTCGGTGTCATCTGCTCTCTTGTGTATGCTCTGAAGCAGGTGAAGCGATGAGCGGGAGTCTGTAAGCACAAGTACATTTTGTGAGGGTTCGAGTTTTGATGCTGCTTCGAGGCCTGCTATTATGGCGGCCAGCTCCGTTGTCAGGACTGATGAGGTGGCTGGCATAGGTTTCAATATCCTTAGCTTGTGTCGAGGAATGATGGCAGCCGCTCCTGCTTTTCCGTCGTCGACTGAACCATCTGAATAAATCTGCATGTATTCTTGATAACTGGATTGAATTTTTGATCTTAGCTGCAATTGAATGAGTGAATTTGGCATGCTTTCTTTCTTTCCATCGATTAGCGTAAGGTTCACATAGGGTCTTTTCATTGTCCATGGTGGACTTGGAGGGAATGGTGCAGTTTGGATCTTATCTAGTTCCCATGTGGGGATCATGTGTTTGAATTTATCCCATGAAATCAGGATTCCTTCCTTCTTACTGGACCCCAGTCCAATTGTCCTCGGATAGACCGGGTGGTTTGGACCGTAAGCTTGCACTTTGGTGAAGTAACGAATCATCAGCATTTGGCTTCTTGAAGTTATTGATGGAAGCCCTGCCATATTCCTTAGAGTTGTTGTGGGAGTGTGTTTGTGAAGTCCCATAATCAGGCGGATGCAGGTGTTCTGGATGGTTTCGACTTTACTGAGGTCTGTTGTGCTGCAAGTGGCATACGTCTGGATTCCATATTCAAGACGAGGACGGATGTACCTCTTGTAAAAATCCAACAGCAGCGATGGGACACTCGCCCATGGTAGGTTTGCGAGGCGTTTTAGGATAAGTATCCTGTTAAATGAAGCTTTTGTAACCTTTTCTACATGTTCTTTCCACTTCAACTGATTACTGATGGTCACCCCTAGTAGTGATGCTGACTTGACGAACTGTATCTCCTGGCTGCGGATGTAGAGTTTAGGTTCTTCTATCTTCCTTTTTTTATGGAAGAGCATCGCCTTCGTTTTTGTGACTGAAACAGGCAACCCAAAACTCGTGGAATAATTCTCCAACTCTTCCAACAACTTCTTTCCTTTGGTATTTAGCTCAGTGACTGACGCTCCTGTTTCCCATGGGATGAGGTCGTCGGCGAAGGAAACATTTTCTGCTGTTCTACTTGAGAACCTTAGTGCTGCTAGAAGAATGATAAACAGGAGAGGGCTAAGGGGGGAGCCCTGGGGTAATCCCACCTCTTGTTTGTGAAGCATCGAATCTTTGTTGTTGACTCTCATTTTGAATCTTCTTTCAGACATCCAATCGTAGATGAACTCGATGACCTTCTCTGGGAATCCCATCTCGTCCATAACTTGGCAGATCTTGTCTTTTCGTGCATGATCGAACGCTCCTTCGAAATCAATTAACAGAACCAGTACCATGAGACCTGTGGCCCACGCTGATCGTACTGCATCTTCAATTATCATCAGATTGTCTATCGTTGATCTTCTTTTCCTAAATCCCGCTTGAGAACTTGGGATGAGGTGGTTTGCTTCTGCGAACCATTCTAGGCGTTTGGCTATCATCTTCTCTAGGATTCTGGCTAAAACTGGAATAAGCGCAATTGGTCTATATGATGATGTCTGGCTTGGTGGTTTTCCTGGCTTTAGGACTGGCTTGATGCACGATAGTTTCCAAATGGAGGGGAACTTTCGTGCTTGCCAGGCGGTGTTGTAGATATGAAGGAGGGTTTCTCTGAATTGAGGGCCCGTGTGCTTGATCCATAGATACGAAATTTCGTCTCCTCCTGGGGCTGAGACAGGGTCTGCTTCGCTGATAACTTCGTCAAGTTCCTGGGTTACAAATGGAGCAACTAGCTCTCGTTTGCCAGAGCTGGCTCTTTTGAATTCTGGGATTTCGTATGTATCGGTCAGGGGTGGTTGTTGTTTACTAAACTGTGAAGCAAAAACCTCTGCTTTTATCTTGTCATCTATTAGTTTTGACCCGTTTGACTCCAGAAATGGAATCCTGGAATTGGAATAGCTGTCTTTTCCGCACATCTTGTTAATGAATGAATGTACTTTTGAAGGCGGCACGTTCTCGTCCAGTTCAACTGAGTAATTTTTCCATGTGGCTCTCTTTGCTCTGACTACAGCTCTGCGGGAGTTTGCAGCAGCTTTTTTGTATTTGAGGGCATTTTCCACTGTTGCATTTCGCTGGAAGCGACGTCTACATTTCTTCTTTTCTGAAATTGCGGCCTTGCAGTTCTCGTTCCACCATGCCTTGGGAGTTTTCGTTTTTCTTCTTGGTTTTTGAACTGGGTTTGTTTTTGGGATTGCACGGTCTGCTGCATCAAGTATGGTTTTTGTGATCAGTTCCACTTTTCCGTCCAGGTTATTTAATTTCTTAATACTTGCTGTTTCACTTTCCTCCAATAAATTCTGGAACAGCTTCCAATCTGCTTTTGGTGTTCTGTATTTTGGGGGTGGTGGGTCCAATTCCACTTCAAGTCCAATCTCTGAAATTATGGCAACATGGTCGGATAAGAGCTTTGGCTCTGTTCTAACAGTGATATTACCATCCAAATTTACCGATCCTAGCTGAAGATCAATTGTTGAATAATTTCCCGTCCGCATATTGAAATATGTTGGGAGATTTACTGGAGTGAAAATAGTCATCTCATCAATTTCCAGTATTCCTTTTTCAATGCTTTTTCCTGAATTGTTTATTACTGATTTATCTTCCCATACTGAACTATGGGCATTAAAATCCCCTAGAATAATGGTGTTTTTACTTGTTTTTACCTTTCTGTTCAATAGTCTAAAATAATTCAAAGCTCGAACTCTCGGTTGCTAGGATTCGGTAGTTTTTTGGAAAGATTCGGTAAAAATTTTGGCTTTGCGCTCCCCCAATGAAATTGAACTTGTGACGCCTCTATCCACACGAAGGACGGCGACACTGACAACAGTAAAGCCGCTAAATTCAAAAGCTCCTATAAACGCGTGAAAAATTCTGGTACTTGATGCACCTAAAATTTTGCGTTGCCATTGATGTATAGGGAGGTTAAACCAGGTTAAACGGTCTAATGTCTCTTTATTTTTGAAAGTATCATCATTGGTCTAACAAGAAACTTCAGGGGTTATGCTTATCAATCTGAATTCTGACGAACGCTCAGCATGTCGCAAATCATTACAGTACAGCTTGGTCAATATGCAAATTTTATTGGATCTCACTTTTGGAACATTCAAGAAAGCAACTTCACCTATTCTTCACAACTAAGTGCAGTTGGAGTGGCAAACATAAATCATGATATCCTTTTCCGAGAAGGTCAAACATTACAGGTGAGAGACATTATGGCCCATTAAAAATATGTTAATGTCTTAACAAGAGTGTTTAGAGATTCAAGGTACTACAACATCAGCAGCACATTGTCTAAAGATTTCTTACCAGATTGAATTTGCTCACTGCCGAGCTGCAAAAAATGCCCAATACTAGGGTAGCCACTAAAAAAAAAAAAAATCAAACCTGAGCTTTTGAAGATCAGAATAGTTGCGTTTTTTGCCTTCATCCAGTTAACCGACCTACAAGATTTCCCACTATAAGCCGTTTTCTTTCCTTCGGTTAACCGACCTGAGTTCTTATAAGCCGTTTTTTGGCTCTGTTCGCCAGTCGGTTAACCCAGTGGTTCCAAACCGGTGGTACGCGTACCCAAAGGGGTACGCGAGACCCTTGCAAGGGGTACGCGAAGGTTCCAAAATTGGTTTAACTGTAGCTTCAAAACCTCGCCTCACTCATTTATGATGACCGAAAGCCTAATATTACCAGCAGAGGCATTACTAGCCAAAATGTTTTTTTAGGGGCAAGGTATTTTTATTGACTGGCAGGTCGTTTTTACCGATTGTTTTTCAAAAAAATAACTGTTTTTACGAAAAATCGCGGCGCTTCGCGCCGAATCCTTTCTTTTTTAACAGTCTGGCCGACCACTTTGGGGGGAGGGGGGTTGCCAACCCGTGCGTGAGGCCTCTGATTACAAGCCTTAGTGAAATTCTACGAAATAATGTTGATTCCAAAACAGCTAGCCTAGTGCCGTAATTTTGTTCCTGTGTCAAACAATAATATTTCAAGACGAATCAAAGACAGTGCAAGTGATATTGTCTTTCAAGTTGCGAACTCAGCTAACCAAAACGTTTGCGATGCAGCTTGATGGAAGCACGGGAACATCAAAACCAAACACAGAACAGGCTGACTGTAAAAAATTGCCGTCAATGACATCGAGCCGAGATTTTACCAGATTTTAGCTACAAAGCAGCCTCAAGTGTCTCATTGATTTTGTATATATTTCTAACAAATATCGTCTTTTTCACGTTCGGAAAAAGGGGTACACAACCTTTTCGAACCTTGATTAGGGGTACGCGGTACGAAAAAGGTTGGGAACCACTGGGTTAACCGACCTGTGGACTGAGGCGAGAGCTCCATCCAACCGACCTACGCTCTTGGCACGGCGCGAAATTCAAAATTCTCATTGGAGAGATAGGCGCCGGCGACGGGATGACGCCATGTTTTCTTATAAGCCGTTTTTTAGAGCTCAGTCGAACCGACCGGCGAGACGAAAAAACGGTCAATAGTGGCAAATAGGTCGGTTAACCGACCTACGGATAAAAGGCAAAAAACGCAACTAATGTGAATCTCCTATCTTTTAGCTTTGATTTGAGGCCAAAATCACCTCTCTATCTTGCCTCAAAGCATCTTAAATCTTCTTTAGAAAACAGTATTTTACATAAGAAAATTCCTGTGTTCAGCCATTGACTTTAGGGTTTTGTCCATCTAGGGACCAACTTGGAACTATGTGCTTCAATGAAATTCTATGAAACTGGTGGTTTTGAGCTGGTTTTGAGTGAATGGGGAGCCCCACCAAGTGAGTTAGATGAGAAAATATGAATATGATCAACAAGGTTATAGTCTAATACAGTGGTTCCCAACCTTTTCCGTACCGCGTACCCTTAATCAAGGTTCGAAAATGTCGCGTACCCCCTTTTCCAGAACGTTAAAAAGACGATATTTATTATCATAAATGATTAGGCATACATGAGTAGAAATTGATTTTAGCTAAAATTTTATGAAATCTCGGCTCTACGTCATTTACGGCAATATTTGTTTCACAGTCAGCCTGTTTCTGTGTATGGTTTTGATGTCCTCCGTGCTTTCATCAAAATGCATCGCAAACGTTTTCGTTGGCTTAATTCGTAACCTGAATGACAATAATTATCACTTGTTATGTCTTTGGTTCTTCTTGAAACAATATTGTTTCACAGGAACAGATTTTACGGCAGTAGGCTAGCTGTATTCAGGGGCGTCACGCACTTGTTGGCAACACCTCTTCCCCAAACAGAAACGAGTCGGCGCGAAGCGCCGCGATTTTTCGTAAAAACAGTTATTTTTTTTTCTAAAAAGCAGTCGATAAAAATACCTTGCCCCTCAAAATATTTAGGCTAGTGATGCCTCTGCTGGTAATATTAGGCTTTCGGCAGTCAAAAGTGAGTTAGGCGAGATTTTGAAGTTGCGAATTAAAACGATTTTGGTTCCTTCGCGTACCCCTTGCAAGGGTCTCGCGTACCCCTTGGGGTACGCGTACCCCCGGTTGGGAACCACTGGTCTAATAGACCTATTGCTGCTATAAGCTGCTGACTTTTCCTCCTTAGTATCAATAAATTTTTGTAGGCAAGTTCAGCTACTTTTTTTTACATCTAAATTTACATTGATTATTAAGAAATAATATTAAATAGCTAGGACATCTTAGTGATGGCCTTACAAAACAGACAATTTTGTCCTGAATGCAGTGGTATTTTTAAAATATTTTTTGGAGATGTTTTAGATAGGTAAAACTGAAATTCACAGCAATTCATGCTTTCATTACAAAAAAATCGCCAATTTGTGCCACTAGGAGTTTTTGTGGCTACCCTACCAATACCGGTACATTATTTAGCAATCTCTCTCAGTTCTGGTATGGCTTCGGATCAAAGTTGTCGATTTTGCCTCTTTGTGGCTGAGCAGCGTTGCCTGTGTTACTTAAATTGACTCAGGCAGTTCTGTTGTCCTCTGAAAGTGCATGATTGTTTTGATGATGGAGGCTTCAGCAGCAGGGGGGAGAGTAGACTGCACGAGGGATCCAGACGAGGGGTTGAGATCAGTTGAGATGGTGCATCTTGAACAATGACACCACCTGGGATCTATGTTTGTTCATGAGGATTTGGCGATGGGTGCACTGGAATAGGACGTGGTCCAGGATCTCGTTCGGCAGAGGGGGAGGCCTGGGGTTGGCCGTTAGTTGTCGGGATCTTGTACGTGTAGGCTGGGTGATTCAACCCTGTTGCCCCTGCTTGTATCCGGTGATAAACTCTACTTTCCACTTTTCCCCAGAATGGGGAGAACTTAGGGTGAGGTTTGGCATTCAGGTGGCTCTGGGAGCGGATGCGGGAAATGTCTCGAAGTGGGATTGGCCTGTCGGTTGTTTGGGGGGCTGTTGTCGCTTCCTTAGCCGCTTTATTGGCAACGTCATTCCCCCGTATCCCCATGTGGCTGGGGATGTACTGGAGGGAAATGGCGCATCCTTTTTTAGAGAGCTCGTTGATCAGTTGGATTGCCATGTGGAGGTCGATGTCATCATTTTCGCATGTTGGGGTGGCTAACGACTGGAGAGCTGACATCGAGTCGGAGTAGATCATCGCCTTCATGGGAGTTGATGCGAGTTGTAGTAGGGTCTCAAGTGCCAGATTTATTGCACTGACTTCTGCTGACATGATGCAAACGTGGCGAGGGAGCTTTTCCAGAGCGATGATGTTCAGGTCAGCCATAAATGCGCTGCAGCCCGTTGAGGAGTCTGTTTTGGATCCGTCAACAAAAATCGGGAAATGGTTTTTGTGAACCGTCTGCTGTAGCTGGGCAAACCTGGATTCGACATATTGTGGAAAACATACATTTAGAATTTCTTACGTTCTCAGTGTTATTGATTTTTTTGTATGGTGTCATAAGATAGTGAATAATGAAATTATTGTATTTATTCTTACGGGTGGTAAAAAGCAGAGTTTTAGTAAGCTGAAAAGAAGGTGCGTGAGCAATCTGGGCTTTAAATTTGTCTCATTTTCACCATCTGTCAGGATCAGTATAAAATAGCTTCATTTTTGATAAAGATATGAGATCATGATTGTCATTAGTTTAAGTAGAAATATAGTAACAATACTAGGAAAGTATGGTACCATACTAGATTTAATTCCACTTTTATTACTCAGTAGTATATTGGTATTGGTGTTTTGGGTGGCTGGGCACAAGCTGGGGATTTCTTAACTCAGAGAATGCACAATTGAAAAATAGCTTGTTTTGGTGATGATGGTTAAATCTGGGTTGCCAACTCAGGCAACCGAACTCACTTTGGACTCAGGAGTGCACCAGTCATTTCTCCTGGGTTGGGATTTCCAGTTCTTGTCCGCTGCTCCTTGAAGGATTTGGATTTTTTTTTTATGACAAAGCATTCCACAGTGGAATTACTCTTTAGAAAAGAACTGCTCCCTAACTCAAGTTGAGCTAAACTCCTGCTGTAGTTTTACCCTGGTCTGCGCTTGCTGATCTGCTGTGAAGAGAGAGAGAAAGCAGTTTAAGTTGAATATTGTGAACACAAAAGCTTTCTTCCAAGTTGGTAGGTTCAGTCTGTGAGGATATGTGAGACTGGAAAGCCATCCAATGGCTTTTGTGACCTGTCTATGTACTACTTCCAGTAGACGCTTGTCTCCTTAGTGGCATCTCTTGATGGTATTTTGTTAAGCTTTTTCATATAGAAATGAATGCTGCAGATATATAGTCTAGGTCTGAGTAGTGTGAGAGAGCATATGACAATAAGTTTTCCCTTGACTTAATAATCACTGTGATTCACAGATGGCTAATTGGATTGGGAGAGGTATAACTTCTCCCAGGAGGGGCATTGCGTTATGTCCTGTTTCCGCCCTTAACTATTGTTATGTGTTAGGGTATTGAATGTTTTTTTGGTATAACTGTCAGGGTTGTTCCTAGCACATTTGGAGCGTAGATTATTCTTGACATAAATTTCCTATTATGGCCGTACAAGTGTCTCTTGTCACCTGTTTCCTAATAGATAGCCAAGAGAGATTCTTTTAAATAGAAAGGAGATATTTGAACCCTTGATTTGATATCCTTGTTGAAAGCTTTGTCAGGAGACATTGTGACCAGCAAAACATCAACCGTGCAAGATGATTTGGAACCTACGTCCATGTAGCTTGTTAGTGTAAGTAAGTAAAGTAAAACCGTGTATTATACCAGATTAATTTTCATAATTTTGTCCTGGGAAAGGTACTTGCAAATTAATTATTATTCTTGATGCACCTAGGCAGTAAAGAAAAAAAATCACACTAAGTATCATACTGTGCTGTAGGCTATTGCATTTTTGTCTTTTCAGAGGGAGACCACATATACACCACGACTTGTAAGTGTAGACCTAAAGGGAGGCTTGGGATCCTTGTCCCAACGAGGAACCCTTTACTCTAACCCCTCTAAATCAGATGTAACGTGGGGCGGTAATGTTGAAGTTCACAAGCAAGAGAAAATCCAGAAAAATCGATTTCTGTCAGACCTTGAAGAAGCTGAGTCTCGGTACCTCGGCAAGCCATCGGTAGATGATTCAGAAAAGGATGTTTGCTCTTGTGAGTTTACCATTGTTTTTTTTTTGTAAGAAGATTTGAGGTTGAGAATTCAGAAAAAAAGTTCAGCTGATGGTTTTGTGTTTAGCAATTTTGCTTATCTTGTAAACTGTCGGTTGGACCAATCACAGACAGTGTTTACTGATACATTTAGTCCAAGTCGCATGTGATAAATTGTATACTTTCACAGTGGAGGGGAGGGGCATTGCGTTATGTCCTGTTTCCGCTAACGGTTGCAGAGGGCTCTAAGGTCCCGTAAGACGTAAACCGCACGAAAACGTGATGTTTCAAACAGAAAAAATCGTGGAAAGGAGAAGGGTGTCCGTTACCTGCGAACCAGTCAAGCACAAATCCTCAATTTTTGGGCATGGTGCCCCAACGTCAGGGCATGGCCCAAGGTATGGACATGGTGCCCATACGTTGGGGCACCATGCCACCATGAATGAATTCCCTTTTTTCCCTGGAAATGGATAGGTAAACCAATAGGAAAAAGTGTTCTTCATTAAAGGCCAAATTTCTTGGAAGTTCTCTAATATTTTTAAAACTGGAAAAAGAGGATAGATAGAACATAAGATCAAGTATCTTGTGGTCTAGGAGAGGAAGACAGCCCTATTTAGGTATGTAATCAATCTCAGTTCAACCAAATATCATGGGGGTGCCATGCTAGTACCATGCCCATGCTCCATTGAGGATTTGTGCATGACTGCTGCGAACATTCGAAAAAGGCAATGAAGACGTGGCTTCAATTAATTTTATAAGTTTAAAGTTTAACCGAAAAGAGCTGAAATAGGACAACTTAGTTACCCCTCACTTATTTACTTAAAGTGGCGTGAAGACCGAATGGAAACGCGTTACTTCGTTGTTCGGGAATAATCGATTTCAGATAGTGGAATCTCCCTGTCGGATTTATTGTACCTTGTACCTTTGTTGTATGCTTGAATAAAACGAATTACGAAAAATAAGTGCTCATGCAGTGAGCTACCTTCAAGCTGATCACTGGCCACTGAAAAGCCGCGTTTGTGTTGATATTCAGATTTCCACGTCATAGTAGAATTTTGCGTTGTGAGGACGGGCGTAGATATTCGGAATGCCATACTAGAACAAATAGTGAAAAAAAAAAAAAAAATGCAGTGTTTTAGTTAAGTGATACAAAAATAAGTTGATTTTTCAGTAAGCTTTAGACGCGGCTTCGTTGTGCCTGGGATAAGGTGCAAGGCAATGGACCCAACACTGCCCGGGGTAACACAGCGGGTTCCGGCTAAAACCCCCCCGGCGAAAACCCCCCCGGACAAAACCCCCCCGCCAAAACCCCCCCGGCTAAAACCCCGCCGTTACCAAAACTCCCCCGACCAAACCCCCCCCCCGGTACCAAACCCCCCCCGACCAAAACCCCCCCGATACCAAAACCACCCGGTACCAAAACCCCCACGTATAAAAAAAGACGGGTATGCAAGCGTAGAGTAACTGGTAGGTAGAGAGTAAGAGTAGGATAAACTTCTTTCGTAAACTTGATAATAATGCTGAAGTACAGTGGGTATCAGAACAATGATAAACAAAGGGAGTGTAAGGTGAAGGTGAAGGTTGACGGTGACAAACTAATTGCTGAAGTCATCGAACACGCGCATTCAGCTGGAGCTGTTGTCAGTGAGGTGTCAAAGCCAGTTCCACTCAATGTAACGATCCCCCCAACAAATCCTTTCCCAATGCCTCCCCCTTCTTGGCGAGGAAGCTGAAGTTAGGATGCCACCCATTGGTGATGCCACACCGTCTGTGAGCAGGATAAGTCTTGAAGGGAATGAGATATTTTGATGAGACTTGATGGGAGGATCCTTTGGGTCAAGGGAAAGGTCGAGCTCATTTTGTGATAGCACTTTCAAGATAGTCCCAGAAATATTCTACCAGCTCTTCACCTTACTCGTGCTTGTCACATGGTTGTTCGTTTTGTTGCCCAGTAAATCCCAGTCTAAATATGTGTGAGTATCTAAGGATTCGGGGGGGGGGTTACCGGTGGATTACCTATTCTTCTCTTACTCTCTACCTACCAGTTACTCTACTCTTACATACCCGTCTTTTTTTTATGCCGGGGGGGTTTTGGTACCGGGGGGTTTTGGTCGGGGGGGTTTTGGTACCGGGGGGGGGTTTGGTCGGGGGGGTTTTGGTAACGGGGGGGGTTTAGCCGGGGGGGTTCTCGCCTAGACCCAACACAGCGTACTACTTTTACTTCTTACTTACATTTGTACTTTGTAGCTGATACGGCTTCGGAGCAACTCACCACATTTGATCTGGACAACTCCGTCACAGTGTGGACCGACTATCTCCGCCCCCACTTTCACCCTCGATCCGTTCTAACAACGAAAGAATATGAGTTTGAAAATGAAACGAATCCATTTGATATTCATGGATGTGGAATAGCAGAATGGAATAAGACGGAGTTGGGGGATGAAATTATGGACTCGCTGCGCTTTTATGCCGAAGAATGCGACTCACTTGAGGTAAGAAATGTTTTTCTTTTATATAAATTTGTCTCTTAACCTTGGGTTTCGTGTTATATATCCGGTTCCGGTGAAACTGGATGGCTGGTACGAGCAGATACGACATATTGTATGTCCATTGTCCAAACCGCATAGGACCGCGATGGGAGGATCCTTGAAAGTTTCCAAATTAACACCAAAGCAAGTAAATTGCACGCATAAAAGGTGCGTGAAAAGCGAGTGATACTTGTTGGGTTGTAAGAGCAAAATGCCCTAGATGTATTCAGTAGTAAGATAAATAGCAAAAGTCGTGGTAATGGTGTTAGCGTAAATATTGAGCGTAGTTTAAACGTCGATTTAGCCTGCGAGAAATAAAATGGTAATGGTAAGAATAGTAGAAGACCATAATGTAGAGCTAGATGTATCAATGTGGAATCGACATTGGATCCTTCCGACCACGATCTATTGCTGTACCTCTTTCAGGGATTCAACCTCTCCTTCGACCCTTATAACGGCTTCAGTGGAATCGCCGCAAAAACACAGGAGTATCTGGACGAGGAATATTCCACGAAAGTCATTCATTCATTCCCAGTCATACCCGCATCGTTCCCTAGCGACACCTACAAAAGCGTAAACGCTCGCCTTATAAACTTGGCGTTGAGTTTTAGCTCTGCCCACTCACACTCTTCTGTCTTCACGCCCTTAACCCTGTCGCAGAGCTACAAGAAAAGTGGTGGAAAACCAATAGAAAACTTGAACTATAAAGACAACTTAAACTACCACACTAGCGCCCTACTAGCGGCTGGTTTGGAC
The DNA here is from genome assembly GCA_023053555.1 of Branchinecta lindahli. NCBI lineage: Eukaryota > Metazoa > Arthropoda > Branchiopoda > Anostraca > Branchinectidae > Branchinecta > Branchinecta lindahli. The sequence goes on from JAKZAO010000004.1 coordinate 21,184,405, forward strand.
ACTATCACATTGCCATACAGACTGAGGAATGACTCAAAACGAATGAGCGACATAGCGGAACTGTATGGTTTTGCAGGGAGGAAGCTCAGTGTACTAGGTCTAAAGTGTCCTCTGGGTATGTTGGAAAGTGAGACAGCGATTGAGTTTTATGGAAGAAATAGCAGAATGGATTTTACGATGCTAGCGCCTTCCTGTGGTGACGAAGGGGTCACGGCACAGGGTGTCGTGCTGCGAGGGGTGCCGGACTCCAGATTGAAGAGGTGAGTAGCCAAGGGGTGTGGTTCAACCTCCTACAAACAGATCATAGAAGGGACACTCTCCTGTCCAACCTGTCTGAATGGATCACAGGGTAGAACGACGGTAGTAGCTTTTTATTGCTATTAATAGAAGGTTGGAACGCACCCTACGTGTCATGCTACATTACAGTAACATCAGTTGCGTTTTAAATCTGAATTCTCGGTTCTCGCTTCTCAGTACTCGATTCTCCTACAAATTATTGTTTTTGCTCTTCTCTCTGTTCAGTCCGCGCTTTTGACAGAAACACTAGTTGCGTTTTTTGCGGATACCATGGTATCTGATATAGCCTACGTACGGTCTACGGAACTTTTGCAGTTATCGTGGTATCTGAAACGCCTTTTGACCATGAATACCATGGTCAAAAGGCGTTTTTGCAGTTGTCGTGGTATCTGGCCAGTTACCGCGGTAACTGATATTCAGATATCACGGTAGTGGTATCTGGTCGTGGTATCTGAAAAGTCATCTCACTTTCATCAAATTTTGTCAAATTGGTTCAGCACTTAGTGATGTAACTGGATTTTCTTTTGGGATGACTTCGAAAAGTGCAATTTCGGCAATAGTCGTTTTTGCAGTGGACCGTATATCAGATACCACGGTAACTGCAAAAACGACTAATTGCAGATCCAATTACCGTGGTAACAGATACCATGGTATCTGCAAAAACGCAACTACTAACTTAGCCACCCGTTGATACTTGTTTATACTGATTGAACTTTGTTGACCAATCAGGCAGGAGAACGGAAAACGAGGAACGAGAAGTGACTATCGAAGCAACTTCAGATTCTGCAGAATTATGAAGCTTTCCCATTCTTGATTCTGACAAAACGCAAAAGATCGATAGTCACTTCTCGTCCTTTTTGATGATGGTGATGATAATCGGAGCATTCCCCGTCCGTGGGGACTCGCGAGAATACGGGGAGTGAGTCCCCGGGACAAAGAAAAACGACTCCTCAAATGGAGTCCTCGGGGAACGGCGAGAAGATGCCTTATGTCAAAAGAAAACTGAAACACTTGACTTTTAGCTGATGTTAAGCTCATAAGTTATGATTCCCATTTGACTGTTTTGTGGATGATAACCAGGCCAAGGTAGTATAAAATTAAGAAAAGTGTTCAAACTAGCATACCTCTCCTGTGAATATGGCAAATAGTTCACGCAATTTTTGTGCGATCCAGTCAAAGCGGGACCGTTTTTTCTAGACTCTTCGAGAGCGACAAGCCAGCGTGGAGCGCAGATCAGGATACCGGAGTTGCGTTTTTGCAGATACCATGGTATCTGTTACCACGGTAACTGGATCTGCAATTAGTCGTTTTTGCAGTTACCGTGGTATCTGATATACGGTTGCACTGCAAAAACGACTATTGCCGAAATTGAACTTTTCGAAGTCATCCCAAAAGAAAAACTTATATCCAGTTCCATCACTAAGTGCTGAACTTCTTTCTCACCAATTTGGCAAAATTTGATGAAAATGAGAAGACTTTTCAGATACCACGGTCAGTTACCGCGGTCGGACTGTGATATCTGAATATCAGATACCACGATAACTGGCCAGATACCACGATAACTGCAAAAACGCCTTTTGACCGTGGTATCAGATACCACGGTAACTGCGAAAACGTCTTTAAACCGTATATCATATACCATGGTATTTGCAAAAACGCAACTCGGGTTTTTAGGCGCAGTTACTCTGAGCGCCACACGGGCATGATGGAGGAAAGGTCATTCTGCAGTGTTTGTGCTTTGGATCACCTAGGTCATATATCTTTCCAGGCCAGGCACAGTCTCAGCAGCGAGCCGTTTGGGTCTCATTGGAAGCAAAACTCTGAAGGAGGCGACGGAAATCTTCTTGTGTGGACGATACCCGAGGACTGTGAACGTGGTTGATGTATGTTCGGATCCGCTGAAAATGGCCGTTCCGTTCCCCCAGTTTTTCGGCCAGTTTATTACAAGCACTGGGTTTGTAAGCACAAAGAACCAGCCACAGAAAGGTAAAAATGTAATTTTATTTGTTACGCATAGACGAGCACAGAGCATAGACGGAGATTAAGAAAATTAAAGAAATAAAAGGAGAAGAAACCACTATATCAAGAAGAAAGAAACAAATACACTATCTACTTAACTAACCTATTGTAAAAGAATACTCTTCCATAGATAATTCACATTATTGTGAAATCTGTGTATAGTGTTTTTATGTGCATATTGTTTTGCGTTTTCTTAGAAACCCAGTGTATGATAGTTGTAATCGCTAGTTATTTGTCTAAGAGCCACTGACATTATCTACCGCAGGTCCAGGGAGGGAGCCCGAGAAGGTATTTGGGAAAAAAAGATAAAAATAAATACAATGATTTTTTTATTCTGTTTTAGCAAGAACAAATAATCAGAAGAAGCTCCGTCTCTCTATCTCTGTATATATTCTCGACACCCTTCCCGATGAAATCGAGCGGAGGGTAGGAACTACGCGGAACATCATAATTCGTTACCTCTACAAACGGCTATATCGCAGTAGAGTCCCGGAGAACAAATCCTTACAAACGCCGTCTGAGTCGCCATTAACAGCCGATTGATTGTCTTTCATTGTGACGTCACTTGTGACGCGCTGCAGAGGGGTCTGCTACAGTTTTTCCTCTGGTATGCGCAGCGGCGAAGAGGGAAGTAGAAGGGTATCAATCCAAAGCTTATCAAGTACCTCTAGCTTCGCTCAGTTTTGTCGGGGTATCCGTAGTCGCTGCATAAGACCAAAGACGGAAGTTCTATTTGTTCTTTGTTTTAGTTAGCATTAGAGCGACAGGTTTGTTTAAGGCAAAGGCCAAAACAAATGGATCGCAAAAAATGGAGTACATAGTAAATATAAGGTAATTGGAAGGAACGTCAAAATAAAAGACAAGAAAGTTAAAACATTAGGCTATAGAGAATACGTCAGTAACTCATCATTTCAGTGAACGCTGGCACAAAGCTGTTTCTGAAGCGTTCGTTCCTTGCATTGACCACGTTAGAAACCGGGAATTTTTGTGCTGTAGCTCGAGGTAATCTAGGGTTTGGTGAACAGTTTGAGGCTGGAAATAGGGGTTGAGAACGTGGATTATTCTCGAACTTGGCACAAGCTGACGAAGAGGCGGGTACTCAAGTGGCAAGCACAGACCTCCTTCACAAGCAGATCAGTAACCTGTGGAACAACAGGCTCCCCTGTTACATGCCAAAAAAAAATAGTTTCAAAAAACAATTGGACAAGGAGTGGTCAGGCAAGCCGTGGAGATTTGACGGGAAATCTGAACAAGATAGCACCAACGAAGGCGTATATTGGGAGAAATCCTACTCGTCTGCAATTGCAAATTCGCAGGTAAGGAGCAACACGTCTCGCTGCTAAGGTTGTGAGGCGGAATTCCTTGAGGAGGAGGGTGTAAGGCACTTTGCCTGGCTCAGGACTCTCTTGTGGATGGTTTGTGGCTCAGACTGACCAGACTGACCTACCGTCAGGTCAAAGTGCCACACTGGACAAGCGTACTCAAACAGTGGGCGGATAAAAGAAGCGTAAAGCCCCACACTAATGTGTGACCACAATAGACCGCCAATGGACGGATTAGGATTGTACAGGTTTCAATCAATCAATCAATATTTATTTTCTTAATATTTATGTTTTCACAAAAATAGCGTAGGATTGTCAACAAATTTAGACACTCGAATTATATATACAATTAAATGATACATTTACAAAATGTCACTGCAGCTGATTATAAAATTTTACGGGGTTCAGGCGTGGGTACTGGGTACGTGGGTAGACACTCGAATTATATATACAATTAAAGGATACATTTACGAAATGTCACTGCAGCTGATCATAAAAGTTTACGTGGGTCAGGCTAGCCTCACGAGGAAGTCCTATACCAAGTACTTCATTATTCTATGCTTCCTTTTTTAGGTGTTTCTTCCCTACCCCTGATGACGTGCCTGCAAAGCGGAGACGGTTGCAAAGCAACCATGGATGCCCTTCTAGAAGACGTAACAAAGATCAAAATAAAACGATTTAGTCGGTTTTTGGAAATGGGTTTGGAGGAAGAAGACTGGACTGATTGTGTGGAACGCTTGAATTCGTGTCGATATGCGTTTGAAGATTCAGAAGAATGATCTCGAAATTAAAAAAAAAGTGCTTCAAAAATACGGAATTTTCTTAGCTATTTTCTTAGGCTCGTGATTTTGGCGTTTTTCCGTGGCATATTTGTGCCCCGTACATTTCTGAGTATTTCTCACGGAAAAATAATTTGACCCGCAAGTTGAAATTCGCAGAAACGCGGTTTTGTCTGTTTTTTTGCTGTAAGATCAAATGCCTTGAAAAAGAAAATCCACATAAAATCTCAGGCTTACGCCCTTAGCATTCTGTACTAGAAGGATCCTCAGTTTTAAGTTTATTTGCTTCATTAAGTTCAGCGACCTGTGTCAACCAAATTAGATTTTCCGTTAAGGGGTAATGGGTACCTACGTGTTTGTGTCACGCGCTTTCCACGACGCGGATATCCGGCCCTGCAGGTCAGATGAGAACCAGACGTAGACTCTGGACCTTCGCTCCTCGTCTGTCGGAGTCCAAAGCCGGTGCCGTGGATCATCATCGTGTATAGTAGGCCTATAGCACACGGGAGCCGCAGGATGTCGCCCAAGCGCGAATAGCCTTTTGCTACTTAAAGTTTAACTGAAAAGCAGCTTTTTTTTGCATCTTGAATTGAATACACTGAATTATTTTAGGCGTTTTTCCGTGACACAGTTGTGGGCCACACACTTCTGAGTGTTTTTCGCGGAAACACGATTGTGTGCCACACAGTCGGGCCACAAGTTGAAACTCGCGGAAACGCCGTTTTGTCTATTTTTCGGCGGTAAATTCAAATATTTGAATATATAAATAAAATCATGCAAAATCTCAATAAATAGAACTCCAGGCTGTCGTCCTTACCATTCTGTGCAAAAAAGATCTTCTGTTTTATGTCCACATACTTGAGAAAGTTTTTAAGTTTATTGTTTGACGTTTTTTTGCTGCTAAATTTGGATTTCCCGCCAAAATTGAGCCACAAAATCGACAATCACCTCGGCAGTTGTTTGTCGAACTTGAGCCACAAAGCGAGCCACGAAAATCTTGTTGGTCGCGGAAACACACTTATGGGCCGCACAAAAGGCCGCGGAAACAATCTTTTCGAGCCACAATCGACCGGACCCACAAACTGTTTGTGGAAGCACGGAAAAACGCCTTTCGACTCTGCCAAGGGATTTTTAGTTTTTTTTTTCGCCTTGGCATTTTGATGTCCAGAATATGCATTGTTGTTAGGCTTTAAGTTCAGCCGACGCGGAGAACTTGGATTTCAACAAAAGCGTGCGTTTCAATTGCTAAAGAAGCGAACCTCAGGAAATATTCAGTTCCTCATTGTGAGGTTACTCCTGAAAAAAGCCCGCTATTGCGTCCGACACAAAAAAGATTTGTTTTTCGGCAGTTGTTTACCTTTGTAGTTGCTAAATATTTCAAGCATAGAGGTACAGGCACATAGAGCCACCACGAATCCAAAAGAAAAATTTCATTCGATGAAATTCGGTTATATGAATAGCAAAGCGACGAAGTAACGCATTTTCATCGGATCTTCAATCCTTATTAAGTGAATTAGTGATGGGCAACTAGACTCTCGGATCTCAGCCCTATTCGGTTAAACTTTGAGAGGGCCTTAAAACACGCTGTTTCTTCTTAAAACAAACTCCTCGATGGATAGATCGCGTAGCAACCTTTCCTTCCAGGAAAGTGCCATCATGACCGAACAAAAAACAAGAGCTGTGAGCTCATATGGCACTTGCAAGGGTTGAGATGTATTATTTGATCAAAAGTAATTTTCGACTGTGCGGTTCAGATGCACACTTTAATGGAGCTAGAGAAAAAGTATTTAATCGTTGAACTTGGCTGTAATGATGCGCACTTTAAAGGCACTAGAAATTCATCTGTAAGGAAGACCCTTGAGGCAAAAACGATAGCAGGCTCTTAGGGATCATTGATATATACGTATGATCAAAAGTATTTTTTTTTCCACTAATGCGGGTAAAATGCGCACTTTAAGGGTGCAAGAAATTATTTTTTGCAAAACCCTTGTGGGACAACTAATCATGGGTTGAGATGTATCGTTTGATAAAAAGTACTTTTCGACCTTGCGGTTAAGATGCACACTTTAAGGGAGCTAGAACTTCATTTGTAAGCAAAACCCTTGAGGCAAAAATGATCATGAGCTCATTTGGGTGATGGAAATGCATATTTTGCTTAAAAGTATTTTTCTTAATTTGCGGTCATGATTGGTACTTTAAGGAATGGTCGGATTTGAAAAGTGGCGATTTCTAAGCCAGTCTTGTCGAATTTCTAATATTCCAGCCAAATTTAATCGTCCTAGCACATCTGGAAGTACCTTAACTCGCGATTACCGGAATTCCGGACCCGCCCCTCAAACTCCCCCCCCCCCCCCAGTCGCCGGAGCCAATCCGGTTCAGTTTTGGACTTGTTTGTTATTCCCACAAAGTTCCATCCCGATCTCTCCAGTCCAATCCAGTCACGTATTCCCCCCCCCCCCCCCAATTGTTGTCGGATCCGGTCCGGACATGAAAAAGATCACCACATGCACGCCCTCTGTTCAGTTATTAAATTTCACTCGAATCCGATCACCCGTTCCAAAGTTACGCATGGCTAAATATTCTGGATTCCCCCTCCCTCCGATCCCCCCACGACTATCGGATCGAGTGAATTTTTATTTACAAGTCAGTTTGATCGGGTCCCTGATACGCTCCCAAGTTTCGTCGTGAAAATCCCAAAAACCGTCATCACAAGAATTCCGGGAAACTCCCCTCCACCTCCCCCCCCAAGTGTCCGGGTCCAGTCCAAACGTGTAAACGATTTATCTGGAGCAGATTCTTGTTCTTCCTAGCAAGTTTTACTCCGATCCCTCCATTATAACCGTTTCTCGAGATTTACGGTCTTCCCCCACCCCAACTCCCCCATAGCTGTCGAATCCGGTTCGAACTTCAAATGGAACATCAGAGATATGTCATTCATTCAGGTTTTAAGTTTCGTCCCAATCCGATCACCCTTTCGAAAGTTACACAACACTCAATTTTCCATATTCCCCCGCACTGGACCACATATACAAACCCCTTTGACCCTCGAATGCACTAGCTCTTTCCAATGTTAACAGAGTGATCCGATGCAAAGAGTGACGTCACGCCGCGCGCAGACCTACTAGTGTGTAGAAAGGGGTAGGGGTTTTACAAAAACTACTAAATTCTCAGGATTCCCCCGCCCTCTACTCCCTCCACGGTGGTCGGATCGGGGAAGTGACAATTTGCAAGTTAGTTTGGTCGGGTCCCTGATATGCCTGCCAAGTTTCATCGTCCTAGCACATCTGCAAGTACCCTAACTCGCGATCACCGGACCGACCGACCGACCGACAGACCGACCGACGGAAAAGTGATCGGTATATGGCACTTGAGCGAAGCTGCAAGTGCCATAAAAAACGAAAATACATTCACTTCCTTCAGATTGCTACTCGCAAGTGCCTAACCCTTCGGAATCCCGACATCGGGATTCTTAGTTTCCTTCTTTGAGTATTTGTAATTTTTACATATTAAATAGTATGTAGCCTACAGTAGAGATGTGCTTATTTGAACGTTTGTTGACTTTGAACTTGCCATTTTCATGCACTTGCCGTGACTAAAGCTATTATAACTACCAGTTAGCCAAAGTAAGCAATAAAAGGCCCCCGAAAACACCTGAATAGTTATTTTGGCACTGCAGTGTTCACATTTAAGTAACTGTTCAAATAAATATACCTCTACTGTAATAAGTTCGCCCTTGCCGATATTTTCAGTGTTTCTTTTCATTTTTATGGCACTTGGAGCCTCTGGCTCAGGTGCCACATACCGATCGCAATTCCGCCTGTCAGGCGGTCCGTCACAGTTTTGCGAATTTGGGCAGATGTGCTAGGATGATGAAACTTGGCAGGCACATCAGGACCCGACCAAACTAACTTAGAAAAAATCAGTTTCCCTATCCGACCACCTGCGGGGAGTGGAGGGCGGGGGAATCCGGAAAATTGAGTAGTGCGTAACTTTCGAACGGGATGATCTGATTGAAATGACACTTAATAAATGAATAGATGACATGTTATATCTGATGTCCGATTTGAAGTTCGGACCGGATTCGACAGCTATAGGGAGTTGGGGGAGACCGGAAATCTCGAGAAACGGTTCGAATGGAGGGATCGGAGTGAAACTGGCTGGGAAGAACAAGCAACAATTGGACTGGACCCGGACACATGGGGGGTGAAGGTGGAAGGGGGTTTCCCGGAACTTCGGTGATGGCGGTTTTGGGAATTTAGGCTTTTAGGGAATAAGGGCACCATGAAACACAGTGCCGTCTTTTACTTTTGGTTGACTTTTTACTTTTTTGCTGGTATTGATGGTGGCGCACAAGAAACGGCTGGTTTTATTTTAAACAAAAGCTAAAGATTAGATTATGACTTGTAAGTCCAGGTTTTGATACATAAGTAATAGCGCCATAATTTGCATTACTTTATCGAAACAAAATCAGTTGACATTCATCTTCGTATTTCTTCTTGAACATCAGCAGCGCCATCTGCTATTTTCGGTCGCTACTGCTGGCTTTCTGACTTGGCCGCGACGCTTCGCAGACGCACCCCGTCAGAAATTTTCAAGATGGCTGGGGTTTAGAGGGTGAGAATTTGTGAATGTTTTCTGGGATGAAACTAACTGTGATATGTCTTTCCCCTGTGTCTATGAATTCCAGGAAAGTTGTGGAAACTCATGGATTGGCTGAATTCGCCTAGTAGTGCAACTTTGGTTCTTTTTGTGACCCAGACAGGTAACCTATTTTTTTATTATTTATATTATGTTGAGTCCAGTTGAGTCCTTTTTGGCTTTTACATGGATACAGTCAGGACCATTTTCCTAAGGCGTTTTTCCGTGACACAATTGTGGGCCCCTCACTTCTGAATGTTTTTTGCGGAAACACGATTGTGTGCCACACAGTCACAGTCGCAGCACAGTCGAGACTCGAGCCACAAGTTGAAACTTGCGGAAACGCTGTTTTGTCTTTTTTGGGGCGGTAAATTCACATGTCTGAATATACAAACAAAAATCATGTAAAAATCTCAATAAATAGAACTCCAGGCTTTCGTCCTTACCATTCACTCATTCAGTCAGTGCAAAAAGGATCTTCAGTTTTATTTCCACATACTTGAAAAAGTTTTTAATTTTATTGTTTTGATGTTAATAACATCAAAACAATAAAATAAAGCCACTAAAAAAAAAATTAATCAAACCTGAGCTTTTGAAGATCAGAATGGGATTTTCCTATCTTTTAGCTTTGATTTGAGGCCAAAATCACCTCTCTATCTTGTCTCTAAGCATCTTAAATCTTCTTTAGAAAACAGTATTTTACATAAGGAAATGCCTATGTTCATCCATTGCCTTTAGGGTTTTGTCCATCTAGTGACCAGCTTGGAACTATGTGCTTCAATGAAATTCTATGAAACTGGGTGATTTTGAGCTGGTTTTGAGTGCATGGGGAGCCCCAGCAAGTGAGTTAGATGAGAAAATATGAATATGATCATCAAGGTTATAGTCCAATAGACCTATTGCTGCTATAGGCTGCTGACTTTTCCTCCTTAGTATCAACAAATTTTTGTAGGCAAGTTCAGCTACTTTTTTTTACATCTAAATTTACATTGAATATTAAGAAATAATATTAAATAGCTAGGACATCTTACTGTTAGCCTTATTAAATAGACAATTTTGTCCTGAATTCAATGGTATTTTTAAAATACTTTTTGGAGATGTTTTAGATAGGTAAAACTGATAAGGAAAATTCACAGCAATTTATGCATTCATTACAACAAAATTGCCAATTTTTGCCACTAGGTGTTTTTGTGGCTACCCTAATGTTATTCTGCTGCCAAATTTGAAATTTTGAATATCCCGCCAAAATCGAGCCACAAAATCGACAATCACCTCGGCAGTTGTTTATCATTTTTGAGCCATAAAGAGAGCCACGAAAATCTTGTTGGTCGCGGAAACACACTTGTGGGCCGCATAAAAGGCCACAGAAACACTTTTCGAGCCACAATCGAGCCACAAACTGCTTGTGGGAGCACAGAAAAAGGCCTCTAGTCTGCTGAGACAAGATTGTTATTTTCAGGAAATCATATCCTTATATGTAGTACTTTAGTAGGGAATAAGGGCACCATAAAAACAGTGCCACCTTTTAGTTTTGGTTTACCTAGCCATCCATGAGTATTGGCCCCTTTTCATGCATAAAAATCTAAGAATGCCAGCACATTAGTACATACGATTCTTGGTCGAGCCACATCAGTCAACCACAGACCCCTGATTTTTGGATACCCTATGCCAAACGCTGGATATGCCCAGCGTTTGGCATAGCCTGTGCTTAACCCTGGACACCCTATGCCAAACGCTGGATAGCTGTTGGCACATTAACCCTGACCTACCTCACTACAGTTGAATTCTGATTGGTTGATTTTTGAGCTTCACTTAAATCATCAATATTTGATTGGGCCCCAGTATCCAGCATTTAGTATAGGGTATACCAAACGCTAGGTATACCCAGCATTTTACATAGGCTTTCCCAAAATCAGGGATTTGTGGTAGACTGAGCCACATGAAGCTTGTACAGAGCCACACTGTCTGTCGTCATATCTAAGCATAATCTCAGTAAAATAACGGTGACAGTGAAAACATAGCTGGTAACATTGGACTGATACCAGGATCGTAATGAACAAGTTAATGTGTGTTGACATGCCAACTTTGTAACTGCCATGCATTTATATTATGGTGATTAAATTTGATATGGAATTGAATTGAATTTAAATACCAGACCAGACTACCTTAATTAGTACCATAGGGGCAGTTGTGGTTTATTGATGATGTAGGGGTGGGTATATGAGTATCTATGCCTTTACTGGGGTCAGCAAGTGTAGCGACAGCTACTTGCATGGGTGGATTTCAGAGGGACATAGTCATGGTCAAGACTGCCCAGTGGTGTGCAGTGGGTGAACATAACCTTGCAAGACAGCTGTGCTTTGAATTGAGGAGTGGGCTGACATCGAGTGGAAGCTGAATTGGGATGCTGTTGATGCAATTAACAATGTTTAAAGTTCATCACAAGTCACATAGTTATACATACCTGCCAACCGTACTCAACTACGGCGTGAATCCTACAGGAGAAATTCTTATTTTGCTCTAATCTGCAGTTTAAGGCAAATTAAAGCTGGACAGTTGGGGAATTTTACCAGACTGTTTACAAAGGCAGCTTTCGATTACACTTTTAAAAACTGCTGAAAGTGAGTTCTCTGAAATGATGGGTGAAGAAACTAACTCGGCCATTTAAACTTTCAGGAATTCATAACGGTAACCTCGATCATGAGCTCACCTACCCCCCAGCAGTTCTGCTTGCGGTGGAACAATCATCCATCAGCCCTGCTGGCTGTGTTTGAACAGCTGTTACAAACTGAAGTTTTTACAGATGTTACAATAGCTATTGACGGCTTGTTCTTGAAAGCTCACAAATTGGTTTTATCAGCATGCAGTCCATATTTTCAGGTAAGATCTCATGGTTCTGTTTTCTGTCCATTTCGTCTGGGAATAGGGAACTTGAATTTTTTATTGTTAATCATTATCTGATTTCAGAAAGAATGGAACGTATTGTGCAGATCAAAAATTTAGGATATTTTTAAAGCCGCAAGTACACAATAAATTGAATTGATTTCCTGGTAACAAGAATTACAAGCAGTTCAAAACCAATCTCCAGATTCAGAGCTCATGGCATCACATCTTTGTTCACTTAAAGGATCCTTTCCCCTTACTTACTTAACTTAAAGTTACTTAAAGTTGTTCAGCACCATCCGGCAGTTGGCCTGCCTGTTCGATGCCCTCTGTTTCTTTCGTCAATTTGTAGTTGGTTGATCTCGTAGTTATTTGGTCCATTCAGCCAGTGTGTTGCATTTGTTGTTGTTTTCCTCCCAGAACTTATCAACTCTGTTTTTGAAGCTGTTTATATTTGGTGCCTGGATGGCACCAAATATATATCAGAGAAACTGTGTTCAAACTACATGCATTACTCGCAGCCTGAGGCGTTACTAGCAAAAATGTTTGGGGGGACAAGGTATTTACCGACTGGTTTTTACTGACTGTGTTTACGGATAAAAACGACTATTATTGGGGAAAAAAACACTGTGTTGACGAAAAATCAGCTTATTTCAAGAAAAAACTACTATTTTTAAGAAAAAACGACTATTTCTAAGTAAAAAATAGACTGTTTTTACTAAAAATCGAGGCGCTTCGCGCCGACTCGGCTATTTTTTACCGACTGGCCGACAACTTTGGGGGGGGGGGCGCCCCCCCCCCCCCAGTAGTGACGCCTCTGCTCGCAGCCAATGAAAACCAGTTTAAAGGTTGATTTGATTGAGACCAAGTTGCTATGTGTTATTGATAATAATATTAGTATAATGCAACAAATAGTCCATGGGTCTCTTACACGGTTCTTCTGAAACAATTTTCACCATTCATTTTTTTTTGCCTGAATTTTGTGAGTGCCAAAAATGTGTGTGCCATGGTTTGGTGGGAAAACTAAGCAGAGAAAATGAGTTCAAAGCATAAGATAGGCATGTTGGCCTACCATGTCTTCCAAAATGAAAACAAAATTCTGAAGCTACTCATGCCCTTATTTATGCCTTATTAATAGTTGTTGGTGGACCTTGAACCTTTCGGCGGAGTTTGGGCTGCATAACTGGGAAACTCGGCTCAACCGGAAAAGCGCTTAAAAGTCTAAGGTGCAAAATAAAGCAATGACAAAGGGTGGGGATTTCTTATGCCTATAATTCCATAGGGATACTAAGGACACTATTAAAGCCAGAGTAATAAGATGGATCCTTTAAATTTTTATTTTTATTTTCCAGATGATTTTCGCCACCCACAACCAAAAACACCCCATAATTATTCTGAAAGATGTTCATTTTTCGGACATGCGAGCCCTGTTGGATTTTATGTACCGTGGTGAAGTGAGTGTGGACCAAGAACGGCTACCCCAGTTTCTGCGACTAGCCGAAACCCTAAGGATAAGGGGGCTTGCAGAAGTGGGGGATTGTAATCGTTCGACCCCTGATAATTCAAAACAGGGAGAGCAGAGACTTAGTGGAGAGTCGGAGCGGAATAAGTGTAAGTTAGCATTTGTTTATCTTGTTCTGTGCTTATGATTTTTCCCAGAATTCAGCAAGTTCTTGTTACCCATCATTAGTTTACATTCACTTTCAACAAACTCTTTCACACAACTGGCCTTCTGCGCTTTCTCAGGTAAATAATATATATATATAAATATTAATATAAAATAATATATAGAAAATAAAAGCGTATTTATAAAATAATTGTAGAAAGTCACACAATTGTATATGTACACAGAACACAGAATCTTATCACACTAACATTTTACGCATTTTAATATTCTTCATTTTAGTTCTGTCTTTGTGGCGTCAAACCCGCATCATCCTTCTAGATTTACTTGCATGTCATTTTGTGGTTTGTCGAGTTCATATCATTCCTCTGTTGGTATTTTGGTTTTGTTAAGACGGTTGTCGGAAGTGCAGTCGAAATATCCGAAATCGTACGTATCCCTCGCTTGACATATTGGAATGATAATTAGCTGACCAAGAGAACCCCCGGAAATCTCGTTTTTGTTTCTTTCATTATGGCTTAGCTTCATACCTTATATTTTATATCTTCGTTGGCTCCTATCAATATGGGAGAAGGGTATAATTCAGTGATTCGCTTCCAGTCATCAAGAATTTTTTTTATTATATTAATAATACTTTTATTTGTGACTCGTCAAAAAGACTAGAGGACATGTCGTACTTATGATAGTTATTCATTCTGTCTCAGTATTATTTCAGACTTGATAAGTGTATCCAGAGTGTATCCTATCTCCTCCATTAGCGTTCCATTGCCAAGTTTATTCTCTTTACGTGACGTATCCGACTCCCGTTCATTGTTTCCGACAAGCTTATTGGTCCGGAGACCGGGTATGCAGATTTTGCCAAGTTTGTCGTCCAAGGCAAGGGACACGGAAAGAGGCAAAAAACAGCCGAAGTCTTGTGTAGTTTTTTGTAAGCATAGCTAAGTTTTAAAGTAGTCAACTACCTCAGAACATCTTAGCAGGAACACTGTGTAGCTGCTGTGTAGGCTAGTGCGAGGTTTCCTTTAAAGTTTAACTGAAAAGCCAACTTAATTTTGTATCATTTAATTGAATGCACTGAATAGTTTGGATTCTGCTGAGGGATTTTTTGATTTTCCACTATTTGCTCTAGTAGTGACGCTCAGAATATCTACGGCCGTCCCCACAACACAATCTACTATAACGCGGAAAATTTGAATCTCGATACAAACGCGGCTTTTCAGTGGCCATTGATTAGCTCTCGGAAGGGGGCATACTGCGTGAACACTTCTTTTTCGTATGTCATTTTCGTCAGGCATACAACACAGGTACAAGTGCATAGAGGTACCGCAAATCTGACAGAGAAAGTCCCTATTGAAAATCGAGTATTCGTGAATAGCGGAGCAACGAAGTAACGTATTTTCATCGGGTCCACAAGCCCATTTAAGTTAATAAGTGATGGGTAACTATTGTCCCATGTCAGCCCTTTTCGGTTAGCCTTTAAGCACACGGATCAACGGGAAAAGAAAGAAAGTGAGAAGAAAACACTACTATAAGAAGAAAGAAAGAAATTCACTGCGACATCATTATGTATGTATTATCAACTAATTTTGTTCCAATAGAATTCGCTTCCATTCGTCATTGACATTATTATTGCAGTAGAGGTATGTTACTTTGGACGGTGCCTAACTTTGAATGGCGCCGAAGGAAATAATCAGATGGAATATCTGTACTTAACTTCTATACCAAACAAACAAAAAACACATTTAGCAAAAAAAAAAAAAAAATACATTCACTTACCCCTTGGCCTATGCAGAGTGGTATAAAAAACAAAAACTTTTTGGGACGTTTTCGTGGGAAATGTTGTTGAGCTCGGCGGAATTGATATTATTTTAAATCACAAATCGCACTACATAATGTTTCTGCTTCGATGTTCTGAGATAGTTGACTAATTTAAAACTTAACAGAAAATCATACAAGGCTTCGTTTTTTTTTGCCTCTTTCCATGTCCCTTGCCTTGTATGACAATCTTGGCAAAATTTGCATAACCGGTCTTCGGACCAGTAAGCTTCTCCGTGGCAAGCGTGACAATAAGTGTAATGCCAATAGAGGAGATAGGATACATTTATGAAGTGTAGAATCTTGGGTACGAGAATGGATGGAAATACTACTGAAGTAGAATGAATTACTATCAGAAGTACCACGTGTCTTTCAAGTATAAACAAAGTAAAATCAAACTTATAACAGTTACCCTTTTGATCCTTTTGCTCTTTGTCACTCAGCTGCTGATGCGGCCTGTTCCGACCAAGGTTACCAGGTTACCAATCTGAAGTATTTGATGAAGCATTATGATATTAAACATTAAAAAAGAAAAAAAGAAGCAAGAAATCAAAGGACTAGAATTTAATTTCATTATTTGTGTCAAAATGAAGCTGAAACACTTGCTGTTGGGTGATATTAAATTTTTTGTTTATTATTACCATTTGACTGTTTAGAAGTGAACAACAAAACCAAGGCGGTCTGAAATTTCGAGAAAACGTGAAAGTATAGCCAACTGCTATTATTTTATAATTTGTTTGTTGTTTTATTTAGTTACTTTATAACTCGCGGAGATATTTCTCTTGCGGGATCCAGGGAAGGAGGAAAGTGAAAATATATTTTCATCTATGGTGTTAGCGTCTGCCAGGAATATGCAATGTATGAAACGTGGGGTAAGGCCACCGGTGCCTGACCGACTAGAAAACACACTCCCTAACGATAAAGTAAACGTGGAATTTTTAGTTTTTTGTCGCGTGTTTATTTTAATAACTTCCCTTCCCGCTAAAGTAAATAACAGCTATTAAATGTCTAAATGACGATCCGTTTAACGAGCATTCGATTAATATCCATCTTTGACGATGTTCATGGCCTTGGCTGAAAATAGCCCTTAGGCCGAAATAGGCTTTAGGCTACAAGGTGAGAAGATTAGAAACCGCTAAGATTGCCAAGGGTAGTTTTTTTGCGCATATATTTCGCTAAGTTTTGGAGTTTGGCCAGCTATGCTCTGCTTAAAGATTTTTCTCGACGTGACGGAAGATACATACTATCTTGTCCAGTCACCTGTGATTGTCGCAATAAACAAGTTTAATTCATTCAGTCCACGTAAACAATTAGTTTGTGTATGGGCCCAAAACCATGTTGGTAAAACTCGCAAACACGGTAGGCTTTCTGTTCAGTACCACGAAAACATAACTTGTGACTGCAAAAAGAAAAAAAGAAAAATTATCAAACTTAATGAGACGCAGAGCTTATAGGTTAACATTTAAAGATGACCTAAAATGTACTGTGTAGGAATATTTCCTTTATCCTTATTTCGACTTGTTTTTCTCATGTTCGTCGGAACCTTTGTCGGTATATTTTGTATCGGACGTAAAATGGTTTAAAGATCACCTCAGAATTCGCGAATTCTGCTTGAAACCAAATCTGCCCTTTCGCAAGCTTTTTCTTCCAGCAATCTGTCAAAAATAATGTCGCAATTACACAGACATTCACTTCTTTCAGGTTGTTCCTTGCAGAGTCTCTAACCCCTTTCTTCACCTGCCGTCACTTTGTTCCGTTATAATAATTAGTAACAGCATGTTGGCGAGATTTATATATCATTTGTAAACATCTCTTCCATTCTTAAGAATATTGTGAACGTCGTCTTCTTTAATTTGTATTATCTTTCTTGCTATTTTTCTTCCTGTAGACTTACTGGAAGTACTTTCAGTCGCATAATACCCAGAGCATGCAAACAACTAGAGTTCTTTTAGCCGTCCACCGGATGCATGAGCTTATTAATTCAAGAGTAGGCCTATGTTCGGGTCGTTCGCCTTACCCTTAGCCTATCTTGCCTCGGCAATTACTTTCGCGAGTTTAACAGTCGCGGTTTTGGTATTTGGTCAAAACCGGATGATTACGAACAAACCTGATTTTCCGACATTCTTTTTGTTAAAAAGTATTACCTAGTGTATCTGGTTAGTGGTCTGTTAGGATGTATGTCAGATCTTTACCGGGTTTGGCAACATCTGCAACAACCGAATGTCAAAATAAATATTCCCCTTTGGGAAACCTTTGGTCTTGTTGTTTCTGTGACATGCAACACAAAACAAGAACTTCCCATTTCACCTAAATACGGGCCAGGCGGCCTTTGTACATACATACATTCATATACATGCAGACAGAACATGTTTCTGGATAGAAGAGGGTTCTGGGACTACAGGATTCCGTTCTGAAGCGAAAGACAAGAAGATCTGAGGACTTGAGAAAAGAAGTGTTTCACACCATTTTCTTACACCCAAAACAAGTTTAGTTGGCTAGCTGATCCAGGGCATAAATGGGTTGAATTATGATCTTTTCTTGCTCTTAAATTCAGAGAGATAAGATCTTAAGTTTCATTCTGTCTTCCAGGTTTATAAAAGTAGAATTGCAGGTTTAAACGTATCACTGTTAACCTTCACTAATATGTACAGGATACAGTAATTGCTAGAACAGCCCGAATTTCCCCGAAATATAGTTAATCGGAATATAATTGAGAACATCCCACACAAGTAGCTGGTATATATATACTTGAAACAGTAATTAGTATTCTAGAGTTTTTCGAGTATGGTTTATCATATTTGAGGGTCGAAACGGAAATTCCTTAAATCAGACATAACACTTAACAGGAATGCGCAACGACGTGTTAAATATTATCAAAATCCTTACGGCGAAAATTCTGACAGTGATGGGCGCTGTCAGATCCTATCAGGAAAATAAAAAAAAGTAGAAAAAAATATTAAATATGTGGCAGTGTATATATTTTTCAGTAATTTGTTTTTATAGTTTTTGCCATTTTTTCTCAAAGTTAGCATAAAATCTAGAATTCTAGAAAATCTTGCATTCATCAAACCGTATAGCATCTTTTCCAAACAGTTTTTAGTGGAGTGTTCCTTGGAACAATCCACTATTGCGAGCGATGTAGCAGCTTTCGTCTTTCGGTTTTCGGTTTCCGGTTTTCACCGTATTTTGTGGAGCTCATAAGTCGTGAACCAGTGCAGGTATCAAGTTCAAACTTGGTACTTGTGGGCATTGGGGTCTAGTTGTGTCTTTTGGGGGTCCTACCCCCCACACCCACCCAGTTCAGGGGCAAATGGGCCCAGATTGCCCAGTCAATAATGCTCATAAGACCTGGACATAGGACGATGAAATTCCTTGTGCTTGTAGATCCTCGGGCTGGGAAATTACTTTCAAAGTTGCACTTCCCCCACCCACCCCGTTCACGGACAACTGGGCCCAGATTGACCAGGAGTAAAGTTCGTTACCCGTGACAGGAATAAACAGGTATCAAGTTGAAACTTGGTAGGTCTGTGAGCATTGGAGTCTCTTTTGCTTTTTCCGGGCCCCAAACCCCACCCCCACTTGGTTCAGGGGCAATTGGGCCCAGATTGCCCATTTTTTATGTTTTTAACTTGACAATAACTGGGGATAGGGAGATGAAATTCCTTTGTGCTTTTGGATCATCGGGCTGGGAATATATTATATGTGGAGTTGAACCACTCCCCACCCTCCCCGTTGATGGGCAAGTGGGCCCAGTTTGCCCATTAGCAAAGTATTTGACCCGTGACTGGAATCAAACTCGAAGTTGATATAGTCGAGGAATTTAGATCTAGATATGGAATTTGATGGGTCCCGTGACCCCCCCCCCCCCCCCACCCTCCTGTTCATGAGTAACTGGGCCCAGATTTCCGGTGAGTTAATTCGTGCATGACATGTCTCAAGTTCAACTCTTGTGGATAAATATTTATAAATGCGGATTTCGGTGTAACAGCAACAAATAAGACCACGCGGCATACTGTGATTATCAGTTGGAAACTGGACGGTTTGTCATATGATCCATGATATGCCGATCTTAATGAAGTTGTGACAAGGGGGTGTCAGGCAATAAAACGATTTGGTTTTATAACCCTTGTTATTACCTTGCTAATGGGAAAGAGGTTTAAAGTGTCAGACTGGCTAGCAAGATCTTCTTTGGATTTGTAATGCGGTTTGTTTAAGCTTTTAAACTGGGAAGATTTCAAATTCAAATAGTTTTTGGTTAGTGGGGATGGGAAATGTCTTGGTTCTAACGCTGTTTGTATATAAGATGTGATTGACATTTTACTTCCACACTCCACGTCTGAGCGCTTGCGCACTTGTTAGGGCTACGACTCCTCCTCCACTCGGTGACGTTAATATTTCTTTAAACTCTTTAACGTCACCTACTCATTCCAAAACAAAATAATCAAACAAACTTTCAAAAATTCAATCTTCTCCGTTTCAACTGTCGAAAACTATGTTTTTTTAATTTCAATTCTTATCATTTCTAATTATAATACTTATTTGTCGTATTTGCTTAAGCCTCCCACCATATTTTCAAGAACAAAAGTTGTATTCACCAAGCTCAGCCAACCCACTGAACAGTTAAATGGGTGGCGAGGTGGATGGACTGTTTGTGTTAAAGGGTAAATTGAGAATCTGTTATTCATGAATAATGTTGACCGGTGTTGGGAAGTACTTGAAGTACTTGTACTTCATGTACAACTTTAGTACAAAATCAAATTCCTAAGGAGCACACCTCGCACTATTTACTGTTTATGGTCCACTGGTCTAAAATAGTTGAATATTTTAAACCCCGGATCTGCTTTTTAACAAATTATACACGGCTTTTTTTTGTTTTAAAGCTTAACCGAATAGGGGCCCTTTAAGAACGAATTTGAAGTAGGCTACTTGTGAAAATACTGATAACACTTATGTTGGCTGGTGTTGAGATTTTGGAGAAAGAAAGGTTCCAGTCGTGTTCACAGTAATCGTTTCTATCGACTAGTAATGATTTCTCACCCATATCCGTTAATCCCTTAAAGGACCCCTCTTGCTTATTCTGCCTTTTATAATATACTTAGCCCCCATACAGAATTATAAGCTTCAAAAATCCCCACCTTTCTCCATTGTTTCGTTCTATGCCTACGAGTTTCTATCGCTTTTTTTTGCCTTGCCGAGATCTTCAGTGTCCGCTGACAACTGTTTCACACATAAGGATTTGAGACTTTCTAACCACGGCGCGTTCAGTTTTTAAATGCTTTGCGCCCAGCCGCCGCGTCGGGAGAGCAGGATGGCTAGACACAGTCGACAAGCGCTAACAAGAAAATTGCTAATTTCAGGTGGAAAGTAATGGTTTTTTCAAAAAGTTTTTTTCTGATCCATTTCATACGGAAAAAATCATTTCTAGTAAGATTTGTGCTTTAAAGAAAACGTGGCGGGCCCTAGGCAAACCCTCTCTTTCATCCAAAGGAGAGCCCTGAGGATTATCTACTGCCAGGGGAAAGTGCCTTAAATTTTCCTCCTCAAGGAGTTCCGCCTCCCAACCTTAGCAGCCCGACGTGTTGCTTTTGTACGAAGTTCGGGAATAAGCTGCGTTCTCACTCAAGTTTTAAACACCTATTTCCAGCCCATGTTGCCCACCCAAAACCTCCTCGAGCTAAAGCACAAAAAGTTCCGGTTCTCAACCCCATCAGTGCAAGAACCGATCGTTGTAGGAAAGGCTTTGTGCCAGCATTCTTTGAAGTCTTGAATAAGTGACAAACGTATTCCCCATATTGTTTTAACTGTTTAATGCTTTATTTTGACTGGCTACTTCCTGGTTATTGCCTTATTATGTATAATTAGCTTATTACGGCTCTGACAGAAACGCCAAGTTCGGCTATCCAACATTGTAGAAGTTCGTTCTATAGTAAAATATCAAGTATTTACATTATTACCAGTATTAAGCCCACCACTTCTTCATGGTTGGTTACACTTGCCTGTATCATTGTTTTCCTATCCACATTTAGGCTACATCAGGTCGTTGGAAATCAACTGCGTTTTCTTTTTCAGCGTCCAGTGAAGGTCTATCATCCCCCAGCCCTTTCGCTTCAAACTACCCTCTACAACGGTACCACCTCAGCAGTCCCTACCCCCCAGAAGCCCCCTCCCCCAACGGTTTGCTCAAACGCCCAGGGAGCCCTTATGCCTATTCGCGGAGAAAAAGGGGTCGACCCCCCAAGATGGGGTCAGACTACGGGACGGAGCCTCTGGACATGTTAGATGTCAAAGTGGATTCTGGATTTTCGGCACCTAATGTGTACACCCCAAGGCAAAGTCTGACGCCCCTAACCCCCCAGTCAGCAGAGGGGCAAGATGATGAGAATTCGAGGGAGATGGCCAGGCCTGGCACAGCGTGTGAGGTAAGATTTCCTGCATAATGAATCATCAGTGAATACCCCGGCTCCCTACCCGGCATCGCACCAGTCTTTCCTGTAGGCCTACTCTTGACGGCGAACTCTTCGTGCCGATGAAAAATCGCCGTGTACCCAGCGAAGAGCCAGAAACGTCAAGACAACGAACGTTGTTGATTGGTTTACACAGGATTTGAATCAATTTAGAGGGTTCGTTTGGGTGACGTTTGTGTTCTCCCGAGGTTCTCTGGCGTGTTCGTGAAAATTTTTGAGCAAATTGTTCTGTCCTGATCTGGATCGAACGCTCAATCTGGAAGCTGATGACGTCAAAAGTGACCTCAAATTATGAAAACTTAATTATAAAAAAAATATACGCGTACATTTATTTTTAATTTTATTGCTTTTCGGACGTTATCAGGAAAGGAGTGCAAAATAATTCCGACAGTTCGACACGCCAAATTTAGACACAAACTTGACCAACAAAATTTTTTGTAAGGTAAACAGAAACGGGTAATTTATAGTCAGCACTCTTTCGGCAATATAGGTAGTGTCAAAAATTGCTGTCTAGAGCACACATCCCGCCCGTGACGAGTGATGAGTCCGCAAAAAGTTATCAGACCGACCGGTAAGCTCTCTACTGGTCTACTTGGAAACGTGTCTTCTGTGATAGTCAGTGATTTTCGTGTGAAGATAAGCTACAAAGCTAGTATAAGTTGTGTATGAAGTTGTGTTTGTTTCTTTTCTATCTTTTCTTTTTCTCTGTACTCCGCTTTTCTCCATTTTTGTAAGCGGGCAGAAATAAATATGTATATATAAATCAGCAGAAAAAAAAATTATGCCATGTGTGCTTTAAGATCCTTTTAACACTTTCTCCCCTGGTCGGTGTTGATTCTGTGTTGATTTTTCCCAGCGAGCTGTGAGAATTTCCAATGGAGTTTGATTGGTTTATTTACTCCTCAAATTCGAAATAACTAGCATTCTGAACAAGACCAAAGGTTTCGATGGGATCCCACAGGGTAATATTTATTGGTCTTCTTCATACAGACGGTCGGGTCTTGTAGATTTCCGGTCTTCGTCAGACCCCGTAAGCATGCCGGAAGCATTCAGCATGTATCTCTAGACCCATTTCAAGGTCTAATCGGCTTCAGAAAATAAATTCTGCCAAATTTCCGGTTTTGCCGAATTTCGGGATGATTACTTTTTCGATGGGAAAATAAAGTTGAGATATCATTTTGGGTTCAGGATGTATTTCCATATCGAATCTATGATCAACTTCAAAAAAAAACTTACTTTTACCAGATTTCCGGTATTGGCCGGCAGCAAATGATAAGTTCAGATATGGATTCAGCGATCTTCTTGCCTAGATCAATTATTTCATTACCTTTTTTAAAATATTCTGTTTCGCCCCTTAATTTGAAACCCCTCCCCCACCCCTCAGTATATGGCTACAGATCCCATCTACGAAATTGACCCAAGAAATCGTCGCACTAAGTTTGAATAGAACAGAGAAGGAATACTTTTTTTTTCCGAAAATGAGGCCATTCTACTGTGAAAAAAAAGATAAAACAAAGATAAAGTTTCAGACAAGTTAATACTTTTGTTTGCAAGTTTGGCCTAATCAAGTCCAATCTAACAATCATCCCGTAGAGACGACTGTGTTGGCTGACGGGGAATTTCAGGTTGATTAATGGGAATCGCTAAGTCTTATCTTCTGGAATTACTAGCAAATCAATTCCATCTAAGATCCTTTATCTGTGGAAGCGCACCCAGGATTACGAAGTATATACAAGATTTCTTGCAAACTGGCGATAGTCTCCAGGAAGTGCCTTCATACGGCTTTTTAAAACTTAAATTCGCGCTTAAAGATTGTATGAAGTCTCTCCGATCTCTCCGATTTCTTGTTCGGCCAGCTCCCGAGTTACCGATTGTGGAGTAAAGTAGCCTACCTGAGTAGGGTTTATTTCAGTTCAGGTTTGTTTTGTCTTATCGTACAAATGAATAAATACTGTTCAGAAACTTAAAAAAAAGCGAATCTGTGAATTGCAAAAATTAGCAAAACCCTCAGTTTGCTGCGGAGAGTCGATCATGACATCTGGAGATTTAGTCGTAACAGCCTTCTACCGCGGACGGTGGATTTGGTATTTGATGGCGCTAAACCTTAAAATCCGGCGCGAGAAATTTTCTAATTTTCTTCTTCTTCTTCTTCCTTGAGAGGTGAGAGACAGGAACCCTGTTCTTTTGTAATTGGCAAATTTTTTGTTGTTTTTGTTGTTTTGGCAATATTAACCTCATTGACAAACAAGGCTCCGATAATTAGACTTACAGATAAACAAAGCTCTTACTTTTTGGACAGCTAGTCGTAGCTTTGGCCAGTTTTCGCGGTAAATCAAAGAGAATTTACTAGTGGAAGAAGACTGGAACCCAAGGTTATCAGAGGCGTTACTAGCCAAAATGTAGTTTTTGGGGGGCCAGGTATTTACCGACTGGCTGGTCATTTTTACCGACTGTTTTTGCAAAAAAACAACCATTTTCAAGAAACAATCGACTGATTTTCAAAAAAACAACTGATTTTTAGAATAAAACTACTGTTTTTTTAAGAAAAACCTACTGATTAAAAAAAAATGATGGTTTTCATGAACAAATCAACTGTTTCTAAGAAAAACCGCGCCGCTTCGAGCCAACTCGGTTATTTTTTACAAAATGGCCGACAATATTGTGGGGGACGCCCCCCACCCCATACGTGACGCCCCTGACCGTTATTGTCACGCACGACATCAGCGTCCCGCCATCCGCTACACCAGTCTCAGATGGTTGGGTCAGCACGGCTAATCGCGGGGGGTTGTAAGGTTGGATCAACAAGGATATTTTGCCCCCATGTTGCTCAAGACTCCCATATCCCTTAGAATAGTTTATGAATTTCTGCTTAACCCTATCTTCTTATTTTCTATCTCGTCATATCAGCCAGTATCATATTCGCGATTTCCAAAATTCCCTCGTCCACGCCTGGCGTCACCCTTGAGTCTATTTTGAGTTAGTGTCCCTGGAAACTCGCCCTGGAACTAGGGACTAATGCCCGTTTTCCCTCAGTATCGATCACGTCTGCTGGCAGGGGAGGGGAAGGCCGGGCTCTCTCCCCGAAAACAATTAGGCGAACGGGCAAGGACTTCCCTCGGATCCATACGCGTTTATTGATTGCTATAGTTACCTAAATTATGTAATAATGCCTGGTGGTGGATGCGGGTTGGGGTACCAAATGAGGTATATGTAAAACGCTAAAAAAAAATTGTAGGGCCATAGAAACAATAAAAAAGTTTTCTCCTTCAGCAATGAGAAGTATAAAAGGACGCCTCTCACAATGTACTGTCAATATTCATAAGCTATTTGAATACTATCAATCAATCAATCAATCAATCAATTTATTTATTTCGTGATATTACACATCACATATTACACTAAAACAGGACTATTCTAAACTAAATATATACAATCATATCAACCATTCGGTGGCTCGGGGCAAAAGCACAGTCGACGGAAAAGGCGATAGAAATGGCCGGAACGGCACTCTGCATTCTCGCGAATTGCCTTTAAGAGTGGGTTTTCGGAGGCTTCTATCCTTGCAACAAAACTAACTAACGCTTTCCGTCTCATAACATCAAAAGATTCAATTTCATTTTCTAAGAACATTTGACTAGCAGAGTAACGTCGATTGTATGAAAAAAGATGGCGGAATGCATTGTTAAAACAAACTTTCAATTTACGTATCGTCGTCTCAAGATAATTATCAAAAAGTGGGAGACAATATAGTTGCGTGCAATACGTCTTAAATAAAAGAATTCTCACCGACACAGTACAAAATTTAAAATTACGAATTAAGTGGTTCGCACGCGCGCAGAGACCCCGATACTGACTCGAGATTGCTGAATCGTCATACAGGTCATCGTCTAAAAAATAACCTAAGTACTTCACTTTATGTACCCTCTTCAAAACAAAATCACCAAGTCGAATAGCCGGAAATATCAGCGATTTAAAATGTTTCGGGATAAAAATCATGTAATTACACTTCGCAGAATTGAAAATAATGTCGTGCGACGCTGCATAATTTGCGCAAATCTTCAACAGGAGATTTAAAGCATTCGCCGACGGCGCCATTAGAACCATGTCGTCAGCATAAGCTATAGAATTCAAAAACACACCAGAGATGTTACAGCCTACACGGCTCTCCATTAATTAAAAAGTAGGGTATTATAAAAGTAGGGTCTGCTTTAAACAAATTATCCACGGCTTTGTCCGTTCTAAGCCTTTTTCCAGGCCCATTGACTTCTAGCAAAAGCTCGGCAAAAGTCAGATAACCGGTTTTACACATCAGTAGCATGACACGCTAACGCACGGCGGGTCAAATCGTGAATCGTGGCACAATGATTAATGTGGTGTCGTTAGCGGGTTTAGAATGTAACATATGAAATTTGGGTCTCCAGGTTTAAAGTTTAACTGAAAAGCCAACTCATTTGTGTGTCATTTAGTTGGATACACTGACTTATTTGGATTCTGCAAAGGGATTTTTTGACTTTCCTCTATCTGCTCTAGTTATGAGGCTCAGAACATCTCCAGCCGCCCCCACAGCGTAAATTCTACTATGACGCGGGAAATTTTAATCTCAACACAAATACGGCTTTCAGTGGGCAGTGGTGAGACTGGTGAAGATTGCTTAGTGCCTGAATAAAAAAAAAATCGATAAATCTTTCTCGTAAGGCATACAGCAAAAATACAAGCGCATAGAGGCAGCACAAATCACACGGAAATTCCACTATTTGAAAATCGATTATTCGTGAATAGCGGAAAAACGAAGTAACTCATTTTCAGCGGGTCTTCAAGCCAATTTAAGTGAATAAGTGATGGGTAACTAGATTGTCCTATCCTAGCCCTTTTCGGTTAAACTTTAACAACTAATTAATATAATTTGGAAGTAGATTGCATTGGTATTATAGGTGCGACAGGTCCTTTAAATAAATGACACTCCAACCACATTAAGTTAGGTATTGTTTCCTTGCCAGCCGGATAAATTTCCGTAAATTAATCATCTGGTTTGTAACAATTAGATAACCTTTTCCCTATTTCTTTGCTGTTCGACTTTTTTTCGTAGAGGGGTCTCGTGTGTGGGAAGATTTTAACGTATTCACAGTCTGGGATTCATCCACGAGCGGAAAAATATCAGCATCTATGATAGAACGTCACGTATTATATTCCCCTACTATACATTGTGATAAAAAAAAAATTCCAAAATGTTGTGAAATCCATGAACCACTTAGAGCATTGGAGAAAAGAAAACTCCAGTCATAACTAAACAAACGATTTAGAGTCTTAGGATGTAGGCTAAAATGCTGCATTTGTAAATTATTTTTATGATTTCGTATTTTTCTTTGTATCTTCTCGGCCGTGTACTATTTTTGACGGGTGAAAATAACGTTACTGTCGTCATCATTGATTATCGATAGATACGGGCCTAAATCTGTGTGGGTGAAAGTTCGATAGATTAGGTACAGGGAAATATGGATTGCGGATATGCAAAGAAGTGTCGTCCGAAACGACCTTGTTATTTGATCGCATATTGACTCCTTGATTTGATGTCGGGTAGTTTGCCGAGATTAGACTGTAGTTTAATTGGCTAATAGCATTGGTTGTCTTCCGTACGGAGGTTTTATGTCCGTCTTGTATTGAATAAATCAACGTTGCTTCGTTTATGCTTCGCTTAAAAGGCTTGATACTATTAATATTGTTTTATGTTACCTTAAAGTCCATACCAAAACCTGGCCAAGAACAGCACCAAATTGCCAACTCAAATTGCGTGGCCTAGCTCTGGATTTGGTCATGTCGGCAAGCTCTCCACTACCTTAAAGCACACCTCGCAGTATTTGCTGTGTATGTCCCAACATTCATAAGTGTCTGAAAACTGTAAAACTAAGCTCTGCTTTTGACAAATTATCCATGGCTCCGGCTATTTAAGCCTTTCCCAGACCCATTGACTTCAGTTATAATCCAGTCTTCAGATTTGTTTCAGAATTTCAGAAAACCGGTTTTAAACATGAATAGCATGATAGTCGAACACTTGCTGGTAGCATAGTGCGCATGGAAACTAGTGAATCGTGGCAAGTGCAAAGATACGTGAGGTGCCGTTAGCAGTTTGAGAATGCAACATATGAAATTTGGGTCTCCTGGTTTAAGAATTTGTGAGTGCATTTACGGAAGTAGTATATGTACGACGTATTCTTTAATTACCTTAATTCGCACTTCGGAGCGATCAGTGTCCAATGGATCTGTGTTGCCCCATGAGTGGTGATGGCCAACATTGGTCTGGATTTTCACAACTTCACTACAAGAGGCTATTTTGAAAGAATAAAAAAATGAAAATCCCTCACCTGATGTACTAGTCTGGTCAAGTCTTCAGCTTCCTTACCAAGCCTGTCTTCTGGGTTCGATGTGGAACGACTGTTTAGAAATGGGGGGAGGGGCTGTTGGTGGTGCTGGTTACCAAGAACCGGGGTTCTTGACGTAGTTTAAACCTTAAGCTTGACTTTAAGCTTCATACTTTCGGCTCCACTTTCATACTGTAGCTGCGTTTTATTTGATTTTTTACTTGCCTCTTCTTGTCCCATTTTTCGGTCGTGAAACTTATTTTCTTGCCCGACAAATAGTTCGTTCGGGATCCGGTCGGAACCGGAAAAGTAGTAAAAGTGAAACTTTTATCTGAAGTTGATTGTAGGTTTGATATAGGGGTAAGGAGACATGCTGAGCCCGTTTTTTAACTTTTTTTTTGTCGGACAAGTAGTCCACCTGGAACCCGGCCCAAACCGGAAATTCGGTAAAAAGTATTTTTTTTTTGTCGAGGTTGGTTAAAGGTTCGATAGCGGAATAAAAATACGTGCTGAGTTCATATTTGAAGTGTATTTTCGCACTGGTCAAGCAATTTGCCCGGAATCCGGCAAAAACTGGAATTTTTATTCCCATATAGCAATCTTCCACAAAGTTTTACTGATGACTTGTTATATCCCTTTATTTTTAAGCTCTCCATCTCCCCAACTATGCACAAGCCTACCAAGTTTCAACTTGATCCCTGTTGATTCCTATCACTGGTTACGAACTTCACTCTTGGGCAATCTGGGCCGAGAAGCCCATGAACGGGATGGGTGGGGGAGATGCAACTTTAAAAGTAATTTATCAGCCTTAGGATCGACAAGTACATGGAATTTCATCGGCCTGTGTCCAGCTCTGGTCAAGTTTTGAACGTTATTCACTGGGCAATCTGGGCCCAATTGCCCCTGAACCGGGTAGGTGTGGGGGGTGGGACCCTCAAAGTTTACGAGTGAACCTATTTATCGTATATTATTTTCGTTGAAAAAAGTATTTCCTAATGGATGTCGATAAGGGGTCTGCATGTTTCCAGATTCTGGAAATCTGTCAGACCGATTGTCTGTATCAGAAAGTTTTGAAACTGTTAACTTCTGGGATCCCGTCGAAACATTTGGTCTTGTTCTAGCTTGAACCTGAAAAGGATCATTGCCAACAGGAGCCGAAATATTGGTAGAATAAAACTCAGCTGACTTGTCCGTTTAACGCGGTCAAATTGATTCGCAGTAAGCTTGGGCTGAAGGAATATTAAGTTACCCAATCTTCCTCTGTCTGTCTGTGATATAATAATTTTTGTTTAAGGAAGTCGTCGTGAAGAAAGAGTGGACCCCACCCGTTGAGAACCAACCTAGTTCGTCGCGAGAAGGTGAGTTGGTTGTTTTGGTTCCTCTGGGCTTCTAGTTGGTTTGCCGTGTCGGTGGGGAATGTTTGGCTTGTGTATTTTTGGGAGTGGTTGTACATAACCGGACCTTAATTACTCTTGCACCTTGGGTATCAAGGAATTAACGTCGCTAATCGTCTCCCACACTGTCAGAAGTCTCCAGATAACACAAGGATGCGCAGTTTCAGCAGATAACCCTTGGGATGTAATCTGTTGTGATTTTGAAAACTTTACGCATTAAATGTTATGCAAAAGAAGCATTGCCAGGTAGAGTCGAAAAAGCATCTGTTAACTTTTGTTTGTCGTCATGATATCGGAAAGTCAGCAGATGCTTTTTCGGCGGTTTTTCGAGTCTACTTGGCAGTGCTTGTTATGCATAACATTAAATGCATAACGTTTCCAAAATCAGAACAGATTACATCTGGATTACATCCCAAGTGTTGTCTGTTGAAACTGCGCATCCTTGCGTTATCTGTTCTGAAACTTCTGATAGTGCAATTGGTCCGCTGCCGAGACACCTACCCATCCGGGCTGAGTGAGCTTTTTTGAATAGGTGGAAAGGTTAAAAAGACAATCTTCAGAAAACCGTGTAAAACGACGAGAGCAGGAGCCGTGCACTAATGCACCTTTTTCTTCTTCTTGCGTTAGGGTTGGGGACAGGGGTTCTAGCTTATTTCTTCTTCTTCTTCCTTTTCTAGTTTACAAAACTTTCGGCGACGTTTTCTTGTCCTGTTTTCACTGTTAAGCTCGTCAATGAACGTGGCTCACAAATTTGACGTCGTCTTTGATTCATATGGGCCGAGAAGGACACCATCATTTTTCGATGAATCGGATTTTTATGAATATAGGCTACTGTTACCTTTGTTTTCTTGAAAATCCTCACGGTAGCCAACGTTATCCACAAATTACTTGAACACAATTCACTCTTGAAAGCAAAGGTCGCCATTGCTCATTAACTATTCGTTGATCTCTCGTCGGAGGTCAAAAATTACTAAATCTTCGAAAAAATCGAGTGGCGTGTAAGAGGATTATAACAACTAAGTATATCACCATGTGCACGTTTAGATAGATATATCGGAAGAGGAATCAAGGGCAAGTTTGAAATTTTTTGGTCTCGGAAGCTGAATATTATTTTGCTCATTTTCAGAATCTTCAAGAAATCACTATAACGAATTTAGTATAATTTACGGTGTTTGTTTTGTTGTGATCTAGTTTACATCCTTCTTTCTTTGGACTTACGGGAATTAACAAGAAAGAACAGAAAACAAAATACTAAAAGAAATCGATAATGCTAATAATTAGTTTGATTTTCTACACATTTTCCATATACCTGCTAATTAACAAATATTTTGTTAGATCCATATTCAAACTATGATCCCAGCCTCCCCATGTCGGGCGCTTCGGACCCGCGCCACTAGATGACCCAGCGGTCGGATAGAGCCGTGGCTTTAGGTGAGGGGGGGGGCTGTAGACGTTGCAAGTGCTAGAGTGCTAGCGATGTAACTCCTTTAAGCGATATTCAATTTCCTAATGACGTCACCTTCAAGGTCACCTTTTGGGGTTATGAATGAATAAGTTTATTACCCATCTTTACATAAAATGTCACTAATGGAGTAGAAGAAAAGAAAAAAAAAGAGAAGAAAGAACAACGAACAACAAACACACAAGATACAGTTTTAACTTTGTAAATAATTTGCACTATTTTAACTTCAAAAAATGCATAGCCTAAATATTTAATAACCTTTTTTCTTTAACTATTGCTTAATTGCTGGATAGAGGTTGTTCAGAGGGTCGAGGGATTCCAGAAATCGCGCACGACGCTCTAAAGCAGCCTCTATCGGATCTCTTACCCCATGATTTCTTGTGACTCGTCGATTACGAGACCACAACGGCAGCCCAAGCAGGAATTTTGCGTATTTGTAATAAGTAGTTCGAATAGTCTTAACATCGGATGTCGGAGAACTATTTTGGGACAGAGATGTGATCGTCGTTTTCCGTTTTAGATGTGCCCAGTACAAATCACAGTGGAGAAAACGGGGACGAAGGTAATACTATTTAAATGTAGTTAGAGTAGGCCTACTTTAAACCCTTAGGCAAATTTCCCACGTTCCTGCCATGAGCGGCCGGAATTTCTGACTCGGTGGCCGCACACGGCTAGGCTTTAGTTATCGGTGACAGGAATCCGGGACTCCATTGTCTCACTTTAGTCATTTACAGACGAAAGTCATCGACCTTATAAATATTAAATTGAAAATGGTTTTTAAAAATATAAATATCAGTAAAAACAGTATTACCCACGCGGAAGATGATTAAAGGGAAATAGAGTATTTCAGACCAGCTAATCATGTCCAGGGGTGAAATCTCAGTTAGTAGACATCTGCTGACCATATTTGACTGCGCTCAACTGAGTTTTATTCTAGCGATATTTCGGCACTTCTGGGCAAGGGTTATCGCGTTCTGGAACAATGAGTACAATGGTATCTCTACCTCATTCGTGGAATTCCCTTCCGTACACTGTCAGAAGTTTCATAACAGATAACACAAGGATGCGCAGTTTCAAACGACAACACTTGGGATGTTATCTGTTGTGATTTTGAATACATTATGCGTTACGTGTTATACATAACAAGCATTTCCAAGAATAGCCGAAAAAGCATCTGCTGACCTTTTTTTTGTCGTCTGACATCGGAAAAGTCAGCAGATGCTTTTTCGGCTCTTCTTGGCAATGCTCGTTATGCATAACATTTAATCCATAACGTTTTCAAAATCACAACATATCACATCCCAAGTGTTGTCTATTGCAACTGCACATTCTTGTGTTATCTTTTATGAAGCTTCCGACAGTATGCTGTTGCCAGTACATTTTTCTGGACTTGAGCCTGAAGAGGACCCTTGCCAAGAAGAGCGGCAATATCGCTAGAATAAAACTCAGCTGACGTATCCGTTTAGCGCAGTGGATTCGCAGTCAGCTTTGGCAGAAGGAATGTTTAAAAGCAGTTGATAACTTGGTCAACCGTTACGTACAGAAATGATAAAAGGGAGAAAACCAGCCTGGATTCCTGGCCAGATAGTACTTGTGTCCATGACTGAAATCTTAAATGTTTGCCAGGGTTCTTATAACCCGCGCGGTGATGCATGTTTTGTACAGTAATTCTTGTGATGGAAAGGTTATGACGCTTACGGTACCTGTTCGTAAATTATCTTTAAGTTGGAAGAAGAGGAAGCATAAAATTTGATCTTGCTTGGTCGTCGCGTATTGGCTGCTACTACTGCGGACTGCCGTTCACTCGCTTGCTTCCTTGGACACGCGGTCTGTTGTTGAACACGTTAGTGTCATAGGTCTGGTATCAGGGGTTTTTAGTGGAGTGTTCCTTGGAACAATCCACTATTGCGAGCGCTGTAGCAGCTTTCGGCTTTCGGTTTTCGGTTTTCACCATATTTTGTGGAGCTCATAACTCGTGAACCAGTGCAAGTATCAAGTTCAAACTTGGTACACTTGTGGGTATTGGGGTCTAGTTGTGCCTTTTGGGGGTCCCACCCCCCACACCCACCCGGTTCAGGGGCAAATGGGCCCAGATTGCCCTGTGAATAATGTTCATAACTTGACCAGACCTGAGCACAGGACGATGTAACTCCTTGTACTTGTAGATCCTAGGGCTGTAAAATTGCTTTCAAAGCTGCACCTTCCCCACCCACCCCGTTCAAGGGCAACTAGGCCCAGATTGCCCAGGAGTAAAGTTTGTTACCCGTGACAGGAATCAACAGGTATCAAGTTGAAACTTCGTAGGATTGTGAGCATTGGGGTCTCTTTTTGCTTTTTGCGGGCCCCAAACCCCACCCCCACTTCATTCAGGGGCAAGTGGGCCTAGTTTGCCCATGAGTAAAGTTTTTGACCAGTGACTGGAATCATACTCCAAGTTGGTATAGCCGAGGATATTTAGGTCTTGATATGCAATTTGATTAGTCCCGACCCCCCCCCCACCCTCTCCCGTTCATGGGCAGCCGGGCCCAGATTTCCCATGAGTTAAGTTCGTCTATGGCACGATTGGCACGTTTCAAGTTCACTCTTGTATACTTGTGGATATATATGTACAGATGCGGATTTCGATGTAACAGCAACAAATATAAGACCACGCGGCGTACTTTTCTCTTCAATGATGAATTGGAAACTGGACGGTTTTGTCATATGACCGATGATATGCCGATCTTAATGAAGTTGTGACAATGGGGATATCAGGCAATAAAACGATTTGGTTTTATTACACTTGTAATTACCTTGCTAATGGAAAAGGGGTTTAAGTGTCGGACTGGCTCAGTGTTGAAACATAGACGGTTCTTGCAAGATTTTGAAGATCTTTTTTAGATTTGCGGTTTTTTTAAGCTTTTAAACTGGGATGATTTCAAATTAGGTTATTTCAATATTTTTTGGTTATTGGGGATGTGAAATATCTTGCTGTTTGTATATAAGATGTGATAAACATTTTACTTTCACACTCCACGTCTGAGCGCTTGCGCACTTGTTTATATCAGTGGCGCCTTGTAGGTTGCTTCTCCCTCCCCCCAAGAATCACGAGTAGTTGAGGGCTCTGTAAGGTGAGCTGAAGGCGTAAACGGTCTTTGTTTGATCTCCAGCCGTCTAGTGTTTCTCAGAGATACATCACATGAGCCAATCCCGAAGACCCGCTTCGGTGTAAGTCTCGCGAGAAAAAAAACGAAATAGAATGAGATAACTGTATACGCGGGATTTGGGAAATGTCCTAAGAAGCCCTTCAGTCGACCTTTGAGATCTAGCCGAGGGGTTGCTCACTTGGTTGGCACCCTGTACATCCTCCGTGGGTACCGGTTTGGCACATCTGGGCACCGTGGGCATTTGGCGCTTTGACACGTATTTTGGGAGTGAGCAATTCCTCGGGTCTAGCCCCGATTCCTCCCAAAATCATAAATACAATAGCGTAGCCAGGAAAGGGTCTAAGGAGAGTGCGACCTTCATTTGTTTCTTAAAGCGAAGAAAAGACCAGAAAATCTTCCTGCGATGTCCTTGCTACCCTATTCGATACCTAACTCTGGCTCAGGCAGTCTGTTCTCTGCTTAGTATTCAGGGTATACTATGTCGGTATTGTGTGTACATCAGTGCCAAAATGAGTCTGAAATTAGCCGTTTTTATGCGATAGTCAGTGTTTGTGTGTATTTACGAATCTCGCGACTGAGCTGTACAACGAGCGTGATATCCTTCATCAGATTGCTAATGTCTTTGGTCGCTAGAGGCGCTGAATGTGGAGGAGAATTTTCGGTCATGTAGTCGTTTGTAGTCGTTTCAATCAATGCAAATTCGGACGTTTCCACAATTTGGACCCCATGATTTTTCAGTCACCTGCTTAGATATAAACCCCGTATCCTAGTATACTGTAGATCTTAAAGACAGTTTTTAAATGCACAGATTATCAGATATCTGCGACACCTGGCCACTTCGGAATTTGATAAAGATGTTGATAGTTGATCAGAGTATCTTCCAAACTTCGTAACCCTCGTGAAAAGCACACCTTTCCTCACTGGTGATAGTACTTTATTTGTGGGATAGCGTTAAAATCAGATTCGAATCAGATCGAGCCGAAAATGTGTCCTTCTTTCAGTAACTGAGAAAAATAAGAACAAAGAATTGAGAATATAATATAT
This sequence comes from Branchinecta lindahli, assembly GCA_023053555.1. Lineage (NCBI taxonomy): Eukaryota > Metazoa > Arthropoda > Branchiopoda > Anostraca > Branchinectidae > Branchinecta > Branchinecta lindahli. The sequence goes on from JAKZAO010000004.1 coordinate 21,219,648, forward strand.
TTTCAGTCCTTTCAGTCTGATGCTTATATTATTATGTGAGCATCAGATTGAGTACTACTGGCGCAAATTGATGCCTGGCCGATATTTAATTGGATTTGGACAGCTCACTCGCGAGGTTCGGAAATTGTCTTGTGCTTTTGGTAACTACAAGCTTACTACCAGGTGCAACCATGTGCGGTTTTCGAAATTCTGGTGATGTCCTCTTGGCGCTAACCTAACCACCACGGAACCACCCTCTTGCTTCGATTTGAAATAATGCATTTTAACCACCTGTATATGCAATTACCCATTTGGTGTCAAGGTTGAGGTGTACAAGCTTACGACATGTGGGTTTTGGCATGGACTATGCTTTTGGGGATGTTGGTTAATCAAGTCTCGCCCAGACGCGAAGACTCGCATCGCAGTCGAAAAGGTGAGGGAGAGGTGTGAAAAGGTGCCCGGCGCTGACTGTCGAAAAAAGTTATTTTTCGACATTGTTGGAAAACCCAGTTTCTGCTCCGTAAATTCTGGTAGATTTGCGTCCCCTAACTCGTCAAATATTCTAAGCCCATAACTCTTCATTCATTCTGTTTTCCCGGTATCCACGCTAACGTAACATAATTTTCGCATTTGGCAAACTTTGTACTGTTTAGCAATGTCAAATATCATTCAACGTGGGAAATTATTTTTTTTTTTTTTCTCTTTGTTTCCTCTTCTCCAAAAGACCAGGTTATTTTCGGGACAAGATAATAATTCGGGCCTCCGATCGGTGGCTTGCAAAAGCAGAAATTATGGATAAATTAGGGTTTTGGTGGGATATACAGCCTTTTCCACCGCTGAAGAGGACGCCAGTTTTAAAATAAAATATGGAGGGGCGCAATCTCTCCAGAATCTCGGCAATTTCCTTTACAAAGGAAATGGCGAAAAGTTTTTTCAGCCTTATTTTTCTTCATGTCAGATGTGCTTGAGGACATGCGGACCCAGAGTTCCATTTGATTTGCTTCGGTCCTGGATAAAACAGATGGCCTGTCGGGTGACACTCGGAAAAGAAGTTGCTAACAACTACAAGTTTATAATCTACAAAAAGGCGGTTTGGATTTTTGCGTTAGGACGTGAGCGTCGGTTTATCTTTTGGGGGGCAGGATCCTCCAGTGATGAGGCTTAAAAACAATAGCGAAAGAAAAACACATATATCCGACATATACTCCATCTTACTTGCGTCGGTCCTGGAAAAATATATGGCCCCTCTGGCAGGGCAGTATGCAGGGGGGGGGGGGTAGAGGGTTCGACCCCCTCCCGAAACATACAGAAATAATCGTGATCTATGTCTTCTTTGTACTGTTGTACCGCAACCCCCAACCCCTCCGAAATAAATTCCTGGATACGGACCTACTGTCGGGTGAGAGTTGCTAACAATCAAAAGTTTATAAGATACGGAAAGGTAGTTCTGCTTTGGCGTTTCCATTTGGATTGGATATTGGTTAATATTTTATTTATTTATTTATTTGGGGGGGGGGGATGCTAGGCAGGGCCGTATCCAGGGGGGTTAGGGGGTTCGAACCCCTCCCACCCGTAGTAGGCCCGTTTTGTAGGCTTTAACCTCTGATATATGTCTTCTTTGTACTTTTTGGTCCGACCCGTGAGCAAACTCCCCCCCCCCCCGAAATAAATTCCTGGATACAAGGATTGAAAACAATAGCAACCCCAGAAATGTGTTTCTGCACTATTATTATTATTATAATTTTAGTACCCATCATTATGTATAAATACACAAAAAATGGAGTAGGAAAAATAAGGAAAAAGAGCTCCGAAATCTCTCACAATCTGTTCCCGAGAAGTTAGGGACCGAAACTTAGATTCAGCTTCACAATACCAAAGGGATCACAATATTTTGTTCTTAGTTATCCCCAAGGGCCGCACACTACTAAGGGTTACCGGCAACCTGCTTTCCATTCTGCAGTTTCCGCTAAAATGACACGCAGCCACGACAACAAGTAGTTATGCGCGATCTGCTTTTTCATTTTTGTTTCGTCTTACTGAAAACATCTCAGAGTGTACTCCACGAATGAAGTGCATCCACCGATAAGGGTGCACCAGAATAGTAGACCTGGTTCAATGGTGCACCAGGATAGTGGACCTGTTGCAATAGTGCACCAGGATAGTGGACTAAACAAATCGGACGGTTGTTCAGAAGTATTCAAATTTTTTCCAGCTTTAATTTATGTTTTACATATTCCCCTTCAAATGTGGTTGCAAAATAATAAAAAAAATAATATAAAATATGACGAGTTATTTTGTTCAGATTGGGAAATAAAGTGCTGAATTCTGTATTCGGAAAAGACTTCAGTACCAAAAGAAAAAAAAACTAATAACATAATATACCGAACGAGATGCTATATTTTTAATTTTTATCTTTTGTTGCTCGTCCACGATTGGGTACTTCTGACAGACTATCCTGTTCTATTATATTCTGTAAAACGTAAAAAAAAAATAATGAATTTCCATGTGTACATTTTATGTAGCGTGCGAATTTTAATGGCAGAGATTTTGCATAGAAAATTTGGATGCGAATATTAGAAAACCACGAATTTTCTTGTCGGATTGCGAATTCACGCTCAATCTGGAAGTTACTTTACTCCCTCTACTACCCATAAGAGTCTCTGTACTCTTACCCGACCGGTCGCAATTTTGGCAACAGTACTCTCATTCCTATTTTTGAGGATGAGCGCCTAAACGGGGCAGATCAGGGTTGGGAAGTGGTCGGGTATTTTGAACCCGATTCAAATATTTTGACGGTTTCAGCCTTATGGGCAGCGTAGTTGTGGCACAAGATGGATTTATGTCAGCTATTTTATTTTCTGCGTCCCGTACTGTCATTGATAAACAATAAGTCTGGCGTATGACGTGTACATCAGTTGAAGATGGAATCGTGATGGATGTTCCGAATATTTTTTATTTTCCATGCCGCGTGGTCTGGGAGATTTAAACTTTTGTCGCAGTTCACGCTTCTGCGATTTTGCGCAAAATTCGGTGTTTCGCGATATACGGCACACTCTGCGGCAAACAACGCAAAAAATAGCTTTTCGGTGCGGTGTCGGACACGACTCTTTGGACGAAAAGCATGCGATTTTTTGTTAAAAAAAAGAAAAATTTGCTGATTTTCAAGTCTATTATAAAAGTTGCTTAAACTCAGGCAACTCAGCCCTAGTTCAAACTGCTGCGATTTCACGTAAAACTCGACGTTTTTGACAGTTTCTACGTGGACATGTACCACCACTCCCTCCTCACGCCGATGTCTCTGGACTGCGACTTAAATACCACATATTAGACTTCTAGCTCATGTTAGCTAAATGATAACACAATGTGTAACAATAAATAGCGTCCTCTCCCTCCTTAATTGAAACGGTGCAGACCCAAGGACACCCACGCCTGAATCTTGAGTTCTAGCCCTCCGCGGCACCTAGTGAGTAAACTGAGGAAAATCAGATAGGAAACCAATTACAGGATGCAGGGGATAGATGGCGCTAGTGGGTTCGCGTCGGTCTGTAAAAATTTTCTCAGGGCCTTGTGCACTGTAGAGTGGTTGCGGGGGGGGGGGGGGCTATATCACCCACACTGGTCGTAAGCTTGTTCTAGCATCAACCGAAACTTGTACTTAAACCCAACAAAAGACCGTGAGCACGCATACTGGCGCAATTTGTTACTTCGATTATGTGAAGACCCGCAAGCCAGTATGCGCATGTGCGTTCTTCTTTTGAGTCCTTCAGTTTTGAGCAGTAAGCCTGTCCGTGATTCGAAGAATAAAATTCATGTTTCATAGAAGTGCTCCTACGCGTCCGAGTTGACGCGTACAACCCATCACCAAAACCAGATTAAAAACTCAATAGTTGATGAAGTCAGTCCTGGACGATTGGAGAATGAGAGCTAAATTTACTATGGCAAACTAAAAGTAACAATCATTACATAGCAATAGTCATCAGAATCAGAAACCCTAGCTTGGGACGAAGGGTTTCAGGCATCAATTCGGAGTAGTGTTTCCAGTCGTATTTGCGGCCAGTTTGACATCGCGGATTCGAAGAAACATAAATATTTTTAAGATTAAAAGCGCAGCGGACAGAACTTTACCTAGTTCTTTCTTAAAAACAGTTCCAATAGCCTTTTCAAAAGCCAAAGTAAGGATTGAAAAAAATAGGTTTCTCTATTCGAGCTTGAGGAATCAGGTCTGGAAAATCAAACTCGCCATGAGCTTTAAAGTTGAAACTGAAGCTAGAGGGTGGAGCCGACTTTGTTTTTGTCCCTTTTCACCTACCTGAAAGAAAAAGAACTTACAAGAAATGTGTTGCAGGTGGTCAGCTGTTGGGCGTCACCAGAATTCGAAAACCAATCAAACCCGGCCGAATCCGTGTCGCTTCATTGCCAATGGTCAAAACAGAGGAGCTGGGCGGGGCCGCGCTCGACACCTCCCCCAACGAAACGGAGCAACTCCAAGAAATGTCTATCCGAGGCCTGAATTTGTTCAAGTACGCCACTGTTTCGGAAGATGGCGTTTATAAGTGCTTGCCCTGTGAGAAAGATCAGATCGCGCGAACCTTTAAGAATAAGTACAGCTTCCAGCGACATGCGTATCTCTACCATGAGGGGAATCAGAGGAAGGTGTTCCCGTGCCTTTTATGCGGCCGCGAGTTTTCACGCCCGGATAAGTTGAAACACCACGCCAAAACGGTCCACGATCCCCAGGCCTCGAAGGAAATAAATATAACGAATTTATTTCATCATATGCCGGCCAGTGGCATTCTTGCAGACGGCTTACCCCGAATCGAAACTCTTAACACTTCGATAGACCTTCCGACCCCTATGTCTCTAGTGACGGATAGAGGGTCGCCTCTTTAAAGCACTGCTGCCTTATTGAAAGATGTTAACTGTGTACAGTAGATGTATGCTAAATTGAACAGTTACTTAAATTTGAACAGTGCAGTTTTGGGGGTAAGTGGTAGAATGAAGATCCAAAACAGCTATTCAGGTGTTTTCAGGGGCCCTTGCCTAGCTACTTTGTTTAATTGGTAGTTCACATTAGTCACAGTGCATGAAAAGGATACTGTTCAAAGTCAGCAAACGTTCAAATATGCATACCTCTACTGTGTGCTTCTTTGAACGTGTGTTAACTTTGAACAGTGCAGTTTCATGCTAAATGGTAAAGAACCCAAACACACATTAAACTTTACTGTTCATAGGAGCCTTTAATTAGCTACTTTGGCTGACAAGTAATTGACTTTCGTCACAACAAGTGGATGAAATGACGCTGTTCAAAATTAACTAACGTTCAAAGAAGCATACATCTGCTGTAGTAAAGTGACCGCAAGAGGGATTTGAACCGACGAGCTGCTCTACTGAGGGAGCTGTCGAAGGGCTTAATGAATACCATTCAGAAACCACGATAGTGAGTTGTGTCACCATGGTTGCCAGGATCCCTGCTTGGAAGCATCTTCACTCACACAGTTGACGTACCCAATGTCACTGGCGTATTCACATTAAGTTTTGGCGTGAAATTCAAAATACCAGCCGAGTGGGAGTGACGCGGTAGATAGCACCAGTGTTTGTTGGACATGCAGTTTAGTACCCGGTGTGTGAGGATTAGTGTTTAGGTTATAGTTTTGAGACTAGTCTACGAGTCGAAGTCCGGTGAGACCCAGTGAGTTTGTTTTGGTTTAAAAAAAAAATAGGTTTGGGATTTATGGATTTGAGTACCGGTGGTTGTGACTTGTTGAATTTTGTTTTTATCCGATTTTTGTTGCAGTACTTTGATAGGCGGGCTCGTCGGAAACCTTTTCTTCCCGATGGATTGTTTTCTTCGTGAATTTACTTTTTAATTGCGCAAAGTGACCAGGGCTAGACGTGTGAGGGGCAATAGCGAATTCGCCCTACCAATGATTTTCGAATTATTCAGTCAATCATAAATACTTCTTGAGCCCAAGAGTATCAATCAGTCAATGATTTATTATAAAACCGAAGCCGCACGCACCTGATAATTGGTTTTGTATCATTAAAAAAAAAAAAAAATACAAAATATAGGTCTGTCCTGTGTAACACCGCGGGACGGACAGTCGGACAGGACGATCGCTGTCTTTTGACACTTCAACTAAAACAGGATCCGACGAAAAATGAGTATATTTACAAGTAATCCGGTTTGCTACGAAGATCTCGCCTGTCAAAGTATTGGCTAGTTTGGTTGGTTCGTGTGAATTGTGCAAGGTGATCTGAGGCAGGGCTAATGGTTTGAGGGCTGATTTCCTACCTCTTAGTATCCGACTGCTCAGGCATACAGCAGATGCCTCTAAATATGTGTTGTTAGTATAGACTTGTCTCCTAGGAGATTCCAAGATTCGTTACTTGTGACCACAGGACAGTGTAACCGTATTTTTGTCGTATAGAGAACGGTTCGTCTCTGGGGCTACATCCCTAGCTCACCAAATATGCCGAACGGGGGGGGGGGGGCTCATTTGTTTAAAATCAGTTCTACCCCATCGATAGGATAATAAAATGCTCTGTTTAGAAGTGCCTTTAATCCTTTAGCTGCTTGTCTAGCGAAAACGGGATATTTATACATCGTTTCTCTTAATGTTACCGCTGTTGTTACTACAGTGTCTTGGCTGGAGCGAGAACAGTTTATCGAGGGGGGTTCTTTCGTTTGACAGGAATGGGGGGAGAGAGTGTAGGTCGCATGTAAAGACACAAAAGTGGTCCTACTCCCCCCCCCCCCCCTCCGGCTTTAGAACCTCCCCTAGCTTAACGACATTGCACGCAGTATTTTAGGAGGCACTTCTTCGTGGAGTATTTATTGTGCGACATCCTTAAATGAAATGCGATACTCAACGCGTTTCATTTAGTCCGATCCGTCCTGATTACATACGACTGTTGTTTTTTTTAGTTTTGTCACGATCGACTTTTTGGAGACCCTTTGGTCTCACGCATACGTTAAATATTGACCCACGCGTATGTTTAAAAACCGACACTTACGAAGCCATTTTTATTCACTTTAAAGATATTATGGATTATAGCATTATTTATTTGTTAAAATAAATAAGGCTGGTACGCCTCTTTCTTAAGTAGGAACCAACTTCATTTGGAGATGATGTAAAAAAAAAATAGTCCAACTACAATAGTACTACTAAATAATCCGACTACAAATTTGGACTGCTAGAACGGAGCTTTCCACTCGAAAGCAGAAACATGGTTTGATGAAACGAAAGATTGGCTGCACAACTTCAGATAGTCCTCTCTGACATAGGCTATACAACTCCACTTCACTTCGCACACCATAGGCTCTGGCTCGACTAAGATCTAAAATACAGTTAGTGTTCTCGGGTACGGTCAAAAGGGATGCACCATTTGTCAGGGTTGGAGAATGATTAGAAAGAAGAAGGACATTCTAGATTATTGGGAAAGAAAAGTACCTAGTGCTGCATTTCCTTTAGTTAATTAGAGACGGCACAGTTTTCGTAAGAAGGTGTGGCCCCGATCATGTAAGGTTTGGATCGTTAGCCCCGCCTCTTTTCCGTTTTTGGTTGTGCGTTAGGGAGTCGCCAGTAAGTTTATTGTTATTGTTATGTTTCACCCATACGACAATCTGTGCACTTAGTTATAACCTAGCGGTCGATACCAAATAGTTTTTATCCAGTAGTATCCGCCTTGATTTTTATACTGGTGTGTTTATAGTGTAATAGCTTTGTTGTACATCGTGTATGTGGAAGAGGAGATGGGTAGCCCCTCGCTAGTGCTAACAGGGAACGGGGTTTTCCCTTACTGAAGTGTAATACTGCTTGATTGACGTTATCGATATTAATTTGCGCCAATCGGGTTTCGGGAATTTACAGTCAAATCCGGGAAATTGGTATTCGCCCTAGACTAACAGCGATGAGCTCGTCTAAATTTCGATCCAGATTCTCGAGAGCAATCAGTTCCTGGAATTGGAGATCCACACTCGCTCTCGGAATATCGGTTTCCGGGCTACACTAACAGCAGTGACCCCATCCAGATTTCAATCCGGACTCGGTGCAAAAAGAATCCGTACCCGGGATCGAAAATTCGCAGTCAATCTCGGAATATCAGTTTCTGAAAGCGCACTAACACGTTGGGCTCATCCGAATATCTGCGCGAACATAGCTGTATCTTCTGTACAAGGCATAACGATTCAGGAAAGTGGGGAACCAGAAAAACACCGGAATTGATTCAAAGAACGCTAAGTGCAGGTCGCGCGTTGCTGCCAGTCTCCTCTTTTGTTTGATTTCATCTTTAGAATGTTCACCCAGCTCTAGTTGCAAGCGGCAGTTGGTTCTGAACTTTTTTCCAGATCATGGCACGTGAATTAGTCGGTCGTTCAGAGTGCCCACGAATTTTCTATCATCGCTAGCTGTCACCAAAGCGGTGTAGCACCGCAAAAACTAACGGAAAGTTATCCCGGCTTGCTGAAACTCTCGCGTGGTAAAAAGGCTTGAACTTATCACGCATGTTCGTAATGGCCAGTCAAAGAACCACACTGAAATAGGCTTCTCACTAGAGCTGGTCTATACGGAAACTCGCAGTTACCCCGCCAGATGGTTGCAATCCTTAAGCGGAATTCACACAGAGGGCGTCAAATTATTTGCCTGGCGTTGCGAATTTTTTCGGCTCCGAGCCGAAGCCTGACGAAGCCGTTTTTCAACGCCTGGCGTGACGAATATCGTCAGGCGTGGCGAAATTCGCTCTCTTTGTGAATTGGGCTTTACAGATCTTCTTCTAAAAAACAAGTTTGTCCTGTTCTTTTTTGTTTTAATATAGTACTGAGGGTTTTATGTTTCCAGCTTTCGATTAGAGGCCACTATGTTCATGCTCTGTGGCCTGGAATTATTTGGCCTTACCAGCCAACGTCACTCTACAAGTTTCGCGGCTGCTGAGTGGGTTTAACTGCGAGATCCTGACCGAGTGCATGTTTCGAGTTGCGTGTGTCTTTACCGTTGTTTACTTGTTATTGTTTCGCCACAGGTTTAGGTATAGGCTTTTTCTTATTGGTGGGAATAGAGATAGTGAAGACTATAGGCTTAATAAAGCCAATGCGTTACATTAGTCGTAGTAAGCTAGAAACATAGTCATTCGGAATCGGTTAATGGAAACCCTAGATATACGCGTTCACCCTCTTTCCAGCCCAACTACCTACATAAGGCGCTCGAACCCTGACATCCGGAAACGAGCCCGTCCCTTAGAGGATCCATCGTACTTAAAATAGGTATTAATGCAACCTAGTTACGTAATCGATCCATCCATTCATAAACTTTGACTGCTGTACATCTAAACTTTCCATCGACACCACGTTGATTTTTACGCTCGCCATGTTCGATTCATGTCATTTTCCCGATGATTGTTTGCAAAAAGTTTATTCGTCAGAAAAACCGGTTATTGTGTTTTTGATTAAATTCAACGGGCCTGAACCTAGGCTTAAAACAGCCAAAGCCGTGGCTGAGTTTTTGTCTTTTTCGACTGTAATAGACACTATCTAGAATATTCGGAAAGACATTATGTAGAGCCTAGTTTTCGACTATTATAGACATTCTCTAGAATATTGGGACATAGACAGTAAATAGTGCGTGAGTTCCTTTAACCACCAGTATATTCTGTTTTTCCTGAAAACCTGCACGATGATGGGAAATGTCTTGAGTGTAATGTCCAGTAAAAATATCCAGGTAGTGTGGCTGAAAATAGGGCGAACGAGTGAATCTGTGGGGGAAGTCCCATATGAACTTTATAAAGACAATTCCATTTGTACCCGTGTGATGAAGCGTGCAATCATTTTGTTTTGCCCCCCCCCCCCCCTTAGGCTAGTCAGTCCTTCTGGCAGTCAGTAGTCCGTTTTTTAGATTTCTCGCCGCACTCCTGTACAGGATTTTCCGGCCGTATTTTCTGCACTCTCACCATCATGTTAAAAAAAATCTCAACATTTCCGCATGGAATTGATGATGGTGCGGAAAGTCCGGGCAAGAGTTTCAGTTTGCGACTGATCGTCTGTTTGCATCGTCAGATCGCTTGCTTCGGAGATGATGATGGGGATAATGTAATGAGTAAGCCCGGTACGCGAGCGAAACCTTCTTCAGCACCACTCCAACTTACCCGCCATCCTTTGGTGATATAACGCTGATAGAAAACATTACCGTATTCTCATAACTTCCGTATGCCATCAAGGGACCATACTAAGTTGTTCATTGCTTACTTATATAGTCAAGGGTGTTCCACCACCGCTCACTTGGTAGAGCTTCTTTTCCGTTTTCGGGGTCTCTTTTGTCAACTGGTAGGGCGCTGAAGGGTCCCCTTTTCGTCAGATAGAATGAAGTACATTTTTTTCTGTCGTTGCCGTGCTCATCGCCAAAAATGGCGGCTGCGCCACGTTACGATGTCTTCCAACAGCTTACAGTTGCCAGTAGAGACCCATTTAAGACTAAATCAGTTTTCTGTCTGACCAAACTTGGCGCGCCGAGCACTAACAGATGGGGGAAGAAGATCGTGTTAGTGGAAGGCCCTTGTGGAAAATTATTAAGAACACTTCATAGACCCTGGGTTTTGCTCTTTTCCACGCAGTTGCGTTGTAGTAAGCTCAGACCCATCAAACAGCTATTTGCTGCCAGTAGCTTACAGCATGGATTGGGTACGACATAGCATGCGGGTGAGAGTTACGACGTCATTGGTTCAAAAATAAGATATCCGGAAACTTTCGACAGTATATCCTTAGGGAATGTTTTGAGTTAGAGGAAGAAGTTGGGTCGGTTGGAGTAACATGCGGTTAATGAGAATAGAAACATTTCAGCGTCACACACTCGAAAGACCACCTTGCTTGGAGTAACCCTGCACGGGGCACGGCAGAAGAAACTTCTGGAACTTTTTAGTATATCACTTTGTTTTCGAATGAGTGTAAAAGCCATCGTTTCTTCACTAGCTCGGTTTTCCTTGGCACTCTTGCACCCGTGTGCCTCAAAAATATTTTTTGTTTTGACACTGTTTGAACTCAAAACTTCTTTGTTTTTTTTTTGTTCGTTGTTGATTTTTCTTTGTAACTAACTTTGTTGTATAACTGGCTTTGGAAATTTTATGAATACACCGAGTTATAAGTTTATTCATGAGACGTGCGAAAATCGAAGGTCGTTATTGTACGATCCAGCGCGTCGTTGTTGTGGACGGATATCCCCCCCCCCCCCGCCTTTAATACCGTGTAAGGGTCAAAACTGAAGGGCCGATTGTTTTGGAGAAACTCTGAACGTGATTAACCGTGGGTTCGAGTCTTTTTTTCTGGACATTTTTTCTTCGAACATTTTTCTGGTAGGGTCGGGTATAACTACCCGAAACAGAAGAAAAGAAGGGTACGGAAAGTATTAAACCATGCTCGAGGAGTAGACCTAGCGTTTGGTATGGTCAGAATCTTTCGGTCTTTTACCTTTGGGTACGTTTCCCACGTCTGTGGGAAAACTCAGCCATCGGTTTTTAGTACCGTCTTTTTAGTGGTATGTTCATTTGTGAACAGTTAACTCTTGCGGTCGCACTAGCGGGTTTTCACTGTTTTCTAGCCTCCTGGGACCCTACGTCCACCCCCGTGGACATTTTATATATGAATTTTTTAAGCAGTATTGTAGCTGCGCTGCGTCAAAACTAACGCCACCATTCGATTCCGCTTGACTGGAATGCCATCTGTGATTTTTTTCAAGAGTCTGTGATACACCAGTGCTGAGAAATAGAGAACCAAAAATAGCCAAAAATCAGAGGCAGAGCAGAAAGCAAAGTGGGGAAGTTAAAAAATTATATAAAAAATAGAAAACAAGGAGGTAAAATAATGGAAAAATTCAGGACAAGAAAGAAGGTTCTGTTAAATATATTGGCTTAAGAAACAAATTGACAGTTGCCTTACAACCTCTTCTGTGCCTTTTATAACATTCGTGTCCACCCGGATGGACAACCGGTCCCAACCAAGTAAAAACTGGGTAGGCTTCAGCCACTGGAAATTTGGTAGACAAAAACGTTGTGCTTCCCAGCTCGTCTGGGTAGATGCTAGGCTTGTAGATTTATTCAAGGGCACACGACTCACAGTACCGAGGTAAGAGCACATGGATTTGGCGCTGGAAGTATACTTCGTCTCACTGAGACGCTGTTTCCAGGGTCAAATATTTACTTCGATACCTTTTTCACGTCGATCAACTTTCTTGGTTTTCTGATTGGAAAAAAGCTGGACGACTGTGGAACGATTTGAAGAATCCGATTGGAATGAGAACTACCCCCCCCCCCTAAAGCAGATAACGCTTCTGTACTAAATATTAGAGAGGATCAGAAAATCGCAGTCACATAGTGGTACGAGACTGAACCTGTACTGCTAGCGTCCGACTGTAAATGGGTAAGACAAAAAAAAAAACCAAAGACGCTGGGATGAGAACCAGCAGACTTTATCGAAACTAAGAGCCCAAGAAGTGTAGCCGGAAACAATTGCTTCATGGTGGGGTCAGGGTGGGGTTGGCATGAGTGACAGAATGGCCTCGTATGACAAATTTACAACCAGATCCCAGAAATTGGCGGTAGCCTTCATTTGGCAAATAGCTTCATCGATTCTGCCGTTTCCAGTGGTATCCTTGAACTGCGTATGCCTGCCCACAACAAGTTTACAGAGGTGATGAAGCAACTGGCTAAATACCCAGAGTCCTGCGAAGCGACTCAGGCTGGAAAAAGGCTAGCAGGAGGATTTCAATGGCAAGACGAAAAGCGAGCAGGAGTATCTCCCCTAACCGAAGAGGTTTCGAGGTCCACTCCCTGAGTCCGCTTGAACAGGCATTCACATGCCTGAGTACGAGAATTTGAAAGATGAAGCCAACTGTCGACATTCGGGGAGGGGGGAGTAATCAAACGCAAAGTTTTTTTAGGCCGTTTAGGAGACAGAAAGTGTTTCAGGTCGTTTCATTCATGAGCTTGAACCTCTTTTCATCGTTTTGCACTGAATTGACAAATTTGAAATAAATGTTCTTTGCTGAAAGCATTGTTACTTTTTCAAGGATTGGGACCGAATGTCCTCCCCAGTGGACATTCAATAGGGGGGAGGGGGTAGAAGGGGGATTTTTTTGGAGGCTAGTTTCGAAATCTACGCATTTTTCTGATCAAAATTGGAAGTTTCCATGCGTATGTGTCAGCTGGTTTAGACTCGGGTCTCAGGAGGCTAGATGCGCTTTCGGGGGTTCCCGACCCTTACATCCACCCGGTTCAGGGCCAAGTGAGTTAGGACGGGGAAATTTCGTGTACTTCTAGATCCTAGGGTCTGAAAGTATGTGTTTGGATTATGCCCTTCCCCCTCCCCAACGTTGGTGGGCAGCTGGACCCAGACTGCCTAGCGAGTCAAGTTCGTGACCTGGCAACGTGTATCAGGTCGCCGTGGAAAAATTATTAAGGTCGTTTGATGAGCATGCCATGCGTTCTCGTGTGTATTCACGGGGTTGAATTTATGATACTTTTATGGCTTTACTCTTACGGTGTTAATGTTTTCGAATCCATGGGTTTACATGGCAATCGCTGTGACTCTACCCTCAATACCTGAACTTGGTTCATTTTATTACGATCCACGTTTGAGCGCTTGCGCACTTGTTTCCCTTAAGCCGTGATCCAAAAGCAGTAATAAATATTTCGAAGGGTAAGTGATGTAGGTATTATGAGATAGCTGATTGTCACTGACGATTCATAATGTGTTTGTATGTAGCCTATTTTAAACGGGAAGTCCAAAGGGTCATGGTATAAAATTCAAAGTAAATACTAACTACGTATTTAACACACTTTCTGAAATACAAAATAAAGAAAATTAACCAAAAAATTAAAACACTTTAAATGAAAAGGAAGCTGTTCGCACTTCGCAGTCACACCTGGACAGAAACTGAGAGTTTTTATGGCACTTGCAGCTCCGCTCAAGTGCCATATACCGATCGCTTTTCGGTCGGTCGGTCGGTCGGTCGGTCGGGCGGTCCACTGTTTTCGAGTTAGGGTACTTCCAGATGTGCTAGGACGATGAAACTTGGCAGGCATATCAGGGACCCGATATAACTAGCCTGGAAATAATCAGTTTCACTATCCGACCATCTGGGGGGGAGTGGTGGGCCGGGGAATCCGGAAAATTAAGTAGTTTTTGTCAAACTTTTTCGAGTTGGGGTATTTCCAGATGTGCTAGGATGATGAAACTTGGCAGGCATATCAGGGACCCGATATAACTAGCCTGGAAATAATCAGTTTCACTATCCGACCATCTGGGGGGGAGTGGTGGGCCGGGGAATCCGGAAAATTAAGTAGTTTTTGTCAAACTTTTTCGAGTTGGGGTATTTCCAGATGTGCTAGGATGATGAAACTTGGCGGGAGCATCAGAGACCCGATCCGAATAACCTGGAAATAATCAGTTTCCCAATCCGACCACCTGGGGGGGGGGGTGGAGGGCTGGGGAATCTGGAAAATTGGAGTAGTGTGTAACTTTCGAACGGGTGATCGGATTGGAATGAAACTTAATAACTGAATAAATGGCATACCTCTGATGTCCCATTTGAAGTCCGGACCGGACTCGACAGCTATGGGGGAGTTGGGGGGGGGAGACCGGAAATCTTGAGAAACGGTTAGAATGGAGGGATCGCGGTGAAACTTGCTGGGAAGAACAAGCATCTGCTCTAGATAAATCGTTTGTACAATTGGACTGATCCGGACACTGGGGGGGGGGGGTAGGAGGAGAGTTTCCCGGAATTCCGGTAATGGCGGTTTGGGGCATTTTCACGACGAAACTTGGTAGGCGTATCAGGGACCCGATCAAACTGACTTATAAATAAAATTTACATGATCCGATAGTCGTGGGGGGAGTAGCAGGAGGGGGAATCTGGAATGTTGAGTCATGCTTAACTTTGGAACGGTTGATCGGATTTGAGTGAAATTTGATAATTGAACAGAGGACATGTCTCTGGTGGTCTTCGTCATGTCTTGATCTTTGTACACAACCGGATTGATTCCGGTGACTGTGGGGAGTTTGAGAAGGGGGCCGGAATTCGGGCGATCGCGATTTAAGGTACTTCCATTAGTGCTAGGATGATGAAACTTGGCTGGGATATTAGAGATTCGGCAAAATTAGCTTAGAAACCGCCACTTTCTAAATCCGAACATTCCTTAAAGTACCAATCTTGACTGCAAATTCAGAAACATACTTTTAAGCAAAATTCACATTTTCATGATCCCCATGAGCCCATTATCATTTTTGACTCAGGGGTTTTGCTTACAAATGAGTTTCTAGCACCCTTAAAGTGCGCATCTTAACCGGAAAGTTAAATAAATACTCTTCACCAAACCATATATATTCATGATCCTAAAGGGCCCAGGATCATTTTTGCCACTAGGGTTTTGATTACAAATGACATTCTAGCGCCCTTAAAGTGCACATCATAACAGCCAGGTGCAAAAAAAAACTTTTTTACATAACGATACATTCTCTTGATTTCCAAGGGTCCGTCTTCATACTTATCTTAAGGGTTTTTCTTACAAATGTTCACAACAGACCGACGAATTGGCGAATTCCTACTTTCATACTTTTACCAAGCCTCGCAAGTGCCATATGAGCTTACAGCTCTTGTTTTTAATGATTTGGTGGCATTTGCTGCCCTACCCATCTTTTATGCGCTACCCGTATGGAAGGGTGTCCTCCTGGATATCTTTTGCATGGGGTCGGGTTCTTTTGTATTTTTGTTCAGTGCCTGTTCTAGTGTATCTTTTCTTTTTGTTGTTGTTATGGTCTTATGGACTGAAATAAAGTAGTAATAATAATAATAATAGTAACTAAAGCCACTCCATTTAGCCACTCCTCTGCACCTGTATTTCTGTGGAGTTTATTCCGACCTTGAATCATTAAGATCCTGGCAATATGACATGAAGTGGCCCACACTATCCTCAGGGTCTCCACACATAGGGCACGAGTTAAGACCATCTACTACTGCACGATCCCTCCCTAGGTATTTCCTCCTTATTTCCAACGGCGGAAAATATACTCATGGAATGAAGTTAAGAATCCGGGCATCGCGGAACCATGCGAAGGTATGACAGGTAAAATTCGAAGCAGTTAGAGACTGCAGTTGGCAACTTGGATGGGATTGGATTTTGTCATTTTTCTTGACACGAGCGTGTCACGAAATACAAAGGAGAGCAGCAGGACAGTGATTTATTTTTATTTCTCAAACCTGCGTAGCATTTTTATGGCACTTGCAGCTTCGCTCAAGTGCCATATACCGATCACTTTTCCGTCGGTCGGTCGGTCTGTCTGTCGGTCGGTCGGTCTGTCGGTCCGCTGATTGCGATTTAGGGTACTTGCAGATGTGCTAGGACGATGAAACTTGGCAGGCATATCAGGGACCCAACCAAACTAACTTTCAAATAGTCACTTCCCCGATCCGACCACCGTGAAGGGAGTAGAGGGCGAGGGAATCCTGAGAATTTAGTAGTTTTTGTAAAACCCCTACCCCTTTCTTCACACTAGTAGGTCTGCGCGCGGCGTGACGTCACTCTTTGCATCGGATCACTCTGTTAAAATCGGAAAGAGCTAGTGCATTCGTGGGTCAAAGGGGTTTGTATATGTGGTGCAGTGCGGGGGAATATGGAAAATTGAGTGTTGTGTAACTTTCGAACGGGTGATCGGATTGGGACGAAACTTAATACCTGAATGAATGACATATCTCTGATGTTCCATTTGAAGTCCGAACCGGATTCGACAGCTATGGGGAAGTTGGGGTGGGGGAAGACCGGAAATCTCGAGAAACGGTTATAATGGAGGGATCGGAGTAAAACTTGCTGGGAAGAACAAGAATCTGCTCCAGATAAATCGTTTACACGTTTCGACTGGACCCGGACACTTGGGGGGGGGGAGGTGGAGGGGAGTTTCCCGGAATTCTGGTGATGACGGTTTTTGGGATTTTCACGACGAAACTTCGGAGGCGTATCAGGGACCCGGTCAAACTGACTTGTAAATAAAAATTCACTCGATCCGATAGTCGTGGGGGGATCGGAGGGAGGGGGAATCCGGAATATTTAGCCATGCGTAACTTTGGAATGGGTGATCGGATTCGAGTCAAATTTAATAACTGAACAGAGGGCGTGCCTGTGGTGATCTTTGTCATGTCCGGACCGGATCCAACAACAATTGGGGGGGGGGATACGTGACCGGATTGGACTGGAGAGATCGGGATGGAACTTTGTGGGAATAACAAACAAGTCCAAAACCGAACCGGATTGGCTCCGGCGACTGTGGGGGGGAGTTTGAGGGGCGGGTCCGGAATTCCGGTGATCGCGAGTTAAGGTACTTCCAGATGTGCTAGGACGATGAAATTTGGCTGGAATATTAGAAATTCGACAAGATTGGCTTAGAAATCGCCACTTTTCATATCCGACCATTCCAAGTACCAATTATGACCGCAAATTAAGAAAAATACTTTTAAGCAAAATATGCATTTCCATGATCCCCATGAGCTCATGATCATTTTTGCCTCAAGGGTTTTGCTTACAAATGAAGTTCTAGCTCCCTTAAAGTGTGCATCTTAACCGCAAGGTCGAAAAGTACTTTTTATCAAACGATACATCTCAACCCATGATCAGTTGTCCCACAAGGGTTTTGCAAAAAAAAATAATTTCTTGCACCCTTAAAGTGCGCATTTTACCCGCATTAATAGTGGAAAAAAAAATTACTTACATACGTATATATCAATGATCCTTAAGAGCCTGCTATCGTTTTTGCCTCAAGGGTCTTCCTTACAGATGAATTTCTAGTGCCTTTAAAGTGCGCATCATTACAGCCAAGTTCAACGATAAAATACTTTTTCTCTAGCTCCCTTAAAGTGCGCATCTGAACCGCACAGTCGAAAATTACTTTTGATCAAATAATGCATCTCAACCCTTGCAAGTGCCATATGAGCTTACAGCTCTTGTTTCTAGTTTCCTCTACTTTTTGGTCTACGGCTCCTCCACTCGGTGGTATTAATTTTTGAATTTACCTCTTGGACGTAACTCTTTCCAGAACAAAAACATACGAACTTACTTTAATCAGTCTTCCACAAATAAATTAAACCTCAAAAATTTCATCTCCGTTCAGCTTCGTCCTTCATTTTCAACTTCCAGTTTTGTGCACTTATTAACACTTCCAGTTACCAATTCCAATCTTTGTGTTCAAGGGAGAAAGGCCTATTTTGAGGCCTTTTTTAGTTATTTCTGCTCTTTGTTTCAGGGGCAGGTGTTCCGCTAGTTCGAGTCTGGATTCCGTCGCAAGTTGTGAAGCGAGGTCTTATTGAACCAAATATGACAGTAACTCAGGGGTCTGCAACTACAGTCCCATTAGTCGGAGTGAAGGTGGAGCCACCGGAGTACCCAGAAGAACTGTAAGTAAATTTGGTATTGATGACCGCTACGGCGCTACTTCAGATCCTCGCTGGACCAGTGGAGTTGTTCTGTGCAAAGCCCTTAGCAGTGGGAAAGAAGGGAAACTCACGTAACCCCCATGTATCGCCTTGGGACGGTCGAGCAGGGTCGGGTGCACGCGAAATGAATTCCTGCACGGATTTTCGGGACCAACATCAATTCGATGTTGAAAGTGCAGAAAATATGGCCGGGACCTGATCACGTGTGTTCACACTTTTAGACTTTCGTTAAAATCACTGCTCAGTTGTTGGTAGTATTATGCTTACTAGTTGCTTTTAGCAGTTTAGTCTGTCATATTGTAAGCATCAGTTTCAAAAAGCTGTCGGGCTTCTTTTCATGCCCAAGAGTCATTTTGTCTTTCAAAATGCTCTTCGTTTGTTTACATTGACGCGACAACGGTTACGCGCCATCTAGTGTATCTAGTTCGGGATTCTAAATGCTAGGTAGCGGGTTGGTCGAGATCCAAAACCGCGTTCCATAAAGCTTTGTTCAAGTAGGTGTAATAAGCTGTGTGGTGCAACACGTAGTATTTATCAACAGGTTTCGGAGGATAACACTTAGGATGATTCAAACGTTACGCATTAAAACGTTATGCAGAACAAGTATTGTCCGGAAAAAAACGCCCTAAAAAAAACACCGGAAAAGCATCTGCTGACTTTTCCGATATCATGATGACAAACACAAAAGTCAGCAGATGTTCGTTCGGCGGTGTTTCAGGTCTTTTTGTGTGGAAAACGTTTGAATGCGTAACCTTTGAAAAACATAACAGATAACATCCTAGGTGTTATCTGTTTAAACCGCGCATCCTTGTGTTATCTAATATAAAACTTCTGACAGTGTACACACTAGGATCATTCTTTTATTTGTTTTCAAAATATAGCCAACTGGGGCTGCTAGTGCTACATAACAACTCATTCTATGAAAAAAGAAAAAAATGTTGAAGGCCTCCAACAAACAAAGTAGCCTACAGAAAACTCAATCAGGATGGGTCTGACCCACAGTAAATTTCGTTACCCCAGGCTTGCCACAGAGGCAGAGACAGGCGCATTTGCGGTCCACACAGGATCATGAGCAGAGGATTGCTCGACGCCAGAATTCGAGACTGAAGAGAAAGAACGGAGGAACGACGGATTTCAGGGAGGGGATAGTTCTTGGAGGATAGATATAAGTTCTTGGTAGAAATTGGAACCCACGTCCTCCTCGGCTACGACGTAGCCTTCCAGCTGAAGGAAGCAGTCGCGCCCGAGAGCAGACGGATTATTTCATTCCGGTGCGCAGAGAGTTATACAGAGTTAGACTGAACTATTGAGAAAGAAAAAACTGTCCGGCAGAAAACGTGATAGAGAGGAGACAGTGCATAACTTAATGCTCAGTATTGCAATGCTCGAGCCAGTGCAAGTGCATAAACATCTTTGCTGATAAGTTATCGTTTGCCGGAGGAAGCAAAATCTGCTGCGATATTTGCAAACAAATTGGATATTTAGAAGCATCATTTCGTCGACGGGCACAAGGGGCCTCCCGGGAAGTAAGTCTACTAGTACTTTCTACTTATCATAACCCGTAAAGCCAAATGGTAACATTTCACCAGGGTGATTTGGCATTGGCCAGTTTCGCCGGTTATCCGTTATGGCCAGTCCGTATCCTACGTGCGACCAAAGCTACATCAGGAAAGCTCCAATACAGCGTCTTCTGCTACGGAAGCCACGATAGATGCAGAGTCACAGAATCCCAACTTCGAGATTTTGAAGCTAATAAGGCAGATGCAATGAAAAAAAGCGCTAAGGGAGTGAAAGCGGCGTTTGAGGAACTGGCATTACAGCCTAATGTACATCTTGAAACTCAAACTTCCGGTAGTGACCCTGGTCATGCGTCTGCTGTGACCTCAGATCTACTGAAGCGGATTGACACGGCGGAGCAGGAAGTCACCATAACTAAAGAAAGTTTGAAAGCGGCTATAAATGAGAAGGTTCAGACAGCCCTTGCCTCTACAGCAACACCAGTTTCTACAGACACTGTTATAAACGATATATATAACGCCATAGCTCTTGAGTTCTCGCCAAAATTTGAAGCGGTTGAAAAGCACCTTAAATCGCTAAAGCACCAAGTTTATCTTTTGGAAGCAAGAATCACAAAGATAGAAACAAAGCTAGACGATCATGAGCAGGAGGCACGCCTTGACTCTCTGCTATTTCTCGGAGTTAAAGAAGAGCAAGGAGCAGAAGTGAAAACTGTGGTAACTGGTGTTATTCAGAATCAGCTCGGCCTAACTGGACTAGCGAATAGTGACGTCATTGCAGTTACGCGTTTTCCACTGGTTCCTGACCCTAGTCGTCCTGATAAGATAGCCCCTGTACTTGTCAGATTTGCGAGCAAAGAACTTGCGGAAAAAGTGTTCAAAGAAAAAGGAAAACTTGCGAAAACAGGACTTTTTCTATCAGAGAATCTCACGAACCGACGGCGTGAAATTCTGCAGGCTGGTCGAGACCAGTACGGTAATAAAAATGTGTGGTCCAACCGTGGTCGTGTGTACGTTCGGCTCCCAGGTGATACTACAACGCGCAGGCTTTGGTCCCTTGACGATATCTCTTAGTCGCAATAACATTGTGCTTTAGCATAAGTTTTTAGTATTTAACACATGTTTAGTGCTTCTAATTTTCCCACATATTCAAATCAATCAGAAGACGTGCTTTTGACTGAATTCGAAAACAACCCGTTTTCACCTGATAGTGTTCTTGGAATGCCTATTGCGGGTGACGATGATTGTGTTAGAAATCTGGTAACTGATCACCCTCGCCCAAGCAAGTACATTTCTCTTGGATGTTCATTTTCAAATGAATGGGCGAATACTTCTGATAATGGAATGATCTTTGGGTTATGGAATTGCCAAGGTTTGCGAACTGCTTATTCGTCTTTATGTGATATTATATCGTCAGTAACTTGCGTACCTTCAGTAATTGGTTTGTGTGAGACTTTCGTATCTAACAAGTCGCTGCCTTGGGATTTTTCTTTTCCAGGCTATAAATGTGAACGTCGCGAACGATCTTTCATGGATAAAGGCGGCCTTGCTTTGCTAATAAAAGATGATATTTCGTATTGGGTGAGAGAGGATCTTTCCCTGTGGCTTGAGGGTCGACTTGAAACTATGTTTATCGAAATAAAGAATACTCGTGGAAAAAACTTGATCCTTGGTTTAGTGTATAAAGTCCCTTCTTATAATGATAAAGAATTTCTTCAGGAATTGGATAACGTACTGGAACGGGTGAACGATGAAAAGAAAAGTAAAATAATAATGGGGGATTTCAACGTTAATCTTTTAAATAAAAAGGATAGTTACGATTTTGTAAACCTAATGATTTCTTCGGATAATTATCCATTAGTCACTGTTCCAACTCGAATAACAAATAAATCAGCGACGCTAATTGACAATATTTTCTGTGACAGTGAATTTTTTGAAAGGTCTTTCGCTGATGTGGTTGTTACGGATGGATATGATCATTTTTTCCTGTTATCTAAAATAAGACTAAACAATAAAGAACGATTTAAGCTTGACACGAGGCAATCTTATCGGTTAATGAATGAAACAAATTTAAATAAGTTTAGTAAAATTTTAGACGAGCAAGATTTTTCTCTAATAACAAATGAAGATTGCCCAAGTAAAGCATATGATCTGTTTTCAGAAATTGTAACAAAAGCATTGGATTTGGCTTGCCCCCTTCAGAATCATAAAAAAGGGAACAGGAATTTCCCAAGGAAACCCTGGATGACGCCTGGACTTGTAATTTCAGTAAAAAATAAAAATAAACTTTTTCGTGTGTATATAAATGAACCTTCTGCTGAGAACCATGCACGTTATAAAACGTATCGAAATCAATTAAATTCAATACGAAGAAGAGCTCGTATTAAATATTATGAGGATCAGTTTGCCTCCTGTAATGGGAATATGAAGAAAGTATGGAAGAATATAAATGATCTTCTTGGTAAACGGCCATCTTGTAATGAAATTAAAACACTAATTTCTCCTGACGGAAGACTTGATGATCCCAAGAAAATCGCTGATTACCTTTGTGATTATTTTTCTTCAGAAGGTAAAAGATTGTGTGAGGAAGCGCGTCGAAAAGTAAACCCAGTCCCGCTGGCGATAAACAGACCACTTGTTTCAGAACTGCATTTTACTGCGTGTTCATCTGAGGAAATTAATAAAATCATTAATAATATGAAATCGAACTCTTGTGGTGTTGATGGGATAAGTTTAAAAATTGTAAAGGCAGCTAAACAATCCCTAATTCCTATACTTGTCCATTTAATAAATTTATCTATTAAGACAGGAATTTTCCCTGAAGCTTTGAAGCTGGCGCGGGTAATTCCTCTACATAAATCGGGAAAAAAAGATGAAGCAAGCAACAAAAGACCAATATCTATCCTTCCTTTTTTTTCTAAAATTTATGAGAAAATAGTGCACGGTCAACTTTCGAAACACATTGAAGATAATAAAATTCTGTTGGACACTCAATTTGGGTTCCGTAAAGGTCTGTCGACGGATTTAGCTATTATTAAACTAGTAGATTGGATTAACGAAGCTTTTGAAAATGGTTTGATTCCAGCTGCAATATTTTTGGACTTGAAAAAAGCATTTGATACTGTTGACCACCATGAACTACTAAATTCTCTACAGTCTATTGGAATAGGGGGTAAAGCACTAGACTGGCTTCGGTCATATTTATCTGGAAGGAAACAAGTAGTTATGAACGGTAATACTACGTCAGATCAATGTGCAATTCATTGTGGAGTGCCACAGGGTTCAATCTTGGGTCCACTACTTTTTATTATTTTTGTTGACACGGTTAAATATTTCCTATCCGAAGCTGGTATTATATTATTTGCTGATGACACACTTCTTTTTTTGTCTGCCCCTTCTGTACCTGATCTATATGAAAAGCTAAAAATAGCACTAGCCGAATTTACCAATTTCACTAATTCTCACCTACTAACCCTGAATTTTCTAAAAACAAATTATATGGTATTCTCGAGAACTTCATCCCAAACAAGCCCCAATCAAGTTATGGTGGGTACTTCAGTGATCAAAAGAGTACAATCCGTTAAATATCTTGGTTTTCTACTAGATGAGAATTTGTCATGGAAAGAGCACGCTGATGTTCTGTCGTCCAAACTTTCTCGGTCTCTTGGAGTGATAAGGAGAGTTAAAAACACTGCATCACCAAAAATTCTACGAATGATATACTATGCCATTTTTCATCCTTACTTGATTTATGGATGCTCCGTGTGGGCTAGCAATTTTGTATCTTGTTATAAGAAAGTTCAAAATCTACAGAACAGTGCGGTCCGGGCAATCACGTCACATGACCCCCATAAGAATCAAAGTGAGCGTTTTAGTTCTAATAAAATAATGGATGTCTCCACAATTAGAGACTACCAAGTTTCAGTTTTTACTTATAAGTATTTTAATGATCATTTGAATTCATCTTTTCAGAATTTGTTTTCGCAAAATCGGGATTTCCACGAGTATTCTACTCGGAATGCCCGGCAGTTGGCGAGTGCCCCGCGTAAAACAACTAGAGCTTCTTTCATAATTAAACACTTTGCTCCGGGAGTGTGGAATTCAATACCTGATGAGGTAAGGGTTGCGTCTACCCTTTCAGCTTTCAAGTCACAGGCCAAGTCCTTTTTCTTGTCAAAAACATAATTTCCTTCCTTTATTTATTTTTTTTTTCCTTTTTTTCCTTTTTTTTTGGGGGGGGGAGGCAAGGGCGCTTTGTTGACGAAAGATCGTCCGTCAACGGATTTTCTTGACAGTTTGTCATGTCTTTATTCTTCTTTCTATCATTCTTTTTGTAGACTTGTTTGGTTCGTTTCCCTTAAGATTATATGAATAAAGAATAAGCCCCGCCCATTGCCAGGCCTTATGTTAGGCCTTATGGTGGGGTCATAATGAGTTAATGTGCGTATTATTTTTATGAATAAAACTGAACTGAACAAGAACTGAACAGTCCCTACGCATTGTTGAAATTCCACGTTAACACACCTCTGATTCCAGGCCTACGTTAGAACAGCAACTCCGAGCCAGACTACCCAACGACATCAGTATCACCGCTGTAGAACCCCCGTTCTCCAAACGTAGTCGTCCCTCCCTCACAGAATTCGTCTGTTTACCGCAGGACCCTTACATGACCAAAGATGACCGTTACGTTGGCAGGGCCGACCGTTACACGTCGCAAGACGATACAACCGTCACTCGTCAATCAACTCGGAGAAGAAGCTCAGTTCAAAAAGAGACAACATCGTCCACGGAGGAATTTGTGCGAAGGATTATTAATAATGTGAGGGAAGAGCTCTCTCTGTCGGGAGAGATCCACGAGAGAAGGGGCTATTCAAAAGGACCGAGGTGGCCGTGCTAATCTAGCCACAAACGTTAGTTGCGCTTTTGCAGATACCATGGTATCTGATACCACGGCCTAAGGTCGTTTTTGCAGTTGCCGTGGTATCTGAAAAAATCTCACTTTCATCGTCACCAACACAAGAGCCTATAGGTTGGGAAAAATTGGTGGGAAAGAAGTTTGGTACTTGTGATGTGACTGGATGTATTTTGGAGTGATTTCTAAAAGCGCTAAATCGGCAATTATTATTTTCGTGCTTGCAAAGCAACCGTAGTATCAGATACCATGGTACTATGGTGTATGCAAAAACGCAACTATTTATAAGCTGCGTTCTTTACCGCCGGAGTACTCACTAATGGTGGCTCCATTTAACGGTTTCACCAGTGTTTGTTTTATTTCACACCGGTGCTAGTGAGAAGTCAGCGGAGATAGTGAGGCTAAAAATCTCCTTATGGAGAAAACGTCAGACATAAGTGACACCCCAACAACCAGAAACTATTGGCAGTGCGACAAGTTCGCAAGTTCTGTAAGTGAACTATGCTTTGCGTCAAAGGGTGTCGAATAGAAGCCCCTCCCGCTAGGGACGTAGGAAACTGAACGCGTATTCTGACGCGTGGGAGGACCCAACCAAATCTCTGGAGTAGAAAGTTACCATGTTCTGCTCACTATTTTATGGATACATGTTTTCATTATCTCTGTCATGATAATGAGACAGTGGCTGATTTCCAGAAACAGTCCATTTGGAAAGCTAAAGTTTAAAAATGCGAATTGGCCCGTCATCTACGACACATGTCACCCCGGTTGACCTATCTTCCTTTTGTACTTAGGAACCAGTTTAACAACCTCTCCTAAGGATGTACCATTTTCAAGCTGTTATCACGTACGAAGCCCTCGTTTGCTCTGCTAGTGACCACTGAATGTTCAGACACTCAACCGTTGTTTGCCTAAAGGTTGTATTTGAGTTTAGGCGACAAGCTTCGAGCTGCTGCTCGGTTATGGGGGAATGCGGGTTAGCTGCCTGGCCAGCGAGAGCTCGCGCTACAAAGCCACTATAGTACATGCTTATGAAAATCAAATACTTAAGAAACATTTTTAAATCCAGGTAACGTTCAAGGTACGTCAGGGTGCGCTTCATTGAAAATAAGTTAACTTTGAATAGCTCAGTTTTGGACTAGTATAACGAAGAAACACCCATTAAGGTGTTCTTGGGATCCCTTAAAGCACAACTCTTACTAGAAATGATCTTTTCGTAACGAAATAGCTCAGAAATATCGTTTTTCGAAAACACCATTACTTTCCACGTCAAATTAGCGATTTTCTTGTTAGCGCTTGTCGACTCTCCAGCCTTCCTGCTTTCCAACGCGGCGGCTGGACGCAAATATTTGAAAACTGAATGCGCCGTGGTTAAAATCTGGGAAAACCAAGCAAAACAAAAGAAGTCCAAAACAGATAATAGACCTGATGGCTTATCATGTCCTTATGCGTGAAAGAGCGTTGGCGGACCTTGAAGCTTACGGCGAAGTTTGCGGTGCGTGCCTAGCAAAACTCGGCGAGGGGGAGAAACTTCTAAAATGTCTTAGGTAAAAAAACAAATCAGTGGTGAAAGGCGGGGATTTCAGAAGCTTATATAAGCCATAAGGGAGCTAGGGATAAACTAAAACGCAGAATAAACCAGAGGATCCTTTAATTAGCTACTTTCGCTGACTGGTAATTGACTTTTGTTGCAGCAAGTGGATGAAAATGGCAGTGTGTGAAGTTAACTAACGTTCTAAAAAAGCATACCTTTATTGTACGTGAGGAATACAGTACAGTTGGAGTGACGTTACTTTTGAGTGTGCCAATTATTGTGAAAGTTTGGACCGAAACATTCCTTTTATTGCTGTTTTGTCGTAAGTGAATCAGGTAACCGTATTTTGTTCTTCCTTTCTTTTTTGTAGCTGTTCTAAGAATTTGTGGAACAATTTTTTCCCGTAATTTACGGAAATGTGACCGACTTTTTTCCCTGTATTTCTGCCAAGGGCAGTTCGTGTACAGTTGTTTCCGTCGAAAACGTTACAGTTTTAAATACACTGGGAAATTTCTGTGAAGTACAGCAACGTTGTTGCCTAGGGACAGTTGGGCCATCAACCCTCTTCCGAAATTTTGTTGCTGCGAAAGAAGCGACACTGTCAGAAATTTGATAACATTTAACACTAAGTTGCACATCCTTGTGTTAAGTGTTATCAAATATAAGCTGATTTCATCAACCAATTTCATGTGTTATCTCTTGCGGAAAGATGACAAAGGTTGCTCATCAAAGGTAGACATCTTGTGTCAAGTGTCAAGAGCAAATAAGAACCACAGAACCTCCATCTCCCTGTCTCTGTAATACGACCATGCTGAGTCGAATAGACTCCTATACCATGCTCGATGCAAACCAGCGGAGGGTAGGAGCTACGCGGAACGTCACAATTAGTTACCTCTACAAACAGCTATATCGCACTAGTGACGTAGCATGTGACGCGCTGCAGAGCGGGTCAGCACGCATCCTGCACTTTTTCCTCTATATGCGCAGCGGCGAAGAAGGAAGTAGACGCATCAACTCAAAGCTCAGCAAGTACCTCTAGTTACTCTAGCTCAGCTCAGTTTTGTCGGGGTATCCATTAGTCGCTGCATGATACCAAAGACGGAGGTTCTATTGGCTCATCTGTCCTTGGTGTTATTAAGCTTCTGACGATGTAGAAGTGAAGCCTTGTCCACGATCTCAACCCAACCGTACTCGGCTAGGCCAGCAGAGATGGGCGAATTCAGGATTCGTCCTTTTGGCCGGATCCGAATCTTCTGTCTCTCAGGCTGGATTCGGATTCCAAACTCCGAAGTCCCAACCTTACGAATGCGCCGTCTACATTCTTCCAGTTTCCGTTTTCTTTTACACAGTGGGCTTAGGCAATCCATTTGTCTGGTGTCCACCGCCACCAACCATCCTCACTATCTGATTACCGTAGATATTAGTGCTTTTTGCCACTTCTGATTTTTAAATTATAATCTATGTACATGATTTGATTTTTGTTAAGGTCGGATTCGAATCCGGATTTGATTCTGGGTTCGAATCCTCAGCATGAAATGGTGGATTGGGATTCGAATCCTTTCATGATCGGATTCGCCCATCTCTGGGCTGGGGACGCCCGAGAAGCGAACTCGGGCGTTTGGGCAAACCCGTCAATGTAAAATTTCGAGTGTCGTATCTAAACTAAGAATCATGCGATAGAAGAAGGTGAGCGAGTAAATCTATGCTCGTAGATACTGTTAGCCGATGATGTTCCGTCAACAGCGTTCAGTCTGTACATACGAGAATTACAGACTCTGGAATGTATTTATTTAAAATCAGTCATCGAAGGGAGGAAGGCCGAACAACTCAGGCTTGAAGTCGCGTAGGTCGTTGAGGCAGAGTGTGGCTCGGCCTCGATTATGATCATCCATTCGCGCGTCGGGGACCATGACAACCGGCATACCAGCGGCTAAAGCGGCAGTTACACCGTTAGGTGCGTCTTCGAAGACTAGGCACTGGAAAAGAGAGAAAAGGGCTTTTACCATCGGCTGGAACTCATAGAAATCTAGAAGAAATTTCGGCCTATAATCATCTCGAAGCAGCCATGATGCGACTGTACAATTCCCGATTTCTCTGAGCGCCAACACACGGAATGGATGAGCGAATAAATTGTGTACGCACTGACCCAACGAGTTAGTAACTAGTCATTTATTATCACAAAAAGCGTGAGACCATGCCAATGATCATACCAATTAGACTGTAAAAAAAAATCTTGCGGTATTTGCTACTCGGATTAATCTTAGCTATATTGAGATAAGATTATCCCTAATTCGGATTAATCTTATCCTAATAGAGACAAGATTAATCCCAGTAGCAAATACTGCATCCTTATTCGGAGAAACTTCTTACAGTGTAGAGCTGAAAGCTCTAATTATAATGACACTAGCAAAGGGTAGTTAGTGTGTAGCGTGTCATTTCCTTCTTCTTTTTGGGATCCCAAAACGTAAGTGGAGGGATACCTGATACCTGTGACATCGCAAAAGTTGTCCGTCTGTGAGCCCGAAAACTCTCGAAGGGAATGGATATTTTGATGATGATGTGTGTGAGGATTACTTGGGTCAAGGGAAAGGTCGAGTTCGTAGATGGGCTCTGTAGCCCTACATTTAGGGGTGGGGGTTCAAATTAAGGGCCAAATAAAATATTTTTAAACAGCCAATGAGATAGAAGACAGATAAGAAGACATGCTAAACACGATTATGAAAACCATTTTCTACCCGGACAAGTGGTTCGCCTGGAATCCGGCCAAAACCAGAAAATTTACTAAAAGCAAAGTTTTATTTGAAGTTGATTAGATGTCCGATTTAGGGGTAAGAAGAGATGCGGAATCCGGATATGGCAATCATTTTTTACCCGGACATATAGTTCGCCCGAAATTTCGGCTGAAACCGGAAAACTTGTTATAAGTTAAATTTTTATTTGAAGTTGATTAGATGTTGGAAATGAGGGAAAGGAGATACGCTGAATTCGTTTTTGAGTTTTATTTTTTCGCCGGAAAAGTAGTTCCGGAATTCCGCCGAAACCGAAAAATTGGCAGAAGTAAGGCAGAAAGTTTTGATCGGTTTCGTCAAAATAGACTGCTGGAGATGAGGGGTAAACAAACACACATTCTGAATCCATATCTGAACTTGGTTTTCTCAGATTATTAGCTATTTGGCCTTAATCTGTTTCTAAATTTTAATAGTAAAAATCTTCAAGGTGTTTGGGAAAGACTGAGACTGGATATGGCGAAGACAAGACCCAATTTTCTGGATCAAATACTGAGTTTTGCTTCGGATCAAATATTGAGTTTTGCTGACATTTGCTTCAATATTCCGTGAAAATCGTACAGATTTTCGCCTGTGATGCTGTATTTCTTGTCGATTGTTTCTAAGTAGTAAGCCTATAACAAGCCTTACCGGGCATTAGCCAGTCGTTTGTTTTAGGTCATCACCGTCGGACCCCAAGCACTTGAAATCTCCCTGCCTATTCTTGGATCAGCTTACCTTTTCCGGGGCAGGCTTATCTGGGAATCTGCTGGCGCACAATAGGAAAATATCAGGGGCTGGTTTTCCGTGCTTCAACTCCGGTTCGGAGCTCCCGAAGACGATGTGATCAAATATCTCAAAAAATTCCCTAAAAAAAGCGTTTGTATGTGTATCGCAGGAATGTATTTGTTTACCGCTCACTCATAGTACACTCAAGGTACATTAGAGGTGTGAAAGAACTTAATCTTGGACAGTGCAGTGTTGGACTAAATGGTAAGATTAGGGCCCAAATTCAGGTGTAGCTAAGTTTTAATTTAATTAGAAACTTTGGCTGACTCTCGGCTGACTGGTAATTGCTTCTGTCACATCAAAATGGCACTGCACAAGGTTCACTAACGATCGAAGAAGCATATATCTCTACTGTACGGGTCCCTGTCAAACAGTCTGTGTTGTATCTGTGAGTCTAGCTAGGATCTAATTGAGCATACATCAATAACTTTTCTCGAACAAGTATGTAATGTGTATCTTCCTATGTCTCACAGGGATACGATACCGATATGGATACGATACGAGATCGTATCAGCCTCCCGAGAGGATGATACGAAGCCGCCGCTGAAGTTCATCGAGCACTTTTCCTCAATTACTGAAAAATAGAATAAAAAAAGAAATAAAAGACATCACTTTCAGAAAGAAGAAAGAAAAACACTAAGAAATAATACAGAAAAAAAAGTTCAAAAACATTCTAGGAAATTTTTTTAAAAACTGAAAGAAAATGTTGCTTTCCTAGCCAACCAAGCTGAGTCATACCTTGTTACAATCCCATTCCCACTGAAAATGCAACTTGTCGACTGAAACCACTGTACTTCCAACTTATTTCATTCTACTCTCAAAAAGCAGCTATTGAGCAGTTACAACAGTCTTTCTCTGATTTAACAGTCCATTAATAAATTACTCCAGCGTTGCCACTTTTTCTGAGACCAACCATGACCTGCCCCACTATGGATGAATCCTGATTGGTTGATTTCTGAGCTTCACTCAAATCATCAATATTTTATTGGGTTCAATTATCCAGCATTTGACATAGTGTATCCAGCGTTATAGGCATAGGGTATACCAAACGCTAGGTCTACCCAGCGTTTGGCATAGGCTTTCAAAGAATCAGCGGTTTGTGGTAGACTGCCACTCTCGCTCCTCCACAACCAAAGTTTCATATCATATCACACCATATATCATTGTCCCCTTCTAACAGTCAAACTGTATTTCAGTCATTTATCGATCGTTTACCTATGGTTAGTCGTTTTCATGTTGAACGTCTCCAGACTACTGCTTGTTGCCACTGCTATAGGGACACCCTTCGACTTCAGATGACGTACCAGCCGCTCAGCGCCTAAAGATTAATCAGCATCAGCTTGGCACATCTCTAGCTCAGTTGAGCTGAGAAGGACGCCCCTAAGGGTGTGTACCAACCCCCGTCCAGTGGTTTTAAAAGCTAAAACCATAATTTCAGTTCGAATACTTCTTCATACGGTTGTAACGACGACTGTAGCTTTTAATAACTTTGGGTGGTAGTTCGGAACATATCCTGAACAATGAGGCCCGTCACTTAGGTCGTGCTACACCCGTCACTTTCTCTACTGAAATTCAACTACTTTCAGCGAAAATTTGATCCTTCCATGTGGCTTAGAAACCCTGGAAGGGTCGGAGTGGTCGATAAGCCTGCTAAATAGACCCATTCGAGCCTGCAACGGTATAACAAAATATACGTGCAAGGCTTCAAGACTTGTGCGACGAGGGGGTTAGTTAACCATAGTAACCGAGGTTATAACATGGAGCGCTTGCTGATTTTGCTATTAAAGACATTTAAAAGGGTTAGTCAAGCTCAGACATCTTGTCAGGATATATCCACAACTCTGATCTTACCATCGCAAATCGAGCGCCGTCACTTTTGAGCACCACTTCTCTTTGAAGAATGTTGCAATTCCGGAAAGCCAATCCGGTGCTTACAGCGTTACAGAGAAAGCCTTATAGAGCTCAGTTCTCTTTTTGCGTTGCGTCAAATTTCGACGCGCAAGCTCCGCGTCGCGTCGCCGCAAGCGCGACGCAAGGCTTGCGTAGCTCAGTGTGAAAGGCAAACGCGTCAATGTGAAAGCAGCTTTAGTTTTAGTTCCGACCCGAATTTGAGAACAATAACATTGCGAGGAAGGATCACAGGGAGTATATTGCCACTGAACGAGCGACGACTGGAAATCATGGGCCACTACTCTAGTGGATAACGGCTCAAACGTCGGGCGCTCGAATAGCTATCGGTATACCTGGCAGTAGTTTGCAGGTTGGAAACATTTTCTCTTGCTTCGACTGTATATTCGCAGGGTAAGAGCGGTAAGTCCAGCTCCTGGACGATGACCTTGGCCAGTTCCGGGGCAGTCCTTCCCATCTGTTTGAGCTTGACTTCCCAAGGGTAAGTTTTGCCATAGCGAGCTGCTATCTCCTCGGTAACACGGGTGTATATTATCTCTGTATCTGAGGAAGAAAAGAGGATGAAGAGCCCCGCAAGGGATACAAAAAGTGCAGATGATCATCAACCATAATCCTGTAAGAGAGGGTATGTCTTCGGCCAACTTGACGTGGGAAAACTCCCGACCCTTCCCGAAAATCGTGGGTGTGACTCGAGACAGGTCCGGATACATAGCTTGCCCTCTTTGTCCCACTTTATCCCGAGTATGATGTTTTTCCGCGTTCGACGGAAGGTTTCTTCAGGTGGTTCGGCTTTGTTTTCCGGTATCCTAAGATCCACGAACCCGAATCTTACTGCGTAATTTCCGAAAATGAATTATAGAAAATATTTACTTAATTTTCAAAATAATCACTGTGAGTAATTTATTAATATCCTGCCATCCCAAGAAGCTTTCAGATTTAGCAATATGAATTTATTTTGTGCTATTTAAATGATAGTTTATAGTACCTACAGACTGAAAAGTAAATACTGTCGTCTGATTTCTAAACTGTAAATGTATATTTGTACGTGACGACATTTTTTTACAGTTTAAACGGAAAGGAGGTAAACAGCCTCCCGAGAGGATGATACGAAGCCGCCGCTGAAGTTCATCGAGCACTTTTCCTCAATTACTGAAAAATAGAATAAAAAAAGAAATAAAAGACATCACTTTCAGAAAGAAGAAAGAAAAACACTAAGAAATAATACAGAAAAAAAAGTTCAAAAACATTCTAGGAAATTTTTTTAAAAACTGAAAGAAAATGTTGCTTTCCTAGCCAACCAAGCTGAGTCATACCTTGTTACAATCCCATTCCCACTGAAAATGCAACTTGTCGACTGAAACCATAGCTTGCCCAATATATATGTAGAAGAATGATTAAACTAAGTGTGTCTGATTATTTGTTTCAAAAGAGTAGGTAACGTTAAAGAGGTTAACAAAAACGAGTTAAGAAGGTGGAAGGTGTGGTGGTTCCGGGTACAAGTATCGGCGCAAGATGGTAATGCGAAGACATAATTCTCTTGCAGGAATATTTTTGACGGAAAACACGACGTGGCTTTCCTATGCCCAGCAATCGCCGAAACACGGTTAAACTTTTTTATCGGCGAAAAAATAAAGCCCACCAGCCACAGTCAACTGAAGCCCCGCGCCGTGATGTGAACATAATACAATTTCGATTCCGCTGGTTGAGACTACGGCAAAGTGAAAGCCACATCGTGGATTCTCGCACTAGGCTAAGTATACAGTAATCTGACCTGGCATTAGTTCGCACAATGGAAAAACTTGAGCAAAAATATCTAGGCTCTCCGTAATGTACTCCTCTGGACTTATAGGTAATCCTATGGTTTCTACAAGGGCCATAGCTGCATCTCGACCGGATCGGCCCATAAGTGCTGATTTCATTTCCCATGTGTAAGTCCGGCCATACTTGATAGCGATTCGTTCGATTACGATTGTATACAGCTTTTCGGAGTCTGAAATGACAGATATTACAGCTGCGAGAGAGGGGCTTTAAAGCACAACTCTTACTAGAAAGAATATATTCCGTTCGAAATGGATCAGAAAAAAACATTTTCGAAAATGCCATTACTTTCCATCTGAAATTAGCGATTTCTTGTTAGCGCCTGTCGACTATGACCAGCCTTCCTGCTCTCCGACGCGGCGGCTGGGCGCAAAACATTTGAAAACTGATCGCGCCGTGGTTCACAAGTGTGAAAACTAAGCAAATAAAAGAAGTAATAAACAAAAGCTTCTCAGATCCTTATGTGTGAAGGAGTTGTCAGCAGACGTTTATGATCCCGGCAAACGTTTCGTTGTGTGACGGGCAAAATTCGGCAAGGCCAAAAAAGCGCTAAAATTTCGTAGGCACAAAACGAAACAATGGAGAAAGGTGGGGATTTTAGAAGCTTATAATTCTGTATGGGAGCTAGATATATTATTGAAAGCAGAATAAACAGGAGGGGTCCTTTAAGATCGTTCATTGCCAACCTCTACGCCCGCCTTACGAACCTATTAAGTTGCGTTTTTTCGGGTGTAGTTTCACTGTAGTTTGTCGTACTTTGTTTTAGCTATAAACTACAGTTCATGTAATGGGCAAATAAAAACGTAGAAGCACAACTTTTGGTCGAACTAAGAAAACAAGAGCGAAACTCAACCGAAACTACATCCAATAAAACGCGAATTTAGCGTATACCAAGCTGGGAAGGTAGGTAGTTTTTCTAAAGTTTCCCTGAAGATCTCCTCGTTCCAACTTCCTACCACGGATAAACATTCGCTGCATTCAGTTCAGGTTCCCCGGAAGAAAAAAAGATCAGCTCCCATGCATTAACTCTCGTTTCTCCACTGAGAATGCACACTACCAACTACGCGCAATCCTGACTCAAATCGCCAACAAACAGCGTCCCTGATTCGCTTGTACAGTCCGTACCTCCGACTGAACCAATTACAAACGACACGAAGGGCGGGGCTTAATTGTGAAAAGAGTGTCCATGGGAAGACTTTTCCGCGTCAATCCCGGATTATACTGAGTCATCAGAAAAACAGCAAATCGACTATCTCAGATTACAAAACGGCAATCCGACTATCTTGAATCCTGAACCTCACTACGTTGCAAGATTCCCAAATTGACGATCCAATAACGAATCCGGACATTCAGGGAAAACAATGTTTCATGATCTGCATTATCGGAGAAAACGCGGAGAATCCGGATTGTGAATCGCCAATCTAGATTGTCATGGGAAAACGGCCTAGACAGCAAAAGTAACAAGACCAAAGGTCAAAATTCAATATTTGATCCAGACAATTAGGTTTTGTCTTCGCCAGATCCAGTCTTCGCAGACTCCTTGAACATTTTTACTCTTGAAATTTAGAAACAGATTAAGGCCAAATAGCTAATCATCTGAGAAAACCAAGTTCAGATATTGATTCAGCATGTGTGTTTACCTCTATAAGTCATATCTGTTTTGACGAAACCGATCAAAACGATCCTGCATTATCCTGCCAGTTTTCCGGTTTCGGGGAAATTCCGGAACTACTTGTCCGGCGAAAAAATAAAGCTCGAATACGAATTCAGCGTATCTCCTTACCCCTACATCCAACATCTAATCAACTTCAAATTAAAATTTAACTTATAACAAATTTTCCGGTTTCAGCCGGATTCCGGACGAACTATATGTCCGGCTAAAAAATGATTGTCATATACGGATTCAGCATCTCTTCTTACCCCTAAACCGGATATCTGGTCAACTACAAATACAACTTTCGCTTTTAACAAATTTTCCGGTTTGGGCCGGATTCCGGACGAACAACTTGTCCGCGTATAAAATGATTTTCACATAAGTGTCCAGCATGTCTTCTTACCTCTTAATCGACTATTTCTTTAGCTGTTCAAAAATATTTAGTTTGTCCCTTAATTTGAACCCCCTCCCCCACCCCTAAATGTAAGGCTACAGAGCCCATCCACGAACTCGACCTTTCCCTTGACCCAAAGGATCCTTCCCACCAAGTAAGTAAGAGGTGACCGATTTTTGTGTGTTTTTGGTAAAATCTGTTATTGAATATTTCTGGCTTTTTTCGTCTCCAGTGTTTGCATGCTTCATTGATGCGAAAGCGGCTTTCGACAGGGTTAAGCATGATAAACTCCTTACTAAACTCTTAACTCGGGGCGTGGACCCTAGAATTGTACTAACTTTATCTTGTTGGTTTAAGAATCAGAGATTTTGTGTGAAGTGGGATGGTATCTGTTCCAAACCTTTCAGGGTTCTGAATGGTGTGAGACAAGGGGGTGTTCTTTCACCGATCTTGTATAACCTTTATGTAGACGAACTTAACATACTCCTGGTGAAGGCTGGTGTTGGTTGTTTTGTTATGGGTGTGTGCATTAACAATCTCAGCTACGCTGATGATCTGGTGGTTTTGGCACCAACAGTTTCAGCTTTAAATCAGCTGCTGGGTATTTGCGACGATTATGCTGTTGCTCATGATATCGTCTTCAATACCCGAAAGACGGTATGTATGGCATTTATTCCTCCTGGTTCGCGTCTGAACTTTCCACCAGTTCGCCTGTCGGGTCAGTTGCTGACATTCGTTGATTCGTTTAAGTACCTCGGTTTCACCTTCACTCCGAAACTGAGTGATGAATTGCATGTTGCAGCCCTCTCCAGGTCTTTGTGTGCCCGTGCCAATGTGCTAATTCGTAGATTTGGTAGGTGTGATGCTTCTGTAAAATCTTTTCTTTTCAGAGCATAGGTACTGTACGCAACTTTATTGCGTTTCCCTCGTGAACAAGCTTACCTTGAAGCGTGAGAGTGCTTTCCGGGTCCTATACAACAATTCTCTAAGGTGGTTGCATGGGTTCTCTTGGAATTGTAGTGCTTCAGGTATGTTTGTTGGTGAAGGTCTTCCATCTTTCGGTGAAGTGAGGCGGGCATCTGCTCTATCACTTCAGACACGAATTCTGAACGCTGAGAATCCTCTTCTTCTGGTGATGTCGAGTTCCCATATGCGGCTGAGTTTGCCAATTTGGCTGTCGTGGGGTGGCCTAGTATATTGTGGGTTCTCTCCAGGTTGATGTGCTGAAATTTTGTTTTATTTTCTTTGCAGTTTATATTTATGCCAGTGTTTGTTATTTATTTTGTCATTTTTGACCCTAGTTGGTCGTATCTTAATGACTTAATTTAAATAAATAAATAAATAAAATAAAATATCTCGTTACCTTCGAGAGTTCTCGTGCTCACAGACAGACAGACAGACGGACAACTTTTGCGATGTCATAGGTATCCCTCCCCTTACGTTTTGGGATGCCCCAAAAAACGACTGTGAAGGGAAAATTGAAAACAGAGGGACTTGGCATTGCGCTTGTTATTGAGAAGGAAAATAATGTATTAGTAAGTACACTTTGTAGCAAAGGAAAGTACAAGGACCAGCGCTAGAAACTGGGAAGCAAGTAACCTTTGGAGTGTGGCTGTTACCGGTACAGTCCCTTCGAATTCCAACTATTCCCCGAAATTTCAGCTCAGCTGAAATATCAGCAGGGACACAAGCCTCCCTGGAAGTTTCTTCGGCTTGTTCTTGGAAAGTGTATGAGCACACTAACGGGAGTCCAGGTAAAAATGACCAGCCAGTCGGTAAATAACTTGCCTCTGGTAACAGATACCATGGTATCTGCAAAAACGCAACTATTGAATCTTAGAGCGCTTTCACAGCGCCATCTGCCCGTCATTTGTTCAGGGCCTGGCACGCTGACGTTTCAGGCATTCGTACCGGCTAGATGGCATCGGTATTTCTTCTTCACTCGGTGAAGAGTGCACCCTTTTCTGTTTAGTTTTGGATGGGTATCGCAGAAGGCACTAAAGGAATTCGGTTACATACCAAGCAGCAAACCATCCATGTCGAACAGTACGTGCGTCACGCACGGAAAGCTTGACTCCATCCCTGTGTTTTATTTTCAAGAGACACTTATCTTATCAATAAAAAGCTTCGTCAATAGCTCGCTAGAGAGCGCGGAAGAGACCTTTCTTTTGCAGTGGGAAACAAACTTTGTGGCTACTGGCTAGATGATGCTCAAACTTGAAAATCTCGAAACGGGGGAATACCTCTGACTTGCTATTTGTTATCGTCACGAATTTTATTATTCTATAATTTGATCTTGTCTTTTGTATGGTGTAATATTATAATGGATTTCGTTTATGCAACCTCTCTAAATACTCTACCTCTCAATATAGGCCAAAGTTCGTTTGTTTAGCCCAGGTTTAGCCGTCTCGGAAACGCTCATTTTCAGTGAGGCTGACCACCCTATAGCAGTACCTTTCTTTGCGGATAGGCGAGATACAAAAATCTGTCTCTCCGACTATTTCGGATTTTAGTAGTTCTGCTATGTTCGGCAGCAGAGTGTTCGGCGATCGCGCGTTGGTGTTTGCTAGCAGTGTTGCCACTTGTCGCAGAATTCTGCGATTTGTCACAGGTTTTCGAGTTCTCCCCAGATTCACAGCTGTGACAACATTTGTCACAGGAAATCGCACTTTTGCCAAAAATGTCGCAGAATTCTGCGACATTTTTTAATTCTGCCAGGATTCTGCCATTGGCGAGACAAGAAACTCAGAAAATCATTCGGGATTCAGTCATCGGCGGGTGTGGAGGGATGGGCAATCTAGAACCTTTTCGTCTGCGCAAGTTGAGAAGGGTTATCCGATTGTGTAAAACTTGATGGGTAGTGAGAGAAAACGCCTATATGATCTAATTATGTGTCCGAACCGGATTCAGTTATTGTTGGGGGAGGGCCCCGGAATTTGTGCGGATCATCGAGGGGTCAAATGAGTGAAGCGACTGGGCTGAGACTCGGAATGTAGAAAGAAAGTTCATGTGCCCTAGATGATCCAGTGTGGGGTCCGGACTGAATGCTCAGATGTGAGTGAAACTTGATGAGTGGTACGAGAAGCCCTGGGTGATGCGTTTATGTGTCTGAACCTGATTCGGCCATGGTATACTGGTGTACCAAAATATCAAACGTTGAAGTACAAAAAAGTATATAACTACGAAGTTGAAAAAGCGAAGTTTCTTGTTAACAATATGCTGTTTTAGTGGCGTACGTAATGTCATGAAATAAAATAGTTGGGTGCAATTACTGGACTGACCCCTTCACTCTTGGCAAGGGTCCTCTTCAGGCTCAAGCAAGAATAACGAACGTGTTTTCTTTTTGTTACTTTATTTTAATTTCCAAATTTTATTTAGGCTATATGTATTTCAGTCAGTAAGTCCTTCAGTTCAGTTCAAGTTCAAGGCGAAGGTACGGTACCCTAAAGCTACCTGCAGTCACATTACGATAAAATTTCGCATCATTTTGCGTCTTACTATGGAAATCTTAGTCTAACTAAAT
Source organism: Branchinecta lindahli (assembly GCA_023053555.1). NCBI lineage: Eukaryota > Metazoa > Arthropoda > Branchiopoda > Anostraca > Branchinectidae > Branchinecta > Branchinecta lindahli. The sequence goes on from JAKZAO010000004.1 coordinate 21,258,899, forward strand.
ATTTTCGTCAACTTCAAATGAGGTTGAATGAAAGTTTACTGAGAAGATATTTTCGTGCCGTCATCCAAGATCCAAGGACTGATGTTTTCCTTCATGAAAAGTAAAAAAAAATCTCAACAAATCCGTGTTTTTCCCAAAAATTGCATGCATTTTGTGCTTATCGCTCGATTTGTGTCATATGTCGCAGAATGCAAAATCGCAACAGGGTTAAAATAGCAAGGTGTAGCAAAAATATAGTATTTTTCGAAAACAAAATATTTGTTCTAAACTGGACTGAAAACAAATCTCGATTCACACGGTGTAGCATTTTACTATGTTAATTGAAATATGCACTCCTTCAACACCCAAAAACTTTGAGTTTTTTTCGAAAAATGACCGATTTTCGCTTGTCACAGATTGTCACAGATTTTTGCGGCCAAATGTCACAGGTTCGATAAAAGAAAAGTGGCAACACTGTTTGCTAGTCTGGTTCCGTCAGCTGGCCGAAGCTGATTGAAACTGAATTTGTTGTTTAGCCTAGTTTTGTGAATTGTGAAAAGTTGCAAGAACAGATGGATTTTTAGATCTGCGTTAACGTGTTTTACTGGAGAATTCGGGTATGCTAAGCTGAGTTTGCAAGGTAAGAATCCTAGGGTTTTCAATCTTGGTAGGATGAGCCAGTCAACAAATCTCTAAATCTAATAATAATTTGCAAAGTACTGTAGCCTAGTCTAAGACTCCTAGGCTAGGTTTTTTTTTATCTTGTAGGCTGAGGCTGGGCTGAGGTAGTCAATAAATCTCTGATTTGGCCTCCCTAGCCTAAGGCTAGTGTCTTGAACACCACACAAGGGCAATGCACCATTGACTGTATCTGGCTTAGGAATTGGAAAGCCAGTCCATTAGTAGAGGCATGCTTCTTTCAAACCTTCTCCAGTTTTGGATTAACCTACCTTGCTTCTGCTCTTCACATCCAACAAACCAGTCAAATGGGAATGATTAGCTACGTATAAGTAGCTTATGAACCTGATATCTGTTAGAAGCCAAATGTTTCTGGTTTCTTTTGATGTAGGCCTAAAATTAAATAACAAAATCAGATTCTTTTTAGATTTGTACGATGTTTATTTATGGAAACATAAATAAAACATGGAACAGCTGACAGCTGAACTTTTGCCAGTGGCAGAATGTCATCAGTTTTGAATATTATGTAGCCTAATGAATTTGAAAGTGAAGTTTGGATTCTACCACCAGTTTTGTCTCATTTTTTAGGCTCAATGACCTCCAGGCTTCTATGTAGCCTACTACCAAGCTGTTAGTAAAAGCCTAACAAAGTTGTTTTTCTTTCAGAAATTACTTGTGTGCTGCTTTAAATTCTGTTGAAGTGAGAAATGTGTTGCAAAGATCGGCCAGTGAAAACTGTTGAATCATATTGGAATCTCAGGAGCAGAAACATCAGTTCAAAAGAATCAGGAATGTTTTTGCTATTTATTGTTGTTTGCTGTTTGACCCAACAATGCCTAGCAACAGAACTTGGATGTTCAAGTGTTCGGTATGCATATGCTTCCAAAGGAATAGCAGAAAAGGATATCCCAAAAGAGCCTGTGTCAGGTATGTTCTGTTTTTTTTTCTCTTTCTGTCTCTTCCATGCCTGAGCTGGTGTCTGATTTTCCCTGAGGGGGTCTCAGTAACCTACAACCAGTACTGGTAAGCCTGCAGTTTTTCATAATTTATAACAGATGGTACTGTACAATTTTTGTAAAGTTAATAATAAATCCGGGCTCGGTCCCAGTTTTTCAGGTAATGATCGGAATAGGCTAGCATATAAGCTGGTATTTAATTCCCCCCCCCCCCAATATAGGCTACATTTCCCTAGGCTTGGCCTTGAAGATGTGTATAATTGATTTGGTCAAGGTAGATTTTTCCTGGTTCATGTTGTGTGCTCGCTTCTCTTCCTATGTGCATAATGTTACTGTTTGGTCAACATTGTTTATCATTCACTCAAATTGTCTTGGTGTCAAGCATTCAGTATTTTACCCTCCAAGATTTTAATAATTTGCTTAGGGAAAAGTTGTACTGTTTTGTTTTCTCTGTATGGCCGTGACCAGGGGGGCCGTATCCAGGGTCCTCCCTGGTCGAAAGTCCTGGATACGGACCTGGACCCGTGACGATTGCCCTTGTTTTTACTCTCAGTACTCATTCTACCTAATTGCCAAATATGCACTGTCATATGAACCCTCAATCTCAAAGTCCTTATGCAGTTGTTCTAAGACAGACAGCAAGCAGCCCCTTAAAATCTATAGTCGCACATCCACCCAGATAAGTCAAATGCTTGCCGTTCACATCATATGTGGCATACACGGATCCCCTGGGCCCTGTCCAGGAATTAAATCTTGATTAAACCAAACATGTCTGATTTTATCTGGCTTTTCCCTTAAAAGCCTTTCAGATTCAGTCAATACATTCATTTATGATTGTTGGTCTATGATTTATCCCTTTACACATTAGAGCAGGTATATGATTAATAGGCCAAGTCTGTCCATTTACAAAGGTCTCAAATTAGCACCTTTGGAATGTGGATGGTACCTTCAGGGGGTAATTTACCCCTATGGGTATATCAGGGTTTAGAATGGATCTCTGAGTGTATCGTTTTGATACAGCCGTAGATTGATCTTGTGGGTTTGGATAGGTAAATGATAATGATGCAGTTTGGCAGTGGATCTTAGGGAGATCTTTCGCGGACTTCATACATTCTTATTTACGTGGTAGGAGTGGATGGGAATCCCATCTGATGGGAAGAAGAAATGTATGGGTAAAAGGCATATCCCGATACCCTACCGTGCAGTAGCAGTAATAGAAACGTCTTATGCAATGACAGTGAACTGGCAAACAACATTTCTGTTCCTGTGCTAGTTTGGGGGGAACAAGGAGAGGATACAGTCCAGAAACATAGAGGGTATTTTGACCATATAAAGGCGCATGGCCGACGTGGAGCCAAACACTCCCCTTGACGCATAGAGCTGATATTAACAACTTTTTTCTTCTTTTTAGTTAGACGGTGAGTTCTTATAGTTGAATAAATGCCATCACTGTTGGCAGGTGCATGTGTGTAAAGTAAATCTCGATTAGAAGGGACTGGAACTCCAAAAGCCCGTCTTCTGTTCCGCAAAGGTGGCGACAATTTTAGAGTGACCAGCAAATGTAGATTTCCGTGTTAGGCTACTTTTACGTCTTTGATTATCCACAGGTAGCCTATAGCTATTTTTTTTTAAAGCCAAAACTTCCTCTCAGGTCAGTAATAATCCTTGGTAGGTCAAAAAGTTGTATTATCTTTTGTCTTACTTGTCTGGTCGAGCCTCTGTTTAGTCTTTTTTTTGCGAGATTTAGGCTATTATGACGCGCTCGCCCAGACGCCAACTGGAACATGTGTTATGTGTATATAGTGCACTTGTTCCAGATCCTCCAATTTCCAAGTTAAATTTGGGCAGTCCCCCTCCCGGGAACGGATTTCCCATTATTGGAAATTTGGTGGAGCAAAAGCTTTTAATGGAGAAATTTTGCTGAAGGCTGTCGGAGAATCGTCTGTTGCTCTTGGCTGAAGTGCTTTGCTTAGAGGAAGGGAGTTTGAACATTATGGGTTGAAGGGGTGGAGGTTCCCAGTGGAAAAGCTATCCCTTGATCTTGTCCGGCGAAAATAGTAGGCCACAGTTGCAATTCCTACAGATCGAATAAGTAAGGTATTCGATATAAATATATCGAAGAAGTTCGGATGCAATTGGTCACAAGACAATTGGTTACAGGACAATTGGTCACAGAATATGGGTCACACGGGCAGTTTGTCACAGGGAAACGTCGCCACATGACAGTTGGTCACATGGACAATTCGTCATTGTGACCAGAGCCGTCACTACTGGGGGGGGGGGGGAGGGGGGGACGCCCCCCCCAATGTTGTCGGCCAGTCGGTAAAAAATAACCGAGTCGGCGCGAAGCGCCGCGATTTTTAGTAAAAACAGTGGATTTTTTTGGAAGTGGTCGTTTTTTCTTAAAAACAATCAAAAACAGTAGGTTTTTCGTAAAAATAGTCGATTTTTTCTTGAAAGTAGTCATTTTATCTTAAAATCAGCAGATTTTTCGTCAACACGGTCGTTTTTTTCTCAATAACAGTCGTTTTTATCCGCCAAAATAGTCGGTAAAAATGACCAGCCAGTCGGTAAATACCTTGTCCCCCCCCAAACATTTTGGCTAGTAACGCCTCTGATTGTGACAGTTCGTCACATTTTAGATAATTTGCTACTATAACGGTAGTTTTGATCAGAGCAAAACTGCTAACACTTTACAAGAAGTTGTTTCAATCCATTTCTGACTCGTTAGTTTTATTCCTTGCAGCCTACCCTACCTAGGCTACTACTAATCTCGGATATTAAATTCTCGGTCTTTTTTATAGTCAAGGTGTTACTGTTACCAGTCATACATGGAACTCACGTGAAAAACTCTGATAAAGTATTCGGCCACAGTGGGGGGAGTTAGAGGAGGGGTCCCGGAAATTCTGTGGCTTGCGTAGGGGTCAAACGAGTGGAGCGATTTGAATGAAACTTGGAAAGTAGAGAGGCCATATGCCCTAGATGACATATTGTAAGGTCCGAACGGATTCGAGCACAGTGGGGGGGGGGGGGGGGGTACCGGAATTTTCACAAAAATGGTCAGGTTCGAGTGAAATTAATAGGTCGTAAAAGAAGATGCTTTAGATGATCCATTTACGTGTCCGAATCAGATTCAGCCGCGGCAGGGGGAGCTGGGGGGGGGGTACCGGAAATAGGGGGGTACCGGAAACCCGCTGGTTCGTTCTTTTAAGGACTGAGTTTTCGTTTAGCGCCATCGACAAAGAAGAGACTGTCACGAACATTTTATGTCACGAACAGGCTGTTATTCTTCTGGGCCAACGCTGGGGAAGGAAACAAAACCTGCAAACCCTGCCCCAGCGTTGGCCCAGAAGAGTAACCGCCTTAAGAGGCCCCTTGCCAAGAAAGGCCGAAACATCGCTTCATAAGCATCACAGCTGACGAATCCGTTTTTTGTATATATTATATGAATTTATGAGTCTAAGTCAGCTTGGGCTCAAAAAATATTTATTTCATTTTTTTTTTATTGTTGTAAAGTTTTGTCGAATCTACGAGTTTCCAGTCTAGATAAAAGGAACGGATTTTATAGGAAATTAGACTGGCAAGTTTCTATAAGAAAGGAAGTTAATAAACAAATTATCTTTTCTCGGCTTCCTTTCTTCTCGTTCTTCTTGAATATGTAATGGGAAGTGACCCGCAACAAGCCATTATAGACTTCGATCTGTTCGGGTACCATTTAAGTATAAAGACTACAAATAAAATAGCGGGCGTTAGCTTTTTTGAGGCAAGCCATTAAGCTGGTCAGTGGAGATGGGATCGATTTTGGCAATACTGTTCGAAATACGGACGAGATTAGGTTCCGGCAGTAGTGGTTCCAGGGAATAAATCAGGAGCCGTTAATATTCAGTGTCTGTGAGGGAGGGATCGGGAAAACTTGGAATGAATCATACCGGGTGACCACGGGGATGGTGAGTCACCTTCGGAGGTCGGAAGCCTACGTAGGTGATCACTGTAACAAGAACAAATAAGCCAATAGAACGTATGTATTTGGTCCCTTGCAGTGACTATGGATAGCCTACCCCGACAAAACTGACCTGAGCTAGAGGTATTTGCTGAGCTTTGAGTCGCTGCCCCGTCTTCTTCCCTCTTCGCCGATGCTCATATCGGCTTTTAATTCGGAAGTTTCTTCTTCGGGGCTTTACTGCGATATAGCTGAGGTAACGATTTGTGATGTTCCGCGTAGCTCCTACCCATCGCTCGTTTGCATTGGGCAGGGTTGGTCCCATGCAGTGGCTATGGATACCCCGACAAAACTGACCATCGGGAAGGGTACAGGGATTTATTCGACTCCGCATGGTCGTATTACAGAGATAGATCGAGATAGAGATCGGTATATTTTGAAACTATCATAGCATAGGTAAATTCAGTTTCTTACAAATAATAAATAACAAACAAATAAATAACAAACATACACTACGATTCAGCATTGAAAATGGAAGTAAAAAATGGCACAAAAGAATTTCCGTAACGATTTGTCCTGACTTTAGGGGATTTAAGTTTATTTTGCAACCGGGTTCGATTATTGGGAGTGGCTGTTTCCGGTAACAGTGGCCTGTGGTTCGTATTGGCGAGGAGAGATTTTCCAAAGTAGGGCTTTAAGCCGGGCTTTAAGCGGTGATAGGGAGACCGAGGTACTGGTGCAAATTCTGTTTGTACTTTTGTATCCCTTTATTTGGCAAACATGAACCGTCCCCAGAAAACATTAAATCTTGAAGATATCATCTGCAGTTTCTCGTTGCAGCACAGAGATTTTTTTAAAAGTGAGATTACTAGTTTCAACCGTGCCAGCGTTAATCGAATATTCAGAATACGTCATTTTCGGATACGTCAGCTTAGTTTTATTCCAGCAATATTTCATAGGATCTTGAGCCTGAAGATAGCTTGAGCCTGAAGAGGACCCTTGCCAAGACGGACCGATACATCGCTAGAATAAAACTCAGCTGACACATCCGTTTGACACAATCAGCCATAACGAACAACTTGTCTTTTGTCACATATCATTTATATATAGTTACTCTCTAATGCATTCGCTACTATGAACTTGTCCGAAAGCTCCGAAACGAACGAAAATGAATTCAGGATTTTATGCAGCATTTTTCTTTCGGACTTCAATTTTCGCTCAGTTAATGCAGCATTAATTCAGCATAAAATTCATCGAAAAATTCAGGTGCAAAATTGTATGCTGAATTTTCAAGAAGAAACTGGGGAGCACGACGATTCTCCTAGTATCTTCCTGTTCTTTTTCTTTTTAGAACAAATGCCACACAAAAATTATCGTAATATTATCTAGGTCGAATTCCCGTCTGAGCGGCGACAAACTTTACGGAGCATGCTTTGCGAAAAACTTTACGAAGTCTGAGTCGTCCTTTATACAGCTAATTTTTTTCTTCTTCTTCTTCTTCCTGACTTAAATTTTGGTATTCTAGAATGTCAGAGAAGAAATAAAGGTAACAGCTTTCGGACTAAAATAAATAAATATGCAGCGTTAAATGCAGCATTGACAGCACTAAAAAGCTTTACGGTCACGTTCAATATCATGCTTCGTCAAAAACGTTTTCCTTCCCGGAAACTAGCCGCGCTCTATCAACGTCCGATCTCAATTCTTAGGTGTTGAAGAAGAAAAGATGTTCCTACACCATTTACGTCGAAGATTACCAAGATGAATAGCGGGCGTTAGCTTTTTGAGCAAGCTAGTCGTCGAAGATAGAATCAGTTTTGGCAATTCTTGCTTTTGAAGTTCCAAAATGGGTCAGCTAAAGAATAAATTTGATTATTTTCCATGGCAAAGATAATAACCGTTCTTCAGAAGAGTATAATATTCAATAAGGTCACATACCGTAGTAAGAGGGTAGGATATTCACAAAGGCCTTCCGCCACTTCTTCTTCAACAGGGCGAACTACATACCCCTTTATCTACAGGAGGGTAGAGACAGTGGTCAGGGACCAAGGGCTAGTGGGTACAGAGGTGGCTACAGACTAAGGGCTGGTCACCTTTGTTTATGAAATAGTTGCAAGGAAAGCCTTGTCTTGGTGGCTGTTGATAGCAGACCAGATTTGACATTCGTGATGGAATAGAAAATAATATAATAGAATTATGTTGATCAAAAGCTGGTGTTAGAGCGTTACCGCCGACTTTGACCTTTTCGTCGAACAAAATAAATAAAATGTACTTAAAAATCACTTTACCATTTTCGTCATACAAATTTTCGTCATGTAAAAGGGCCACGGGTGTTAGTTTGGGCATTTTTCCCCCAAGTAGCGAGCCAAGTAGTTCGGGAAGGTCCTTTTGGAAATTCACTGGGATATCATTCCTGAAGCTTCTTTAGCTCGGACCTGGGTGAATGCGAAGGGTTGGTTACTCGACTTTCGAGGGTACACACGGTGTCAGTAGTGCCTGACGGTGCCAACTACTGCTCGAAGTTTGATAGGTGTCGGTATTTCACGGTCGATTTTCTCTATCCCTCGAATGAATGCGTTAGAAGATGAAAAGAAGAACCGCTTGATCCAGCCCACCGTTCTTATTCTTTTGCAGAAAACACGGTCGGATTTTTGTCTTGCTCGATTAAAGATCAATCGTCGGAATCCGCCAAAGGGTTCGAAATCAGAGCTGCTGATTTCTATTCAAGGAGAAACACACATATCGCGAAACGTGTCCTGCGCCATTGTAACTTCTGCTAGAGTTGAATGCCTTGTCCTGCTAAGTTACAGTAAATTAAAAAAAAACGAGTCTTTACATCCCAGCAGTTCTTGGATTCATCAATGAAGTCATCTCGTCCTCCGTGTTTGTTTCTTATAATCCACCATCTTCGTGGTACTTGTAGTGTCTGAATTTCGTCACCGTCATCAGATCCTCCTTGCTTCAGAAACAACACTCCCCTCCCCTTCCTGCCGAAGCGAGCAAGCTCTCGAGTCCGGTCTAATTGCTATCCACCTTCACTAGACCGGAAAGAGCGTTCATTGTGTCTTCATCCTCTGGTGGGGTATTTTACAGTGTCGGCGCTAATTTCTTGAAACAACATTTAAATTACAAAATAGCTTGCGATCGCACGCCTTCGGGTAAATGCTGTAGCTTGCAGACGATCTGGGAAGGTGATAATACTGGCGACAAGAAGAGCGAGAGCTTGGATTGGAATTTCAAATTCCCTTTGTTTCTCATCCTTTTGTTCTTGCCCGGGTGGATTTTGATCTGTTCCGGCGCCTTCTAGTTGAAAGAGCACTGCAGAGATGTGCAAGTTTCGAGTTCCGAAGTTTCTACTTTCAAAATTCTTCTTGACAAGGGAGCGCAAGCATAGTTGGACCATCTGCAGCATCTGCTGGCCAGAAAATTACCCAATACGTCGCTACCTAGGGTTTGTTCCAACATTCTATTGGGAGTAACTATGGTACGGGTGTGTCCATATTTGACCGCACAAACTGGACAAAGTTGGAAGTAGTTGGAACCCAACGCTCATGGGCGAAAAATTCAAATAACTATGATAATTATTTAAAGCAGAACTGAAACTTACTCACAGTCAAGTAAATCGGTGCTTCTAGCACGCCTCGAAAATAATTGTTCGTGGAACTTACACCTTCATTTTTTCTTCAGATTTTATTTTCCTGTTCAGCTTTTTTTAAATAATTATCATAGTTATTTGAATTTTTCGCCCATGAGCGTTGGGTTCCAACTACTTCCAACTTTGTCCAGTTTGTGCGGTCAAATATGGACACACCCGTACCATAGTTACTCCCAATAGAATGTTACGTAGGCTACCGTTTCGGCTATCAGTGGTAACTGTTTGACAAGTTGGACGGTTTGTGTAGTAACTATGCCGCAGGTTGGAATTACGATCTTAGCTTTTTAACAAGTAGGTATTTGTAAAATAACCAGAGTTTAATCATGATCGGGCTCTAGGGGACTAGTGGTCGTCGACATCTTTTTTGAAGGATTCTGTATTTCGGTGAAGGAAGGATGCTTCTCTCATATCAGCTGGCACCTATCTTGCCTGAGACTGAAAGCCGCACTGATGACAAGGATCATTTTGCTGTGACGGATTCTGCACGTTCCGGAACTTGCCCATTATTCTCGTTTGTTTGCTCACCTAACGTGCAAACGAATTCCCTTCCACGGGGGAGATCAAGTGTGGTCGATACTGTCACTGATTGAGACACACCCGGCATCAGCGCATTTGTTCAACCCAAGTACCCAGCTGCTACCCGAGCTGTCGTGCCTGAACAGGACAAATTATCCAGTCCTTTCTCTGCCTGCCTATTCATGCACGGACTTGCCGATCGACATGGGCCTTTGAGGCGAAAGACGTATTCCTTGAGACCACCCTAGAATAAACAGTTGAATCATGCATCCCAGATTGGACACGGTTCAAGAGAATTGCGAGCTATTAAATTAAGTTGCAGATCTCACGAGGGATTCTCTGACAAGTCATGCCCATAGTTAGATTGGATCGGGCTTGAAGTGCGTCGGATTGCTTTCAGTTGGTGGACATATTTTTCGGTTTGTCAGAGGTGTCGACGCCAGAGCTTAATCATTGGTAGACCATAAGCGGGAAACTTAGTTCGTCGGCTGCAAGCAAGTTCATCACTTGGTAGCCATTTGCCAGCCTGCGTTTTTTCAAATAGGCATTCTTTTAGCTTCTGTTGCTGCTTAACGATTTAAAAACTCCAAAGCATGTCGCGCGACAGTCTCGCGGAGAGTCCAACTTCTTTTTACTGATACATACGACACGCACAACTAACATAGTTCTAACATAAACAAAAACAAAACCTATTTTGTTTGAGGCGACAAACTTGCAGTATGTACATCCGTGTGCCGTCGTTTTCGGACCGTCGGTCAGTGTTGACTGTACGCCTGTACGACGGCATCAACCGGCGATCCGCGATAAACTCTTGAGTATCCTAATTGCTAATACGATTGTCTGTGCGAAGGGTTGGTTTTATCTGTCCTTTTTAAAGTTTCGATCCCCTCGGAGGCCTCTTATACTCCTTTTAGGCAATAAACGTCGTCACAAATGCATTGACAGACGTCAGAGACATTATCGAAGTTGTGTTTTTTCGTCCATGTCGTCAGCACGAGCTTTAGTCGTCGAAGATCGGCGAGTGGCAACCAGAGGCGTCACTACTGGGGGGGGGGGGGAGGGGGGACGCCCCCCCCCCCCCAATGTTGTCGGCCAGTCGGCGCGAAGCGCCGCGATTTTTAGTAAAAACAGTCGATTTTTTTCTTTGAAATATTCGTTTTTTCTTAAAAACAATCGATTTTTCTTAAAAACAGTCGGTTTTTCTTAAAAACAGTTGGTTTTTCTTAAAAATAGTCACTTTTTCTTAAAATCAGCCGATTTTTCGTCGATACAGTCGTTTTTTTCTTACAAATAGTCGTTTTTATCCGCAAAAACAGTCGGTAAAAATGATCGGCCAGTCGGTAAATACCTTGTCCCCCCCCCAAACATTTTGGCTAGTAACGCCTCTGGTGGCAACCAGCAAACCCTTAAGCCATAGACAAGGAGTGATCTTCCCAAGAAGGCACAAGGTCTAACGTTTACTAGAATGCTGTGAAGTTTTGAAGGCGTTGTTGACGCTGTTGCAGCTCGTAACAGCGAAGAACAGTTTAGAACAGACATGTTCAGCATCATTGTCGATCAAGTCCTTATTGGTTCTGCCTCGCACGTTTCTCATTTGTCCAAGTATGTCCAAGTCGTCAGCACAGCTTTATGAACTGTTGACCTTTTTTTCAAAACTTTACACACTATAAACCTGAGAGGCGTTTCCAAATCCTACATGAGCTAAATAGGCTTAATTGTTACCATTTGCCCCGTTAGAAAAGCTTCTCCCTCTGACAGTTGAGAAGGGGAGAACTCCGTCGCGGTGGGTGTTGCGTCTAATTTCCGTCGCAGCCTTAGAACTTTGCCGTCATTCAAGATGGGCGGGTGTGTCTGGAAAAACTGTCCGTCGAAAATCCTGTGCCAGTTGTCTGTCAGGGTAGGGTTGACACTTTCATGCAGGCTTCAGTCAGAAGATCGGTCTTCAGTCAGAACCATCAGCGAAGAAGTAGTCCGAGGAATTTAAAAAAATTGTTAGGCATTGAACTATCGTGACCGCGGTTTCCTGAGCCGTAGCCCAGCCGCCTGAAAGTGCAGTTCGGCTCAACCACGCTTTACCACGCTCACTCCCGGCCGAGGGTATCAATTCAGGGGGTCGAAAATTGTGCATACCGCTGCCACCATTGTGAAGGGTTCAATCATAAATACTGAATAAGATCCAACAATCTTACTCCCAGCCATTCTCCGGGCGGACGCTTTAACAGACAGGGAAATGACTTACCCTGTGATAATAACGTTCTGTAACAGGGGTGCTTTCTCCCTTGTTTAGAAATATTAGTATCTCTATCCCTTCATCGGTCTGGGGGTGCAGGTCGTTTCCATCGACTTGTTACTCATTTCCCATTGTTGGAAAAATGATAGAACAGATGTTAGTGTCTCGTGGTGACGTGGACAGGGGGTACATTCTTGAGCATGTTTTCCTGTCTAGAAGAAACATGTAGGAATTAGAAACATGCTGGCTAATTCGTTTGGAGAAGGTCACGGGATAGCGTGCCGACGTTGACAGGATGACTGGAAAGCACCGGTCAAATTCTAGCTGCTTAATCGGGCCAGAGCTTTGGTGAAGGTTGACGAAAAAAGAACCCAATGTGCCGACGAGTCTACCGACGCCCGACGAAAGCGTAAAAAATTGAGTTTCTTCTGTATAAAAAGAACCCGATCTGCCGAAGAGAATATCGAGGCCCGACAAAGGAAACAGAATTCGATTTCTCTTAGTGTTCTGCACGACGAATGTGTGCAGAATTTGATTTCTGCGTATGAAAAGAACCCGATGTGCCGACGAGTCGACCGACGCCCGACAAAATAACGCAAAATATTATTTCTTCTGGGTTTGAAGACGTTTTTTATGAGAGCTCACAACACATGATTTTGAAGGATGAGTCTTTTGCACGTATTAAGAGAATGGGGCGCTGATAATTTTTTTTTTTTTTAACTTCCACAGCCGAAGCAGGCGGTGCTGGCTGAAAATCCTGGCGGGAATTTCGGTCAACGACCGTCAGATCGCGATCGTCGATTCGGACCATAGCAATCCACCTGGTTCGTCATAGCGAGGGGTTACTCACTCCCAAAATTGTTGTACAGCAAGTGCCCGGTGCCCAGCCGGTGCCCACTGGAGGCTCTACAGTGATGCCCAGCAAAAGAGTAACCCCTCGTTTCCTATTTCGGTTGCTCAGCCGATTTTATGTCTGTTGTCTATCTGTGCCCTGTGGAACTCCGGTCAGTTTACGATAGGAGCCTGGTCGAAGGTGTACACTAGGTTCCCGCTTGTTTGGTAACCCCTCGTTCTCGCATTCGGATCGCAGACAGTTGTGTATGTTTGTAAGGTTTCCTCCGATTGTGTCATAACACTTTCTTTCTTCACAGGTTCACTGTTCTGTTTGGGTCTGTAGGTCATAGGCTACTTGTAGTAGGCCGAAGCCCAGAACAAGTCCTCCGACCTTGTTTCTGGCCTCGGTGTGTTTATCACTCCTCGTGTAGGATACCAAGTTTAACTCCAGGTCGGGTGGTGACCGGGGACCAGACTGAACAACCCCTTGTGTTTATTGGTACCTTTTGCTTACGAAAGTGCTTGAAGATGGAGTCAGCAGCGACGACTTTTCATTTCAGATATTTTGTTACCAGTCCATTAATAATTATGTTGGCCGTATAGCACTAAAAGAGTCTATATAGAGTATAATAAAAGGGCAAAAAGAAATCCTATTAAATTAAATGTTAAAAAAAAAAAAAACTAAATTCAAGCCTTTGGGTGTCTATTAAAAAATATATCGATTATTACTTTGGTTCAGGCTATAAATACGATAATGTGTGCACCAGTAGACCAGCAGATCATAAAGCAGGGCATAAAAGATTTCGAGAGTTGTTACATCCGCTTCAGATGCACAGTGCTTCATTTTGACTACCATCTTGGAGTCCACATCTTCGTAGGCTCGATCATAATCGGTTATCACTTCGTCCTTTAATTAATTCCTTACCCAAATATTGAAATTTCCAGACGCCGTCTGCTCGCATACTTCATTGACGCTTAATCAATGGCATAGACCCGAATATTGTCGAAACAAAGGTGTTGCAAACTCCCTTCAGGTGAGAGTCCGTCGACAAGTGTCAGGGTCTTAGAAGTTTCTCAGTAACCTTTGTTTTATTTCTTGTTTTGGGCAGAGCATCATTTTATAGCCCATATTTTGTTTTCAAATTGTTGCATCTATAAATTCTGGATGTTTCGTAAAGGATTTGATTGATTTGTCGAAACATGGGAGAGAGATCACTACCAATCAATAAGAAAGATTATTGAGAACACAAATATACCTTTTTTCCGGGAAAATCCTAACAGTAGCAAACATTACTCATAAATTACTGAAACCAGTTTCAACCCTTTAGAGCAGTTCGTCCGTCTTTCTCGTCGGATCGTTAATTATTCATTATGTTTGACTGCATTGAATGGATATGTCAGGTGATTTTATTCTAGTGATAGTTCGTCCCTTCTTAGCAAGGGTCCTCCTCAGGTTCAAGCTAGAAACACAAATCTGTGAAATTTCATCTGATATTTCATTTTTGACACGGTTGCTGTTTTTGCTGTTTTATCCTGTTGCGCTAAACTACTCTTACCAAAGTACTTAAGCCTTTTCAAATCCAGGGTATTCTGACTACCTTATTTGAGCAAAACCTATGTATGCTCTCAGAGCCGTATCCAGGGGGCAGGGCCGTATCCAGGAATTCATTTCGGGGGGGGGGGTTTGCTCGCGGAATTTATTTCGGGGGGGTTTTGTCCACGGGACGGACCAAAAAGTACAAAAAATACATAGACCAGAGGTTAAAACCTGCAAAAAACCATTACTTTTGTGGGTTTCGGGGGGGGGTTGAACCCCCTAACCCCCCCCCCCTGGATACGGCCTTGCCAGGGGGGTTAGGAGGTTCGACCCCCCCCCGAAACATACAAAAATACTCGTATTTTTTAGAGGCTTTAACCTCTGTTATATATTTTTTGTATTTTTTTTTGGTATGGACTAGGTCCGACCCGCGGCCCCCCCCCCAAAAAAAAAAAAATTCCAGGAAACGGACTTTTTCTGTAAATAATAAATGTCTGTCTCTCCCTCTTCGCATTGCATCCTCAGTCCGACCATGCAGTTCCACACCCAAATGACTAGGCCTACCCAAACGTTGTGCATTCTTACGCTTTGCCAACCTGCCCTAGCTCTAAGGTATTGGCCTTATACCAGGGATCCGTAAATTTCCTTTAAAGAGGGGCTTGTCATTTCCTATGCTTCTATGTTGCTATGTTGCCCGACCCTTGCCTACTTTCCAAAAATTCCGCTTGGGTGAATCGGTATTCTTGTTTGCCTCATTGGACGTATGCGCCAAAGAGACTCCTCCCTCAAGGCGCCAGGAGCCAATCCCAAATTTTGTCTATCTGGCCTTGGACGTGATTGGACCGTGGGTATTTCTCGAACTATCTTCCGGTCGGTCAACATAGCATCAGAAATCTCTTATTGACAAGCCCCCTGAATGGCGAGGCATTACAGGAAATTTATGGGTCCCTGCTTATACTAAGTTCAGCGCTGCGAGCGGATTAGTCTCTGTTTTCCTTCTTTCACCTATTGTAATGTTGTATTGTTAATGTGTGTTTTCCTATGAATATGAATATATGAATATGTTCCCAAAAAAAGAACCGTTTAGTGTTGTCTGAAACCTACAACGTCTGATATTTGATTCCTTAGCCATAAAACGCGACCTCGTTTAGAGGAGAGGCCAGAAAAGTCCCGTTTTCTCACTTGTTTACATTTAGCGGTTCAGTTGTGGAGCCGGCTGCCGGTCTTGTCAGGAGGCCGTCCATATTCTCAGCATCATTACTAGGG
Source organism: Branchinecta lindahli (assembly GCA_023053555.1). Classification (NCBI taxonomy): domain Eukaryota; kingdom Metazoa; phylum Arthropoda; class Branchiopoda; order Anostraca; family Branchinectidae; genus Branchinecta; species Branchinecta lindahli. Next base: position 21,274,487 of record JAKZAO010000004.1, read on the forward strand.
CCTATTGTGGAAAAATTGGAAATCCCTCAAGAGAGTCAAAATAATTCAGTGTACTTAAAACGAATATAAAAAATAAGCTGGCTTTTCAGTCAAAATTTGAACTTTTTTTCTAATCATGTGATGAAAAAAAAAATCAAGGAAAGGTCGGAAAAACGTTCCAATAACTTGTAGGTTCCGCACGGTTACCAAACGCCGGTAATTTAATCTCAGAATCGAAAATCCGTATCGATCAGCTCCGCTAACCTGTCTCTAAGCATCTTCGTGCTTTGCTTGTAAATAAGTCCAGGTGATTTCCTATCATTATTGGCTCTTGATTTTGAGCTAAGAACCCCTCCTTGAGTATGTTAGGGGGTCTGCGCCGGCCGGAACCCCCTCATTAATCACCCTCGCGGACCCGTGCCTGTCAGCGGCGTTTTGAGTTAAAGCTCTGTTGACCTCTAATCGAGACTTGCCCTCGAAGCTCTGATCACTTCAGTCAAGGGGGTCTTTGTGTCCCGTCCTTAAAATATGTCAAGGAGTTACCGGAAGTCGCGAAAATGATCGTTGACATATTTGGTCAGCCTTGTTATCTTGATCTTGTTGACATTATTTCCGCTAGTTGCTGGGCTTACTGTAACGTGCATTCTGCGTCCGAAATTCGCAGTGAAACAAGAAGCTTGCCGCCGGGCCCGAAATTTAATTGACGACTCCGCCGACAAGGCAATTTTGAGCTTTTAAAGCACACCTCGCACAGTTTACTATTTATGTCCCAAGATAACCGGTTTTAAGCATCGATGGCATTATACGCAATCACTCGTGGGAAGCATAATCGCATGGAAAATAGTGAATCACAGCAAATGCAAAGTTAGTGAGGTTGTCGTTAGCGGGTATAGAATGTACCATTTGAAATCTGGGTTGCCAGGTTAAGAATCCACGAATGCAGATGCAAGTAGGTTGCGTTGGCATCTTAGGTACGACGAGTCATTTAAAGAAGACATTTGAGCCTCCAAATGTCTTGTTTCTGCTAAAAAAAAACAACTACTCTGTTTCTTTCTTTACATCTGAAAACTTGTCCTTCCTAGGAAATATCGTAAACACTGACACGACTGTACATACGTTCACTTCCTTGGCGTTGCTACTTGCAAGTGTCTAATCCCTTTGCTCGCCCCCTCAATACAGTCGGCGACCCCTTGATACCTAAATTTATTCCATGCGCATTATGAACCATCAGTAAATAGTTTGCAATCTGAGAGTTTGAAATAATGTAGTAAGTTCTTCCTTACGAATATTCTGAATGTATTTTTATTTCTGTTCTTGCTCGAAAGCTATTGGCACTTATAAGAATGTTTGACATCTGAAATCTTGGCTGGTAGGCTGTCAAGTGGTTACACAGAAGGAAGTGTAGGTTTGCACCAGACAGAAAGTAAAGATTGTAGTAGCATTTATGCGTCAAGATTTTGACATGACTTTAAACTGGCTTATATTTGTGATGTCAGGGCACAGTTGTATTTATTGTTTAAGAGAACGCCATTAGACGAGTTGTGCTGCTGGATCCTGCTAGTTTTTAAGTTGAAGTTAAAGTCAAGAGTTGTTTCTGCGTTTAGTTCTTCCTATCGGTCATCACTGTAATGCCCAATTGACGGGACTGGACAAAATTCTTCGTATATATTATTTATTTTCGTTTAATATGTTGTTAATTACTTGTATTTTCAAGTTCAAGTTTTTGTTTTCAACATTCATAAATAAATAAACAAAAAACAACACTTCCGCGCTGGAGAAAAAACCTATGAGGGTTTGCATTCGCGCGAAAGTCCACATAACTACTTACCTATTATAAAAAATCCAATCTCTCTCACTCATCAAATACTCAACTCCTCCTCCCCCCATTCTTCCCTCCCAACCCCAGCTTACCCCTCTGCCCGCCCTTACCTCCCTAGCCCACCCTTTCTCCCCTAACCAGCCTACCACCCATAATAAAATTCAACATTATGTCCCCAAAAATAATCTTTTAATTTTTAAACTGAGGTATGTGTTCCGCCGCCCTAATACTCACTGGTAGCTCCTTCCATACAGATGGACCCAGAAGTTTCATTGAAAATGAAGACCGGATACCATGACGTAAATCCACAACTATATCATCACTATGCCTTGTTCCATATATGCAGGTAACTATTTGTTTGGTAAATCTTGCCTATCTTAGATCTTGCCTATGTAAGTTTCGCTTTGAGAATGCGAAAGGGACCCGGGACGATGTCGTCCCACGCCCCACCAGATTGCCACGAAATGGCTTCCCTGTTCAGAAGAAGATGAAAAAAAAACAGTATGGACAAAAATCCCTTACAATTTCTTAGAAAATTCGACCACACCTACGATAAATTCTTAGAAAATTTGGATAGATCTCCGATAACTTCTTAGAAAATCTGACACGTGGTTACGATTTTCTTCAGATCAATATCATCTTCTAAAGGGTCGTGTACCAGAATGTTTAGCTAGTGGCACACTTCTCTCTCACACTTTACCAGTCAGAGAGGCATGAAGTCACTCAGCGAGCATTATCTTCCACATCCATACCTTTCATCGCGTTGCCAATATCGCTCAAGCCTTTCAGAGTGCCGGCCTACTTTCAGTGATTCGAGTTGATGATTGACAAATGTGTGATGTATGTCTGTATCCCGTTCGGTTGGCACACTCGCCATCATTTGATGTAAGTTTATTTGATGCACATTAGACATGTGACAACATTCAAAAACATTCTGAAGCTACTGAAAAAAATTTACAGCAAAATAGTAGGGTATTTATTTCTTTCAGTGGTTTGTTTGAGGGGTTTGTGTCAAAATAAAAAGCGTGTCAAGTAATTTAGTGTGTACAGGCTGACCCTTTGAACAGTTTATGAGCGGTTGGGATTGAATGACTCGTTGTGGTAAGGGTTGTAAATATTGTTGGCTGGTATTGGGATTTGAAGAAAGAAAAGGTACTGTAGTGTTAACGGAAGTTATTCTTATCGAATTTGGTTCGTATTGGAGTTGGCATCGCCTTATCAGTTAACTTCTTCGACCAGGACGAAGCAGGCAAGGCAATCTAGGCCCAGTTGCCCGTGAACAGGGAGAGTGGGGAGGTGCAACTCCTAAAGTCTCTTCCGGGCCCTAGGATCTGTAAGTCCAGAAATTTTCAACGTCCTAACCTCCACGGTGGGCAAGCTGTGATCTTAAATCGCCGGGCAGTCTGATCCCAGTTGCACCAGAACTCGGTGGCTCAGTCGTATATCCTACATAGAATTAAAACCACCGTTTGGTACTTCATTTGTTGTATGCCGTACTTGTCGTTTGTTGTATGCCGTCTTTTTGTAATGGAAAATAAGTGAATTTCTCCTTCTGTTCGCTCAGTTTTGACAGTTGTGTTTGATACTTATGAAGAGTAGTCGTATTTTTGTCATGGAAAATGAATGAATGAATTTTGTAACTCGTCTCGCGATCACAGGACACAATCCGGAGTATGAACTAGGAAAAAGAAAAGAAGAAAACAACAAACAAAACAAGAACAAAATACCCAATGAAAAACACATATTAAGTGAAAAACACACATTTGAGTTTAATACTTTTGAAGAGTGGTCGTATTTGTGTCATTGAAAAGAAGCATGTTCCACTTTACGTTCAATCGGTGCTGATGGTCGACGATTTGGAGAGAACTAACGCCGAAATCTCGGTTGGTCACTTACTGGAAGATTTTCTTGTTCAGGGACGTCGTCATCTTATATGGGGAACGACTGGTTGTTGACTGGCTCGTCTCGTCACTTTAAATCCAATTGTCAATCTGATATCTCAATCAAGATCATAAAGCCGACCTTGTCAAGTGGGATTTATTGTTGAGAGATGTATCCTGTTAAATAATTGCACCTTCTTGAAATTGCCGGATGCGTCGAGGAGATATGGGAGAGCCTGGGTTGTTGAACACAGGACAAATCAGGAGGATCATTGGATACTAGGGTGGAATATTTGAATTGATGGGGCTTGTAGCTGATACATTAGGGACGTAGGCAGTGCGAGGCACTGTAGGCTTTATGGTCTTTGGCGCACTGGCGGTGTGGGTTGCTCGATTGGACATTATCAACTCGTGTCATTTTTACCCAAGTGTCTATGAAACATCCTGCCACAAGTTGTATTTTGGCTGAATCATGGAACGCCTTTAAGTCTGAACTCGACCGCTTTTGGGCGGCCAGCAAAATATATCAGACGTTGAACTGTCTGACATTTCTAAAGACGGACTACAAAGTCGCATTTACTATTATGAGAGCGCCATTGCAGCAAAAACGCAGGTGAGCTGTGCAGATGGATCTTTAAAGCTCTAGTCGCAAGTCAAGAATGTGTTTCTGCGCAAGGAAAGAGGATGTTGTTAATTTCTCGAGTTTCCAGGCATTAGGTCTTGGAAATTTAAAGAGCCTCCAAATATGCTATTTCTGCTCAAAGTTCAACTGAAAAGCCAGCTAATTTTCACACCTTAGGTTCAAATACACTTAATTATTTTGACTCTGCCAAGAGATTCTTATTTTTTGGGATCCCAAAACGTAAGTGGAGGGATACCTATGACATCGCAAAAGTTGTCCGTCTGTCCGTCCGTCCGTCCGTCTGTGAGCACGATAACTCTCGAAGGGAATGAGATATTTCGATGAAACTTGGTACGAGAATTCTTTGGGTCAAGAGTAAGGTCGAGTTCGTAGATGGGCTCTGTAGCCCTACATTTAGGGGTGGGGGAGGGGGTTCAAATTAAGGGGCAAGCGAAATATTCTTAAACAGCTAATGTGATAGTCGATTATGGGGTAAGAAGACATGCTGAGCACGAATATGAAAACCATTTTCTCGCCGGACAAGTAGTTCGCCCGGAATCCGGCCAAAACCGGAAAGTTTTTTAAAAGTAAAAGTTCTATTTGAAGTTGATTACATGTTCCATTTAGGGGTAAGAAGGCATCCTGAACGCGAATATGAAAACCGTTTTCTCGCCGGACAAGTAGTTCGCCCGGAATCCGTCCAAAACCGTAAAGTTTGTTAAAAGTAAAAGTTTTATTCGAAGTTGATTAGATGTCCGGTTTAGGGATAAGAAGAGATGCTGAATCCGTATATAACAATCATTTTTTAGCCGGACATATAGTTCGCCCGGAATCCGGCTGAAACCGGAAAATTTGTTATTTTGACTCTGCCAAGAGATTCTTATTTTTTGGGATCCCAAAACGTAAGTGGAGAGATACCTATGACAAAAGTTTTATTTGAAGTTGATTAGACGTTCGATGTAGGGGTAAGACGGCATGCTGAACATGAATATGAAAACCGTTTTCTCGCCGGACAAGTTGTTCGCCCGGAATCCGTCCAAAACCGGAAAGTTTGTTAAAAGTAAAAGTTTTATTCGAAGTTGATTAGATGTCCGGTTTAGGGATAAGAAGAGATGCTGAATCCGTATATAACAATCATTTTTTAGCCGGACATATAGTTCGCCCGGAATCCGGCTGAAACCGAAAAATTTGTTATAAGTTAAATTTTTATTTGAAGCTGATTAGATGTTGGATATAGGGATAAGGAGATACGCTGAATTCGCTTTTGAGCTTTATTTTTTCGCCGGATAAGTAGTTCTGAAATTTTGCCGAAACCGGAAAAGTCACAGAAGTAAGGCATACCTACACATGCTGAATCCATATCTGATCTTGGTTTTCTTGATGATTAGCTGTTTGGCCTTAATCTGTTTCTAAATTTTAAGAGTAAAAATGTTCAAGGAGTCTGGCGAAGACAAAACCTATTTGTCTGGATCAGATATTGAATTTTTGGGATCCCATCGGAACCTTTGGTCTTGTTTTTCATCTTGGGCTCTAGTAGAGAAGTTCAGAATATATACTGCTGGCCGGTCAAGACAAAGTTTAGCCTATCCAGGCGCAGAGAATTTGAATATCAACAAAAGCGTGCATTTCAATTGCTAATGAAGCGAAGCACAGGGTATATTCAGCACCATATTGGCAGGTAACTTCTGAAGAAAGGCAGCTATTGCGTGGGGCCCCAAAAATATTTATTTTCGGCAATCCTTTATTGTTGTAGCTGCTGACATTGATGGACAGGCTCATAGAGATACCACAAATACGAAAGAAAAAGTTCATTTGATGAGAATCGACTATATGAATAGCGGAGAAATAAATTAAAGCAATTTCACCGAGCAGCTCAGCTCTGTTTGGTTGAACTTTAAAACTCCTTTACTCCTTCCGCGGGAATATCATACACACTGACACAACTTTGCATACGTTCATTTCCTTCGGGCTGCTGCTCTCAAGTGTCTAACCCTTTGCTTGACCCCTGAATACAGTTGGCGACGCCGATATTCTTAAATTCCTTTAGTGCGCAGAGTGAATCATGAGTGAATGCTTAGCATTTTCATAGTCTGAGATTCGCTATGTAGGAGAAGAATGTTTCATTCCCGGAATCTTAGCCGGTTATGATGATGGCAACCCAGAAAGGGTAGGTTTGTATCAGACGGAAGCTAGGGATTGGAGTATGAGTGAAACGTCCAGGTTTTGATACGGACTTTTAGCCTGATTCATCTTTCTTTTGTCTCTGATGCCAGATTACAGTCGGATTTATTGTCTGTAGTTCACAATTAGATGAGTTTTGCTGTTGGATCCTGCGAGTTTTGTCCCAAGCCAAGAAGGGGTTTCTTCGTAAGGAAGTTGATTTCCTTAATTTTGCAGGCTTTTTAAGAACTTCGAAGGTTTTCTACGGATTGGGTAAAGTGAAGCAGGATCTTGTCTGTGTGCTTGATCGAAGCTTGAAAATGTCTTGCGCATTTGTAACCTATTGGACCTTAGTGCTAAGAACACAAACAATGTATCACGTTCTCCTCCGAATGTTTTACTTCCTGTGTGACCGGAGACTTTCCAGACTGGGGACCTATTATAGAAAATCCAAGTGCGGTGTTGAAAGTGTCAATGCAAGAGAGTATGATACACAAGTGAGCCGCGAACGGCCTTACAAGGGAGGATTGATCCACTTTGCTTTCTTCTATTGGCTTTGCCGACAACGAAAACGGACCACACACAAGAAACCTGATTGCTGGGTTGCAATCCATTCCGCTGCTCAGTTACAGCTGCAACCAATTTTTTAAAGCAATCAAGGAAATTGAAACGTAACCTAGACGGCGACAAATAAATAGGACTGGTTCCCTGGAACCCGACACCGAGATTTGTATCAGTAAGAAAGTGGCGGTATTGCTAGAGAATATGGAGCCTTGGAAGAAAAGTGTATGCGTGATGATGTTTTCATAGAAAGGTGTCTGTGAGGGTTGTTTTCCGAGGTTTTGCTCACTCGGGATTTTCCAGTAGGCTACAGCATGAGACGGTGAATGAGGCAGGGAGGGGGGGGGGGCGTGAGGCGGGTGGAGGTAGAGCGAGGAGATAAAGCTTAACATAATTCCACACGCCAGGTTCTACGGCGGGTTTCCTCGGAGCCTAATGTGGATATACTAGAAGTATGAATCTTCGAACGTGGCTTAAAGAAACGTGGCTTCTCGATACCTATATGGCTCTATTGTTTAACGATGGGCTCAAGGTTATCAGCATAGACCTATAAACGATTATCCGAAAGATTCAGATCCGGATGGCTTATGTTGGATGAAGGATGTTTTCTGAGGGTTGCTCACTCAGCATTTTCCTAGTATGGCACGTGGCACCTTCTCCAAGACGTGGCCACAATATACCCAGTTTTGGACGGGTATCTAGAGAAATCGGTGGAAAATCTAGTGGTATGACCTAACCAGCTAATCGAACACAGCGAAACAAGGAACCATAAACTGCGTTGCGTGAGCCCTTGTCACAATGGTTGCTCTGGTGAGGTACGTTTTGATGAGACTACCCTTCTTCACCACATCGTTGCACAAAATGAGGCCTATAACATTTTGACCCGCTTCCGAATTTGATGCGACAGGGGTGCCAATGAAGGTGCGTTATGTTCGGCCATTCCCTGTTGCGATATGCTTATGTCAGTTCACTCGCCGACCAGCTGTCATCGGCCCGACCTCGAGGTCAATCGATCTGCTCGTAGACCCGTCAAAAATAGAACCACTATATTCTTTTGTGTCAGTGTAGGAATGCAGAAAGGAAGTATTTAGGTTACCCACGTTGGCCTAGGTCCTTTTACCAATCCAGTGGATTGTAGCCATTGACTTTAGGCAGTGTTGCCAAGTATGACGCTTTTGATGCTTTTTGACTGCCTCTGGGTGACACCATGACACTTTTTCTCTGAAATTTGCACCTTTTCATACAAATGACATTTTTTAGGTCGGAAAAGCACCATTCCATTTATTTTACTAAAGTACGGATTATCGCCCCCAAAACATGGCTACTTTGCTTTGATTTAGTACACAAAAACACTTTAAACCCTTATATAAAGCCCTTTTCCGATTGATTTTTGTTACAAAACTGTGATCTAACAATTAAGAAATATTTTGAAAAATTTTCCTACAAAGAATATTACCAATTATCCGCGTTTTTCGCATTGCGCGAGCGGAATGAGCAAAAAAAAAATCTGAGGTGTAAAAAAGCACCTTTTTGGGATCCCAAAACGTAAGTGGGGGGATACCAATGACATCGCAATAGTTGTCCGTCTGTCCGTCCGTCTGTCCGTCCGTCCGTCCGTCCGTCCGTCTGTCTGTCTGTCTGTGAGCACGATAACTCTCGAAGGGAATGAGATATTTTGATGAAACTTGGTGGGAGCATTCTTTGGGTCAAGAGTAAGGTCGAGTTCGTAGATGGGCTCCGTAGCCCTACATTTAGGGGTGGGGGAGGGGGTTCAGATTAAGGGACGAACAAAATATTTTTAAACAGCCAATGTGATAATCGAATATGGGGTAAGAAGACATGGTGATCACGAATATGAAAACCATTTTGTCGCCGGACAAGTAGTTCGCCCGGAATCCGGCCGAAACCGGAAAGTTTGTTAAAAGTAAAAGTTTTATTTGAAGTTGATTAGATGTTCGATCTAGGGGTAAGAAGGCATGCTGAACATGAATATGAAAATCATTTTCTCGCCGGACAAGTAGTTACGCCCGGAATCCGGCCAAAACCGGAAAGTTTGTTAAAATTAAAAGAATTTGAAGCTGATAAGATGTTCGGTGTAGGGGGAAGAAGGCATGCTGAACACGAATATGAAAACCATTTTCTCGCCGGACAAATAGTTCGCCCGGAATCCGGCAAAAACCGGAAAGTTTGTTAAAAGTAAAATTTTTATTTGAAGTTGATTTTATGTTCGATTTAGGGGTAAGAAGAGATGCTGAATCCGTATATGACAATAATTTTTTAGCCGGATATATAGTTCTTCCGGAATCCGGCTAAAACCGGAAAATTTGTTAAAAGTTAAATTTTGATATGAAGTTGATTAGATGCTGGATATAGTGGTAAGGAGATATGCTGAATTCGTTTTTGAGCTTTATTTTTTTCGCCGGACAAGTAGTTCTGGATTTCGCCAAAACCGGAAAATTCGCAGAAGTAAGGCAGGATCGTTTGGATCGGCTTCTAGGGATTCTAGGGAACTTGGTTTTCTTAGATGATTAGCTATTTGGCCTTAAACTGTTTCTAAATTATAAGAGTAAAAATGTTCAAGGAGTCTGGCGAAGACTGGATCTGGCGAAGACAAAACCTTATAGCCTAATTGTCTGGATCAAATATCGAATTTTTGGGATCCCATCGGAACCTTTGGTCTTGTTGTCAGTGATTGTGACACTTTTACGACTCGAGCTCTTGGAAACCCTGGCTTTAGGCATACTTGAATGATAGGTTAATTTTTTACTTTATCCTGAAGAAGGTTTCACTGGCCTATGGTAGTTTGCAGTGTAAGAAAGAGGCATTGAAGCAAAGGCACTGCCGATTCGGGTTTGTAGCGACCTTCCCTGCCGCCCGTTATCCTACTTCCAGAGCCATTCTGTTCCACCCGATGCGATCCCGGGGGATCCAGGGTCTGATGGGACTAATTCTGATCACGACCATAACACGCGTAATCCATGTAAAGCCCGGCAACCCTTGATAATTTCAGAAAGATCAAGATTTTCATTGAGAAACACAATGTTGAGGGTATGGCAAAGTTATCATAATGTAATCAAACTTGAACTTTCTATTAATACGCTGAAAAACAAAATAAAATCAATGCTCATAGAAAATGTTTAAAGTAAAAAAAAATGAAAATAAATAAATAAAGTAAATAAATAATAAATGTGTGGTTTATAGCGGTAAACCCCAACTCAGTCTGGTGGTTTGAATCTGGAACCTGGATGGATTATGGTTAATTTATTATATTATTTTATGTTGATGTAGTTATAGCCTACAGTATATTTAAATGTCTGCCATTTGGCCTCGAGCCCTCTCTCTGCCAAATTGGCTTTTTATATTGAAATTATGTAGTAATAAACAGAAGTTGAACTTGAACTTGAACTTGATATAGTCCTCTGTAGAGTTTGTCCTGGAACCTGCCATTAGTGTTGATTCCAAATCTTTCGGGATGACTGATTTTGACAGAATAAGCCCCTTTCTACCATTTGCATTTCTGACCATTTTTCGATGATTTTTTTAAAACTCTTTTTATTTGGAAAAAGATTTGAGTCTTTAGTTTCATCCAGTATTTTTTAACATACACCGTAGTCGTTTTCTTCCTGTTCTATCAATAAATAAAAAATTGAGGGTGGGGGTCAGTATCATCACCACGTAACCACCCCACCCTCATCATACGCTACTTCATGTGTGACTAATTCTGTAAAAGTTCTAGCATTTCATCGACGAACGAAACGCTCTTTCTTTGTGAAGGTGGAACTACTACTTCGATTGTTTGAAGTAGGCACCGTCCACAAATGTGGACACCTAGTATAAATAATTTCAAACCAGTGTTGGCACAAGTATTAGTTTTACGCTGGTTTTACGCCTCGGCTAACAAGCATGGACTTCTCTCCATTTCTTACTTATCTTGTCTGACAGAGCAGTAACGTCAACAAACAGAGGCTTCTAGTCACCTAATCTCACTACAGCATCTCTAATCTCATTAGGACCTTCGGTTTGATTTTGCATACTGACTGAAAAAAATGTTTTCTTTTGACATTCGTCCGGACAAGCAAAAGACTGCGTCGTCGGTTTAGGGTCCGGGCTCATAAATCCCGAGGTGAATGTAGACATTTCGACATCTGAGACACAGCCAGGAATTCCTAGATAACGCGACGAATCATTCGTTACGGCCTTGAGTTTGGATGGAGCTAAATGGCGATGCAAATCGCGTGTTTCTATGAGTCCACCAACATGGAGGTACTTCGATTCGGAAAGATTTTTAACACATGAAAAATTCTTATTCTGAAATAGTTTATTAATGGATTAATTTTTATCGGGTTTGTTTACTTTAGTGTTTCGTAAAGTGATTTTTTTTTCATTTCAGCGTTTTTCAGTGAACCTCTTAGATTACAGCACAAAGATTTGTCACACAATACAATGAACTTCTAATAGTTTTGAGTTATTGCTTACTTCGTGAGAAGCCAGTTTAAGGGTGGGTTCCAACCTCTTACCGATATTTGCTAAGAGCTATTACGATCGTTCCGATCTCAGTATCCCTTCATACAGGATGGGAACGACGATTTTAGGAGCTATGGTATGAGGTCAACACGCTCCAGTTGTGATGAAAGCAAACTGGCTACCTTTTCGTGCTCAGCGCTCTGCCGGATTTGTGCAAATTTTTATTTTATAGCAGTAGTTATATCAATAAATGAACCCGAACCTGGCTCAAGAAAAGTTTTATAATTTAGTTCTTCAAGTTTGTTCGTGATATACAGACTATCTTTATACGACCCGGGAGCTTTAACCCTAGTCGAATAGAGAAATCACTTCCATCTATCATGTTATTCATGAACTGCGACACAGTTCCTTGCTCTGTCCCAGCACCAAATCGTCGTTTGTCAGGTCCTAGCCGTAGTGATGGATCGCCAACCGCATTTTCGAAGACAACTTGGAACTTTAGAGTTCGTAAAGTCATTTGCATGATTGTAATGTCAGATATAAGTAAGATACAATACCTGACACATTCTTGTCTGTGGGTCAGTTGGGCTCGTGGTGTCAAGAATAGATAACTAACCCCACCATAGAATGTACAGCCTTCATGATCACCACGATTCATAGTCACTTTATGCTGCGGCTGGCACTAGGTGTTAAAGGAGTATGCTCATACACAAAGATTTGTTGGTTAAAAGTAGGCACAACAAAATAAATCTACTTTTTGAAATAGGTACTTTTTTGTCTGAATAAAAAATGTGTGACAAAAAAATGTGTCCAGTGCATACCAGAGATTGAACACACGTGTCCACAAGTTATGAGGAACGAGGTTTGTCAACTAAAGGAAAATTAATTTACAGCCCATGTGCACAACTAAGTTATGAAAATACCTATTATAGGTCCTTGATAATACTCTTGATGACTAACTCTTCGTGCCGATGGAGAGTCTCCGCCTACCTAGTGGAAGAGCCGGTAGCGTCACCGCGGCTGTCCCCAACGAACGCTGTTGATTGGTTGACACATAATTTGAGTGATCGTTCGGGTGACGTTTCCCGTTCTCCCCGAGGTTCACTGGCGTGTTTTGGACTTAGTCGTATGGAGTATATACCGTTTGGTACTTCTTGGAGATCGGTTGTAATTTTGCCATGGAAAAGGATGACATCTCCTTTTCACGACAGTGCCATTATCCCTGAAAAAATACTCATACATTCACTTCCTTCAGGTTTAGGACACTCGCAAGTGGTATTCTTGTGTGTTTTTTTGGGATCCCAAAACGTTAGTGACGGATACCTATGACATCGTAAAAGTTGTCCGTCTGTCCGTCCGTCCGTCCGTCCGTCTGTCTGTAAGCACGATAACTCTCGAAGGGAATGAGATATTTTGATGAAACTTGGTGTGAGGATTCTTTGCGTCAAGAGTAAGGTCAAGTTCCTAGATGGGCACTGTAGCCCTACATTTAGGGGTGGGGGAGGGGGTTTAAAATAAGGGACAAACAAAATATTTTGAAACAGCTAATGTGATAGTCGATTATGGGGTAAGAAGACATGCTGAATACGATAGTGAAAACCATTTTCTCGCCGGACAAGTAGTTCGCCCGGAATCCGGCCAAAACCGGAAAGTTTCTTAAAAGTAAAAGTTTTATTTGAAGTTAATTAGATGTTCGATTTAGGGGTAAGGAGACATGCTGAACACGATGGTGAAAACCATTTTTTGACCGGACAAGTAGTTAGCCCGGAATCCGGCGGAAACCGGAAAATTTGTTCAAAGCAAAAGTTTTATTTGAAGTTGATTAGATGTTAAGTTTAGGGGTAAGAAGACATGCTGAACACGATGGTGAAAACCATTTTCTCGCCGGACAAGTAGTTCGCCCGGAATCTGGCCGAAACCGGAAAATTTGTTAAAAGTAAAATTTGTATTTGAAGTTGATTAGATGATAGATTCAAGGGTGAGAAGAGACGCTGAATCTGTATATGACAATCGTTTTTTACCCTGACATATACTTCGTCCGGAATCCGGTTGAAACCGGATTTTTTTTATAAGTTAAAGTTTTATTTGAAGTTGATTAGACGTTCTTTATAGGGATAAGGAGATGCGCTGAATTCGTTTCTGAACTATCTTTTTTTGGCTGGACAAGTAGTTCGCTCGGAATTCGGCCGAAAACGGAAATTCGGCAGAAGTAAAGCAGGTAGTTTCGATCAGTATCGTCAAAATAAATATGGCTTATACAGGTATATCTGAAATTAATTTTCTCAGATGATTAGCCTGGCGAAGACTGGATCTGGCGTAGACAAGACGTAGTCAGGACGTAGTTGTCTGAGTCAAATATTAAATTTTTGGGATCCCATCGAAATCTTTGATCTTGTTTCTGTTATTCCTCGGAATTGATTGCCATAAAGAACAAAAAAGTTGCATGCCTAAAATCTAGGCTGGTATTGCTGGTGCTCCAGAAAAGAAGGCAGGTTTGTGTCTAGCAGAAGCTAAACATTAGATTAGGACTAGTATGTAGTATGCCTAGGTTTTGTACGGACTTCAAGGCCCTTGTGCCCAACTAAATCGTGAAACTACTTAAAATGGACCCGAGAGCCAGGATAATACCCAGATTGAAACGTTTTGGAGACCGGTCGTACTTTTGCCCTGGAAAATGATGATGATCTTTGCGGTCCTCATTGTACAAGAAATGATCAACTTTTGGTCCGCTACTGCCCTGTTTGGCTTGCTGAGACTTGAACGAAGGCGGGTACGACTGTGCCTTGCACTTAATTAAAGGGAGTGTCCCACTCTCGTTCGATCACTTTTATGACCGATTCAAATCGCCATATTGACGGTTATTCATCCCAGAGTAATCTCTAATATCTCATCACTGTTTCACGTGCATGGAACCGTTTAAGCACCGTTTTGCAACAATGCATTTGGCGTGATGATGCTAAATAAGCCACCTTACAATTCAGTAAGGAAGGATTGCTATGAGATTGCGAGTTAGGAATGTTGATTTTCTGGCTGGTGCCAACTGCAGGCAATGATTATATATGGAACTCAATACGGTATGAGGAAGCTCTTCGTAGATCGTCTAGCTGAGGGACTACCTACTCCTGGACTCGTGACGTATATTTGAAGCACAGTTCACAGTGGGTACAGTTTCTATTCCGGTATCCTAACATACGTGGATCGTTGAAACTTAGCGGGGTTTCTTAAAGATTACAAACCCGCCCCGTACGTTTTCAGCTTCGTTTGATCCCCTTGGTTTTGAAGAGAAACATGTCAAAAGCAGTAAGCCTGAGCTGCCTCAAAAATGAGCGTAGTGACGCTACGGTGAATAGAAAAATTTAAAAGCTTAAACGGCGCTTGGGAGGGTAGTTAGAGTGTCTATCACCTAAGGTTCGAGATGTCAAGGTCGGATGATAGTCCTGTCCGACAAATTCCATCCCCATCTCTCCACCATATGTGTCACACGATTTCCAGAACCTCCCTGTAACTCCGATCCGGACTTGTAAGTGAACATCTAGGACATGCAGTAGCGTATATTCCGATTTGTTTCGGGAGGGGCGACAGCTCAGTGGAAATATGAGGCCAAATGCCACCCCCTTTCCGGCCGGAAGGCCGAAAATTTTTCGGCGATTTTTTTTCTTTCTTACCGTTTTTAATACTAAAAACTCTTAAATCTCTAGCCAGACTAAAATTCGATCCAAATGACGATTTTGTTCAAAACGAGGTGCAAACAACGCCTTTTAAGTTTTAATCTTGTAATCATTCACATTACGACTCAAAAACTGTTTGTGAGATCTATTACTGAACCGTGCTGTAAATAATTTCGATTGATCTTCTCGATTTGTATTTTAGCGTAAGTTTTTACCGTAAAAAAATTCTTTTCCGAGAATGTCGGGTGAGGATTGCCCCTGTCGCCCACGTTTCGCACACGTTTTTCCCACTAAAAATCCCTTTTTCAAGAATTTCGGCGGGTGCGATCGCCCCTGTCGCCCCCCCCCTAATATACGCTACTGAGGACATGTGACCTTGCTGTCTAGCAGTTTCCATACGAAACAGTCACACGTTCGAGAGTAATCAATGTCGCAAGATTTCCGGTATTCCCCTCAACTCTGCCCGCAGCGGCCGGATCTGTTCCGGACTTGTAAGCAAGAAATCTAGGATGTGCCAATTATTGTCAAGCTTCATAGGATCGCTCGTTCGACAGTTATGCGTAATCTCTATGTCAGCTATGATTCAAGTAGTAACACATTACTACTGAAGGCTCCCTGTGGATAAACAGAAGAATCACGTCATGGGCCCTTGGTAGCATCAACAATAGATAATAAAATTGTCTCACAAGGGGTTCAAGGTGTAATATTCCTTAAGGACCCCTCTTGCTTTTCACTGTTTTCATACCACTGTCACGGCGTACATACATGGTCTACTAACCTCCGATATCTCCCTCTTCACAAAATCCGTATGAATCACTTTATTTGACAATGTCGCTTTTCAGTGTTAGCCGAGATTTTCCTGGGTTGTCGGACAATATCGTATGTTTTCTCTTGGGACGTTGTCGTGCAGACGGGGCCAAGCCTGATTTATCTGCTTTCGTGCAGCGTTTCACCACAGCGCGCATTTCTTTTTAAATTTTTCGCCAGAAAAACTGAGTATTTTTGCGAGAAGCCCGGCCGGGTCGGCAAGCACTGACAAGGGAATCCCTAACTTCGCGACCAGGTATATGAGTATTTTTTAACAACAATATTTCGGAACATTTTATCGTGAAAAACCCATTTCTAGTAAGAGTTGTGCTTTAAACCAAAGAATGCAGGGTCAAAGTCGGAGACAAGGTCGATTGACGATGCAGTAATAAACACAAACCATTGTTTGAAGTCTGAATAAATGCAACAAAAAGGCTATTGGAAGTTGAAGAACTTTTATACTCTTCCAAGGTTGCTGTCAAGTGGCTTCTGACGGTAGTGAAACATAATCCACAAGGTTATCACAATCGTTCGAAGTACTTACTTAAAACTTGCATGTATGTATATAATCAAGTGTCATTTGCGAGTTGCATTGATCGTTTCAGAATGAGAAGAGTGCCACGAAGATGATCTTCACTTGTAATAAAACCTTTGTGCGCCGAGTTTTGAAAGAAAGTGGTGGCATTAGCGGTTGGCGCCGATTTTTTGTCTGTTCGCAGATTGTTCTCAAAGAGAATGCCAAAATGTGACGACGCGAAATGAATACCACGGAATTCGTACTCTCCCACGATTCGTTTCGTCTATTGTTAGATAGTGCCAGTGAGTGATGCTTTTGTGCAAGATGAGATGGTACTGCCTATGATCTTGTCAAGGCGCTTTTGGGTCCATGAAGGGGGTGTACTCTTCAGATCGTTGAAGTCCGTGTCAAAGCTTAAAAACACTAATGAAACCGGAATCCGGCCAAAAACCGGAAATTTTTATTCTGAAGTTGATTTGTAGAGTTATGAATAGGCCTACACGCTGAACTTTATTTTCCTGCTGGATGGGTAGTTTGTCCGGAATCTGGCCAAAACCGAAAAGTCGTGAGAAGTGAAATTTTCTCTTAAGTCGGTTCGAGTGTCGAAATCAAATAAGGATAGGAACACACTGGATCGATAGCTGCTCGATTTCAAATTTGGAAATAAAGAGCATGTTGAATAGCGATGTGATCAGTTTTCGAATAGTATCGATTCGGTCCTAATCTAGGCTGGACGGAAGATAGAAACATAACCTAACGGATCTGTATAAGGGCTTGATTAGTGATAAACGACGTGTTTATAGATATTCCTGCAGCCCAAGCTGACTGCGAATTATATTTGACAAAGCAAAACGGATAAGTCAGTTACGTGCTTACTTGACCTGGCGAAAACGGACAAAATCCACGAGACCCTATCGTCTTCATGAGCAAGATGCCCGATCATTGTTCCCCTTAGGGATCCCATCAGAACCTTTGGTCTTTTTCTCTATGTTTTTTTTCTACTGTAAAGTGTAGTATAGTAGTAGTAGGTACTGTAGTAGGTATAGTAGTACTGTAGTAGGTAGTATACAAGTAACTATCTGTGTTCCCGTTCGGAGTTTAGTTCCTCTCCCGATGATCATCACCATCGTCTATTTTAAATAAAACGTATGTAACGACATGTGTTTAATCTTGCTCCTTCAGCAGGAAAGAAGTGCGAACTTGGTCGGCGGTGAGGGTTTCACACTAACTTTCAGTTTGAAAAGTGAAAGATTATTTTTTCTGTTCTTTAACTTTTGGATCTGTTCTACTATGAGAGAGAGAGAGTTTATTGAACGCATAATAATAACCACTTAAAGTAGTTGATTCATGTGGGCCGAGAAGGTGGGAGACACTATCATTTTACAAACTGTCGAATATTTACGAACACACTGTTACCTCTGTTTTCTCCAAAATCGTCATGGTATCCAAGGTTATCCACAAATTACTTTCACTCTTGAAAACAAGGTCGTCAACTCGCCATTACTGAATAAATATTCACTGATCTCCTGCTGCGGATCAGATGTATACTAGAATCTTCGAGAAGATCGAGGGGCGTGTAAGAGGATTAAAACAACGAAGTATATCACCCTGTGGACGTTTAGATATGTCAGATGTAGAACCCTCGGTCAGTTGTGACAATTTTTGGTCTCGGAAGCTGAATATTATTTAGCTTAGTTTCATAATCTATAAGAAATCGTTATAACGAATTTAGTATAATTTACGGCGTTTGTTTATTGTGATCTGGTTTACATCCTTAATTCTTTGGACTTACGGGAATTAACAAGAAAAAACAGAAAACAAAATAATCAAAGAAATCGATAATGCAAATAATTAGTTTGATTTTTCTACACATTTTCCATGTGCCTGCTACAATAAAAACAATTTGTTAGATCCATAGTCAAACTATGATCCCAGCCTCCCCATGTCGCGCACTTCCGACCGCGCCACTAGATGACCCAGCGGTCGGATCGAGTCGTGTCTTCATCTTGGGTCTTGGGTGGGGGGGGGGGGTCTAGACGTCGCAAGTGCTAGAATGCTTATGATGCAAATCCTTTAAGGGCCACCCCAGAAAGCACTGGCCTCTCCTAGGGGGTGGCCATATCTGAACTACAAACACTATATCCCTATAACATCCAAGTCGCAACATGAACTAACCAAAATATGCTGATAATAAGAAAATGAGATGTATGTGTGATGTATGCCGATCATGAGGCGAGGAGGGCAAAAAGACTAATCCGCTTGAGCGCTGAACTTTTTGGAGGCCATTTAGCCAGTGTAGATCTTCCATGATTTGTAGTTGTCAATATCCCACAGAACTCTGGAATGCCTTCTGTTGAGAGAGTGTGTATACTTAAGAGTACTGTTTGCGCTGAACCATAATATTTACGTTGGCAGCTCGGTTTACCGCCGACAAAATGATGCTTCGTAAAGTAATGTGTAACTAGCCCTCTGGTAAAGTTTAACGTGCATAGTTGACAGTGCAAAACGGATACCTCAGCTGAATTTTATTAGAGCTATAGCTCGGCCTGTCTTGGCAAGGGTCCTCTTCAGGGATCAGACCCGAAGTTCTCACCCACAGCAAAACCAAAGCCAACCAAAGTGCAGGAAAATCATTCTTTACCCTCTCAACTACCCAATCGAGCAGCCTAAACAGCAGCCGTGTCTAAAATGAAATCGCAGCACCAACCTTAATTCCAAGCAAATTGAACGAAGAAATTCACAAAATCAGATACTTAAGCCAGAATCTTTAGTTGTTTTCCACTTCTTTTTCCAGCTTGAGTGGCCTGAGCCTGAATAGGACCCTTGCCAAGAAGTGCCGAAATATTGCTCTAATGAAATTCATCCGACATATCTGTTTTGTACTGTCAAATATGATTCGCCGTCAGCTTGGGCTGAAAAAATATTCATATACGTGGATAGTTTAAGCTTGCATGGGCTGGACTGTTAGTACTTTGTCAACTCACTCCTTAAAACCAAGAGCCCGTATCATCTTGTTCGTTACTTAGTTCTTCGGAAGGTCCTTTCACTATACCTATATCTAAAGTCCGCGTCAAAACCTGCACATACTAGTTTTAATCCAATCTCCATGTTCTCCATCTTCTGCTGACACAGACCTACCGTCTTTTGTGGGTCACCGGCAATACAAGACAAAGATTTCAGGCATGAAATACTCTTGCCCTACATCGCGCCTAATTTCTAGCTAAATCAGAAATAAAAATAACAGAGACATAAAAACATTCGCTAGGATGAATAATACGTCACATATATCAAATAGGTAATAATGAATCCCGGCGTCGCCGAATTTGTTCCAGGTAGTGAGCAAAGGGGTTAGCCACTTGCGAGTAGTAACCTGAAGTAAGTAATTGTATGTGCGGGTTCAGTGTTTCGTGTTATTGTTTACTTTGTGCTAGCGCACCTAAGGGCACAAAACATAAACTGTTTCGTGCAAGTAAAAGTCAGCTGGTATCGATATACAGAGGGTTTAAGTATAAGCAGCGTGTTTTGAGGCCCCCTTAGATCGAGCTATGCCCCCCCCCCCCTTTATACAGGTTCAATTTTATCTACTGCGTAGTATGGTGACGAAGAAATGTTTTTAGATGAGAGAGAATTAATTACTTAATTCATTTTCTTGATGAGACAAGATCAGTTTTCTATCTGACACAAGTAGAGCACGCTAATTTGTTGAATTTGTGCGACATTTAGCGGTTTTTAAGGGGGGGGGGACTCGCCGTTAAGCGGAAGGTCTTTGTGAATACATCAGTGCCTAGGGCCCTATCCTCGTGAGAGGATGTGATCTTGTCTATTTCCTAAAGACGTTAAATAATAAGAAGAAAAGTTTGTTCTTTGCGAAATTACCAAAAGGGGTAAATTTATAATAAATGGTTAATAAAGGGATATGGTAGGGTTAATAAAAGGATAAAGGGAAAATAAAGGATTCATGATAAAAGGATCTACTGAATTACCCCGACTCTTTAAACTGCCTAGGGGCCCTTGATCTCTATGTGCGAGGCCTGGGATAACTTTGAAGACCTCATAAAGGACCATTTTTAGAACCTAGAACTAAACATGAATCCGATCCCTTGCCCTCACTTAACTACTGCTTTCTAGTGTGAATGTACGCTGTATTTTTATTAGTAAGCATGTTTGAATGACAAACATACTGTCTGTGAGTGGCTAGCGCAACCTGATCCTTACTGCTAAAAAAATTCTAAATGTAACAATTTCGCTGAGCTTGTAGAGAAGAAGTCCGAACACGGCTGTTGGAAGATTGAGTTGAGACTGGGCCGCACTGGGCGGGCCCGAGAGGACGCTGTCATGACTTCAGTTATCATTTTCAAGACTGAGATAGATTTTTTGTTTGTATTTAAATATTTTCTCGGCTATATCAATGTCCGTTTCAGGTGATAATCTCCGAGTATGCACGCGAGAAATGACGTGTTGTACGGAGGCGATGGAGACGCAGTTAAGTGCACGGACTCGGCATGAATTTGACCAGCTTTTGAAAGAAACGACGTTTAACCTCTCGACGAATTACGTCCAGAAGGCGAAAAGGTTTGATGGTAAGTTGATTCCTCTTTTGTTCTCTTGATGACTAACTTTTCGTGCCGATGAAGAATCGCCTTGTCCCTAGAAATGCCATCACGGCTGTCCACACCGAACGATGTTGATTGGTTTACATGGGATTTGAATTAGTTTTAAGGATTCGTTTGAGTGACATTTCTCGTTCTTCTCGTGGCTCACTGGTGACTTCAGTGTTTCGGACTTAGTCATATAGAGTATTTTCTGTGGTGAGCAGATAATTTTCGTCGCTTTGCTTTGCCTGTCGTTGTGGGGGGAGAAAATTCTTTGTTGTTGTACAAAAACTCAATTTCGGCATTTTCATTTTGAAAGTCATTTTTCAGTTTGATTGTAATATACACTACTACTCCACATGTTAGAAAATGGGGTCCGACTGAAATCGATGGAGCCATTCTTGTAAAAAAACAAAAAAAACTCCAGTCTGTTCATAAACTGCTATTGGCGTAACAGGACATGAAGTAAATGAAGGTTTTTCGTATCAGTTAAGCTGTTTGATTTCTTAGGTATGATTTTATGAACTTCATGATTTATATGAACTCAACAAAGTATCATTTTATATTTTCCCGTCCTGCTATTCGCCTAACAACACCCAATATTATCTAACCAAGGCGGAACTTGATTTTGGTTTTCACACATCAATCCGCAAGTCATTACAGCCTATGATTACCATAAGTTTGAACATGCCATCTTCTTCTTCTCAGACAAAAAATGTCCTTGTGGAACTACAATGCCTACTGTCATGTCAGGCTTGAGTGACATCTAGTTTTAGCCATTAAATTCTTTCTTATGGACGACATGGTGAACCTGTCTTAGATATCATACAAATGGCACATTTGTAAGCCAAATAAGGTTGTTAGTCTCACTAGGTAGTATTGGTGTCATGGCTGTTTGATTCAACTATCTCCATGGCCCGAGCTTACACTTAAAATCTTGAAATATCAAATGGATGTCAAAAAACTTGGATGTCAAAAAATGCTGATGTCAAAAGAACCGTAGATCAACTCACCTGGAGTTCCCATTCTGTGACAGGTAGTGCTGTCCTAGCGGTACCGCGTTATCGTTTTGTCAGTTGGCCCTTAGTTAAGTTCAGAAGTAAGTAAAAAATAATTTTAATTTTGCTGCCAATAATTTGTATGGGTTGTGTTTGAGACGCTGTATGACCCTTTTGTCGCTCGATTTTTTTTTTTCACTTGGTCGTCTTCCGTAGCATAAATTAATGCAGTCTCTCTGGAATATCAGATTGCGATTGGGAAATAGTAAATCGACTGTTCTACCTTCAGAGCAGTACCTGGCGAATACTGACTTTTATCTGTCAGAACTTCGAAAAGCATCATTGTGTGTGATGGTGATCCTCATGTTTTATGGAGAAAAGAAATAAAAGCCAAAATAGGAACATAAAAATCATTTTTGGAATACACAACAAACAATCTAATCTAATGCTTTAACACTTAAAGGTTGTGATTATGTTATGGCAAAAAAAAATGTTTATCCTGCTGCGATTAGTGCTTCACTGATCTGATAACGTTCGGAATTTTTTATTTTTAGTCCTTGGGGAGGTGTAAAAGTATTTTGCAAGACGGTAAGTGAAGGAATGATTTTTTTTCGATTACTAGCTAGAAAGAACAAAATACGGGGTAAATCGATCGAATTTTCCATGTTCCAGTTCTTTTCCAGGGGTTGTCCACTCCCCGGCACCTGATGTACACCCTTTCCCGGCACCGGCAGGCACCGACCGAAATCGGCTGTGCCGGCACCGGTGCCAGCAATAAATTAGGCGATTCATCTTTCAAACAGTTTTAAAAATGCTTATGTTGATGTTTTAGCACGTGGTAACCGGTGTCGGCTGATGTCAGCTGGTGCAAAATTGAGAGTGGGAAACCCCTCGGTTCTTTTTCAGTTCCACTTTTTTCTCTTTATTACTAAATACACTGCAAAAGGGTGAAAGGGAAATAATACGGGGATTTGCGAGATGTTTTAGACGGTGTTGCTACTATCTCTGTTTGATTGATGCTGATAACGAGGCGAGGTTACAAACAGAGACTAATCCGCGTGGAGCTCTAAAGTGGTAGACCAATTGTAGATCTTCGCTAGGACGGACGGTTAAGTATAAGTGTCAGTTGTGAACTGCTTACCATTCATTGACATAGGTGTTCAGCTCGAGAGAGGTCTGAATATGGGATGGAGGAATGCTCGGTGCCAATGAATATGCAATAGTCGCGCGCGGCGGCACATACATGAGCAAACATCAATTTTGCATCGCGCCCTGAATTCTGGTTCCGCATGGAAGAGGTCGGAAGTTCAGCTTTTTTCGTGACAGAAGCCTGCGACGTGAGATAAATGGGGCAGGGCGAAGAGTTAGGATTTGGCGCCAGTGTCAGACGACGAGAATGGTGGGGCTTACAGTTTCTGGAGCTGTCAAACTTAGAATTTAGTGACCTAGGCCAACTTATTGTGATTGTCATTTTATTTATGTTTCGGAAATTGAGGAGTAATTACAATAGAATAAAAAAGAATCACAAAACTACGTACTTAGGCTACATATGACATGCCGGAATGTTTGAATTTTTTCACTTTAAGATTTTTTATTGAGCACAAAACTTGAGAGCAGTATTGTTTTTAAGGCGAACACAGGTTTTGCTCTTGTTTTTGGGATCCCAAAACGTTAGTGACGGATACCTATAACATCGCAAAAGTTGTCCGTCTGTCCGTCCGTCCGTCCGTCCGTCTGTCTGTAAGCACGATAACTCTCGAAGGGAATGAGATATTTTGATGAAACTTGGTGTGAGTATTCTTTGGGTCAAGAGTAAGGTCAAGTTCGTAGATGGGCACTGTAGCCCTACATTTAGGGGTGGGGGAGGGGGTTTAAATTAAGGGACAAACAAAATATTTTGAAACAGCTAATGTGATAGTCGATTATGGGGTAAGAAGACATGCTGATCACGATAGTGAAAACCATTTTCTCGCCGGACAAGTAGTTCGCCCGGAATCCGGCCAAAACCGGAAAGTTTGTTAAAAGTAAAAGTTTTATTTGAAGTTAATTAGATGTTCGATCTAGGGGTAAGAAGACATGCTGAACACGATAATGAAAACCATTTTTTGACCGGACAATTAGTTAGTCCGGAATCCGGCCGAAACCGGAAAATTTGTTCAAAGCAAAAGTTTTATTTGAAGTTGATTAGATGTTCGATTTAGGGGTAAGAAGACATGCTGAACACGATGGTGCAAACCGTTTTCTCGCCGGACAAGTAGTTCGCCCGGAATCCGGCCGAAACCGGAAAATTTGTTAAAAGTAAAATTTGTATTTGAAGTTGATTGGATCAGTGGTTCCCAACCGGGGGTACGCGTACCCAAAGGGGTACGCGAGACCCTTGCAAGGGGTACGCGACGGAACCAAAAATCGTTTTAATTCGTAACTTCAAAATCTCGCCTTACTAATTTGTGATTGCCGAAAGCCTAATATTACCAGCAGAGGCATCATTAGCCAAAACGTTTTGAGGGGCAATGTATTTTTACCGACTGTTTTTACGAAAAATCGCGGCGCTTCGCGCCGACTCGTTTCTTTTTAACCGTCTGAACGACCACTTTGGGGAAGGGGTTTTGCCAACAGTGCGTGACGCCCCTGACTACAACTAGCCTACTGCCGTAAAATCTGTTCCTGTGTCTAACAATATTCTTTCAAGAAGAATCGAAGACATAACAAGTGATATTGTCATTCAGGTTACGAATTAAGCTAACGAAAACGTTTGCGATGCAGTTTGATGAAATCACGGAGAACACCAAAATAAAACACAGAAATAATCTGACTGTAAGAAAAAAATATTGCCGTAAATGACGTCAAGCCGAGATTTCAAAAAATTTAGCTAAAAAGCAGCCTCAAGTGTCTCATTGATTTTGCATAAATGTCTACACATGTATGCCTTATCATTTATCATAATAGGCTAAATATAGTCTTTTTAACGTTCTGGAAAAGGGGGTACGCGACATTTTCGAACCTCGATTAGGGGTACGCGATACGAAAAAGGTTGGGAACCACTGGATTAGATGATAGATTTAAGGGTAAGAAGAGACGCTGAATCTGTATGTGACAATCATTTTTTATCCGGACATATAGTTCGTCCGGAATCCGGTTGAAACCGGATTTTTTTTAGAAGTTAAAAGTTTTATTTGAAGTTGATTAGACGTTCTTTATAGGGATAAGGCGATGCGCTGAATTCGTTTCTGAACTATCTTTTTTTGGCTGGACAAGTAGTTCGCTCGGAATTCGGCCGAAAACGGAAATTCGGCAGAAGTAAAGCAGGAAGTTTCGATCAGTATCGTCAAAATAAATATGGCTTATACAGGTATATCTGAACTTAATTTTCTCAGATGATTAGCCTGGCGAAGATTGGATCTGGCGTAGTCAAGACGTAGTTGTCTGGGTCAAATATAAAATTTTTGGGATCCCATCGAAACCTTTGGTCTTGTTATTTTAACCGTTCAATCATATTCTTATTCCAGTTGTATTTTCCTTTTTATTGAGTTATTTTTGAATCATCCTTCTTTAAGTTCACATAGCCTAGAGTATAAACTTCTTTTACTGTCAGCACTGGACATGTTAAGATGTATTCTTTCTAGTATATCGTTCTATGAAAAAAAAAAAACAGTAGATCTAGGTTAAAGGACACCTGAACAGTGAAACCACCATACTTGAAAACACCATGGAGAATGCATTTACAGACATGGCCACGGAGAGCATTCTTCTCCTGAGCGTGACGTTTTCAAAATAGGGATGTTCGTTTCTGGAGGTTTGCACATGCAGACTCCAAGACAAAAAGCGCAATTCATTCAAATCGTGTACAGCGCTGGCCGGATCGTATTGGAATTTCTTCTAGATGTACGTTTGGGCTTAAGTGGTTAAAAAATATTCCAGAAGAAGGTGATTGGAGATATTTGTTCATTTCTAAAATTGTTCGGTACTGAAATAAGGACAGATGAAAATGGAGCAAAAATCATAGCTTGGAAACACTATTTCGTATTTGGATGGGTTTTCTGTAGGGAATGTTAACGGAAGTCGTACAGATAGGGATGATACTTGGTACTCTTCATTCAGGTGTCCTTTAAATTAGGAAAAGGGACGCCTTGTATCTTACCCAGTGTGTGGTTTTCCCCGTTTTCGTTTGTTTTTGTTCATGTAGATTTTCTTTCTTTTGTGGTTTGTAATAATGATGCGAATTTCCTCCTTCGCTCCGAAATTTTGCGCATCGCATGAAGGGAATTTGTATAGTGACACGAATTTCGCATGGGTATCTTCGCATGTAGGCTAAATAATTATTTACTTGTGAGTTATCAAATGTATACCTACAACAAGGACAGAATTGTATAATCTTTTGTAACCCGAAGTGTCCCCAAGCATCAGGCCTGAGCTCGTAGCAGTAGCGTCACTCTTGTACACGTTATGCGACATCTCTGTCAAGATTGGGAGTGGTTCGAGCCTTATTTATCATTGCATATTCATGGGTCATGTCGCAGTTTAATATTCGTGGAGTAATCTAAATGTGATCTTAATTAATTCGAACATGATGTGGCCGCGGTCTCGAATTGATTCGGCAAAACGTAAGCGGGAAGAGATAAAGTGGAAGTTTGGCTTATTGAGTAATTTTTTGTTCAACTTTTTAGCGGATTTTAGTTGGTGAAACGGATCACGAAAAGGCGGAATATTGAATGGTTCAAAACAGTCTTCATTCGAGAAAGCATGTCAGGGATTTGAAACCGGATTCCGAGTTCCTCGAAAATGTATCAAACATTTTCAATGCATGTGTATAATCGTATCCAAATTTTCTTCTGACTCGTCGTGGCGTAGCTTTGAACTTGTCTAACACTAAACTTGAGTTTATATTTCGTTAAATAGTGTCAACATTAAGCTGTTCCCGCTTTAGCTGAGATTCCTTGTGGTCTGCTTGGGGGTCACCTGTAGACTACTATGGTTCAAGGGTTAGAGTGTGGAGTGTTTGAGTTTCCGGTCATTCTTGCTTCAGTTGCTAGAATCAAGATAAGGTAAAGGTCTGGAAGGATGGTCCTGTGATATCGAGAATCCAAAATAATTGCTGTATCGGAAACAGAAAATAACCTCTAAAGAAGGGCCAGTGCAATAACGTGTGGAACAATACATGTTAAGCTGAAACGATCTCTCCAAGGTGTTTATACGTGATTTGTAGCGACGCTATAAAACCCCATTCACAAGAATGCCTAGCCAAGCACGAATGCCTAGGCACGTGCCTAGCATCACCATTCACCGTTCCCATCCATGCCTAGGCACAGATTTTGGGCCAGGCACGGAGTTCTAGGCTCAAGCACTTAGTGCCTGGCTAAGCTTGGGCACGTGCCTAGTCATCTGTGCTTGGCTAGGCATCTTTGTGAACGCGGCTTAAGCCACGTTAACCTACTATACCGCTTCTTTAAAGCTTAACCGAAAAGGGCTAGGATAGGACAATCTAGTTACCCGTCACTTATTCACTTAAATTGGCTTGAAGACCCGCTGAAAATGAGTTACTTCGTTGTTCCGCTATTCACCAATAACCGATTTTCAAATAGTGGAATTTCCGTGTGATTTGTGGTGGCTCTATGTGCTTGTATTTTTGTTGTTTGCCTTACGAGAAAGATTTATAAAATAAATTTGGTTCAGGCACTAAGCAATCGTCACCAGTCTCACCACTGCCCACTGAAAAGCTGCATTTATGCTGAGATTAAAATTTCCCGCGTCATAGTAGAATTTACACTGTGGGGACGGCCGGAGATATTCTGAGCCTCATACGTAGAGCAGATAGTGGAAAATCAAAAAATCCCTTTGGAGAATCCAAATAATTTAGTGTATCCAATTAAATGCCACACATATAATTTGGCTTTTCAGTTAAACTTTAAGGATTCGCGTGCCTAATTTTTTTTCTTTATTCCACGCTTAGCGATTTTCACAGTGACTGTACACTATGAGCATACGAATTAATTTGAAACCTCGGTACGCTTAGAGATGCATATGAAATGTATATTAGTTATTGTCTGTTGACTAAATTCCTTCTTGTAGTAGCCGAGAATTCTTGATTTATGGGGCTTGAAGCCTTGAATACTAAGTGATGACAATTGCCTTGATCGGACAGTGGGAAACGCTTACTGTCGTGGCAAGAAAAACTTCAGCAATTTATAACCCGTCATTAAAGTAAATTCTTCCGCTTAAGGGGCATTACATCCATAAATGTTATAATACTAAACCAAAGGAATTATCTTGTTTGTCAATGTGGTGAGGCAAGTATCAAGTATCTTGTGAAAGTTGACATTGCTTCTTGAAAGTGAATTTTTATACCATACCGGACCTACGCGAATGAATGAATTTACTGGGGCCATGGCAAAAAAACGCCCAAAATTTTCACTCACAAAAATCTTTAATCTTTCATTATCATGACCACCAATGCTTTGTGGAATTTAATTACATATATTTTTCCAGCTCTAGGCTACGTGTTGGTATAGGGATAATAAGAGTGAATCACTCTATCTCTGTTGTTTTACTATCCGGTAAATGGTACGGTCAGAATTTGATGTAATTTTCGGAAAAAAATTAAATCTTCTGACAAACTTACAACGTCATGGACATACAGGTAGGACCTGTCCTCTATTGATTCTCCACGAGAATTGATATTCCGGTCCAGGTCCGTACCTAGGAATTTATTTCGGGGCAGAAATAAAGCCTATAAAAAACGATTATTTTTGTATGTTTCGGGGGGGGGGGGGGTTGAACCCCCTAACTTCCCTGGATACAAATATTCCTTCAGCCCAAGCTGACTGCGAATCATATTTGACAGTGCGAAAACGGATAAGTCAGCTGAAATTTACTGGAGCTATATTTCGGCCCTTCTTGGCAAGGGTCCTCTTCAGGCTCAAAGCCGCTCAAGGTGGAAAAAACGAAATCACAAAATCACAAATTGATCACAAGCAGTAGCGTATATTAGGGGGGGGGCGACAGTGGCGATCGCCCCCCCCCGAAATTCTTGAAAAAGGGATTTTTAGTGGGAAAAACGTGTGCGAAACACAGGCAACAGGGGCGATTCTCACCCGAAATTCTCGGAAAAGAAGTTTTTTACGGTAAAAACGTACGCTAAAATACAAATTGGAAGATCGATCGAAATTATTTACAGCGCGGTTCGGTAATAGATCTCAGAAACAGTTTTTGAGTCGTAATGTAAATGATTACAAGATTAAAAGGTGTTGTTTGCACCTCGTTTTTAACAAAATCGTCATCTGGATCGAATTTTAGTCTGGCTAGAGGTGTTTTTAGTGTTAAAAACGGTCAAAAAATGGAAAAAGGTGGTGGCATTTGGCCGCATATTTTCACTGAGCTGTCGCCCCTCCCGAAACAAATCGGAATATACGCTACTGATCACAAGTTTCGTTTTTTCCACCTTGAGCGGCTTTGAGTCTGAAGAGGACCCTTGCCAAGAAGGGCCGAAATATAGCTCCAGTAAATTTCAGCTGACTTATCCTTTTTCGCACTGTCAAATATAATACCCCTGGATACGGCCCTGTTCCGGTCGTAGTCTGGGAAATTGGAGCCACAATGGAATTACCTAATATGCGGTTAGTTAGGGATAAAATTGCTTATGAGAGATTGCAAAGACCACAAACCTATAAGACCCGATTATCTGGATGAAGAAATGTAATACATATTTCACTTTGGGACCCCAACGAAACCTTTGGTCTTGTTTGGTAGATTGTGTCTGGAGTGGAGCACGCAGAGCATTTTCTATGTGTGTGTTTTTTTTTAAATCGTAGCTCCATCTAGCTGGTTCCAAGGAAACTTATAAGGGGAGAAGAAGATGGTCGGTGATTCATTCTGGTGAAAGGCTGGTGGAAATAAGCATGAACAAGAGCTGGAAGCTCATATGGCACTTGCAAGGCTGGGTCAGACGATGAAAGTAGGAATTCGTCAATTCGTGGGTTTCTTTTGATCATTTGTAAGCAAAACCCTTGAGATACGAATGATCATAGGTCCTTGGAAATCACGAGACTGTATCGTTTGGCAATGCATTTGGCTGTGCGCACTTATGGGCGCTAGAAAATCATCTGTAATCAAAACTCTTGAAGCAAAAAAGATGATCACCAGAAGCACGAAAATGTATATTTTACTCAAAAGTACTGTTTGTACTTTAAGGAATTCAGTTGTAAGCAATACCCTTGAGGCAAAAATGATCATGGGCTCATAGGGATAACGAAAATGTATATATTGCTTAAAAGTATTTTTTGTACTTTGCGGTTAGCATTAGTACTTTAAGGGATGGTCGGATCTGGGAACTAACTATTTCTTAGCCAATCATGTCAAGTCTCTAATTTTCAAGCCAAGTTTCATCGTCCTAGCATGTCTGGAAGTACCTTAACTTGCGATCACCGGAATTCCGGACCCCCCCTAACTCCCCCACAATACCCGAATCCGGTCCGGTTTTGTCACTGATCCACATAGGGCTTGTGCTTGTTCTTCCCACCAAGCTTCATTCCGATCGCTCCACTCCAAGCATGTCACAAGGTTTCCGGACCCCCCTCCGACCCCCCCCAGCTTCATCGGATCCGGTCCGGACTTGAAATGGGACATCCGAGACATGTGGTCTTTCTACACATTAAGTTTCATTATGATCAGATCACCCTTTCGGAAGTTCACATATACCTCAAGATCGGATCCGGATCCGGTCCGGACTTGAAATGGGACATCCGAGACATGTGGTCTTTCTACACATTAAGTTTCATTATGATCAGATCACCCTTTCGGAAGTTCACATACCTCAAGAGTCCGGATTCCCCCTTCCTCCACTCCCCCCACGATGGTCGGATCGGGAAGCTGACTGTTTCTAGGTCAATCTGGTCGTGTCCCTGATTTGCCTGCCAAGTTTCATCGTCCTAGCCCGCCTGGAAGTATCTTTACTCCGTATGACCGGAAGTCCGGAACCTCCCTCCAACTCCCCCCCTAGTGCACGAATCCGGTCCGGTTCTGTCAATGATGTACCTAGGGGTTGTGCTTGTTCCTCCCACCAAGTTTCATCCCGATCGCTCCACTCTAAGCGTTTAACATGATTTCCGGTTCCCCCCTCCGACCCCCCCCCCCACATTCATCGAATTCGGTCCAGACTTGAGTTGGGACATGTGAGACATAATGTCTTTCCAAAGATCAAGTTTCATTAAGATCCGATTACCCGTTCGAAAGTTATGCATGTCACTAAATTCCGGATTCCGGCTCCCCTCCCTCCCCCCACGATGGTCGGATCGGGCAAGTGACGATTTCCAAGTTAGTTTGGTCGGGCCCCTAATATGCCTGCCAAGTTTAATCGTCCTAACACATCTGGAAGTACCCCAACTCGCGATCACCGGACTGACCGACCGACCGACCGACCGACAGACCGACAGACCGACCGACGGAAAAGTGATCGGTATATGGCACTTGGCCGGAAGGCAAGTGCCATAAAAACACTAAACAAAAAAAAAAAAGAGGCTTAAACACAAGCAAAAATGAGGCTTTGGATAATCGGGACAGCAGGAGGAGTGAAGGCGCAAAACCGAGCAAGACAAAAATCCCCCCCCCCCGGACCCTCCCTTTGAAACTTCCC
This sequence comes from Branchinecta lindahli, assembly GCA_023053555.1. NCBI lineage: Eukaryota > Metazoa > Arthropoda > Branchiopoda > Anostraca > Branchinectidae > Branchinecta > Branchinecta lindahli. Next base: position 21,306,179 of record JAKZAO010000004.1, read on the forward strand.
TTATCTGATCGTTGTTTGTTCAGCGGTCTGTATGTCTGACTTCTGTATGTGTTTTGGAAGATAAGGTTTCTGTATACATATCAGGGTAAACATCAGATATGTTGGAAGACAGGAACTTTATCTCCCGAGTTCCGCTCTTTCCCAGGGCTTCTCTTGAGGCAAAATCCGGAAGAGCAGTGGGGACTTCTTCGGGATTCTTAGCTGGTTTTGTGGGGTTTTTGTGAGGGTTGCTCACTACCAGAAACGATGTAAACCACGTGGCGCGGTGAAGTGCGGTGGCGCGCCGAGCTGTAAACCAGGTGGCGGAAAGTGAGCAACCCCTCGAGGTTTTGCCGCCATCTGAAGGATGCACTGTAAAGTTTGGCAGTTAATTCAAAATAAAAGAATAACAACATTTACGTATCTAGCCCCACCTTAGAGCTACCGTCTGACAGTGGGAGGGGCTTAACTTTCATTCAAATTGTGTTTACAAGGAAACAAATAAAACAAATCAGAAAAGGGAAAGAGAAAAGAAAATAGAGAAGAAGAGAAAACACATCAAATCACAGTGAAGGAGCCAACGATCATCCTTTGCGAATCAATTATTATTTTGTTCCTTTTCGCCGAATCGGGGAGTATACTGCGAAAACCTATAAATACCAACCAAAATTGTCGTAAAAAAAATCATCTTAAAATATTCACACCCGTAAACTGCATTAATAATAAATTAATTATATTTCAGCTTAGTGATGATAAACATGTTTAAAAATATAAAACCAGCTTTTTAGGTTTATTTTCTCTCTTAATTCTTAGATGTTCCAGTTTTGTCCTAAAAAAATGAGGATAATTCACCACTTCAGAAAAAGGGAACCCCTTCTTCCGCCGCAACGCCGGACTGACAAATAGGCAAAATTAAACAAATTAAAAGAAATGGCGGTAGCCAATAGGCAAATTTTTTTGACGATGTCTCTCCTGTGACGCTTCCTTTCATGATGAATATTTCATTCGGTGCCCTGTTTTCGGCCTCCGCGGCGAATCTACTTTCAAGCCACGGCGAGTGTAAGTGATTGTTGCTTTGATATGTTCATCAAAATGCATTGAACCCATGGCTAATTGCCTATCAATCTGCCAGTCCTGGAACGAATTTTAGCTCATATTAATTGATGCTTTCAAGATCCAAGGGTATCGCGACTTGCTTGGGTCTGACTGATCATATTCTTTACAATGATGAGGGGTTCCTGTCATGATAAGGCAACTTGTTGTATGAAGTCAGTGTCTTCATTTCCTCAGTGTACAACTGGCACTCACCGAAATTTATTGGCACATTTCGGGTTCTACCCCCCACCCCGCCCAACCCTAGGATGGTAGTTAGTTACCCCCTTGCAGTGCAGTGCTTCGTCTTTGCAGTTCCTGATGAGAGCGCCACCACTCTTTGTAGAAGTTCTACCAAGAACGGATAATGATCAGCACTTCCGTCTCTCGGCCACTGCACTGTAATATGAATGGATGAATGATTGTGTTTTCACTGTGAACTTACATAACTTCATCTTGTTCCAAGGGGTGTATCACACATTTTCGGAAAGGCTATTTCAGTCATACACGAATCCTCAGTTTCTGGGCACAGTGCTCCAACATGGGAGCACCTGTTTAAATTTGTTCCAAAAAATTTTCATTTAAGATTTTCAATCCAGCCCACTATCACGTGGGCACTGTGCCCTTGCTCCATTGCCCCAGCGCGTTAGCACCGTTGCTCACACGTTGGGGCATGCCCGAACGTTTGAGCACTGTGCCCAAAATTAAAGATACGTGTATGACCGGGATATGCCAACATTTGGGTATACTCATAGTTTGGAATAACCTATGGCAAACGCCGATTACCCTATGTCAAATTCTGGGCACCTTAACCCAAAAGAGGATCGATGGTTTGAATGAAATTTAGAAACAATACCATACAAAATTGTTTGTAGTGGGTTAGGGAAGGGTTTCATTTGTCAGCCATCAACCGAGAAGCCGAAGTTGGTCGTTCGGTTTTCTGTACACGCTTTGCCCGTCGTGTGACCGCTGAGATTGACCGGACTAATCATGTTGATGTCTAGGGGTTTACACAAGGATATGCGTGAATGATCCTTTTAATTTACCACTTCTGTAAAAATAGAAATGGTGGAGTACAATAGAAAAGAAAGAACACAACTTGAATTATATTACGCTTAGAACATGTTACAATTCAAACAAACGGACAAGACCGTGATGCGAAGATTAGATTAGACTTTAGATTATATATGGGGTTTTATTGGAAAAAAATACGATCAAGTCGATCAACTGCAAAACCCTCGGAAGTTTTCACTTGTTAAGAGGTTTGACAAACCCTCTTTGACAAATAAACCTACGTACACTACTAATAAAGAAAAAAAATGAAAAAAGAAAGGAAGAGAAAAGAAAGAAGAAACAAATTCATGCACTTACTACTTACTTAAAACACTCACTTAAAACGTAAATCTATAGCTTTGTCCGACCGTTGCCAGATATCCAGGGTACGGGAGTCGTCTTTTCCGGAACTGCGTATAAAATCTTCTCTTTCGATCCAGAAAAGGAAGGATACATGCTTTTTTGTAGTCCGCTCTCTGTGGTTCTTTTGGGCCGCTTTTTCATCTGTCTCTTCCGCTTGGGTAGACTTGGATGGGCGAGATCTGTGGACATCAGATCAAAAGTCAAGTGCAGCTTTGGTTCTCAAAAACGATCTTTTTTGCTTCGCGTCTTGTGCATTGCATTGCGCATTATGCATTGCAAAAAAAATGATAATACACTATAAGAAGTTTCATAACAGATAACGCAAGGATGTGCGGTTTCAACAGATAACACTTAGGATGTTAGCTGTTATACCTTTCAGACGTTATGCATAGAAGAAGAGCCGAAGCAAGACCGAAATATCGGCTGACTTTTTTCTTTGGAAAATATTGGAAAAATCAACAGAATGATGGTTTTTCGACAGTTTTTCGTCTCTTCCTGGTAATGCTTGTTATGTATAACGTTTAATCATAACGTTTGCAAATTCGTAACAGATAACATCCCAAGTGTTATCTGTCGAAACTGCGTATCCTTGTGTTATCTGTTATGAAACTTCTGGCAGTGTAGACCCACAGACTGACCAGCCCCTTGCATTTAACGACATCATCAGAAGACGAATTTGGTATAATTCGAGAAAATTAATGCAGAGGACAGATCGGAATTTGGCGCAGAATAAGCGAACCCGTTTGAAACTCAAGATGAAAATTCCACTCGACAGCCGAGTCGCCAAATATCGTGTTGATCAGTGAGGCGAAAGCGATACTATTGGCGGGTGCTTTCCGTGTCATTTTATGCCGCAGCTCGACCCAAAAGTTGCAGAGGCCATATGGTTATCAGTCGGTTTCGAATTAACGGGTCTATTAGTTGCACGCCCATTAATTTTGCAAAAAAGCAGTCTTGGAATTTTGTCGGCAAAGTTCGTCCTATTAAAGAGACCGAACTTTAATAGATCACCCCGTGTTTCATTGAAACAAGAACAAATAATCCAAGTAGAACCTCCGTTTTTGGTTCTTATGCGAGTATGGATACCCCGACAAAATTGAGCAGAGCTAGAGTTAGTTGCTGAGTTTTGGTTTGACGCCCGTCAACTGTCCTCTTAGCCGCTGTGCATTTGAGAGGAAAAGAGCGTAGCAGCCGTGTGACGTCACAATGGTCTACATCGAGCGGTCTGTTTACTCTCGACTTTTCTTCTCCGGGGCTCTACTGCGACGAACTGTTTGTAGAGGCAACGAATTATCATAGTCGTACTTCCGTCTACTCGTTGCCAGTTTGTACATCCTCTGAATTCCATATCTGATGTTTATTATTTTCAGATTACTTCAAAGAGCTGTTGGAACGGAGCAAAAAGGAATTCCATGAGATGTTCAAACGGACATATGGTGTTCTCTATGAGCAGAATAGCGTCGTCTTTACGGACCTTTTTGCGGACTTGGAATCGTATTATTTGAAAGGCAAGCCCGATTTGGAAGTAGCGCTTGATGCATTCTTTACGCGTCTCTACCAGAGGATGTTCCGGGTTTTGAATGGACAGTATACAATTGACGATACGTAAGTACCTTGAGATGATCTCATTTTGCCAGCAGATAAACAGCTTGTCGTGGGGGCAGAGACTCAATGTCTGGCGGTCGCAGGCTGGAATTTTCTGCCGGAATTTACAGAACCACAACCAATTCTGTACGGAAAAGTTGAGATTCTTTCCTTGCCGGGATTGATGAAAATGGAGAATAAATCGGCCGGATATCCTGATCGTTTGTCCGGACCATTACAGTACAGCGCGTGTGTGTGTTTCGAAGAGCGCAGGGTATAGCTCGACCCCCAAGATCTTGATTTTCAAAAATACCCCGGAGGAATCTGTCAATGAACGAATAGATTACTTTTATTGCACTTTCAACCTCGCTTTCAACGAACCACTTCGTATAAAAGTGCCTCTAAGCATTTCATGCGGCTGGTTTTGAAAGCAAATTTTGGCTCTGTGTACCTCTCACAATTGAGGACCGTTGTTCGATGGTTGAAAGTCTCCCCCCCCCCCCCCTCCGACTCCGGAGTCCATAAGCTTGTTTATTCTCAGCCACATAAAAGGATGGAAAGCAGTTGAATTTTAGTAAAGAGGAGGAGGGGGCATTTGTTCCTAAGGCGCCAGTTTTAGTGCTAGTTTGTCTTTAGATGCAGTAATTTCAGGCAGGGCTCCCCCCACTTCCAAAATCTGAGATAACGAGTAAATCTGAAATGACGAGTAGGCTACAGTTGAGTCAGTCTGGAACTGAATAGATTTTTACAAAAAAATAGCGCGTCACCGCCCGCATTCAGATGTCATGCACTTGCAGTGTGTATGATTCGACATAGAGCCAAGTAACACGTATCAGTGCATTGTGAGTCATGTAAACGTTGGCAAGAGCTGTACGACATTTCCAAGTTCAATCGAATTACAGTAGGTTTTGCGAAAGGGAGTTCTACATTTTTAAACAACTATTTTTTGGAATTCTAGCCAAGATTATGTGTATATATATATATATATTTAATTTATAACTCACCAAATGCACAAGGCGGAAAGGAATAGAAAAGGAAAAACAAATCAACATTTGTGACGACAATTTAGACTTGATTTCTAATTAGGCCTAAGAAATTCAGTGCGTGTTTTTGCGATTAGTTTCTGCCAATGTCGACAATATTTGCATTGTGATGACACCCGCGAACGAATTTCCAAAAGCGCTAAACTACAAGTTACTCGGCTCAATCACAATTTTAGATTAGCCTGGGCAAGATTTGTTTCATATCAGTAGGCTAATTATTTAGAATATTGTAAAGAAAGATCTTGTATCGTTTTTCTTCTTCAAGCCTATTATATAGTTGGTGATGTGATCAATTGGTGCGGTTTTTTGAATTTTAAACAATTTGTATAATATTCATCTCAGCGTGAAGATCGTAAGGAGCCGAGCGTGCATTTTTGCTATTTTTTCTTGAATGGGTTACACTATTCATTTCCGCTCCACAAAACCGCGCTTCCCGCCAAATATTTTTATTTTAAAGGACCCCTCGCACTTATATATTCATATAAATATACAAAAACGGATTCGTCAGCTGTGATGCTTATGAAGCGATATTTCAGGCTGTCATTCTTCTGGGCCAACGCTGGGGAAGGAAAACAAACCTGTAATCATTGCCAAGAAGAGTCATTGCAACCTTGCCAAGAAGGGCCGAAATATCGCTTCATAAGCATCACAGCTGACGAATCTGTTTTTGTATATTTATATGAATATACGAGTCTAAGTCAGCTTGGGCTCAAGGAATATTTACCCCTCGCACTATTTACTCTTCAACCTCCAGCATTTCAAAATAATTGAATACTTGAAAACAAGGCTCTGCTTTCACCAAATTACCCACAGCTTTGGCTGTTTCAAGCCTTTTCCGAGACCCGTTGACTTACAGCGAAACAGGGAAAATTTACATACCCGGTTTTTCTGATGGAAAAACATCTCGCCGACAACCGTCAAACGCATCGAAGGTAGCAAAACAAAACACGTGAGAAAATCAGTGAGGTTTTGTTAGAGGGGTTAGAATGCACCGTTCGAAATTCAGGTCTCCGGGTTTAAAAATGGATGGAGTGATTACTGAAGTAGGTTGTGTTAGTATTATAGGTAAGACAGGTCCTTTAAACATTATTTCGTAGGCCAGTGCGTGTTTTTGGGATCCCAAAACGTTAGTGACGGATACCTATGACATCGCAAAAAGTTGTCCGTCTGTCCGTCTGTCCGTCTGTCTGTCTGTCCGTCTGTCCGTCTGTCCGTCTGTACGGTCTGTAACTTTCGAAGGGAATGAGATATTTTGATGAAACTTGGTGTGAGGATTCTTTGGGTCAAGAGTAAGGTCAAGTTCGTAGATGGGCTCTCTAGCCCTATATTTAGGGGTGGGGGAGGGGGTTTAAATTAAGGGGCAAACAAAATATTTTGAAACAGCTAATGTGATAGTCGATTATGGGGTAAGAAGACATGCTGAACACGATGGTGAAAACCATTTTCTCACCGGACGATTAGTTCGCCCGGAATCCGGCCAAAACCGGAAAGTCTGTTAAAAGTAAAAGTTTTATTTGAAGTTGATTAGATGTTCGATTTAGGGGTAAGATGACATGCTGAACACGATGGTGAAAACCGTTTTCTCGCCAGACAAGTAGTTCGCCCGGAATCCGGCCAAAACCGGAAATTTTGTTAAAAATAAAAGTTTTATTTTAAGTTGATTAGAGGTTTGATTTAGGGGTAAGAAGACATGCTGAACACGATGGTGAAAACCATTTTCTTGCCGGGCAAGTAGTTCGCCCAGAATCCGGTCAAAACCGGAAAGTTTGTTAAAAGTAACAGTTTTATTGGAAGTTGATTAGACGTTCGATTTAGGGATAAGAAGAACACTTTTTCTACCCGGACAACTTGTTCGCCCGGAATCCGGCCAAAACCGGAAATTTGGCAGAAGTAAAGCAGGAAGTTTCGATCAGTATCGTCAAAATAGATATGGCTTATAGCGGTATATCTGAACTTGGTTTTCTCAGATGATTAGCCTGGCGAAGACTGGATCTGGCGAAGACAAAACCCGATTGTCTGGATCAATCATTAAATTTTTGGGATCCCATCGAAACCTTTGGTCTTGTTCCGATTAGTGTCTGCTAATGTTCAGCTAGCAAAATTAAAGCACTATGACGTGGGTAGCACGTGTCGGACAAGCCACGCCTCCATTCAGGTATCGTATTGGTCAGGCATCAAGTCACCAGGGTTACCACGGGTGGTGATTCGTCACCAAATGTGGTGATTTTTCTCTCTCAGCCACCAAATTACTAATTATAAGAGGTTTTCACATTGTTTTTACATAAAATATGCCAGACAAATCACCAAAATTTCCAAAAATTCCTTCTCGTCTCCGCCACAATTTCTTCTTTTGGTGGTTTTACGGTGATTTCTTTTTTAAGAGAGGGTGATTTGTTTGTATGTGGTGTGGCAACCCTGCAATCCAAAGAGTCGGACTATACCTTCTTGAAGATCATTTGAATTGAATTCTCGGGAATTATACAAGAACCAAACTGGAAACCGTAGCGGAGGTGGGAACAGCTAGATATATATATAAAAAAAATTGCCCCTGCTTGGGTGGTATATGCATATTTTAGGATCAAGCCGAGATACAAAGAAAAACAAATTCAGTCGAAGATGTACAATGTATCTCGTCTAATGTTTAAATTAGTCATTTTCACACATGGGCCCAGAAAAAAAGCGGCCTCGCCCTTGGTAGCCAAATTAGAGGTAGTTGGGCTTTCCGAACAGCCCAAGCGTTAAACATATCTTTGCTTCGCCACAGGAAACACTCCAAAAATTGCCGTAATAAATACTTTCCTGAAGTGACTGTAAGTGCGATTGAACAAATACCCTTAGGTTAGAGGCAATTGGTTGGAGTTTTGTGGGGAGGCGGCATGCTTTTTGTTGGTTTGGATCGTTTGCGGAATGTCGGCCGAGCTTTTCGGTGCTTTTTGCTCGATTTGTAAGCAGATTGCAATGATTTAGTAAACGTGAAACGAGATAGAGTTTTTTGCTCTATCGTTGGATACATCTTTCTCGCGGTTGCGGAACAGGTTTGTTTGGAGTCAAAGCGATAATTAACGAGGGACTTAAAATATTTCTGCGTAAAACCAGTTCCTCTCTGTACGGTATACAATCTTTTCCTTCCAGGAAAATGCCGTAAATACTAAAAAAAATGCACATAAAATCACCTCCCTCAGGTTGTTACTCGCAATTAGCTAACCGCTTTGTTTACCACCTGGATGCGGAACGGATACTCTAGAATTCTTAATTTTCTTCCATGGGCAGAATAAATTATGATTGAAAATTATGTAAGTAATATCTGCGATCCATATATATCTGCATGTAATATATTCATTCTTGCGAATATCAGGAAGTCTATTTTCATTTATTTCTGTTCTTGCTCGACATAGATTGTTACCTAGGAAAATAATGTTTATTGCCAGAAAGCTTGACTGGTGGTGATGGCGACCCACACATGTTTAGGTTTTGATATTGACTTTAAGAGATGCGATGATTTGGTTACTAGCAAACCGTGATCGAGTTTTTTCCGTGTCGCAGGTCTTTCTCGTTGTTGGGCGAGATACTCCTGATCGTTTGGGAAACAGAGGCGAAATAAATAAGAGTAAGAAAAAATAAATAAGTTCTGCTGGACGTGCTTTTGTAAATATGATACATTTTGACTTGAACTGGTGTGAACCCAATGATAGTGAAAGTGAACAGGTTTTATTACTTCCAATTCGGAGGAAGTTTAGGTAATATTTCCAAGAAGTAGAAGTGGTTTAAGGTCCGTGGGATTAAGTCAGTTTAGGTCGGTAGATTATGGAAGAAGGGTTGAAGGACGATATTGCAGAAAATGTCCAGTTGGATGGATTAAGAAAATTAGTTTTAAATTGTTGCTAAAATTAGAAATTTTTACGACCCAGGAAAGTACCGACAAGCCAAGCATGTTGTTATATTAGCCATAAGAAGATAAGTAGATAGAAGGAAAAAGAGAGATGTATCAGTTTTCTGGCGGCACGGAGTGAAGCCCGAAATACTGATAAGGGAGTTACTCTCATTGAGCTACATATTTTACTCGTCCCTTCCCCTCCCACCCTCCGCACACTCACGTCTGGTATTAGAGCCTGATTATAACAGTTATTAGAACGTAGCTCGTTTAGGCATGAGTCTCCGGGAACTAGTTCAGCTAAGTCCCAACTTAATTCATACTACAAATAGTTTCTGTATCTCTTCCTAAGCGCGGTGGTTATTTAAGTGTAATAGTTATAAAATTAGGCTGCTTCTGTGTGGTGACAGTCTTCGCGCTGATTGGGAAATATCCGGTCGTACTGCCCGTTTGAGCGCTTGTGTTCTTTTCCTCCGTTTCCACGTGGTAGAGCGGGATGCTATGTCCACTTCGCATTTTCCCGGTGTCAAGAATTCCCACAAGAAAAATACGTCTCACTAGAGGTTGTCAAATAAGCTTTTTCCGGCCACTCACGTCAGATCCGCTCGATTTATTCCCACCGGATTTGTTTGAAATGAAAGACGCTTTGCTCTTTTGTTTCTTCTAAAAAAAAAAATTTACGGATTCGGAAAAGGGAACTATGGTGAAAGGATTGTGTCCGTTTGGAGCCAGTCGGGATTTTTGTTAGGTTAATTTAGATTGCAATCGGTCGTTTTTCCTTAAAAACAGAGGTTTTTCCGCAAAAAACAGTCGATAAAGATGACCAGCCAGTCGGTAAATAGCCTACCTTGCCCCCCCCCAACACTTTTGCTAGTAACGCCTCTGCCAGCCTCTTGCTCATTGGTATGCATTCGAGTTATGCTACTGCGGACGTCTTCTGATTTTGAACTGCGCCGCTAATTATGATGAAATTTAAAGCTAGCAACTATTTATGCACAGTAATGAGCACCTCAGTCAAAGCTTTTTCTGTTTTTTACAGTCAAGGCTTTTTCTATTTTTCAGTCAGTTCCAACGACAAAATTATGGAGTCCAAAGTGTTACGGCAGTTTAGTTTAGTTACCATTCCAAAGGATCCCAGTAGAAGAAAAATAACATTGAAAAATAAACAACAGGCTATCAAGGAGATAAATTTCATACCATTCTTCGTGTCAAAAGAAAGCTCAAACACTTTGTTCTCAGCCAATGTTAAAGCAGAAATATAAAAATGCTATTTCTGCAAGAGATACAGTGCTTACCATCCCTACAGCCTTTCTGATTCTTCCAACACACGAAAAAGACAAGAAGACAACAAGAAAATCCAAAGAGACACGCCAGGTTTCAGTTTGGCCTTATTACAATTCAGCGCTCCAAGTGGAGTAACAGTCTCCTATTTCCTCAGGCTCAACACTTGTGTAGACATAGTAAAAAGTCGGTTCCATAGGGTAATGGGTGACTTTCACTCTTTGCTGCTGAGACATATGTAAAATCTCAATTACCCGGGACGCAATGACAGGTTTTCCACTGCTAACCTGTGGATCTATTTTTTAAAGTCTGATCCAAGTGCTGACGGTGAGGCTAACAGAAACTAGTCCTCTTGGAACCGGGGAGAGGGAAAAGAAAATTCCGTAAAAAACAAGCTAACTAATCCAATTTTCTTTTAAACAAGAAAATAAAGAGTAAAAGCAGTAACTATGGTCGTGAAAAAAATGACCAGTTATATAACATTATTCTATCTTCTCTACTTGCGGGCGTAATCCTCGTAGGGATGGACTTTCGGCTTCTCTGCGGTTTATTTCTTTAACCCCAACAGCAACACTGCAGAAAAAGGCAAACATACTTGAGTTTCGGCGTCGCGATTGGTTTGGAAAGGTAAACAGAAAGTTTATGTAGCATCTTTAAGGTCTTAGTTTATTACCTACGTTTGGCTATCCTCAGAGGAGAAACAAAACCAAATTAGCCCAAGGTGTTCAAAGAAGCATACCTCTGTTGTACACCAAGTCGACCAGTGAGCAATCCCTCGCCATCTTAAATGAAATTTCAGTGAGCCCTGTATTAGTTCAACAGCTTTTTTAGTTGCTGACAAAAATATATTCCGTAGATATCTGAGCTGTGTCAGTCAACATATGAAGGAACTGAAGCCGTTTGAAGACGTACCAAAAACGTTGACGTTTCAAGTTAAACGTTCCTTCGTAGCGACGAGAACGTTCGCTATTGCATTGGGCGTTGGGAGAGATGTTATCCAGAAGATAATTTCGGTAAGTTTTCTCCCTGATTAGTACTTCGGCCGGATTCCGGCGGAAATTCATACTTACCTCTTATCCTTTTGGGTAAACAACATGGTTCAGTCTACCTCAGTATTTCACGACATTGTATCGGTTGTATCCGATACTCTTCTTTCTATGACTACTCTGTTTTTTTCTCTCTCTCTGGAGTTTGTCCTGTTTTAAAGAAGAAGCTATGCGGTCTTCTTAATTTTGTTTCTGCAAATTTATTATTTTTCATCCTCCTTGGCAAAGAAATTATAAAATTATTAGTAAGTTTTCACTGACAGATATCACGGAGAATTTGTCTGTTTTGAACAGAAATCTGTTCGAAATGGCGTACGTGCGTCTGTCGCCTCGTCATGGGCTTTTTGGGATCCCAAAACGTTAGTGACGGACACTGACGGACATCTCAAAAAGTTGTCCTTCTGTCCGTCCGTCCGTCTGTACGGTCTATAACTTTCGAAGGGAATGATATATTTTGATGAAACTTGGTGTGAGGATTCGTTGGGTCAAAGTACAGGTTAAGTTCGAAGATGGGCTCTGTAGCCCTATATTTAGGGGTGGGGGATGGGGTTCAAATTAAGGGACAAACAAAATATTTTTAAACAGCTAATGAGATAGTCGATTATGGGGTAAGAATACATGCTGAACACGAATATGAAAACCATTTTCTCGCCGGACAAGTAGTTAGCCCGGAATCCGGCAAAAACCGGAAAGTTTGTTAAAAGTAAAAGTTTTATTGAAGTTGATTAGATGTTCGAATTAGAGGTAAGAAGGCATGCTGAACACGAATATGAAAACCATTTTCTCGCCGGACAAGTAGTTCGCCCGGAATCCGGCCAAAACCGGAAAGTTTGTTAAAAGTAAAAGTTTTATTTGAAGTTGATTAGATGTTCGGTTTAGGGGTAAGAAAAAATGCTGAATCCGTATTTGAGAATTTGTTATAAGTTAAATTTTGATTTAAAGTTGATTAGATGTTGAATATAGGGGTAAAGAGATGCGCTGAATTCGTTTATGAGCTTTATTTTTTCGCCGGACAAGTAGTTCTGGATTTCTCCGAAAGCGGGAAAATTCGCAGAAGTAAGGCAGGATCGTTTCGATAGGCTTATAGGGGTAAAGACACATGCTGAATCCATATCTGAACTTGGTTTTCTGAGATGATTAGCTGTTTGGCCTTAATCTGTTTCTAAATTTTAAGAGTAAAAATATTCAAGGAGTCTGGCGAAGACTGGATCTGGCGAAGATAAAACCTAATTGTCTGGATCAAATATTGAATTTTTGGGATCCCATCGGAATCTTTTGTCTTGTTCGTCTGTATGACGCTTGAGTAGATTTTTCGTATATAATCCTAATTATTTCTCTTTATTTTCTTCTGTATTCAACTATTTTCGTCTTGTATGGTTTAAAAATATATTAGTATTATAGTATTATAGTGTTAAAGTCCATGTAATTATTTCTTTTTGGCATTGCTTCTGCTGGGTCGTGTGAAGCCTTTTCGATTTTTTTTTTTCGGATTTTCTGAACTTGACGTAGGCTAGTAGTTTTGTACCTTGAAAGGGAGATCTTCTATTATGCCAAGTGACAATAGGACCTGCGGCACTGAAGCATCCAGTGGCGGTCAAATTTTCCGGATTTCTGATTTTTTTTTTGTCGTTTCCGCTGGGTCTTGTGCAGCCTATTCATTTTTTTCGGATTCCTCTAAGTTTGACATGTTAGGCTACACAGTGAAACAGAAATCTTCTAATATGGCAGCAGGCAACAAGATCTACCCGTGTTCTAGTACTCGTTGACCGCTAGATAGAAATGACCTTCTCCATATAACATCTCATCATAACTAAGGAGCGTTGCTCCTGTAATGGTGGTCTGTAACGTAACACTCACGCAACTTACGCAGTCTGGCATTAGGAATGTCAGTTTAAACGTCTGAGACGCATTGCTGACCGCCCAAAATTCTCCAGGTCCAGACTCAAAACAGATTTCAGGTATGTTTGTTTTCTTGCAAAAATACTCCTTCAACAAAAGCTGACTGGGGATCAAATACAAAAAATATAAAAAAATGGACAAGTCTGGACAATGAACTCGACACATTGAATGCAATAGACCATGCTCAAAGCTAAGACTACTCAGATCCGAAGTCCTGAAGCAAAACCTCCCTCACGACATCGAAGAAATCTCCTCCATTCCACTGCCCCGTAGATGTGAACGAGCAGGGTTCCTGCCGATTATCACCGCCCTCAAATTCCTGTGCATCTCCTAAAAGCACCGTTCGTCTCTGCCCAAGGTTGCCCCAACCTAACCTAACCACAACCAGCCATCCAACTTAACAAACGATCGACGACAAGGAAGCCGAAAAGGTCCCGTCCTGGAACCCAGGTGCTGACGAAATTCAAAGAAGAAGATGAAGAAACGGACAGGATATTCTTCAGGCATATCTCGGCCGTTCTTGGCAAGGGTTCTCTTCAAGGTGTGACAGGTAGAGGACCAGCCTGAAGAGGATCCTTGCGAAGAAGCCACAAGAAGGCCCGAAATATCCCTGAAGATTTAGTTCGTTTTGAGATAAGCCACAAGAAGAGCCGAAATATCCCTGGGGATCAGTTCGTTTTGAGTTCTTCGTTTTGAGATATTTAAAGATATCACAGCTCCCATAATGGGAAGCTAATTGTAAACCTTTAAAGCCAACTTATTTTTGTGTCATTTAGTTGAATACACTGAATTATTTGGATTCTGCAAAGGGATTTTTTTGTTTTCCACTATCTGCTCTAGTTATGACGCTCAGAATATCTGCGGCCGTCCCCACAGCGAAAATTCTACTATGACGCGGGAATTTTTTTTATCTAAACACAAACAAGGCTTTTCAGTGGGCAGTGGCGATACTGGTGAAGATTGCTTAGTGCCTGAACAAAAAAAAAACCATAAATCTTTCTTGTAAGGCATACAACAAATTAGAGGTACCACAAATCACACGGAAATTCCACTATTTGAAAATCGATTATTCCTGAATAGCGGAAAAACCAAGTAACGCATTTTCAGCGGGTCTTCAAGCCAATTTAAGTGAATAAGTGATGGTAACTAGATTGTCCTATCCCAGTCCTTTTCGGTTAAACTTTAACAGGACTTAACAGGAGTTCAATATTAAACTCTCAAATGTAAACTCACAAAACAAGTGATCCTCGCAGTCCTCTATCAATGGCGAGGGGTTGACGACTCGCCACACTGCCTTTCATGGAAGTAGAACCTGTCGTTCTCGTTTTGGACAGTGTCACAAGAATGTCAGTGTTTCACGTGCATGAAAATCTTGATTTAAGGTAAATGAGTCTCAACATTGTACCGTAGCGTTCAGGGAAATCAGGAAGTCTGTCCACACCTAGCAACTGAAATCCATCGCTGAATTGCTTCACATTGTCCGGCAATCTACCACGCCTCCGCAGAGGCACTGCTATCAATACATATCACATAGTTAGCAGACAGTTTCAGCACTAGATATTCATCAGCTAATGGACCGAAATGACACAGGTTTCAAAATTCATATATCAATCTTTGTATGCATTTCATCAGCTTAATACAGGTGGGGAGAGAAAACATTAACCACCCGCTGCGAACGCTGATATGTTGGTGATAATGAGCTCGTATACTATGGAATCGTGTTTGAAATATTCAGTGTACGTTTACCTGCGAAGAAAAGCTGAACATCGAGAAGATCGAATACCATGGATTTGAAAAGTTGGTAGAATGAAATGATAAAAAAATGAATCATTAAGTTTTTTCTGTTTTTGTTTTTATTTTATTTTTTTGTACGAAGCTTAACTAGTATGATTGTAAATAAACATATCACTGGTCGTAGAAATATGGGTATTATAAATTCTTCGTTGCATGTATTTTTGCGCGTATTATTTTTTGTTTTGTTTCTGTTCTAAAAATTTGTTCTAGAAATGCCCGATAACACAAACAAATGAAGAATGATTATTTATATAGTCATATTTTTTGTATTAAGCTTTACATTGTTTTCTTATTCTTTTTGGTCTATTCCGTTTCATATGTCTGCCATTTTTGTGTTATGATAGATAAATTACGACACGACGAAATGTGAACGAATGAATGAATGTAATTTGTTTGCCAACTCAAGCTGCTTACAGTATAAGATAACGTGTCATATCGTTTGCGTTTTCTTCTAATTTGTTAATTTCATTGTAACAATTCATTATTCAAACATATAGTTACAGATAAACAGTACTACCCCCCCCCCCCACATTCCATTCTTTGTTAATGCCCTTGGACAATAAAGCTCATTGTAATCTAACCCAAAATATGACGTTCTGCTACCGTTGTCGATAATCAGTTGCAAAAAGCAAGCGAAAAAGTAGCAGTGATTAAAAACGGATCGAGTGTTGGGCTATTAATTTTGCAAGTTCATAAATTTTTATAGCGGTGCTTTGGGGTAGAAAAATACACCTAAACCGCGGTATTTTGTCTTGCCTTTTTTTTTATTTACTGCTTTCCGGTATAACGCCAGGCGTGGTGCGACATTTTATCGGCTTAGGGTTTACAGCAGACTTGGAACCAAGCAGTTGGTAGCCGACTACTACTACCAACTACCGACTAGGCTACCAGTGCCACCTCAAGCACGGATTTCCGTCGCTAACCGTTCCTTCAGTATTATCATTTTCAAGCGGGTTGCCAAGAGAGCAGGGTTGCAAGAGGGAGCTAATTTTGACACTTTTTGTCTAAAAGTAGCACTTAAAGAAAACGTGGTACTATTAGAGCACTTTTCAGCAAATGTAGTAATTTTCTTAAAAATAACACTTTTGTTTTGTTCAATCTGCTTTTTGCTTTAAAAGCACAACATTAATTAGAACAACAGCGCTTTCCATACGTTAATTTGAGTAGTTTTGCGCACAACGAAGCAGCAAAACGCTGTAACGAAAATTTTGTTTCACTGGAATAGAACAAAAAAAAATCGATCTCAGTAGCACGAAAAATTTCACCGGTGTGGCAACACTGCCTGTGGGGGTATGCGAAACAGATGGCGTGCAATACAAGGTATCAGAAACCAGCACCCGGTCAGTATTTACGGACACGATCAAGGATTGTTTTTTTTTATCAGCGCAGGGACCGAAAGACGAAACGTCTTATCATTATAAGTTCTCGGTTGCAGTGGAGCTCAAGTTTGCAGTGAAGCATGACAAACAGCCAGACGATGATTCTAGCTACTGTTCCTGGTTTGTATGTTACGGACATCTTCATGGTACATATATATACTGGCGAAGCATGAAATTACTGGTTTCCTTATACACTTTTTCGGCGCTTTTCTTGCTGGAGTACTTAATGTCAAAATACAAGTAGTTAATATGACTTAAGTCGACTTCCAATTAGTGGTTAGCAGCTGATTTATATGGCTGGGACAGAGATATTCAAAGTAATGTCGTCACAGTGATGATTTAACACGTCTAGGATAGCCCCGTTTTGAAACTAAGCTGCGGGCTTTAATGTTTTCTGCACCAAAATTGCCCCCGCAAGCAACCAGATAAGCTATCGTAGCAAAGACTCATAATAAGTCGTTCATACACTCAGAAAAATTTTCGAAGGGAAAAACCGTTCAGGAACAGAAAAATGTTGGCAACAGGCGTTACATTACATCTTACGTTCTTGTACGGGAAGTTTCTGAAAAAGCGAGCCGAAGAAACTTTGGCCAGCGACGGAAAATTCCGTAATACACTCCGTTCAGTAACAGAAGTTTCCCGTTTTCATAGTTTTGTGAAAAGGAAAGTCTGTGCACCCAAGCGTAAACTTTCTGATGCAGAACATAATATTCCTTTCCCGCTACTGCAACATTATGTGAAGGAACTGAAGATTCTCGCACAGAAACGGAAATTTTACTGTAAAGGGACGGAAAAATCTCGTACCCAAGCACGATAATTCTGAGGCTCAACAAGAAATTTCTGTCCCGTTGCTGCAATATTCTGTTGAGAAATTGAAAGATTTCTATTCACGGGCTGAAAGTTCTTGTACTCGAGCATAAACCTTCGTATGCTGAACATAATATTCCTGTACCGCTGGTATAATATTCTGTTCAGGGACTGAAGATTCTCGTACTGAGACGGAAAGATTTCTGTTCACGGGTGGAAAGTTCTTGTACTCAAGCATAAACCTTCTGATGCTGAACATAATATTTCTGTACCGCTGCTATACTATTCCGTTGAGGAACTGTAGATTCTCGTACTGAGAATGAAAGATTTCTGTTCACGGGGGGAAAGTTCTTGTACCCAAGCATGAAAGCTTGGTAACAGAGCAGAATATTCCTGTTCCGGTGGTGTAACGTTTACTGTACACGGACGGAATACTTCCTGCTCTGAGACCTGATAAGACGGAAAAGTTCCTTTTCAGGAACAGAAGAATGTCGGCAACAGCCGTTACAGTACTTTTCCCGTTTGGGCACAGATATCTTCCACTGACCAATTGTCCGATGGGAAGCAGCAGTTTTCTGTTTCCATACAAAGTTAGATCAAATAAATATTTATTTTCACGTAGTATTATCACTCAAATAAATCAAATATCACAGTACAAAATATCAAGAAATAGTTCAAATAAATCACAGTACAAAAAATCACGAAACAGTTTAAAGAAATTCAAAGCATACGTACTTAAATTCCTGATACACATTTCTGCACCGTTTCAACAGACTTGGTGATGTTGACACCTTTGCAAGGCGCGGCGTAATTGTCCAGCCCAGCAACATGCCTGAAAACAAAGATCAGGGTAAATTATATATTTTTTTTCTCTTCAGTAGCGAGGAAAGCCAACATTACGTATTGCTTAGGATACCTTTGACGTATACCTTTTGACGTCCCACCGTTGAACATTTTCTTTTGCTCTTTTCCGCTGCCCTTGTTATTAGTTTTCCGGATTCCGAATCCGGGGAAAGTCGGATCGGGAAAGTGATTGTTGGTAAATTGATCTGGTCGGGTCCCTGATACGCGGGCCAAGTTTCATCGTCCTAGCTTATGTGGAAGTGCCCTAACTAGCAAAACCAGGACAGACCGACAGAACGACAGACATTAGGATCCCTATATGTCACTTGAGTAAGCTCAACTTGAGTAAGCTCAAGTGTGATAAAATTTAAGCTTTTAAGTCTCTCATTCAGAATTCATCAGAGCTTGTTGGCATCCGATAAAGAAGCCGAAGTCCTCGATAACTGGCAATTTCTCGAAATCTGGTTGGGTGACTGCTCCACTAAGACCTGACGATCTCTCTCGATACTTGGTTTCTTGCTAAAAACGACACAACCGAAGATAGATTTTCGGTCTTTTCCTGCCGGTTTGATAGACATTTTGAGTTTCTTCAACAACATCATCTGATTGGCTACTGACAGGCCCAACGCTCGGTTCGTCCAAGACTTGTGTCTCTGAAAATGAAACTATTTAGAAAGACCTCGTTCCCAACTGAAATCAGAAGCGGATCAAGTAACTTTGGAGGGAGGTGTTGTTTGTACTTTAAGGAATACAGTTTCAGTGATGTACCTAGGACGTGTGCTTTCATCCCGATCACTCCACTCTAACCATGTCACATCCGGTCCCCCCTCCGTCCCCCACCCCCACATTCATTCGATTCGGTCTGGACTCGAAATGGAACATGTGACACGTGACGTATTTCCATAGATATCAAGTTTCATTAAGATCCGATCACCCGTTCGAAAGTTATGCATGTCACTAAATTCCAAATTCCGACTCCCCTCCCCCACGATGGTCAGATCGGGCAAGTGACTATTTCCAGATTAGTTATTTCGGGTTCCTAATACGCCTGCCAAGTTACCCTACCTCTGGAAGTACCCTAACTCGCAAACACTGGACGACGGACCGACGGAAAAGTGATCGGTATATGGCACTTGGCCGGAGGGCAAGTGCCATAAAACGCGGTAAAACATAATATGTACAAAAAGAAACAATGGCATAATATTATAATAACAGAAATGAACATTGCTGAAGCTTTAACAATCAAGCCTTCTCGTTTTCTTACCTGTTTTTTCTTGTGGATCACGCTGAATCTCAGCAGCATACTGTGTCTTCACTATACCGTAATAAAGCGGTTGTTTGGTGACACTGTAGTGACGCAGATCATCATCATCATTAATGGCCTCCTTGTAAAGTGTATACAGAGACACCATGTCTTCTGTTAAGGAATGCTTCGTCGTCCCAATAACTTTACTTAAAACTGGAAATAGTAATATATATTAACATGAGAACTTTCAAACAGCAAGACCTTAGAGAAAGTGACTACCGAGAACAAGCCATTTTTCACTTATTAAAAAGGGGTAAACAAATATAAGTATACAAGTAAAACAAATACAACATCCATCTTCGGTCCCACGCAGCGACGAGGGATATCCGAACTAAACAGAAATGAGCTAGATGTGGGGCTATTTGCTGAGCTTTGAGTTGATGCCCGTATAATTCCCTCTTCGACTTTCTGCATCTCAAAGGAAAAAGTACAAGAGGCGCGCTTAACAGCTCTCCAGACAAAACAAGACCAAAGGTTTCGATGGGATCCCAAAAATTTAATATCTGACCCAGACAACTAGGTCTTGTCTTCGAAGGATCCAGTCTTCGCCAGGCTAGTCATCTGAGAGAATCAAGTTCAGATATACCTGTATAAACCATATCTATTTTGACGACACTGATCGAAACTTCCTGCTTTACTTCTGCCAAATTTCCGGTTTCGGCCGAAATCCGAGCGAACTACTTGTTCAGCCAAAAAAAAGATAGTTTAGAAACGACTTCAGCGTATCTCCTTATCCCTATAAAGAACATCTAATCAACTTCAAATAAAACTTTAACTTATACAAATAATCCGGTTTCAACCGGATTCCGGACGAACTATATGTCCGGATAAACAATGGTTGTCATATACAGATTCAGCCTCTCTTCTTACCGTTAAATCTGCCATCTAATCAACTTCAAATAAAAATTTTGCTTTTAACAAATTTTCCGGTTTCGGCCGGATTCCGGGTGAACTACTTGTCCGGCGAGAAAATGGTTTTCACCATCGTGTTCAGCATGTCTCCTTACCCCTAAACCGAATATCTAATAAACTTCAAATTAAACTTCTGCTTTTAACAAATTTTCCGGTTTTGGCCGGATTCCGGGCTAACTACTTGTCCGGCGAGAAAATGGTTTTCACCATAGTGTTCAGCATGTCTTCTTACCTCTGAATCAAACATGTATTCAACTTCAAATCAAAACTTTACTTTTAACAAACTTTCCGGTTTTGGGCGGATTCCGGGCGAACTACTTGTCCGGCGACAAAATTGTTTTCACCATCGTGTTCAGCATGTCTTCTTACCCCATAATCGACTATCACATTGGCCGTTTAGAAATATTTTGTTTGCCCCTTAATTTAAAACCCCTCCCCCACCCCTAGACGTAGGGCTACAGAGCCCATCTACGAACTCGACCTTACTCTTGACCCAAAGAATCCTCACACCAAGTTTCATCAAAATATCTTATTCCCTTCGAGAGTTATCGTGCTGACAGACGGACAGACGGACGGACGGACAGACGGACAACTTTTGCGATGTCATAGGTATCCGTCACTAACGTTTTGGGATCCCAAAAATGGCTTTTACTTTGGGAATTGTGTTCTTCGATCTTGCCAGGAAATTCAGTCCTAATTATCCAAATCCAGCATCTAACAGTTTATCTTTTTTGGCAAAAGGCTGCATGAAAAGTAGACAAGCTTTAGGCTACTCTGAGAGTAGCAGCTGTCAAACAGCGGCAAAAAGCTAGGTCATATCCGTCAAGTCAAGGTCATATCTGCAGGGCCCTTCCCATACCCAAGCATACACACTACAAATTCACTACTGTCAGCCAAACATTAAACTATGAACAGCAACTGAACTTACTTGCAATTTTTGAGTAAAAAAGACTGGACGAACACACACTAAACTGATGGCCATCACTAAGAGATACTATCTGGAAACTCTTCATGTTCACAGCAAAATCAACTAAGATTCTGCACAAAACGACCAGACAGATGTTCTTGAAACATTCAGCAATGACCTTCGACTGAATTAATCTCTTGTTTACCACTCCTTATCCCACTGCTCTGTCCCAAGCTCAGCATCTTAAGCGGGAAAATACGGAAAAATTCCGTATCCCACCACCAAAATAAATCTAAACTGTCCAGGTACTGAACTTTCGTGCTGCTGAACGTAAATTTTTTGAAGCTCAACATAAAACTTCCTGCTTCTCGCTAAAAAGAAAAGTTCCGTATCCCAGAATAAAAATAAATCTAAACTGTTCAAATAGGCTTCGTGTTGTTGAACGTAAACTTTCTGAAGCTCAATGGACAAGTT
This sequence comes from Branchinecta lindahli, assembly GCA_023053555.1. Lineage (NCBI taxonomy): Eukaryota > Metazoa > Arthropoda > Branchiopoda > Anostraca > Branchinectidae > Branchinecta > Branchinecta lindahli. Next base: position 21,327,812 of record JAKZAO010000004.1, read on the forward strand.
GCCATTTCTTGCTAAAAAGAAAAATTCCGTATCCCAGCACCAAAATAAATCTAAACTGTCCAGGTACTGAACTTTCGGGCTGCTGAAGGTAAATTTTTTGAAGCTCAACATAAAACTTCCTGCTTCTCGCTAAAAAGAAAAGTTCCGTATCCCAGAATAAAAATAAATCTTAACTGTTCAAGTAGGCTTCGTGTTGCTGAACGTAAATTTTCTGAAGCTCAACGGACAAGTTTCCATTTCTTGCTAAAAAGAAAAATTCCGTATCCCAGCACCAAAATAAATCTAAACTGTCCAGGTACTGAACTTTCGTGCTGCTGAACGTAAATTTTTTGAAGCTCAACATAAAACTTCCTGCTTCTCACTAAAAAGAAAAGTTCCGTATCCCAGAATAAAAATAATTCGAAACTGTTCAAGTAGGCTTCGTGTTGCCGAACGTAAATTTTCTGAAGCTCAACGGACAAGTTTTTGTTTCTTGCTAATAAGAAAAATTCCGTATCCCAGCATCAAAATAAATCTAAACTGTCCAGGTACTGAACTTTCCTGTTGCTGAACGTAAATTTTCTGAACCTCAACAGAAAAATTCCTGCTTCTCGCTAAAAAGAAAAGTTCCGTATCCCAGAATAAAAATAATTCGAAACTGTTCAAGTAGGCTTCGTGTTGCCGAACGTAAATTTTCTGAAGCTCAACGGACAAGTTTTTGTTTCTTGCTAATAAGAAAAATTCCGTATCCCAGCATCAAAATAAATCTAAACTGTCCAGGTACTGAACTTTCCTGTTGCTGAACGTAAATTTTCTGAACCTCAACAGAAAAATTCCTGCTTCTCGCTAAAAAGAAAAGTTCCGTATCCCAGAATAAAAATAATTCGAAACTGTTCAAGTAGGCTTCGTGTTGCCGAACGTAAATTTTCTGAAGCTCAACGGAGAAGTTTTTGTTTCTTGCTAATAAGAAAAATACCGTATCCCAGCATCAAAATAAATCTAAACTGTCCAGGTACTGAACTTTCCTGTTGCTGAACGTAAATTTTCTGAACCTCAACAGAAAAATTCCTGCTTCTCGCTAAAAAGAAAAGTTCCGTATCCCAGAATAAAAATAATTCGAAACTGTTCAAGTAGGCTTCGTGTTGCCGAACGTAAATTTTCTGAAGCTCAACGGAGAAGTTTTTGTTTCTTGCTAATAAGAAAAATACCGTATCCCAGCATCAAAATAAATCTAAACTGTCCAGGTACTGAACTTTCCTGTTGCTGAACGTAAATTTTCTGAACCTCAACAGAAAAATTCCTGCTTCTCGCTAAAAAGAAAAGTTCCGTATCCCAGAATAAAAATAATTCGAAACTGTTCAAGTAGGCTTCGTGTTGCCGAACGTAAATTTTCTGAAGCTCAACGGACAAGTTTTTGTTTCTTGCTAATAAGAAAAATTCCGTATCCCAGCGTCAAAATAAATCTAAACTGTCCAGGTACTGAACTTTCCTGTTGCTGAACGTAAATTTTCTGAACCTCAGCAGAAAAATTCCTGCTTCTCGCTAAAAAGAAAAGTTCCGTATCCCAGAATAAAAATAATTCGAAACTGTTCAAGTAGGCTTCGTGTTGCCGAACGTAAATTTTCTGAAGCTCAACGGACAAGTTTTTGTTTCTTGCTAATAAGAAAAATTCCGTATCCCAGCATCAAAATAAATCTAAACTGTCCAGGTACTGAACTTTCCTGTTGCTGAACGTAAATTTTCTGAACCTCAACAGAAAAATTCCTGCTTCTCGCTAAAAAGAAAAGTTCCGTATCCCAGCATTAAAAATAAATCTGAAATAGTTCAGGTACTGAAGTTTCCTGTTGCTGGACAGCGCGGGGAGAACCCACATCTTCTTTTTCTTAAAGAACGGAATAACACTGTACAGTAGCGTAAATTTTCTGAACCTCTACAGAAAAATTACCGTTTCTTGTTAAAATTAAAATTTCTGTGTACCAGTGTAAAAATGTCTGTAACGAAACAGAAAACTTTCTGTTTCTCTCTAGACAGAAACTTTCCGTACACCAGCGTGAAAATCTCACTGAACTTTACCGCTCGCATACAGAAAACTTCTGAAATGGGTCTACATGAAAATTTTTGGCCTGAACAGAAATATTCATCTTGGCAAACGGAAAATTGTAGTACATGAACAGAAAGGCAGAGAAGAGTAAAATAACTTGTCGCGTACGGGAATACTCCCGTCTGGGAACGCTTATTTTTGTGAGTGTAGTTTGGCTATGCACGCGGCCCTTCCATTACTTATTCTCTCTTTATTCAGAGCCACTTTTGCACAACGCCTGGTGGGGCGCTTATGATCAGCTTGGATAAAATTAAGTACTTAAAGGACCCGTCATACTATACTGCTGATGCAACTTACTTCCGTAACTGCATTCCGTAATTCTCAAACCCGGAGACCGAAATTTCATATGTTACATTCTGAACCCGCTAATGCATAAAACCGGTTTTCTGAATTTTGCCAAGTCTTTGCTAGAAGTCAATGGGTCTGTGAAAAGGCTTAAACAGCCAAAGCCGTGGATAATTTGTTGACAGCAGAGCTTAGTTTACAGTATTCAGATAGTTTTGAATATTCGAACTTAAACAGTAAATAGTGCGAGGTGTGCTTTAATCTTGAATGTCAGTTTTGTTTTGTTTTAGTAAGACCGATTCGGCGGTTGATAAATTGAAATTTAAAATAAAATAAAAAAAATTCATGCTAAAACTACGTTGGGTCAAAATGCTCTTGTTGCTTGCTTGGACAAACATTTCGGCCGGAATCCGGTGGAAACCGAAAATTTGTAGACGCAATACTTACTTAATGAAACTAACTGAGGAAATACCACAAAATGTATCTAGCGATGCTGCTTTTTCCGCCTAGAGTGATTTGATTATGTAAACTGTCGAGACTGTTTTGAGCAGATTAGGCACAATGGTTTGTAATACAGCTTCAATAGGCTTACATAGGCATTGATTGCTATAAATCCGTTTGGGATTCCGAAGAAAATGTTGGTCTTGTTGTGGAAAGAAAATTTGAGTTGAACTCTCTTCTTCCGCATTTACACATAAAGTTGACGCGACAAATTTCGTTCCAGATTTTCCATCTCTTTTCTTTCGAATAAAATATTCCTGTTTCGTTTTTGGGATCCCAAAACGTTAGTGACGGATACCTATGACATCGCAAAAGTTGTCCGTCCGTCTGTCCGTCCGTCCGTCTGTACGCACGATAACTCTCGAAGGGATTGAGATATTTTGATGAAACTTGGTGGGAGGATCCTTTGGGTCAAAGTACAAGTCAAGTTCGAAGATGGGCTCGGTAGCTCTATATTTGAGTGTGGGGGAGGGGTTTCAAATTAAGGGGCAAACAAAATATTTTGAAACAGCTAATGTGATAGTCGATTGTGGGGTAAGAAGACATGCTGAACACGATGGTGAAAACCATTTTCTCGCCGGACAAGTAGTTCGCCCGGAATCCGGCCAAAACCGGAAAGTTTGTTAAAACTAAAAGTTTTATTTGAATTTGATTAGATGTTCGATTTGGGGGTAAGAAGACATGCTGAACACGATGGTGAAAGCCATTTTCTTGCCGGACAAGTAGTTCACCCGGAATCCGGCCAAAACCGGACACAAAATGTGTCGACCAATTTTCGGCTACCCCTTTTCTTCAAAATAGTATATAAGCTCTGCATAGTAGTATAGCTCTGCGCAGAGCGCGTGTTCAGTGAACCTAAGAGCTAGTTGTTTTCGAAGGTCGAAGGGGTTGGTATGTGGGGTTGCTAAAAGAGAAGGTGGTTGTGGGCTATATAATAGTTGGAAAGTTTAGAAGGATTGACAACTTCAGTAGAAGGGTGAACACTGAAACCAAAAATAGACCGATCCCAATTGTGAGACAAGTAGGGGATTTCTAATGGTTTCATGGTCTAATAATAGGCTGTTAGACCATAATCATCTTCGGCAATGAGGGGTTAGCAGTTTTGTCTACTTGGTGTACCTACAATTTGTTTCCTGTGCTTTATATGGTACGAACAAATTGGTACCACGTCTATCACGAGGACATGGACTCGTAAGTAAGAATCGGTTGCTAGAATTTTTGGTGATCTGTTTTTAAATAAGTTTTGATCTATCAACATCATATATTAGATTTTTGGGATCCCATCGACACCTTTGGTCTTGTTTCTTCCTAGTCGGTTGCGAAGTGTCGCCGAAGAAGGAGCCTTAACATGAGTAATGGCCGGATTAGATATGAGTATGGTGTTTTTAACCAGAAAAGGATTGAGACACATTTGTTTTGGGTCGGTGAGTACAAATGACGTTGGGATGGGCGAACAAAATAGAATGCATATATCAGTCGACGGGTGGAAATAACTTTTCAAGCCGGTCATTCAATGTGGACATTTCTCTCAAAAGCAGTGTCTTCACTTCTTCAGCGTGTCTCGAACTCAACCTGCCCCCACAGGTTCAAAAGCAGCAGCATAGGCTACTAATGTTTGACATGGGCATTAGGTATTTAGCTCCGGCTATTTGGAATGATATACCAGTTGGCATTCGGGAGGCTGAACACATTGGGTCATTTAAAGTAAAACTTAGAAAACATTTATTGGGGGAGGGGAGATAATTTTCCTTTTTTTTTTTTCATTTTTTAGATTTTGGTATTAAAGGTTAATTGAGTGAGTGTTTTTGTCCTTTCTTTTTTTTTTTAAATGAAAATTGTTGAAGGTTGAGAGCCAGAGGATTGCAGCCATCCATCATCAGGCTGTTTGATCCTTACCCGGGCGGTTGTGTGCTTATATAGTTTATTTTATAATTAGTAGCAAATAAAGCAAGTCAAGTCAAGTCAATGTATGACATCGCAAAAGTTGTCTGTCTGTGAGCACGATAACTCTCGAAGGTATGAGATATTTTGATGAGACTTGGTGGGAGGATCCTTTGGGTCAAAGTACAGGTCAAATTCGAAGATGGGCTCTGTAGCCCTATATTTTAGGGCGGGGGAGGGGTTTCAGATTAAGGGACAAAACAAATATTTTTGGAAAGCTATTGAGATAGTTGATTTAGGGGTAAGGAGACATGCTGAATCCGAATATGAAAGTTATTTTCTCACCGGACAAGTAGTTCACCTGGAATCCGGCAAAAACCAATTTTCGGATATTGCAGTCCCTACCCTTTCTTCACACCAGTATAGCTCTGCGCATGGATGACTCGCTCTGCGCGTAATCTATGAACGTCGGAGAGAGCTGGTGGAATCGAAGGTCGAAGGGGTTGGTATATGTTGTTCAAGCTTAGTAGGGGTTGATGAATGTTTTTCAAGCTTAGTATGAGGATTCATTGACAAAGTACAGGTCAAGTTCGTAGATGGGTCCTTTAGTCCTATATTTAGAGGCAGATGAGGGTTTCGAATTTACGGTAAAAACATTTTTTTATGTTTTATGAGCTAACAAGATATTCATTGAAGGGGTAAGGAGGTCCGCTGAATCCATATCTGAACTTAGTTTTCATTCATCACGAATTCGGCAGAAACTGGAAATTTGATTGAAGCTCAAGGTTGTTTCTGAAGTCGATTAGAGATGATTCGGTATCGGGGCAAGGAGACATGCTGATTACATTTTTGACTTTATTTTAACAGTGTAAACATCTTAAAGGAATCTGACGAAGACTGAATGGCGAAGACAAGACCCAATTGTTAGGACCAAATATTTTTGGGATCCCATCGAAACCTTTGGTCTTGTTCCTGTAGAAGAATAAGAAGAATAAAAAAGAAACAGGGACGTAGGTTTGGGGAGTTTGGTTTCATCCATTACGTCTAAACTGAGTTGAAACACTTGGCTATTAGCTGATATTAAGTTATTAATTTACTGTTTCCAGTTGAGTGTTTTCATGGAGATAAACCAAAAAAGGCAGCCTGAAATTTGAGAAATTGTTCAAATAAGCTGGAACTTCTTTAGCCTTCAAAGCTACCTCTATTATTGTTTGCATTTTTATACGCCTTTAGTGTCAATGACGAAGACGACTTAGGTGGCTGAACGATATTTCACTTCAGACGGCGTGACTTGACTTTCTGAAATTTCCATAATCTCGTTTCGTGCCATCGGCTCACGAAAACGGGGCATTAAAATATTAAATAAAATTTTGGACCGTAATAAACGTCATGAGGCAGCGGATATCATTCAGTCAAGGAATTTGACAAAACCGGGTTTACCGAATGGTGACAACAGGGCTTCTGGTATGACGTGGTTGTGGTAGCTGGCTAATCGCCTTACATTTTTTTTCTTTTCTTTTTTAATTGGGAGGAGGTGTGTTGTCGCAAGTTTGTTTTTTCTGCAGCCTTAAAGCACACCTCACACTATTTACTGTGTTAGTTCCAATATTCAAAACTATTTGAAAACTGTAAAACTATGCTCTGTTTTTAACAAATTATTTACAGCTTTGGCTATTTTAGCCTAAGCCTTTTCCCAGGTCCATGAATTTATTGCAGAAACTCGGTCAAGTTCAGATAACCAGTTATACGCATTAAAAGCGTGATAGGCGAAAACTCGTCTGGAGCATAATGCGCATGGAAAATCGTGAATCGTAGGTGCAAAGATTATTGAGGTGTCGTTACCGGGCTTAGAATGTAACATATGAAATTTGGATCTCCGGGCTTAAGAATAGCGAATGCAATGACGGAAGTAGGTTTTATTGGCATTATAGACACGACGGGTCCTTTAAGCCAGATTTTACCTTCTGGATTTTTCTTCCGGATTCGAGATGGATCCGGGAGGTAACGCTAGGCCCTAAAACGTTTGGAAGCCATGGGTGCTGGTCGCGCCAGATTCCAGAATATGGAAGGTGTCATAGAGGCAACACATTTGAAAATAAATATGCAAGTGAATGGGATAGGAGAAAAATGAAGAGTGATTGACAGTTGTGATTGAGAGGAAAGGGATGTTTAAAGGGGACATCTAGGAAATGTTGAAGAATAGCAAATGTACCTATCATCATTATCATGCAAGTCCGGAAGGGTTAGCTTGACTGTGCTGAATCCCCAGATACCAGGAAGACTGGAAGGTGAAGCCTGTCTGAAGCCTGGATCACAGGATGAACGGTGAACGACCTACAGGCTATTGATTTGGGGTCTAGCCGACATTCCTTAGCGTAAGCTCGTTGCCAGGCAATGATGTCTTCCTACTTTCGGTACATTATTTACAATATCTTTGCTTCAGGAATTATTATTCAGAAATATTTTTTAGAGTTAGTTGAGCTTTTCAAGATAAAGTGGTTCAAAATATTTTTTTTAAATACTAACACCCGTGAAAATTGCGATTTTCTGGAGCTTGTCCAGACTCGATTCGTCGCAAAATATTTGAAAACTAAGCGCGCCATGGTAAAAAAAAAACTCGGAAAGCCAAGCAAATATATTCAAATAGAATATAGACCTATTCGCCAGCCAATTCTTCCTAGATGAAAAACAAAATTTGAAGCTTCTCATCCCCTTATATTGTAAATAGATGTCAGCGGACCTTGGTGCTTTCGGTGAAGTTACGCTGTCTGGCTGGCAAATTCGGCTCGGCCGAAAATAGCTAAAAACTTGAATGTCCAAAATGAAGCAGTGGCGAAATACGACGATTTCCGAAGCTTATAATTTCATAAGTGAGCTAGGAAAAAAAAAGAATAAGCTTTAATCCAACTAATTTATTTTGGGGGGGGCAGCCAAAAGAGGGTAAGAAAAATCATAGGGAAACAAGACACGCGCCCGCCAGAAACATATAAAGAAATATGAACAATTCCTCATAATATAATATATACAAAATTCTCACTTATTTCATTATATGGACATCACATCCTTTTTCCTCTAGAACATTCCCGGAATCCCAGGAAACTGAATGATGGAGTGTGTGTTGTTTGTCCCTAGTGTCAAACAAGTTTGTTGTTGCCCGTTCCGGCCTCCCCTTCGGCAGATTTAATGAAGTTCCCTCTAAATAGATACGAGGTTCCCCAGATAAGAACTTGTTGATATTATCAAGAATTCCTGCCTCACTAACCAGAAGACAGTAGCAAGATTAGGCTAAATGAGAATGTCCTTGGATGAGGGTGTCGTAACATTTAAATGGGTTGCAATATATATTTTCATAACGTTTAACACAAGGATGCGCAGACATGTGTTCAACAGTTCCACTATCTGGCCTTTAAAGTTTAGCCAAATAGGGCTGAGATCCGACAGGCTAGAAACAATTTACTTATTTACTTAAATAGACCTGAAAAAACGATAAAAATGCGTTACTTCGTTTGTCCGCTATCCACAGATAATCGATTTCATCGCATGAACTTGTGTTACGGTACCTCTATGTGCTTGACCCTATATGTTTGAATATTCAGCAACTACAAAGGTGATCCATTGCCGAAAAATAACACATAGAACAAAAAGACAATCTTGTCATAACTTTCCTACGCCCGTCAGAGGAGTTAGCGTCCGTAACACATGGAAATTATGGCTTTAGTTGACATTCAAAATCTCCGCGTCTGGATTAGCTTTGGGTTGTCGTGCAAGCAGCGCACATTCTGAAGATTATAACTAGAGCCCCGGGTGAATAAAAAAATCCCTTAGATGAGTCTAAATGATTCAGTGTTTTCAAAAATATTCGTAGAAATGAGCGCCGTTACAGTAAAACTTTAACACAGCGGTATTATTACATGTCAAATTCGAAGATGGGCTCTGTAGCCCTATATTTAAGGGCTAATGCTTTTAAAGCTAATGAGATAGTCGATTTAGGGGTAAGAAGACATGCTGAATCGAAAAATGAAAATCATTTTCTCGCCGGACAAGTAGTTCACCCGGAATCCGGCTAAAATCGGAAAATTTGTGAAAAATGAAAGTTTTATCTTAAGTTGATTATAGGTTCAACTTAGGTGTAAGAGACATGCTGAACACGTATATGAAAATTGTTTTTTCGCCGGACAAGTAGTTTGCCCGGAATCCGGCCAAAACGGGAAAATTTGTTTAAAGTGAAAGTTTTACTTGAACTTGATTAGATCTTCGATTCATAGGTAAGAAGATATGCTGAATCAATATATGACAATTATTTTCTACCCGGACACATAGTTCGCCCGGAATCCGGCTGAAACCGGAAAATTTGTTGTAAGTCAAAGTTTTTTCTGAAGTTGATTAAATGTTCGATGTAGTGGTAAGGAGGCATGCTGAATCCACATATGTAAACTATTTTCTCGTCGAACCAATAGTTCGCCCGGAATCCGGCCAAAATCTGAAAATTCGTTAAAAGTTAAAAGTTTTGTCTGAAGTTGATTAGAGGTTCAATATATGAGGAGAAATGCTGAATCCGTTTTTGAGCTTTTTGTAACGGACAAGTAGTTCGCCCGGAGTCCGATAGAAACCGGAAGTTTGGCAGAAGTAAGGCAGCTGGAAGTTTTGATCAATTTCGTCGAAGTAAAGATGACGTATAGGAGTAAACAAAAACACTGAATCTATATCTGAACTTTGTTTTCTCAGATGATAGCCATTGTCCTTAATCCTTTTCTAAATTTTAATAAGTATTTATTTTCAATAGTGTGGCGCAGACAGGATATCCAGAAGATCCAACTGACTGGATTAAATATGAAATTTTTGGGATCCCATCGAAACCTTTGGTCTTGTTCTTGGAGCCCACAGCTAATGTCGCTGTTTTTTTATTACAGGCTAGCCCTGGGCATGAGTGCAGTCGGAACTTGATGAAAATGACGCATTGTCCTGCTTGCAACGGAATGCCGGACTTGCGTCCCTGCGACGGCTACTGCGTTGGTGTGATGACCGCATGTCTGGACTTCCATGGGGAAATATCCCATGAGTGGGATGCCTATATTGGTGAGTTAGCAGGGGCGCCACGTATGGGGGAGGAGGGACGTTCCCCCAATGTCGTCGGCCAGTCCGTAACGCCGACTCGGTTATTTGCAAATAAACAGTTGATTTTTGAAAATCAGTCACCATAGTGACTCACAAATAAGCTCTCAGCGTAGGGTGAAACAAGCTTTGAAAGTTTGACGTCGTGATTTAAGCAAGAACAGTTATACTTTACTTAAAAGGATTTCACGCTGTTGCCAGAGTGAAGCGCTAGGTTCAGCTGGACGAAAGTCACGTTCCTTGTATTTGCGTACTTCTGAGCTTAGGAAAACTATCTTCGGTGGCATCTCCAAGCTTAATTCATGGAGACTTTATTGGGTTTCTGAGAGGGTACAACACTTTGGTAGCATGAGAACAAGATTAAGATTGCGAAGCACTTCGGGGGGATCTCAAATGTTAGTAGTTGTTCGTTTGTTCACGATAACACCCGAATGGATGAAAATTGGGTCGATATAAGTTCGAAGGTAGCTGTGAAATGCCGTGTATATCGGTTTAATCACAAATAAAGTACCTACCTACCTACCTCGGTGTCGTAGCTAAATATTTTTTGGGGGGGAGGGGTTTAGGGGAAAAACGTGTTCCCATCAGATTGGTTAGAATGTCGATTCATTGGTAAAAGTATACACTTTTTCGGGAAATGCTTTTAGTTCTTGCCTCGTAAGGATGGTTGGGCCGGAATCTGGTGAAAACCGGATCTACGGGTGTCGCAACTAAACATTTAGGGCGGGGGGGGGGGGTTAGGAACGAATAACACGATCCCATCAGATTGGTTAGAATGTCGATTCATTGGTAAAAGCGCACACTTTGTCGGGAAATGCTTTTAGTTCTTGCCTCGAAAGGATATTTCGGCCGGAATCCGGTGAATACCGGAATTCCGAGGACGAATCGAATTATCTGATAAAAGGTTAGGTCGTCGATTTCGGAGTAAAACAGCTTGCGGATGTGCTATTAGTTTTCGACAGAGAATGATAATTTTGACAAAGCTTCAATCACTTCAATCACAACATTGAAAAGACTGGCTCGCACCTAGCGCCTAGCTCTTGCTTATTTCAAGGTAACGCTGCCTGCTGTGCAAGGCCCAAACCTTGTTTATGGATCGACCGGTACTTTGGCAGAAGCCTCAAAATATGCCGTTTCTGCTGAAAACCGACTCATCTGTGTATATACAGAGATGTACAGAGATGAGTCGGTTTTCCACATTCGACGACAAGTAGCATATACACCTGAACAAACGTACATACATTCACATCCTTCAGGCGAGCCTTCAGGTTGCTACTCGGAAGTGACTAACCTCTTTGCTGACCACCTTGATGCAGTTCGGCGACGCCGGGATTCTTAATTTCCTTCCATGTGAATAATGCATCGTCACAGTAGAAAATGACGCTGAACGGATAAGTCAGCTAAGATTTTCTCCAGGAATATTTCGGCCCTTCTTTGCAAGGGTCCTCTTCTGAAGGAACCAGATGAAAAATGTGTAGCCTGTGTAGTTGTATGGTAGTTGTGCGAAAAAGTTGCACGTATTGATATACAATAGTACTGAGTTATTTAATTTGATGTGCTTCACACTGGACAAATCTTAAGCAGTATTATTCAGTAGCACCCCCCCTTGCTCCAGTAGCATCCAGTCTTGCTATAGTCGCACGTAGTAGTATCAGTTGGTACTGCGTGATACTTTTTCGTACAACTTCATACTACTATTTTGAGATAATTTTTCATCGGGAAGATCACTGAATAATTAGATTGCCAGGCTCGTTTCTTTTAGCCCTGACGTCCAATAGCCTGACGAGGACCCTTGCAGGTTCGTTTCTTCCAGCCCTGACGTTATCCCTGGCGTTCAACAGCCTTACGAGGACCCTTGCCAATAAGGGCCGAAATATCGCTGCCAAAGCGTCGTAGCTGACTATCCTTTGTTAGCCATTGTTTAAATAGAATAATTGGCAATGTAACATTTGTGAGTTTTAAATACCAGCGTGTAACAGATTCCTCCTTGAAATATTTGCAAACATTAGCAGTGCTCTCTTCGTTTTTATTTCTGTTTTTGTCCGACATTGGTCGCTGGAGGGTCGATTGGTCTGGATTGGTCGACAAGGAGGTTTCATGCCTGAAATTTTCGCTGGGATTGCCGTTGACCCAGGTTCAGGTTCATTTATTAATATAATTACTTCAAAAGATTCAGGTTCAGGTTCATTTATTAATATAATTCTACAAAATATTTTTTTTAACAAATCCGGCAGAGCGCAGAGCACGAGAAGGCCCGACCTTAGAAGTCAACAAACTATACTGATCTAACTACTAAATAATTAATAAATATACAACATATGCACGCCGCCATACCCACCAACAATAAAAAACTCCAGCCTAAAAAACCTACAAGAGCAGACCCATAAGAGAGGGTAATTTTGTGTAATGCAGAAGCTAAAGATTATATTAGGAATAGTATCCCCCGGTTTTGACATGGACTTTAACCTCCGTGATACGCGAGTTTGGAGAGAAAAGCAGAGCTCTAGGTAACATTCTGTTCTTTTCAGATGCCCTCGTAAAAGTTTCCGAGAGGCTAATTGGACCGTTCAACATCGAACAAGTTGTGGACCCAATTCATATCAAAATATCTGAAGCAGTCATGAACTTCCAGGAGAAAGGAATGGATATTACTCAGAAGGTAACTGAACTTTTAACACTAATACCAAAAATAGCTCAACCGTCACAGGGTTTCTCAAGTGTGGTGGCCAATTATATTATTAAAAAAAAAATCTATTATGAAACAGAAGTAAACCCTCAGACATTTAACATTAATGTACAAATTTAAATCACAGGTAAACACCAAAACAGCTGATTTGAAATATTTCCTTCAAACTTGGTGTGAGGATGCTTTGGGTCAAAGTACATGTCAAGTTCGTAGATGGGCTTTGTACCCCTGTATTTAGGGGCGGGGGAGGGGTGTCAGGGATGAAGAAAATATTTCCTTCAAGTTAATTAGATATTCGGTTCAGGGGCAAGTAGACATAATCGAATCGATTTAGAGGTAAGTATAATGCCATATATCCACTTTATACTACCGGGTAAAGGTACGATTATAATCGAATATAAACCAGAAACTTCGGAATTGAAATCATCTGATAAAATTTATCAGACGGTGTATATGAATAAAGAACTTGTTGGATCAGAATATGGTATGGTTTTGGTATTCCGGGCGTAGCGTGGCCACAATCTGGGTAATCTGATTTTGAAACAGTAACATGTTTACAGAATCTGGCGAAGAAATCTACCGATTGTCTGGATGAAATATTTTCCCTTTGGGGTCCCATCGGAACTTTTGTTCTTGTTGGTATCGCGGTTATGTCCGTCGAGGTTTGTGTTTTCGTGGTTTTGCCGGATATCCGTTTTTGGACGTAACGCACAGCAAGCTACGAACGACCCTTTATCCCATCATTTCTTTTGCTAAAGTTTTCTTGACAAATCAACTCCTTCGAAGTTTCTTACTCAATTATGGATTTTCAACTTTCTAATGAGCAGACTGGTTAGGCTTTATCTCTTTAGCTTACGTTCCCCTCTCAGATAAGCCTTAAGTTCCAGGCTTTAAGCGTACTGTAAATTTGTGAGAGATCAAATTGATTCCTCGTAAGTACCGATTCCCAACCGACCTTGTTAGTTTGCTCTATTATCGTTTTAAGACATTTTAATAACCATAATAATACAGAGAATAAAAACGGCAGTGAGCCTGACACACATCTTTTGTGTGCATTTTTTAACTTTGATGTTTAGCCAATCACAAACGAAGCGAGAGGCGATGCTTAATTGGGAAAATACTCTCCATGGGAAGATTGGATTTGGATTAGGGATAAAGGCACGACAACTGTAAAAGGAAAATCGAAACTAGACGGGCTGACAACAGCGCTTGTTACTGAGAAGGGATATAATAGTTGGTGTTTTTGCAGATACCATGGTATCTGTTGATCGTTTTTGCAGTTACCGCGGTATCTGATACTACGGTTGCTTTGCAAAAACGATAAATGCCGAATTTGTGCCATCCCAAAAGAAAAACTGACATCCACTCACATCACAAGTGCCAAGCTTCTTTCCCACCAGTTTTTACAAAATCCTAGGTTCTTGTGTTGGTGATGATGGTCCCGACCGTGGTATCTGAATGTCAGATACCACGGCGACTGGCCAGATACCACGATAACTGCAAAAACGCCTTTTGTCCGTGGTATCAGGAACCACGATAACTGCGGAAACGACTGTAGACTGTGGTATCAAATACCATGGTATCTGCAAAAATACAACTAATGTTACAGTGATGGGTTTCAGTTCTGCAATGAAATGAAATAATTTTGAAATGATAATCTACAGTTTTCAGTGTGGATAGCTCATTACACTTCAGATGGAAAGCTATTGTCGGTCGGTTCATTCTTGTAAGAGCATCAAGTCATTTTGGGAAGCGCCAGTCTCAGAACTTGAATCCACATCCAAGCCACCCATTTTTGTGAAACCTGTATACAGTGAACATGGTCATATTTCAAAGACGGCCTCAAAATGCACTGTTTCTACTTTAAACCAAACCAACCGAACTAACATAAAGAATAACGCAACTGTGCAAACCCCTTTGCTCAACTCCTGCCACTCCGTTCCGTTGCTCTGCGACGCCGGGATTCCCGAATCTCTTCCATTAGTGTGAATAATTATTAAAGCACAACTCTTACTAGAAATTATCTTTTCACGGTAAAATGGCTCAGGAATATCGTTTTCGAAAATAACAATAGTTTTCATGCGAAATTACAGATTTTTCTCGACTTTATACAGCCTCAACACTCTCCGAAGCGGTAGCTGGACGCAAAATATTTGAACAAGAGCAGGAAGCTCATATGGCACTTGCAAGGCTGGGCCAGAAGATGAAAGTAGGAATTCGTCAATTCATGGGTTTGTTGTGATCATTTGTAAGCGAAACCCTTTAGATCGTTTGGCAATGCATTTGGCTGTGATGATGCGCACTTTAAGGGCGCTAGAAGTTCATCTGAAATCTTTGAAGAATCTCTTGGAGCGAAAATGATGATGAGCTCATCGTGAGCACGAAAATGCATATTTTGCTTAAAAGTATTTTTTTTACTTTGCGTTTAGGATTAGCAGGCTACTTTAAGGGATGGTCGGATCTGGGAACTGACAATTTCTAAGCCTTTGTCAAGTTTCTAATTTCTAAGCCAAGTTTCATCGTCCTATCACATCTGGAAGTACCTAAATTCGTGAACAACGGAATTCCGGACCCCCCCCCCCCCCAACTCCCCGCACAGTGCCTGAACCCGGTCCGGTTCTCTCGCTGATGTATCTAGGGCTTGTACTTGTTCTTCCAACCAAGTTTCATCCCAATCGCTCCACTCTAACCGTGTCACAAGATTTCCGGTTCTCCCCTCCAGCATCCGGACTTTAAATAGAAGTTTGAGACACGAGTTCATTCCAAATATCAAGTTTTATTAAGATCCGATCACACGTTCAAAAGTTATACATACCTCAAGATCCAGGATTCCCCCTCCCTCCACTCCCCCCATGATGGTCGGATCAGGGAACTGACTATTTCTAAGCACATCATGTTAAGTATGCAATGTTCAAGCCAAGTTTCATCGTCCCAGGAAGTCTGGAAGCACACCTTAACTTGCGATCACCGGAATTCCGCACCCCCCCCCCCCCCCCGCTAACTCCCCAACAGTGCCCGAATCCGGTCCAGTTCTGTCACTGATGTACATAGTGCTTGTACTTGTTCTTCCCACCAAATTGCTTTCCGAAGCGTGTCACAAGGTTTCCTATTCCCCCCTCCGACCCCCCCCCCCCCCCCACATTCATCGGATCCGGTCCGGACTTGAAACGGCACATCCGAGACATGTGGTCTTTCTAAATATCAAGTTTCATTCTTATCCGGTCGCCCGTTCGGAAGTTAAACGTACCTCAAGATTCCGGATTCCCCTCCCTCCACTTCTCCACGATGGTCGGGTCGGGAAGTTGACTATTTCCAGGTTAGTCTGGTCGGATCCCTGATTTGCCTGTCAAGTTTCATTGTCCTAGCCCACCTGGAAGTAATTTAACTCCGGATCACCGGAATTCCTGAACCCCCCTCCAACTTCCCCCACAGTGCACGGATCCTGTCCAGATCTGTCAACGATGTACCTAGGCCTCCACTCTAAGCGTGACACAAGATTTCCGGCACCCCCCTCCGACTCTCCCCCCACCTTCATCGGATTCGGTCCGGACTTGGAATGGGACATCTGAGACATGACGTCTTTCCGGATATAAAGTTTCATTAAGATCCGATCACCTGTTCGAAAGTTATGCATACCCCTAGATTCCGGATTCCGCCGTCTCCCCCTCCCCCCAAGATGGTCGGGTCGGGCAAATGACTATTACCAAGTTAGTTTGGTCCGGTCCCTGATACGCCTGCCAAGTTTCATAGCACTTCTGGATTGACCCTAACTCGAGAACAGTGGACCGACAGACAGGCAGACCGACAGACCGACCGAAAAGTGATCGGTATATGGCACTTGAGCGAAGCTGCAAGTGCCATAAATATAAATGCGCCATGCTTTAAAAGTGGTCAAACCAAGTAAAACAAATAAGTCCAAATCTGAAGATGACCTGGTGGTCTACCATGTCTTCCAAAATGAAAACATTACTTTGTATCTTCTCATATTCTAACATAATATTCCTGCAGGAAAGTACAAAAGGAGTGTCTGGCTAGGGCAGGACACTAACCGATATTGATCAAAAAACAAACAGGATCAACTTACTGAACATGTCAAGTAAGGAAACAAGAAGAGAGGAGAGGAAAACAAAAAATAACCTATGGTCTCAACTTTAAAGTAAAAAAAAGAGAGAAAACAAAAGGAAAGAAGGAAAAATGAAACTGGGGAGAAACAACTTGTCGATTTGTATGGAACAAATGCCGAAGGTTAGCTTAGGGCAAAGAAGCCCAGGCTTGGCACGGACTTTAGAGTTTAACCGAAAAGGGCTAGGATAGGACAATCTAGTTACCCATCACTTATTCACTTAAATTGGCTTGAAGACCCGCTGAAAATGAACTACTTCGTTGTTCCGCTATTCAGGAATAATCGATTTTCAAATAGTGGAATTTCCATGTGATTTGTGGTGCCTCTATGCGCTTGTATTTTTGTTGTATGCCTTACGAGAAAGATTTATCACCTTTTTGGGATCCCAAAACGTTAGTGACGGATACCTATAACATCGCAAAAGTTGTCCGTCTGTCCGTCTGTCCGCACGATAACTCTCGAAGGGATTGAGATATTTTGATGAAACTTGGTGGGAGGATCCTTCGGGTCAAAGTACAAGTCAAGTTCGAAGATGGGCTCGGTAGCTCTATATTTGAGTGTGGGGGAGGGGTTTCAAATTAAGGGGCAAACAAATATTTTTTGGAAGCTGTTTAGATAGTGGATTTAGGGGTAAGGAGACACGCTGAATCCGAATATGAAAGTTATTTTCTCGCCGGACAAGTAGTTCGCCCGGAATCCGGCCAAAACCGGAAAGTTTGTTAAAAGTAAAAGTTGTATTTGAAGTTGATTAGATGTTTGATTTAGGGGTAAGAAGACATGCTGAATACGATGGTGAAAACCATTTTCTTCCCTGACAAGTAGTTCGCCCGGAATCCGGCGAAAACCGGAAAATTTGATAAGAGCAAAATTTGTATTTGAAGTTGATTAGATATTCGATTTAGGGGTAAGTAAACGTGCTGAACACGATGGTTAAAACCATTTTCTTGCCGGACGAATAGTTCGTCCGGAATCCGGCCAAAACCGGAAAATTTGTTAAAAGCTAAATTTGTATTTGAATTTGATTAGATGATAGATTTAAGGGTAAGAAAAAACGCTGAATCTATATATGACAATCATTTTTTAACCGGACATATAGTTCGTCCGAAATCCGGTTGAAACCGCATTTTTTTTTTTAGACGTTAATGTTTTATTTGAAGTTGATTAGATGTTCATTATAGGGATAAGGAGATACGCTGAACTCGTTTCTGAACTATTTTTTGTTTTTGCTGGGCAAGTAGTTTGCTCAGAATTCGGCCGAAACCGGAAATTTGGCAGAAGTACACCAGGAAGTTTCGATCAGTATCGTCAAATAGATATGGCTTATACAGGTATATCTGAACTTGGTTTTCTCAGATGATTAGCCTGGCGAAGACTGGATTTGGCGAAGACAAGACGTAGTTAATATTAAATTTTTGGGATCCCATCGAAAACTTTGGTCTTGTTTTGTTCAGGCACTAAGCAATCGTCACCAATCTCACCACTGCCCACTGAAAAGCCACGTTTGTGTTGAGATTAAAATTTCCCGCGTCATAGTAGAATTTACGCTGTGGGGACATCCGGAGATATTCTGAGCCTCATAACTAGAGCAAATAGTGGAAAATCAAAAAACCCCTTTGCAGATTCCAAATAATTCAGTGTATCCAATTAAACGACACACAAATAAGTTGGCTTTTCAGTTAAACTTTAAGGTGTTACCGGATTCCATAACTTGCGCCCATCCTTTCCAAGAAAATCTAATGTCTCCATTGATTTCCGACACGCCGCATGTTTCCCCGTTGGGCAATCCATTTAATCAGACGGTGAAGTAGCTTTTTTTCGTCAGCAATTATCCGCAGTTGGCTGAGTCGGCAAGTAGTCTCTGTCGGCAGTCCCATGGGCTTTACTGAAAACTGCTGTGTATCACGCTACAAATTGGGGCTTTTAACTTGATAAACTTTAGCGTGATTTTTTTTAAATTCCTTCCGGTCTGTAATTTCGGGAGTAATAATGGTTGAGAGCGACGCTTCGTCGCTAGCGTTTTTTCTCTGGTTTTATTTCGCCGTTAAATGTCGTTGGTTTGTAGAAGGGACGTCGGGTTAGATGGTTGTGGTTAGTGGTCGGGTGTGAGAGAGTATAAAGCAGATCTGAAACCCAGCACTGTTCCATTTATTTCCTTTCTCCGTGACAGTC
Source organism: Branchinecta lindahli (assembly GCA_023053555.1). Lineage (NCBI taxonomy): Eukaryota > Metazoa > Arthropoda > Branchiopoda > Anostraca > Branchinectidae > Branchinecta > Branchinecta lindahli. The sequence continues at coordinate 21,346,649 of JAKZAO010000004.1, forward strand.
GCTGTTGTCAGCCCGCCTAGTTTCGGTTTTCCTTTTATAGTTGTTTTCGTGCTTTTGCCTCCAATGCATATCCGACCTTCCCATGGAGAGTATTTTCACAATTGAGCCTCGCCTCCCGCTTCGTTTGTGACTGGTTAATTTGGAGTTACCGAGTGTACGAACCAATCAGATACAACGTTATTTGGCGATGTTAGCAAGAGCAAATATTCAGATAGAACCTCCGTCTTTGCATGGTCCCATGCAGCGACTATGGACACCTCGACAAAACTGAGCGGAGCTAGAGGTATTTGCTCGAGCTTGAGTTGATACCCGTCTACTTCCGTCTTCGCCGTTGCTCATCGCAGAAAAGAAAGTGCAGGGAGCACGCTGACCCGCTCTGGAGCGCGTCCAGAGAACCAATCGGCTTTGACTTTGCAAGTTTCTTCTATGCGGCTTCACGGCGATATAGCTATTTGTAGAGGCAATCAAACGTGATGTGCCGCGTAGCTCCTAACCTCCTCTCGTTTGCATCGGGCAGGGTACGAGGAAATATTCGATTCCGCATGGTCATTTTACAGAGATAGGGAGACGGAGGTACTGTCTGATTATTTGTTATTGATGTCAGTCAATATTCCGACATTGCGACTAGCGAGAGTTTATGCGTGGGAGTTTATGAATTTATCCATAGGAGAAATTCTTTTTAGTGTGTCCTGGTGAATTCCCTTTTACTTTAAGGGCACATTTCTGGACTTATTTTCTTTCTTCTAGGTGTAATCATATCGTAAGAAAACTTTAAAAAAAAATAGGTTGGCTATTCTTGCCAGGGTGTCCTCGACAACTTAACATTTCACAACAAGACCGCAATTATTGCTACTAAAAAAAAAAAAAAAAAAAATTGTTTTAGCTATGAGGATTTAAAACTATAAGAAATGCTATGTAAAGTGATCATAGCACCCATGAAAATTTGTATCATTAAACGCTGCCCTTTCGATTTTGTGTGCCTGTGACGAGCTTCCGATCCACCCGGTCTTATGCAAAACAAAATAAATGTGTGTATGAATAAATAAAACCTTTTTATTTCCTGAACAACGGATCGACATTACTCGCTAGCGTTGGATCGTCATACGATTTGAGAACTAATTAACATATTAGCAGATTAATTACGAAGGAATGCTTCATTTGTAAATTATTCTTCTTTGCAGATTTTCAAAGGCTGTGGTCAGCTGCGGCTTAGCAAACGGCAAGCTCCGTACATGCGGGAGAGTAATTCCGCGCGAAGCCAGCAAAACGAACCGCGGGGCGGAAGTCCGCGACCGGACGCCCGGAAACCGAACCGGAAACCACCGTCGGAGGGTAGGCAGATGTCCGAGCTAGAACGGATGGTGAAAGAGATCCGGTCCAAAGTCAAGTCAAGCCGAGGGGTTTGGGCATCCCTGCCGGGACAGATGTGTAAGAATGAAAAAGTGGGAGGAGTCACGACGGCGGAAGAGAAGTGCTGGAACGGTACGACCCAGACAAAGTAAGTGGTCCCATTTGCATTGGTCCCGTAGGATCTGCGCCGTTTTTATGTATATCCTATTTTATTTATTTATTATTACATTTGGCGTTAAGCTTTAACTTGTCGCCATTACTACACAAGTACAAACGGATTGCATTCACTTAACACACAGAAACTTTGTAAACAGTTTATAACCTATGGCGGCTTTTTGGGGCTAGATTGATATTGCAGTGAATAGACCATGTAAAGGTATTATAAATGCGTTACGTTCCGCTTTAATAAGCGTTAGTAACTGTGATAGGGCCTCGCTCCACTCTGCTACTTTTTTAAGTTTTTGGCGTATAAATATCCAGACAATGCATTAATTGAAGAAAAATCAACGAGCATTGAAGTGTCGATAAATGGCCCCAAGAGCCACCATACTCCCCAGTCGAGAAACTGGGCGACCTCCATATGTCTCTCCCTCCCCAAAACTAACCCGAGTGGTAGGGAGTTTATCCGAAGCTTTGGCCATCACCTAATACCCCGTGCGGGTAGCTACAATTCAAGATAAAACTGCATACTAAAGATAGAAATTGTTTTCAGCAACCTGAAGTTTCTTACGCGTCTAGTACTCTTCCAAAGAATTATAACTCTTTGGTAGAGCCCGACGGTATCTGTTATCGTTATCCCCGAAGTTTGCTAAGCCGTACCTAGAGCTGAGCTAAATCACTGGTGCAATTTTAGTAAACCTTAGAGGGGTCAAAGATCAACCTTGGGCCCCAATGTGGAAGATTTCTAAACCTAGTTGATCAATGCCCCCCCCCCCCCCCCAGCCCCTCTGAGCTAAATGCATAAAGGCTCAGATGTTCGCAGTCTGAATGCGAATTTCCTCCTGTGCTCCGCAATTTTGACGCATGACGAATTTCATGTGCGGATTTTCGCATCTGAAATCGGAGGTTGTGTCCACGTAGTTTGTAATGTTTAGTAAAGCCGTACAGCCGAATCATAAACGACTCCGTCCTCGTAACTAAAAAGTAAAAAAATACCGAATTATTCTTAAATTTCAGTTCTTGGTGTATATATTTTTTGATAATTTGTCAATAAGGTTTTGGATTCGTGGATATCAAGATACCGGGAGTTACAACCGAACCACATTTATAGTGCGCACAGATGGTCAGGATCGAGCGGTCGCGGAATGGAAATCCTGCCAGGGTTTTCGGCAGCATCAGCACCGTACGCAAAAGTTGATCTTGTATAAGTTGCGTTTTTGCAGATACCATGGTATCTGTCACCACGGTAGTTGGATCTGCAATTATTCGTTTTTGCTGTTACCGTGGTATCTGATATTCGGTCCACTGCAAAAACGACCATTGCCGAAATTGCACTTTTCGAAGTCATCCCAAAAGAAAAACTGATATCCAGTCACGCCACTAAGTGCTGAACTTCTTTCTCGCCAATTTGACAAAATTTGATGAAAGTGAGATGACTTTTCAGATACCACGACCAGATACCACGGTTGGACCGTGATATCTGAATATCTGTTACCACGGTAACTGGCCAGATACCACGACAACTGCAAAAACGTCTTTTGACCGTGGTATCAGATACCACGATAACTGCAAAACGACTTTAGACAGTATATCAGATACCATGGTATCTGCAAAAACGCAACTATTAACTTCATGGTGAAAGTACAGCAAGTCTGGGCCTGGAAAACCTGGTCTTCTGTCATTACTATTAGGTAGCTTTTCCCTCAAATACGAAAGCGCCTGACTCTGGATAAGTAACTGCAAAGTTCGACGTGAAAAGGTGCCCACGACGGTGGATTTTCGGACGTAATCATAAACAAAGGCGTTTACTCGAAAACCTCTCGAAGGATTACCCAGATGCCATCTAGAACGTGTGCATGCACTTCAAAAGGGAATATCGGAAACGGACCTGATCTATCTTTTCCGATCGTCAGGGTATAGTAACTTCAAACAGAGTGTTGACGGCCAGTCAAGCGTGAACATTTTTTCTAATCCCATTATCGGTACGTCGACTCAGTGAAATAGTCTGTTCTGAGGGAATGCTCACCCCCAAAATAGCTGTAGCCTACATTAAGTGCCCAGTCTATATGCTGGTGGACTCGGACTCTGGACCCGTCTCGAGATGCCTTTTTCAGGGACTCGGACTCGTCTTTCACGGAGCTGTCCATCCGCCAGGGCTGTGGACTCGGACTCTGGACTCGTCTCGAGACGCCTTTTTCAAGGACTCGGACTTGTCTCGGACTCGGATTTGCTGGACTCGCAGCAGCTCTGCCAGTCTGTCCCGAAAGGGCTCAGCGGGTGCCCGAAGTGCCCAGCCGGTTCTAATAGCCTTCCATCTCTAGGGTCGGAGACAGTCAGTCAGCGTCTACTGTAGCGAACCTTCTGTCGCTAGATGACACCATGGCCAGAACAGTTGTGAATGATCAGATTATCGCACTGCGACATATAACGCACAAGTTGGAAAATGCACATAACGGTGTGGATGTAAACTGGGATGATGATGGTAAGTCCTTAGTAAATATACCTTCAGAGTGTTGCCAAGTGTGACACTGTTGGTGCTTTTCTGCACCCGGCACCTTTTGCCTCTGGGTGACACCATGACACTGTTTCTCGGAAATTACACCTTTTCATACAAGTGACACTTTTTAGGTCAGAAGAAGTACCTTTTTCATTTACTTACTAAAGTTACGGATTACCGCCCCCAGTACACCAAACACATCGTACAATCTAACGGATTACCGACACACCGTTCTCTCCTCCTTCGCTACCCACTGTAGACAAACATAATTATAAATTCGTACCGTCTTCCTTTCAGAAGTGGAGTCCAGCGGGAGTGGCTCCGGCAGCGGCTTCGGTCCTGATGATGAAGATGACGACGAGCGTCCGCCAGGCGGAGATTTTGAAAACGAAACGCCGCGTGGAAACTTCCCACCTGAAACGAACCCCTATCCCCCCGAAGAACCCGAAGAGGATATTTCGTTCGCCACGCAGCCCCCACCTACCCTTAGACCGGAGACTGCAGCCCCTACAACAACTGCGAGTAGCCCAGCCTCGCACCCTGTGATTGGACATATGACCCCCACCCGTGCCGTTGCTACGTATCTAGCACCATTCATTGTGGTTTGGTTAGGGAACTGGTTTTAGGATACTTAGAACTTTTTTCGAGACCCGTCCAAAACGGAGCGTTGCCTTACTCTTTCGGAGTTTCTTGTCGGAATCATCGTAGTGGAATAAGTTAAGCTCGGATGTGCTACGTAGCTTATCTGCAGGTATGGGGTAGCTGTACTACTGTTCCGATTTGTGAAAGAAGCCTCAGAGTGAATAGTCAGAAGGTCCTCAAGTTGTGAATCTGTGTTTTACTGTGTAGCTGATTTGCAGCTCTCCGGCAGCTGTGTATGGCTGAAATTGTGACAGCTGTTTAAAGCTACCGCTTAAGCGCTATTGATAGCCTTGATGTTTAAGATCTTTGAGGTAGTTTGCGTGTTACGCTGCCTGCAACTGATTCAGATCCGTAACATGCTCAAGCTAGCTACCGTGCTAGGTAGCTACTGCACTACTGTGTAGCTGTCGTGGAAGATATCTTCAATGTGTGGTGGAACAATGAAGCAGTTATTCTACGCAGTGAACCCGCAGCTATCGTGCTACGCTTAGCTCAGTCCCATTTAAACGTGTCAGAGCAAGCTAACGTGCTGGAGCTTTTTGTAACTGAAGTGCATAGCTTTTAACCTCAAGAACATACACGCCGCCCCGCAGCGGCAGCTTTACTGCAGCTAAAGAACGAATTTGGTTGCTGTGCTTGAGCAACAGCTTCTTTTGGCTGAGCTACGTAGCTTTTAGGATCATGAAGAAAAGACCTACACTACTTACCGTAACGGCGCCGTCACTGCGTTTAAAGAACAAACTTGTTTCCTTGACGAACAGCCTCTGGCTACGTAGCTGGTGCTACACTACGTACCATAGCGGGACTTTTACTGCATTTAAAGAATGAACTTATCCATATGCTTGCCGAACAATTTATGGTGACTGAGCTACGTAGCTGGTGCGGCATTACCTACCGTAGCGGCAATTTTACTGCAGCTAAGTGCATAATCATTACGCTGTAGCGAGAGGATTGAGCAGGCTTGAGCGCGTCATGCTACGTTACTGTCGAGTTGCGCAATACGCACTTCTAGTTACGTGTTGTGCGTTGTGATCTGCGGATACTTCCTGAATTATTATATAACGTAGACATGACGTCACTTACTGTATAGAAATCCGTTCTGTTAGAAAGCAGTTTGGACCAGTATAGTGGAGGTCTAAGAATAAGCTAATGTTGTGCGAATATAACCATGCTCTTAGGCACTACTTACTATAACTAAAAACGGATTGTTAACCCTCCCGAGAAATGTTCAGCCAGTCTTCCAAGCATCGTGACCGAAATCGTGGATATCCGCAGGATATCAGATTTCTTCCATATGTCATGACTTTCCTTGGATCTTTGGCATTTAGTACAACAGTTGGTAACACAAATTACCTCCGTAAAGCAACAAGACCGCATTTTCAATGCGGTCTTGTTGCTGGGAAACGGTACTTTTACGGAAGCTGAATATTTTTTGGTGTTAATTGTCTGTTCTTGCTGATTAAGGGCCAATGATATGTTGTTCATAGTTGTTCAGAAGGGCCTTCCAGTAGCAAAATCTCTCGGCGATCTTCTTCCTGCCGAACAAGACTTGCGTTTTTTCAGATACCATGGTATCTGAATCTGATATACGGTCTAAAGTCGTTTTTGCAGTTATCGTGGTATCTGATACCACGGTCAAAATGGCGTTTTTGCAGTTATCGTTGTATCTGGCCAGTTATCGTTGTATCTGATATACAGATACCACGGTCCAACCGTGGTATCTGAAAAAGTCATCTCACTTTCATCAGTTTTTGTCAGATTATGGGAAAGAAGATTGGCACTTAGTGATGTGACTGGATATCGGTTTTTCTTTTGGGATGACTTCGAAAAGCGCAATTTCGGCAATTGTCGTTTTTGCAGAGCAACCGTGTATCAGATAGGCTACCAGGGTAACTGCAAAAACGACTAATTGCAGATCAAGTTACCGTGGTAACAGATACCATGGTATCGGCAAAAACGCAACTTATGAGAAGAATGGTACAAAAGACACTGCGCGTTGTGCTTTGGATATATAGAACATTGATTTGGTCCTCCGGAAAAAAAGACGTAACTTCCATGAATGGAGTACCATATTTCTATCTTTCTAAAAAGATGTCATTCAGCGCATGGTCGGCTGTGGAAAACATTGGCCTTAAGTACAGGGGAAGAAGGTTCCTGTCTTTAAAGCATAGGATTTGCTAGAATAAAATTAGGTTCAGGCAGGATCAAGGAACCCTTTAAAGGAACAAGGAACCCCATAAAATAGCTATGAGAGCTCCTGTTTGTGTGTGATAACTGAGAAAATTACTCGCTTTTCCCAATAGAAGACTCCTGTGTTCAAGTGAAGTGAAAATTGCACTAGGATTAAACCTACCAACCACACACACAAATAAGAGCTCTCAGCGCCTCCTAATCAAAGTTTACTTCACACACACACATAAAAAGGGGAGGCCCAAGTGAACGGCTAAGTTGTGAATAGTATGTTATTGGTCCGTTGCTGTGACAGAGTTCCATGTACGTACTTCTAGTGAAGCTTGCTGTACGAAGAACAAAGTATTGTGGTGATCTAACTTTGTATGCCTTTACCGATAGTTAAGGCAGTTTTAACTAGTCTAGCGTATTTTTATATTTGTACAAGTCTTTCGGATTATCTGTTTCTTCTTAAGAAAACGTAAATTTAGTGTTGAATTAGGGAATATTTTTTTAGAGGGCGATTTGGCGGAATGCAGTGTTTCCACTTGAATCTTTTCGAAAGGAGGTAGTGGCCCTACAGAATAATGTAGATACAATTTAGATTGTTCTGAATTCATAGTAAACAAATTTAAAATATTTTAACATGTCAAGACATGTTTGATACAGGAGTACTTCATTCATCAGGCCGATCATTTCATTTTCTGATTGCTAAGCCGAGTTATCTTCAACTTTTTTCTATCAATACTGAAGGAAAGAAACAATGCATTTTCTGGGAAAACACAAATTGATGCACAAACAAATTGTGAACGAACTGTGCGCCGCGAATATTTCGAATATCAGCTCTTTTCTGCTTGTCAGTCCAGCCAAAAGACGAAAAGTAGTACAATAGAACAGAAAATTGTGAAATAAAGTATTCTGTTTTGACATACAGTCGAAGTGGAAGCACTAAAGGAATGCGGTCCAGGTCCATAGCATTTCTTTCTAAGCCACACTTGTTCAAAAGGGCGCTGGACTCCAGTCCTTCCACATTATATTGTCGTTCCGCTTATTCATACTTGTAGTGTTTCTCAACATTGCTTAGTACTAAGCGTAGAGACCACGAAATTAGTAGTAACCTGTTGCAGGCGCTCAGTTTCGTTTGTTACTTTTTTATCACAAAGACGAGAACGAACAGTTCATTTATTTCCCCAGTAAAAAGCTTATTTCTTTCCCCAATAAAAAGTTTATTTCTTTCCCAAATATAAAGCAACCGCCTGTCGGGGTTGGGGTTGATTTTCGTTCATAATCTGTATTCACGGAAACTAATCGAGTGTTTACAGTTGGTTTGTTGTTAGATCCATTGCACTTACGGATTTGAGGGTCGAACCCAGTTTGTATAGAATGTCATAGCCTGATTTTGCCTCCATAGATCCTACGCCTACGTACGCCTACTGATAGTTTTGCAAGTCGTCTATCGTCAAAATACATTTGGAATTTTCTCCCACGATCAATTTAACAGCGCACCAGCAACATGAAAAAGTAATACCGATCGTGCCCATAGAACGAATAAAACATGTACATATTCGGACGATTGCGTGATCGTTGCTTAGAAAGCCTTGTCTAGAATTCTCGTGAAATAGTCCATCCTATAGCGTATGTCAGTGTATCCAGTTCTTGCGAGCGGTTGGGATTCTTGGAACTTACCCATGTAAAGGTACTATGATTTTTGGATGATCGCTCGTGACTCGCAGGGCATGTCACTCCCCACGCTGTACAGGCTGCAATCTTCTTCGGTAGAGTTTCGCTGCGGTTGTTTATAATACTCAAATGGGGAGGCGACGCTGCGGGGCTCACTCATAGTATGTTAGCTTTACCTGTAAGCGGAGATTTACTTGATCTTATTCTTTTTTTCACCTTTTGTTTTTAGGCACATTACCTAGAGCATAGACCCTCAAATATTCATATTATAGCGTTGAGGACAGGGGTCCTACTTAACTATTGATACCCGAGGGATTGTTCACTCTCGATCTGAGTGTACAGCAAGCGTCCGGTGCAGCGGTGCCGGGGCCGGCTGCCACGTGTTAAAACATTAAAATAAGCATGTTTAGAAGCGTTTGAAAGATGAATTGTCTAATTTATGGCCGGAACCGCTGGTTCCAGTCGGTGCTGGGAAAGGGTGAACAGCAGGTGCAGGGGAGTGGGTAACCCCTCGTTAGTACCCTAATATTACGTTCAAGTTCACTTTATTTTTAGTAAATACCTAACAAATGAACAAAATACGTAAAGATCTAATGTTAGACAAGGGACTTTTACTGTGACAAACCAGAAGCAAATTTGAATTAAAATTGAGAAGTCTAGGACTCCAACATCGGAACTTCGTAAACAGGGCCCTCTGTGGTAGGAAGTAGCTTAAGCTCCTAGGTTCAAATCTCGACTGAGGATCACTTATGTCTTTGGTACCCATTTTTCCTTAAGGCCATGCCCCAAGTCTCAAATGTATGCCCCAAGTCTATGCCATGCCCCAAGTCTCATATCTAGGTGTGCCTGAACGAACAGTAAATATGTGCGTGAACGTTATTGAGGTGGAAGAAGATGCGCAGAAGTCGTAGTGACATGCCCTCGAAACCGTGAGCGTCGATCGAGACGTCAGGGGCCATTGCTCATACTGCATCTCAGCCTTTACACATTGCCGGGTCCACATAGATCTGCCCTTCTCACTTACTCTTCTTGCCGAATCTTAGTACTTCGCCTTTTGAGTTTTCTTTTCTGTGGTTTATTGTTTTCAGTTAATGCTGCTGACAGAAGATCAGGTTTTCCGGGCCGGATGTTCTTCACTTTCATGATGAAGTTGAAAAAATATCAACCTTTCCGGATTGCACTGATGATGGTGCCGAAAATCCGGGCAGGAATTCCGGTCCTCGGACATCCGACCCTGATTGTTTGTCCGCAGCATATCTGTTTCAGAAACTGTGCAGTGGTTTATGGTGCAAACACACGATAAAGATTTCCCGGACGGATTTTCTTCACTTTTATCATAAAGTCGAAAAAATCTCAACTTTTCCTTATGGAAGTGATATGGCTGCTGGAATTCCAGTCCGGAATCCTGGCAGGAATTCCAGTCCGGGAGCATTTTACCATGATCGTGTGTTCGCACTATAGCGAGCCAGTACAGCTTTGAGAAAAGTTAATATTCGCGTTCGTATACTTTGTATATTGCTACTGCTTCTTTGGAATTGTACATACGCCTGAATTGTATTTATTGAGAAAATATCATGTTTGCGATCGTAAGAAATATCACTTTTTGTGCCAAGACCTGTCTCTTGATTGATCATGTACAGATTTGCAATTATTGCTAAAACAATAACGAAAGAATAAAATAATGTTCAGATTAAGCCTTTTAGCCTACCCACTCGACACTGTTGTTTTTTTGTGTTGTCGCCAAGGTGGAAAAAAAAAACTCGAGTGTGCCTCGAAATTAACGGGAAAGAACACAGGCTCGTTTCTGACATTTTCCCCTTTGCGGTATCATGTTTACCAGCTGTGCGGAGGTCCATTTCGTCCTTGCTTGACCACGAAAGATGCGGAAGGTTGGGCTCCGATATCTGGGAAAGCGGTCAGGGAGTCAGATAGATATTTCGTTCACAGCACAACAGTATCTTCTTCGTGTTCACAATTCGAGTTTCCCGCTCTGAAAAGAATAGTTGCGTTTTTGCAGATACCATGGTATCTGATACCACGGTCTAAAGTCGTTTTGGCAGTTATCGTGGTATTTAGTACCATGGTCAAAAGGCGTTTTTGCAGTTATCGTGGTATCTGGTCAGTTATCGTGGTATCTGATATTCAGATACCACGGTCCGACCGCGGTAACTGATCGTGGTATCTGATTGGTGGGAAAGAAGTTTGGCACTTAGTGATGTGACTGGATATCAGTTTGTCTTTTGGGATGACTTCGAAAAGCGCAGTTTCGGCATTTGTCGTTTTTGCAGAGCAACCGAATATCAGATACCACGGTAACTGCAAAAACGACTAATTGCAATCCACTTACCATAGTAACAGATACTATGGTGTCTGCAAAAACGCAACTAATATTTGGGCCAGACGACCAGGGTAGGACGTTTGCGGACTGGAATCCCCGCCAGGATTGTCGGCATTCCGTATACTGTATATGAAAGTCCGAAACACGCCAGTGAACCTCGGGAAGAACAAGAAACGTCACTCAAAGGAACCATCAAAATTGATTCAAATCCTGTATAATCCAATCATCATCGTTTGCTGTCGTGACATTTCTGGCTCTTCGCTGGGCACACGGCGATGCTTCATAGGCACGTAGAGTTAGTCATCAAGAGCCATTCTGAAGATTCGGCGAGGAAAACCTGCTCGTGCAGGATGCAGGAATCACCATCAACAACGGATGAAGCCAACCACACTACACCATCATGTCAACTTCTCGTACACCAATGCTATGCCCAGTCTTCTATACAGAAATTATTAAAAGCGGGAAAGTCAGCTTTGATATTCTTATTTCGGCCCTTCTTGGCAAGGATCCTCTTCAGGCTGTAGCCAGAAGAAGTACCGGTAATCAGTCTTCATTGACGTTTCCCAATCGTTTTTGTGAAGTTGCTACTATATCAGAACTATAGGCGTATTCTCGCAGTTCCCCGAGGACTCCACCTGAGGAGTCCCCGCGTCTAGTTTGTTCCGGGGACTCACTCCCCGTATTCTCGCGAGTCCCCACGGACGGGGAATGCTCCGATTATCATCATCAAAAAGGACTCCCTTTCAGATTCGGAGTGGAATCAACTTTTGCTTGTGTTGTGGGATCTAAAATTAATTAAAAATAATCAGAATAAACAAAATAAAAAATAAAGTGGATCCAGATTAATTTCGTCAATTACATGTATTTTTTCGAACAAAATGCATTTTGGAACAGCGTGTTCTCGCTGTTTTCCGTACGCGGAGTCCGCGTGAAGTGACCCCCTGTATTCTCGCGGTTCCCCCAGGAGTCCTCGGGGAACGGCCTTATGTATTTGCGAACGGCCTTCTGTATTTGCTAACAAGTGTTCTTAAAGGAACAGTAAACTTGACTAAGCAACTTTCGGCCATCAAACCGGCCTGGGGGGCTTAGATAAATGTACAGGGACTTATTGTCGACAGGACCCCCCATCTTTGTTATCTCGAAACCCCTCCTTATTGTTCCCAGAGCTAGCTGGCAGGGCCTTGCCCCTTATGCACTGTAGTTACGCACTCATGCACTGTAAAAGTTCGCGATTATCTGTGTTATCAACATACAGGGTTGCCACTTTACTAAAATAAATTCACTATGCAAAAGGAAAAAAGTAATACCAAACAAGAAAAGTACTCAGAACGTGTTGCTGGGTCATAGTCACCTTGGAAATAAGACCTGACAACTACTTTTTTCTTAAAATCTGCTGCCAAAGTAAAAAGAAAGTACTATTGTGAGCACAATTGTACTACCGGTGGCAACCCTGTTGACATACATTGTATTACTTTGTTTCAAAATGGCCATTGAGGCAAAGATCGTGGGTTCGAGTCCTACTCCCGGCACACAAACCTTTTGCTTTTTTTTTTTTTTCTACTAACTCAAAAGTCGAACTCTCGGAAACTGCCCGGAAACTGCAATGGTCGTAACAAGAATTTTTCAAACTCTCAATATCGACTCAGGGTACATTCTTGATATGTCAGCTAGCTCCCTGAGCCAAGTTTGAGTCAAGTTTACTGTTCAGACGTTGTTCAAATAGGTGTAGTAAGGTGTAATACGGCGTATAAGCTGTGTTACAGATTCCTCTTTTCTTCGGAGCGCGCTGTAATAAGGTTATGCAGGGCCGTTATGCAGGGCCAATCAGATCGCTTGGTTGGTTGGTTCCGCCAGCGGGCCGAGGAGAGGAGCAGCGTCGTCAGGGTTGCCAAAGGAAGCACGAAAGTTCTATTTGTTGAAAGCTAAAGAAACAACTTTTCTTCGAAAGAACACGTTTTTGTTTTGTTACGACTGCTTATTGCTAGTTCGAGGTCCAATGCTGTCCATGCGATAAATGAATAGCTTTTTTACAATATAATGGGCGTCAAATAAGACTCCTGTACTTCAAGTAGTACTAAGAACCTTTTCTGATCTTTTTAGTTAGAGCTCGAAAAATTGTATCAACGTTGCAACATCGAACGTCGCATTCATGAGGAGTAAATGAGGACCTCTCGGGTTGCCTATACGCTCTTCATAAAATTACATCCAGATTAGTTCTTTTTTGGCCGCTAGATGCGCTGGCATAAAGTAAACAATGACATGTTACTTCGTGGTATACGTTTATCCGGCTTTGTTTGGCCATTTCCAAATTGTCTTAGGCCTAGCCATACTTGAAACTTCATAAAATGCCTCTACCTCTGTTTGTTCTCAATCCAACTCTGTTTTATCAGTCTACATCAAGTTTGTCAATTTTTGCTTCCGACATCATTGCTGACTGCTGAACCACTTTCCGATGGGGCTAATTAGCGGGTCGGTGTGAGCCGAAAGCCTAATCACTCATTCTCCATTCCGATAACTTGTCCCCCTTTCTCACGTGTGATTGTTATTGTTCCTCTAGCACATCTGGCGATAATTCGGTATTGGATTTTATGAAGAGCGTATTGGAACGGGCGTGTGTATTAAGACGTAAACATCGCGTATAGCGATGCTATATTACATCTATTTGAACAATGCATTATCAACATGGATGCGGGCAGACGATCAGGTTTTCTCGGCGGATTCTCTGCGCTTTCAAAAAATTGAAAAAAATCTCAACTTTTATGTACGGAATGACTGATGGTGCCGAGAATCCTGGTAAAACTTCTAGTGCGTGACCCCCAACCCTGATCGTCTATCTGAGATCAAATCTACATGTTCAGAAAAATGGCCTAAAAAAACAAATACCTTGCAAAACGAAGACAGAAAATCTTCCCTTTCTTTGGACTTGAATGGATGTCCATGCCATCTAACATAAATTTAGGACAACCTATCTCGCCTCCTCATCATCACAGTTTGTAAACAAAGCACACCAGAAAGTGTTTAGTTTTGAAAAATGATATGAGGTTTATCAGAGTTATTTTTCTGGAAAATATCTAGAAGAAGATGGTTCTGGTGGAAGCACTATATGCTTTCAAAGGGGCAAATAATGATGAGGTGAATCCGATGGTTTTCAGTCACATTCAGCGCTTTCCACAACAATCCCGGATTATAGTCCTAGAATTCTGGAGCTGATTCATCAGACTAATCAGAGAAAACAGTGAATCAACTATCTCAGATTACCAAACGACAATCCAACAATCTTGCTCCCTGCTTGCCAACTGCTTGCTCCGTTGCAAGATTCTCGATTTGACGATTCAAAAACAAGTCCGGATTGTTAGAGAATTTTTTTTTCATAATATGGATTGTCCGAGAAAATGCATTTTGGAGCATCCGGATTGTGAATTGTCAATCCAGTCTACCACAAATCCCTGATTTCGGGAAAGCCTATGCCAAACGCTGGGTACGGTACAGTATAGGTATGCTTATGTGAACGTTTGTTGACTTCGGATTTTGCCATTTTCATGCACTTGCTCTGTCTAAAGCTAACAATCAGTTAGCCAAAGTAGGTAAGAAGGGCAGCTGAAAACACCTGTACAGGTATTTTGGATCTTCAGTCTACCATTTAGCCCAAAACTGCAGTGTTCACATTAAAGTAACTGTTCACATAAGCATACCTCTACTGTATATCTAGCGTTTGGTATAACCTATGCCCAGACGCGTCACTACTGGCAGTCTGGGCTCAAGCCCACGGGCATCGCAAGGGGGGGTTCGAGGGGTGCAGCACACCCCCACCTTTTTGAGATTCGGTAAAATTGTTCGGTATTTTTTCGATAGCGGAACTATTCGGTATATTTACGGAGATTCGGTAGTTATACGGAATCCCAAATAGGCTATCGGTACAAATCTATTTAGTATAATGATCGGGATTCGGTATAATTCCCAGTATTTGGTAGTTATCACAAATTCGGGGAGAGAATTTACTGAAATTATTTGGTAATTGTTCGATGCCAGAACTGTTCGGTATATTTATGGAGATTCGGTAGTTATGCAGAATCCCAAATAAGGTATCGGTCCAGAATTATTCGGTATCATAATTGGGATTCGGTAATTTATTCGGTATAGTTTCAGGACCCGGTGGTTACCACGAATCCCTGCTTTTGTTCCAGTTTCGACAAAATTATACCGAATACGAAAATTATTCGGTACTGTTTCAATATCAAAACAATTCTGTATAATAACCGAAATACGGTAGTTATTCAGAATCTCGAACATGCTAGTGGTCTAAACTTATTTGGTACAATAACTGGGATTCGGTATAATTGCCATTCGAGAGTTACCACGAACCTCAAAACTCGGAAGAGGTCGAGTGAAGCACTGGTTGCAGACAGAAGGACAGATTTATGATCTCATCGATAGTCCTTACTTTTATTTAGATCCCAAAAAGAAGATTTAATCATGAATGTTTTGAAAATTCCGCCTGGGGCGCTTTTCGTAATATTCTCTATTTTGCGGAAGGGCGCGGTATTTAATCCACGGTAAATGATAGAATTTGTTCGATGCCACAACTGTTCGGTATATTTGTGGAGATTCGGTAGTTATGCAGAATCCCAAATAAGGTATCGGTCCAGAATTATTCGGTA
The DNA here is from genome assembly GCA_023053555.1 of Branchinecta lindahli. Taxonomy (NCBI): domain Eukaryota; kingdom Metazoa; phylum Arthropoda; class Branchiopoda; order Anostraca; family Branchinectidae; genus Branchinecta; species Branchinecta lindahli. Next base: position 21,362,142 of record JAKZAO010000004.1, read on the forward strand.
TCATAATTGGGATTCGGTAATTTATTCGGTATAATTTTCAGGATCCAGTAGCTACCACGAATCCCTGCTTTTGTTCCAGTTTCGACAAAATTATACCGAATACGAAAATTATTCGGTACTGTTTCAATATCAAAACAATTCTGTATAATAACCGAAATACGGTAGTTATTCAGAATCTCGAACGTGCTAGTGGTCTAAACTTATTTGGTATAATAACTGGGATTCGGTATAATTGCCATTCGAGAGTTACCACGAACCTCAAAACTCGGAAGAGGTCGAGTGAAGCACTGGTTGCAGACAGAAGGACATATTTATGATCTCATCGATAGTCCTTACCTTTATTTAGATCCCAAAATGAAGATTTAATCATGAATGTTTCGAAAATTCCGCCTGGGGCGCTTTTCGTAATGTTCTCTATTTTGCGGAAGGGCGCGTCATTTGATTGGGGTTTTAAGACAGTTTTAGGATTGGGATTTCGAAACATTAAAAGCTAAAACCTGGATGGAAATAGTTAAATTTGGCAGGAAAAAGCTAACTTGAACAAAATCTCGCCTGCGGTGCTCACTTTATGTGATCATGGGTAGTATTGACTATAATACAATAGCTGCTGCTGTCGGAACGTCGCTCCGTTCGGTTTCTGGAACTTCTTAGATTATCGGTATTTAATCGACGGTAAATGATAGAATTTGTAATAAGCAGTTAAATTTTAGCCTGCAGCAAAAAAAAAGATTTTGAAAATTCGCCTGCGGCGCTAGATTTATTTTTCTCTTGGGTAGGTATAATAGATGGAAGCTATTACTGCAATCGTGCCCGGCAATATATTCGCCAAAACGCCGCTTAATTAAGTTGGCTTATCGTCTTTCATGCTGCCCTTTAATGTTACTTTTCCTGCGTAATCCTTTCTGTTCCATAATTTAAAGCTCGAATTTTCAGTTTCTAGGATTCAGTAAAATTTTTGGGAGATTCGGTAAAAATTTTTGGCTCTGCACCCCCCCACCGAAAATGCACTTGCGACGCCCCTGCTCAAGCCTCATATCATTCTTTGTCTTCCATCCCAATAGACCCATCATGCACACATGTGGCCATGAGCTATATTGGTAATGACGCATCTATGATACACGAGACCTATGGCTGGAGTCCAGCAAAATGAGCAAGAGTCCAAAAGATGCAGGAAGATTCTGCAAATCAAGTAACAAAGAATTTAGAGGGAAAACCCCCAGTAAAAGAGTGGTGTTTCATCAACTGTGTTTAGAGTGATGGTTCACCAACAACTGTATTTTAGAGTGATGGTTTACCATCAATAAAATTGTACATTGGGGTACTGAGACAATGGGCCATTTGTGGCCTGAGTTTCTATAAATAAATAAATGGCCGCCATGAGCTTTCTATGTCGCCATGTCGTCCGTATCGTGTGTCGTCATGATGACGTCAGGCGCGCGGTGACAGTTGATTTTTTCATTTATTTTTTATTTTTTAAACAGTTGATTTCTTGTGGGAACAGTTGATTTTTTTTCAAAACAGTCGTTTTTTCATGAAAATAGTAGATTTTTTCTAAAAACAGTCATTAGCTGCGTTTTTACTGTCATCCAGTTAACCGACCGGGAGGATTTCCCACTATAAGCCTTGTTCTTCTTTCGGTTAACCGACCAAAATCCTTATAAGCTGTTTTTTCATCACCGTTTGTCGGTTGGTTAACCGACTTGTGGACTGAGGCTGGAGCTCCGTCTGACCAACCTACGTTCGTTCTCAGGCAGGAAATTTGAATTGTTCATGTAGAATGCCAAATAAGCCGTTTTTTGTGTTGTCGGGCGAACTGGATGGGATGCCGAAAAATGGCTTGTAGTGGTAAATAGCTCGGCTAACTGGATGACGGAGAATTGGCAAAAAACTCAACTATTTTATCTGCAAAAACAGTTGGTAAAAATGACCAGTCAGTCGGTAAATACCTTGCCCCCCCCCCCAAAAAAAAACATTTTGGCTAGTAACGCCTCTGGATAGCAGAGATAGAAATAAGTAGGCTACTATAGCAAGGTTGGAAATGTGTTTGCCTTGTTAAACATATTGTACTTCAGTATAGATTTTTGAAGTGTTATAGCTGTTATTATAGAACCCTTATACAGAAGTTGGTTCCCCGTCGCCAAAATTCTGGAGTAGACGTTGCCTCGTCCATGCTGGACAATATTCTAAAAATTAATCTGGCAAGTAGCAAACATGCACAGAAGTGGTGAATAAGCCACCGTATGTCACTTCCGTACCATCATCATTCCAGTGCAGACACTTGCAAGAATAAACGTTTACCTGTTAATGTTCTTCCAGTTAAACTTCAAGAAAGGAGATATCATAACTGTAACACAAAAGGAAGAAGGAGGATGGTGGGAAGGCACACTGAATGGCAATACAGGATGGTTTCCCTCAAACTTTGTGAAGGACTTCAAACCTTCAGGTAAGTGTCTATGACATTCTAATTTGATTTAAGGGTGGAGTTAAGAACCATTTCTTTTTCTCCTTCTCAACCATTCTTGATCTCCATTCAACCAGTTTCGTCAAAATTCTGCCCACATGCTTTTAGTGCTCATATTTGTTGCCACTTCTGGTTTCGTATTTGGTGAAAGTAGAGCTCATAGTTTAAATGAAAAGGCATCTTATTTTTAGATCTGATATCTGAATACATTGAAATATTTTTACTCATCTAAGTTTTTTTTATATTTTTTGACCTGGGGCTCTAGTAATAACGTTCAAAGTGTGCGCTGCTTCCACAACCACCCACAATTCACCCAGACGTGGAGAATTTGAATGTCAACAAAGGCATGCATTTTCAGGGTCAAAGATGCTGAGCTCGGAAAAGTTGTTCCTATAGAGAGTAAGAAAATGATGTTTAGATGTGACTTGCAAGGAATCTGACATTTAATTTTATTTTTCGGCATTGGCTGACATTTTTAGTTGGTATTTGGTAAATATTTCAAGCATAGAGGGACGAGCACACAGATACAAGTCCGAAAGAATAAGTTCATTTGATAAAACCGCTGTCTATGTATAACAGACAAACGAAGTAACTCATTTTTATACGATTTGTCAGATGTGTAACAGGACTTCCGAATCTCAGACCTATTCAGTTAACCTTTAAAGGAACATGGACCTTGTAATGGAGAGAATCAAGAGCATTGTTCTTCGAGGTTATGAGAACGCCGAAAAGAAAAAAAGTAGAAAAACCAGTGAAACTACAGTAGATTTTACTGTTTATCTTACAGTTTTTGTTGTTGTAGGAAATTTGATGTCACCTGAGGACCCGCCTCTTCCTAATGGTCAAGACATGGGAGCAAAGCAGAAAAGCTATAAGCTAACTGTCATGAAAGATGTCATCGAATCAGAGCGAAACTTCATTAAAGAATGTCGAAACCTGGTTGAACAGTACCTGAAGCCGCTCGAGAAATCAAACCTGTAAGTTTTTATGGCACTTGCAGCTCCGCTCAAGTGCCATATACCGATCGCTTTTCGGTCGGTCGGTCGGTCGGTCGGTCGGGCGGTCCACTGTTTTCGAGTTAGGGTACTTCCAGATGTCCTAGGACGATGAAACTTGGCAGGCATATCAGGGACCCGATATAACTAACCTGGAAATAATCAGTTTCACTATCCGACCATCTGGGGGGGAGTGGTGGGCCGGGGAATTCTGAGAATTTAGTAGTTTCTGTAAAACCCCTACCCCTTTCTTCTCACTAGTAGGTCTGCGCGCGGCGTGACGTCACTCTTTGCATCGGATCACTCTGTTAACAGCGGAAAGAGCTAGTGCATTCGAGGGTCAAAGGGGTTTGTATATGTGATTCAGTGCGGGGGAATATGGAAAATTGAGTGTTGTGTAACTTTCGAACGGGTGATCGGATTGGGACGAAACTTAATACCTGAATGAATGACATATCTCTGATCTTCCATTTGAAGTCCGAACCGGATTCGACAGCTATGGGGAGTTGGGGGGGGGAAAGACCGGAAATCTCGAGATACGGTTATAGTGGAGGGATTGGAGTAAAACTTGCTGGGAAGAACAAGAATCTGCTCAATATAAATCGTTTACAGGTTTGGACTGGACCCGGACACTTGGGGGGGGGGGAGGGTGGAAGGGAGTTTCCCGGAATTCTGGTGATGACAGTTTTTGGGATTTTCACGACGAAACTTGGGAGGCGTATCAGGGACCCGATCAAACTAACTTGTAATTAAAAATTCACTCGATCCGATAGTCGTGGGGGGATCGGAGGGAGGGGGAATCCGGAATATTTAGCCATGCCTAACTTTGGAACGGGTGATCGGATTCGAGTGAAATTTAATAACTGAACAGAGGGCCTGTGGTGATCTTTTTCATGTCCGGACCGGATCCGACAACAATTGGGGGGGGGGGAATACGTAACCGGATTGGACTGGAGAGATCGGGGTGGAACTTTGTGGGAATAACAAACAAGTCCAAAACCGAACCGGATTGGCTCCGGCGACTGTGGGGGGAGTTTGAGGGGCGGGTCCGGAATTCCGGTGATCGCGAGTTAAGAGATGTGCTAGGACGATGAAATTTGGCTGGAATATTGGAAATTCGACAAGATTGGCTTAGAAATCGCCACTTTTCAAATCCGACCATTCCCTAAAGTACCAATCATGACCGCAAATTAAGAAAAATGCTTTTAAGCAAAATATGCATTTCCATGATCCCCATGAGTCCATGATCATTTTTGCCTCAAGGTTTTTGCTTACAAATGAAGTTCTAGCTCCCTTAAAGTGTACATCTTAACCGCAAGGTCGAAAAGTACTTTTTATCAAACGATACATCTCAACCTATGATCATTTGTGCCACAAGGGTTTTGCAAAAAAAAAAAATTTCTAGCACCCTTAAAGTGCGCATTTTACCCGCATTAGCGGAAAAAAAATACTTTTGATCATACGTATATATCAATGATCCCTAAGAGCCTGATATCGTTTTTGCCTCAAGGGTCTTCCTTACAGATGAATTTCTAGTGCCTTTAAAGTGCGCATCATTACAGCCAAGTTCTACGATAAAATACTTTTTCTCTAGCTTCCTTAAAGTGCGCATCTGAACCGCGCAGTCGAAAATTACTTTTAATCAAACAATACATCTCAACCCATGCAAGTGCCATATGAGCTTACAGCTCTTTTTTTTCTAAATAATTAGTGAACTGAGAGACAAATATGCTTTTCCGATGAGATTTGAACCCACCAGAGCAAAATGACACTAGGGAGTAGCGACAAGACGTATGCTTTCCATGCATCAGAAACGAGTCTGACTCGTAGCGCCGCCAACTACGCTCGGGACATTCAAAGCGAGACAAACTTGCGGGTTAGAAAATTTCTAGTCCAGCTAAGGTCTCTGTCTCCATACATCGATGAAACAGGGGAGGCTTTATCTTTTTTTTGCTGTATGAACCTGGTCATCGGAGCCAGCGGTGGTGCACGACAGATTTGGTTTCAGTAGGGACAATCTCTATCGCTAGTGTCGCTGCTATTTGAGTGTGTGTCACGTTTTTCAGGTCTTGGCGCTACTCCCTACTGTTGTTTTGCTCTGGAACCCACTGTCATTAGCTTTAATGTTCAGCTCTGTACACAGAACTACCGAGGGGCTTGCCAGAAATAGCCAGATTGAAAAAGGATACAAGAACACTGATCTCGCTGAAGGCTAGTTCGTCTCAGCAGTTCACATCCCCATGTCACGGGTTTGAATGATTTAATTTAATATCTGTATTGTCGGAGCCATAATGCTCTCCCCAGTTTTGGGTAATGCAGCACTGGTTTCAAGAAATTTATGAATCAGTTCTGGCTAATTTTTTTCCAAACGGTGATGAGGGACATTTTTCTAGAAATTGAGTTATTTAAATAAATAACTAATTTATTTCCCTAAAGCACACCTCACACTATTTACTGTTCCATTATTGAAAACTATCTGAATACTTCATAGCGAAGCTCCGCTTTTAACAAATTATTCACGGCTTTGGCTGTTTTAAGCCTTTTCCGAGACTCATTGATTTCTAGCAAAAACTTGGCAAAATATAGAACGCATGATACTCGAACACTCGTTGGGAGCATAATAAGCGTGGAAACGAGTGAATCGTGGCACGAGTCAAAAAGTGCAAAGATTAGTGAAGTGTTGTTAGCGAGTTCAGAATGTAACATGAAATTTGGGTCTGCGGTTTTAAGAATTGATGAATGTGGTTACGGAAGTAGGTGACATTGGCATTGTAAATTGTAGGTATGACGGGTCCTTTATTGGCATTTGCAACTCTTAGCTTCGGATCGTCAATTCAAATCAATTCAGTTTGTTTATTCGTTAAAAATCTTGAAACGGCGGTAAGCCGAGTAGTTGATTTTACGTCTAAATGCATACACTAAAATTATAATGAACAACAGAACAAGTTACAAACATGGCTGGCTTATTTACAGACAGTTTAAATTACCATAGAAATAAGGCACAAAGGAATATAAATACCTTTCGGTTGAGTTTGGGGGGGGGGGGGTGAAGCCGTGGCTTGTCAGTGTTTGCTACTCTTCTACTTGTGTTCGGTCGGGTCTGGTTTGGACTCTCAAAGTCAGGAAATAGTGAGATGAGTGGCGTTTTTCTAGAAATTGAGTTATTAGTAGTCCCCCTAACACCGTCGATATTTTCGATTCAATAAAGTTATATCTTACCTTCTCCTTTAATTCCAGTATGCTACACGCGGAGTACTTGCTTCTACTTGGCAACTATGAAGAAGTCATTCGAATTCATAATAATCTTCTCGCCGCCCTTGAGTCTTCCGTCGAAACGAAGCAAGATGCAGCTCGATTTGGAAAAATATTCCTCGCTCAGGCACCGCATATCCAGAGCGTTCATTTGAGCTACTGCGCAAGTCACCCTAAGGCTGTGACTGTTATTGAAAAGTACAAGTAAGTAAATTTTTATTTTCGGTACGCCGTCTTTCTACTTTTTCCCTGTAACCTACTCAGGGTGTGTTCCACGCACTGTCGGAAGTAGTGTAACAGATGACTGAGATGACACATGTTTGTGTTTCTCTGTGTTAAACGTTAGGCTAAGAAGTTTTGTCTCGAACGTAACACTCGTAGCAGATATTGAAGGCTAACTTTAAACATCGAGGTTAATATCGGAGTGTATGATATTTTGTTTGTTGTTATTTTTTTTATGTTTTCCGCCATGGCCCTTGGGCTTTTTTGGAATTAAATTCATTCATTCATTCATTCATTGAGACGGACGTTGACAATAACGTATCCCAGCCGAAGGTGAGGTAGGTTATGAAAATATCCTCCAAGCGGAGTGAGGCTGATATTTTCAAATGGCCGTCGAGATGGTTGTTCCGATATCAGCAGATATGGAGGAAAGTTGACTTATAATTTTTTGAACAGAACCCTTTTAATGCACACGTCGAACTGTTTTCTGTTTGGAAAAAATCAGAAAACCGGTTTTATGCATCAGTAGCATGATACTCGAACACTAGTGAATCATGGCAAGCGCAAAGATTAGTGAGGTGTCGTTAGCGGGTTCGGAATGGAACAAGTTTGAGTCTCTGGGTTTAAGAATCAGTCAATGCAGTTACAGAAGTAGGTTGTATTTGAATTATAGGTACGATGGGTCCACGTCGACGAAAGTCACTGAAGAATACCAGAGTAGCCTATACCCATACACGAGTTCGAGTTCGGGAAAAATTGTTACAATAGGCTACATCTGTTATGACCCATTTGAATATTATCTTTTTGCGAAACATGATGCTGAAAACTTCTGTTATAATAAAATTTATGACAGAAGTTTTATCGCTTAATACTTAAAGGGGCCATAACAGATTCATCACAAGATGCACAAACATATGTTATCTGTTATCAAACTTTTGACAATACAGTTTTCCAACGAGAGTAACTACGGGTTTGTCCGTGATTGAACGCAGAAATTGGACGTGCTGGAACTGGAGCAACGAATGCGAAAAAATTAGTTATATGCGAAAGGTTATTTATATATGAGAATGATTCCGAATATTCTGATTCCTGCGCCGGTTAATAAAAAAATCACTTTCATAAAATTGAATAAACGAATAAAACGATATTGCCAGTCAAGTTTGGCCGCAGTAGGAGCTAGGTGGAGTAAAAGCACTGGAAATATGTCACAGTACAACCCAACTTGTTACAATACAACAAGGAATATGTGCATCACGACATCAACATAGAAGTCCATCACATAAACAGTATATGCCTTATCTGGGGAGCTTTCGAACTTCATTGTTCTTGCCTCGATTACAATCAGAGTTTGCGAGATGGTATTTCTTACTATTTTTTGCCCACAGCATAAATAGCATATGATACCATTCGTTGGCTTGGGAGGTTCCTCAAGCAGGCTATGGAGCATCGGAAGCGTTTTTTGGAGTAATGCCCGGGCCCCACTACGGTCACACATGTTCGTAAACCGGTTTTTGGACGTTTTTAAGACCGGTTTTTAGCGGGTTTTATATGTTCCTCTGTTAACCCGTTAATAAAAACTAAAATGGAATAATCCAGCTCCCGTTCTAAATTTATTACGAACAACCAATGAGAGAGGAGCGTCCTAAAAATCTTAAACACCGGTCTTAAAAACGTCTAAAAACCGAATTACGAACATGTATGTCTGTAGTGGGGCCCGGGCATAAGGGTTCCCTCCTTGCGGTGTAGCCTACATGCTGAATTTATGATTGTTATTTTGTGTTTATTTTGTTTTCCCGCCATGGCCCCAATGGGCTTTTTGGGAATAAATTCATTCGTTAAAATTGTATAATTGAATACTGGATTCATCTCCTTGAAAGTGTCTAAATGTAGAAAATATTAATTAGTTTAGAGGAAGTGTGGACCGTCACCTGGCTAACATTAAATTTAGTGTACAATGTGTCGTAAGAAATTTATAGAGGCGAAACCTTTTTCCAATTTTATCAGTTATCTTGTAATAGCATCGCATATGTAATAGCATACTGGTAATGAAATACTTAATCGAGCGATTTTGAAAGTGTAGTATTACATTCCAAAGTGGCACCAGAGCTGTAACATGCGTTAAGCGTTGTAGACGCGCGAAGATTACACATGGAAGAAACTAGGGTACCATACCTTTTCTCCATAGTAAATTTTTGTCAAGTTATAGCCTTTTTACTTTTCCAAATTGCAGTTCTTCGCTCACCCTTTTGAAGCTTCCAGTAGTTGTTGTAATTATGAAATTTGGGTTGAATGTAGTGCAATAAATAAACTATAATAAATCATCAAAAAAATTAGACCACGTCCTTCACAGACTAATATTTCTTCATCTGAAGTAGTCTGACTGGCATCTGCGAATTTTCTCCATGCGGAAGCATTCAGCGTGTTCTCGTTGTTTACCGTCCGGGGAGTCCCATGAATGGACTCTGACAGTAGTGGCGTTTTTGATCGCCGATGAAATTTCCCCGGTAGACGAAGGAAGTTTGCCGATTCGTGCTTATTTACTGTGTTTTCGATAACCGATAGCCGTTGGAGGCAACGTCCATCGCCTATCGGCGAGTCCTAGGCCGATAGGCGATGGACAGGAATCTAGGCGATAGACGTTAGCCGTTGAGTACAAAAACAGTAATTAGAAGAAACAGCTACGGCAATCGGCTTCCGGCGAACGTCAAAAAAGCCATAAAGTCAAACAGCTACGCTATCGCCGAACTAATCGGCGATCAAAACGCCACTAGTGAGAGTACGACTTAGGTCATGGCTCGCGAATTCTAGAAAATGTCGTTTCAGTAGTTGCGTTTTTGCAGATACCATGGCCTACCACGGTAATTGGATCTGCATGCAGTGAGTCGTTTTTGCAGTTACCGTGGTATCTGATATATGGTTGCTCTGCAAAAACGACAATTGCCGAAATTGCGCTTTTCGAAGTCATCCCAAAAGAAAAACTGATATCCAGTCACATCACTAAGTGCCAAACTTCTTTCCCACCAGTTTGACAAAAATTGATGACCGTGCTATCTGAATATCGGATACCAAGATAACTGGCCAGATGCCACGATAACTGCAAAAACACCTTTTGACTGTGTTATCAGACACCACGATAACTGCAAAAACGACTTTAGACCGTGGTATCAGATACCATGGTATCTGCAAAAACGCAACTATTGACTCATCAGTTCGCTTACTACGTTTATTTGAGTCCCGGCAGATAAGCCGGTAAAGTTAGTTCAAGCGCCTTGGGTTACGGCAGCTCGATTCGTTCAGTTTGTTCAGTACCCGGTAGTCTATTCAGTTAAAGTATTTTCTGTTCCTAGGGAAGAGCTTTCAAAATTTATGGAGTCCAGAGGGGCTGCGCCGCCGGGTCTGCTGATCCTTACAACGGGTTTGAGCCGTCCATTCCGGCGCCTTGAGAGATACTCTGTGCACCTTCAAGAGTTGGAGAAGCATTTAGAAGAAAGCCACCCCGATAGGGGGGACACCTTGAGGTCTGCGGCAGTTTGTAGAGATATGGCAGTAAGTAACGAGGACTCCTTTAACCGTCGGATTAAGCTAACTGCCGAGATTTTGTGTAAGCGAAGATTTTTCCGCGTCGGCTGGCTCTGCGGGCACTTAGCTCAACCCAGAGTTTGTCATTTTAAGAGTTATGGAAGCGGTGTCGGACATTTGGCTTAATCCTTGGTGGTACGATTGAGGGGATAGACATGGCTGATGGAAGTGGTGTATTCTTGATTTTGGAAGATCCGCTAAACTTTCGTTTTAGCCTAGTTAGTAATTGATTGCCTTACCCGAGACCTTCAGGCCTTCTTTGTTCGCTTAAAGCAAACGTCGAAGTAGATGGAGGTTCTATCTCGGTATTCTAACACACATGGCTGCTTTGAAACTATGTTTCTCAAATATTGATGAGAAACACGGAAAAACTTCTATAACCGGTATTTCTGACCAATAGGCTCCTCGGAAGCAATAAGGACCCTGTGCTGCCTCGAAAAAGTCAAACACGGAAAATCCGAATAAAGCGTAGTGCCGTTTAGGGTTGGTAAACTGACATAGGAAGTTCGAAATCTTGTAAATGACTATGTCTTCGACTAGTCTTCTCATTCACCTATTTTTTTGACTGTCTATATGTGAACTAAGCGGCCGCTAGAGTGTCTGACTTTTGATTGAAAGGTCCGTGGTTGAAAACGAAAGACTGCAGACTAATCCGAACTCTACATTGAAAAGTTGCCATGGTCAGTTTGCGGCCCTGCCGCTGCATACCAAGGACCACTTGACTTTTTCCGTCAGCCGAATTTTGTCATCTTGTAGAAGAGATATTCGTCTGTATGTGCGCTATTTGGTCCAAGGATCAAAATGACGGCTGATAAAAATTCGCACGCTAATGGTTAATTTTCGGTCCGTTTTCGTCTCATCCGTGCTCCAGTGTTTTGGCACCGTCAACAGCAACTTTCTCTATTTAAGTATTTAAGTTACATTTTATTGTCGACGATCGGTTTACCTGATTAGTTAATTACTTGACGTGAAGCGCAAGTTCGGCGCCATGCGCTGTGATAGTCGTTTTTTAAATTAAAGTACCTCTACCTCTACCTACCTCACGTCCGGAAAAAAAATAACGCAAAAAAGCGTGATCCTGTCCGCGCGATCCAGTGCCAAGCGCGTAAGGTGCCTTAGAATACGATCGCTCTCCTACAGAGCAAAACAACGCTAAGGAGTAGCGCCAAGACTTGGAAAAAGTGACACACACTCGAACAGCAGAGATCCTATAGCACCACATAGTGATAGTGAACGTCCCTTCTGAAACTCAAGCAGTCGTGCACCAGCGCTGGCTCCAATAACTTCATATTCTGAACACAGCAAAAAAAAAAAGATAATGCATTTACTGTTTTCTTGATGTGTGCCTTACTAGAAATTTTTAAACCCGCAAGTTTGTCTCGCTTTAAATGCCGCAATCATAGTGGGCAGCGCTCTTGAGTATGGTCCGTTTTCGAAGCATGGAAAGCATAGGCCTTGGCGCTACTCCCTAGTGTTATTTTGCTCTGCTCTCCTATGACTACTGACATTTTCTTAACTTCTTAGAAGCTGTGTGCCTCGACGAGGAAAGAGCGCGAGTTGGCGCTGGAGGTTCTCAGCGGCAATGTGCGACAGTGGGAGGGGGAATCCCCAGCCAGTCTTGGTGACATCATTCACGTTGGCATGGTTACCATCTCGCCGGAAAATGTAGAGCGCTACTTCGTCCTTTTTCCAGCCCATTTGATCATCTTGACGACATCGTCTCGAATTTCGGCGTTTGTTTTTGAGGTAAGCTTATTTGTTGCTCCACTTCTTTGCCTTTTTTTCGGCTCAAATGCCGTATAGCAATCAGAATGTCTGTCCGTCTGTTCTTCTGTCCTGGTTTTGCTATTTAAGCCACTTCCACGTAAGCTAGGATGATGAGACTTGGCATGCGCATGGATGATCCGACCCAATGCTCAACGTTTTTTTTCCGGATCCGATCATCCGTTTGGGGGTGGAGGAAGAGGGATTCCGGGATTTTGCGACCCGCCTAAGGTGCAAACGGGTGGTCTGATCGAAGCTTGATGGTTGGTATAGGAGCAGATTCCCTAGATCTGACGTAGGTCCGATCCGCATCTGGATAGGGTGGAGATAGTTGGAAGGGGCGATCCCGGAAACGCAGGAATCTCGGACATCCAGAACTCTCGGACGAGTTAGAAAGAATACGTACCCCAGATGCTCCGTTTAAAATTTCGGAGTGGATCCGGTGACTGTTGGGGTACTTGGAGTGGGAGTACCGGAAATCTTGTGGCTCGCTTGGAGTGGAGGGATTCGGGACGGAACTATGCGGGCGCAACAGTCATAAGGAGTACGTTTACAGATCCTGACCGGATCTGGGCACTGTGGGGTGGAGCTGGAGGGGGGGGGGGAGCCTTGATATGGCACATGCATAACTCGTGATCCGATCCGGATGGAACTTGATAGTTGGCGAGAGCATATGTCCTAGATTTTCTATTTTTATGTCCGGATCGTATATGATCTTAAAGCTTCAGCGACATTTTACGCTATTTCTACCCTCTGACAACCCCCCTAGAATACCCACTTCCACCCGAAGTCTCTTTTCATTGAAATTCTTTTGGATTTGAGTTACAGCTCTTTGGCCAATTTTCACGCGTCTCGGAAACTGGGCAGTGTTTCCACTGTTCGCAAGACTTTGGCTTTGTTGCCACTTCGGAGTGCTCCGTCGGACTGTCGTCGAATTTCAAATTGCTGAAACGCTCGAAAATTCAGTCATAAATTGGAGGAATTGCTTGGTTAGCAGCAGGGTGCAAATGAAGGATGTTAATTCCAGCCTGTTGCTCCCCCACAAAACAGGGCAGTCCCCCTCAGCTTTTTTGAAAATCAGGGCCTTACAGCACAAGGACCACCACAGAAAGATACAGAAGATGCATTAGCCGAATATTTGTTTGCACCCTTCTCTCAATTTTGGCAGTTACATGTTAATTTATTGTTATTTTTGGCTACACTGGTTTTAATTTCTGTCTTTAAAACTATATAATGGAAGTAGAGACTCAAAAGACGACAGGAGGGGTACCCAACCTCGAATTTTTACAACCTCGAACTTGGCCTAAAAAGGTTAATAGGAAAGCTCATTGCAGTCCTAACAAAGTCCTAACTGTCAAGAAAGACACCCTGAATGTCAAGAAAGACACCTCCACTGTTCGCAAGACTTTGGCTTTGTTGCCACTTCGGAGTGCTCCGTCGGACTGTCGTCGAATTTCAAATTGCCAAAACGCTAAAAAATTCAGTCATAAATTGGAGGAATTGCTTGGTTAGCAGCAGGGTGCAAATGAAGGATGTTAATTCCAGCCTATTGCTCCCCCAGAAAACAGGGCAGTCCCCCTCAGCTTTTTTGAAAATCAGGGCCTTACAGCACAAGGACCACCACAGAAAGATACAGAAGATGCATTAGCCGAATATTTGTTTGGACCCTTCTCTCAATTTTGGCAGTTACATGTTAATTTATTGTTATTTTTGTCTACACTGGTTTTAATTTCTGTCTTTAAAACTGTATAATGGAAGTAGAGACTCAAAAGACGACAGGAGGGGTACCCAACCTCGAATTTTTACAACCTCGAACTTAGCCTAAAAAGGTTAAGAGGAAAGCTCATTGCAGTCCTAACAAAGTCCTAACTGTCAAGAAAGACACCCTGAATGACCTAGGGTAAATTTGGGACTGTACAGAAGTTTGCATGTAGTATTTTCAGGCCAAGTTCGAGTTCATATAAGTTCGAGGTTGCATACCCCTCCTGTACTTTCAAATCCAAATATCTGCACCAAGTCACGTTTCTCTTGCTGCAAAAATTGACATAATCAGGCATGTTCTCATTACTGGAGAGTGGAAAACCACCAACCATTTATTTACGATCTTTGTAATGTTTCAGTTTCAGTTATGTCATGTTTTTTTAGACTTTATCGTCCGACAGCACAGGATGTTTCTGTGTGGTTGACCTTAGGACACTACTGTAGTCAACTTATTACTGATTAGGTCATTATCATTATAAGGTTAGGCAAAAGGTAATATCCTGGTAGTCTCTTGTCCTTCTCTAATCAGGTATGCCATAGCCATGCCTCAGACCACAAAATAATGATTTCTAGTGCTCATATTTCTGATATCTTACGCCTCCAGCCATCAATATCTGTGGGTGAAGCGGAAAGTGCCAATCATTCTAAAACATTTTGGCCAGGCCACGTCAATGACTGAATATTGTCAGTGAACTGAAATTCAGTGGCCTAAATAAAACAAGAAAATTACGTAACGATTTTCACTTTCCATAAAATTCATTAAATTTTACAGGTATAGCTGTTGGAAATGTTATAAGCCAATAAATCCACAAGATTCCTACTATAATTGATCCAACACAGCCCAGGATTAACTGTTGTGCTCCCGCTTCTACTACACTGGATCCATGCCCTCACAAGCTCATGCCTACAGCTATCTGTGCTAAAAATTGCTGACTGGTCTCTAACAAGGTTTCTGGTAAACAGGTGAGTGTTTACCCTGTAAATAAAACAGTAGATACTAGTTTAATATGTTACTTCTAAATTGGTCCTATTGAGTGTTGATGAACATGTTGAAAAGTAGGAAAAATCATCACTTGTAACATGTCAAGAGAGCCACTTCCTAAAACAATTATTTATCAGTGGATTGATTAATGTGTGGATTGGTAATTCCCCAAAACACTGTCGCTTCCTTCCTTCCTGTTTTCTGAGACCACTCATGACTCTAGTCTCCAGTCCTGCTAGTTTAATTGGTGCATAGTTTTGCCGTAGTTTTTCAACAAAAACCATTAGGGTGTCATTTATGTTTATTTTCAAACAGCTGCTGTTATAAATAGTAAAATGTTTAAAAAATCTGACAAAGACCACATCTCTAAAAGCCCTGATTGTCTGGACAAGTCTAATAAGTATTAACATTTTTGGGATCCCATTGAAACCGTTGGTTTTATTCTTTATGTTCTGGCATTTTTTCTATGCATATTGAAGCAAGCTTGTGTCGCTCAAAGTTTTATCAACTTGTCACGTTGACTGCACGCAACTATTGTGACACACTAGGCAAACGTTGGTCAGGGATGGGGGGGGGGACTATTACTATTGAATGCAATACATGCCGAGTTCCTACTTGCTGTCTGGTACTGTTCTGACAACATAACAAGAAACATTTTCACTTCAGCTCCTGAATAGCTTTATGGTTTTGTAGGGCTTTACGTAGATACTTCATGGATTCTTTCTTTCTAGGCAGAAGATACACTGGGCCTCAAAAGTTTTTCAAACTGCTATAGCCTACCACTCCCTGGGAAAAGGGGTCGGTCTGGTGTGCTGATCCAAAAATCCGAACTTTCCAGATTACTGTGAAGACACATTGATGTTTGTACATCGGGAACCAATTTGTCTATGATTATTGAAAGTTCCTTTGCAGACTTCATTGTTTTATTCAAGTAAAAAGAAAGAAAAACAAAACTGGGATCATAGCGTAGGCTTATATCGACTCCAAAAGGTGAAAGGCCTATATTTATAAACAGTGGCCTATCCGCATCTGTATCCTCCATGTCTGGTAGAAATTTTAGACAAATCAGAGCCACTACTTTGGAGATAAGCTACAGATTTTTTCTTCCTGGAACTTCAAGGCCCTTCCTGGACTACAGTTTAAAGCGTTTTTGTTTTCTGGAAAAATTTTACAAGCATGGCTTGTGAAATTTATACAACCGGTTCTGTTCATGGCCTCGGTGACTAAAAGAGTCAGAATGGCAACGGCAGCCTCCTCATATTTATCGAATCAGCACTTTTATGTACTTCCAACGGTAAGTGCGCAAATATAGCCAATGACAGCCACAATGTCTACCGGTTCAAAAGCATAAACAAAGCTGTTCTCTGTCAGAAGGAGAGCAGATTTATCTCTCTTCTTATTTCTGTGCATCTCAAAAGTATACAAGTTTCTATAGACAGTGGTCAGATACAGATTATGCTATGGTGAGATCTAGATTTGTCTCTTTTTTTATAATTGGTGCATCTTTCAGTCAAGTGCAATGACCTAGTAACGACCAATTTTCTGAATTTTAGGTTCTAATCCTGGTAGAAAATGAAGAAGTAATTCTGAATTCAGGCTTAAATGCTCTGCGAAAGGTTTAGGCACCCTATTGCTACGATTCAGAACAGCCTATGCCAAATGCTGAACTCTTTAGATAAGATATCTACCTCAGACCAGCGACCCATAAATTTCCTTTACAGTGGCTTGTCAAGAAGAGATTTCTGATGCTATGCTGACCGCACGGACGATAGTTCGAGAAATACCCACGGTCCAATCACTTTCAAGACCAGATAGACAAAATTTGGGATTGGCTGCTGGCGCCTTGAGGGAGGAGTTGCTTTGGCGCACACGTCCAATGAGGCAAACAAGAATGCAGATTCGACCCAAGCACAATTTTTGGAAACTGAATTTGGTCCGGTCATCCTAGCAATATAGAAGCATAGGAAATGACAGGCCCCCTGAATGGCAATCATTACAGGAAATTTATGGGTCCCTGCTCAGACTAAAATCATAATGCAGCTATTAAAAATTATTTTTGACTGGTCCTGGTCTCATTGTTTAATTTGAGTAAAGGCAAAATCTTGTTTGTGATTCTTGAAAGTTGCTTTACAGATCCTGTTATTCGATTGTATAGAAAAGAAACTACAATTATGCAGATGCTCTAGGGTCAAGGAAAGCATTGCGACAAGATTAGAATTTGAATAGGTTTACATAGACATGGTTTTTCGTTCTTCACCTGATTTGTTGGTGACTGGCTGCATTTTTATTCAGGGTGATTTTGCTCTTTCCGCATTTCTACCCTGCATGTCTGTTGGAAAGGTCGGCCAAATCAGAGCCACCACTTCGGATATAACCTACAGATTTTTTTGTTTGGGTCTTTAGGCCTTTCCTGGCTTCTTAGTAAGGACAGTAGGGTCAGTACCTAAAAGAGGTTGGTAAATAAAAGAGTGGCAATTGTAACTTTCTGAATTTTTACACCATCATCAACTGTATGTATTTCAAATGGTAAGTGTGCAAGAATAAAATAGCCTAATTCCTCAGCCTACACACAGCTGTTCTCTGTCAGAAGGGGAACAAACTTATTCTGCATCTGAAGAATATCCAGGCTCCTGGAGCTGGTGAGGTACAGACTAGCTATGAGACTCAGATTGTCAATGTCATATGCCAAAAACCTAGTACCAGCATAGGATATCTTATGAATGTTTGGCTCTAATCCTGGTTAAAAATCAACAAGTATAGAATTTTGTTATATTTGTTCTTAAATGTGGTTAGACGTTATTTCACGCATTTCTCAACCATCAACGATATGGCTTTTTCCACGGTTCAAAAGAGCCTAGGCAGAAAAAAAAAATCAGAAAACAATAGAAGTAAACACCTCTCCCAATACTCCTTACCTTGACCTAGTTTCTTGCTTACAAAACAGCCAACCAGAAAGGGAAAAACAAACTTTGTCTCAGTGAACAGCTAACTCTTTCAGCAATCTTCTGTCACAAAATTAAATTGAGAAAAGTGTGTTTACATAAATTATTCCGATTTGTAAGAATCTCCTCCTTCCATTTCTTGTTTGAATCAACCTGCAGCAGTTGGGCACCAGATTTCTCCTGCCCAAGGTGAATCTCCTACTGAGAAGAAAAACAATCCCCTGTGTATTTGAGTTTCATGTGAGTCAGGTGAGCAAAGCTAGAGAAACATCTTTGAATATTTCAGTCCTAGAGACACTAAGAAACTATAACATAGATCACCCCTCCTTCCCCTCCACCCTACCTCTACAAATCAAATCAACTTGTCTGTTTTTTGGCCTATTTTTATAGGAGTTCTAGAGGTAGAGAGGAGGTGTGATCTCTGAGATATGTCTCTGAAGTGCGTCTCTAGGACTAGAATATCTAAAGATTTTTTTTTCTAGCTTTGCTTGTCTGACTCTCATGAAACTCTCCTACACAGGGATGATTTTTCTCCTCAGTGGGAGATTCCCCTGGGCAGGAGGAACCTCCAAAAAGTCTGCTGCTCCATTGTGCAGTGATGCACAAGAAATCAAAAGATCACCAGTTCAATTCAATTTATTTATAACCCGTCAAAAACAAGGAGGGTGTTTAGCCCTAGTGACGGAGTACAAGAAAGAAAAACAACAACAAAGAAAAAAGACAACGCACATATCAATATTTTACATTATACACAACACCAACACAACTATAAATTACACGAAAAGGGAAGACCACTGGTGGTTCTGTTTACTGGCGGAAGATTTGAAATCTTCCACTCTTTTATCGATAATCTTAGCAGGCAGAACCAGCTGAAATTTCTGTGCCAAGAGAGAATTACTGGTCCAAGGGGGCAAATGCAGCAGATACTTGGCAAATTTAAAATAAATTCTGTGAACACGGGCAGGGGCTTCAACCGGCACACAGAACCCAAAGTGTTCAAACTTTTGAACACGTTATCTTGAATATGAATAAAGGTTTAGGCAAGTACTTTCCTGTAAAAGTTGCCTGATATGGTTGGCCTGCAGAAAAGTAAAAAAAAAAATCAAAAGAGATCATCTGCGGGTTGAACAGGCACTTTAAATGAGACCAAAATGTTCAATCTTTTGAAACCTGGTTATTTAGATGCATATGGACTGTTATGACAGTTACTTTGCAGTAAAGTTGCCTGGGATGGTTTGAGTGTTCTCCAGCAAGGGTTCACCACTAGCAAGCATTGAAATAAGCATACAGGAGAGGTACCCAACCTCAGACAAGATTTCAAATTTCAAGAGAAATCTTTTTTTAGTGAGATATATCTGGCTTAAAAAGGAACCAAAAAACATGACAAAAATACTAGAGTGAAGCTAATAGAATGGATTACATGTTGGGGATATAAATTTTACTTCAGTATTTTCAGTTAAATTTAATTTTCTTTTCAAACAGTTTCACCCATTTTTACATGAGGTCAGATTGCTTGCAAAGTGATGAAAAAGATAGAGGTAATATGGCTAATAACAAGAAAATCCCTTTTTAAACCAGGTTCAAAACAAAGAAAAGACAAATAATTGTAATATTTTGGGACATAACCGTTGAAAAAAAATTCAGATTTTGCTTCTTGACTGTCAGGATAGCACTTAACTTTCATTTTAACATTTTCGCGGCAAAATTCGAGGTTGCGTAAAAACGAGGTCAGGTACCCCTCCTGTACACTGTAAAATTTTGTTTTGCAGTATTTGCTACTGGAATTAACCTTGTCTTTATTGATATAAGAATATCCCTAATTCAGAATAATCTTATCCGAATAGAGATAAGACTAATCCCAGTAGCAAAAACTGCATCCTTATTCGAAAAAACTTTTTACAGTGTAGCTCTAGTTCTACTCCGCAAATGTTGAAACTCATTTTTTAGTTGAAGGCGCTCCGCAGTCTGCCATCACTTACTGTAGGGTAACAGGCATTGGCTTAGGCTATCCAAAACTGTTAACATGACCTATCCAAAACTATGTTTTACTCTGTTTTTTCTTAATTTGCTTACCTGAACTGTAGGTACTGTGGTTCAATGTGACAAGTTTGCTGAGTGGAGATTGGTAAGCAGTGCGATCAATTACCTCCTGAGACTTGCAACCTCAAAAATTAGAGATATTTCATGGATAAGCATTCTCTTTACGACGAAATTTAACCCATCACAATGCAGTTGAAAAATACCAGAGGCACATAAAAATCTCTGACATAATACAGCCACATAATAAAGGGTGTAAACTCAAGAGAACTTCCTATTTGCTGCAACAACTGCCAAAAATGCACTTTTTTGAAAGTTTTGGAACTCAAGCCTGAAAACGCATGCACCAAGCGAAAATTGAATTTTTCTGCGCTGGGCATTCTACGATTTCGGTCGAACGTTGGGGTACTTCGGGATTGCAAGAGTTAAAAAACGAGATCTTACGAAACGATAAAGCGTACCATTACAAAAAAGATTTTTCTTTGGCTATTTTACAAATATTTATCATATATACTGTCCTTTGTGCTTTAAGCTGAAATACATGCTAACTGCCTTTCCAAGTGCCATATAAGCTTCCAGTTCGTGTTTCAGTTCAGTTCAGTTCAGTTTTATTCATAAAAATAATACGCACCATTAACTCATTATGACCCCACCATAAGGCCTAACATAAGGCCTGGCAATGGGCGGGGCTTATTCTTTATTCATATAATCTTAAGGTAAACGAACCAAACAAGTCTACAAAAAGAATGATAGAAAGAAGAATAAAGACATGACAAACTGTCAAGAAAATCCGTTGACGGACGATCTTTCGTCAACAAAGCGCCCTTGCCTCCCCCCCCCCAAAAAAAAAGGAAAAAAAGGAAAAAAAAATAAATAAAGGAAGGAAATTATGTTTTTGACAAGAAAAAGGACTTGGCCTGTTCACTTTTACAACCAGTTTAAAATAAACTCACCACAGCCTAGCTCCTAGAACCTTCGGGCTAGGGGGCGGATTTCATATAAATGTTCGAAAATTTCTTCAGATCCAATAGGAAAGTTTCTTCCGGATGGACCGAGTTGACCAGGCGATAAGCTGGGCTCTGTACCCCGCCTAACCATGCACACTTGGTTTGTCTTTGCTTCATACCCTTACCCAGTAAAACATTGATGATTTGCAGAATTCAACCAATCAGAATTCCTTCATGGTGGAATAGGTTCAGGGCTAGGGTATCCACAGGTACCCATCATTTGGCATAGGATATCCCGAAATGAGAGATTTCTGGTATACCGTTAAGCATGCCGCAACTTTTGTGATTCCTCCTCCCTCGACCATCCCACTGATTTGCATATTCAGAAAATGAGGATCTCGATGAGTCGGTTAGTGTCTTGAACAAACTTGTCAGACTACATCCTCCCTGCCCATCTGGGAGTACCCTAACCGTGGTTATCGGACCGTCTTACCGACCGACAAACATATCGGAAAGCGATCTTATAGCCTATGACACCTGGGTCTAAGGTTTCAATCTCCACAAAAACGCATCATTTCCAGCAGCAACCCTAAAATTAATCGGATTTTCGGTCTGTATGTCTTTAGGTGGTCTCATGAGCTTGAGGTGGGGCACCGCAATAAGTTGAAACCTAGAATGTGTACCAGGACCAAGGAGCCTAATGATAAAACCACGGTTTGATGAGTCTATTTTACTGATTTTTTTTTGTCTTTCTTCTTTTTTTTGCTTGTCTTTTTTCCACTATTTATTTTCTTGATGGGTGATAAATATTATTATTAATAATGTAAATTGCAGGTTTCTTAGTGGTGTGACCTTCACGTTACGATATACAAATAAAAGTTATTTAGTGAATTCGTCTGGACATAATGACGAAAACAAATAATATCCCGCTTGTTCTTATCAAAAGTTGGTCCGCTCTGCGTCCTTTAGAATGCTAATGCTGCGAACAGGCGACCAGGTTTTCCTGGCCGGATTTTCTGCACTTTCATCATCAAGTTTAAAAAATCTCAACTTTTCTGATGGAATTGATGATGGTTCCGAGAATCTGGGCGCGAATTGAATTCCTGTCCGCGAGTCCCCTACCCTGATAAATTTTCACAAATTGCCCGGCTACCTGGCTACCCAAGTTCGAAGCAATTATCTTATCGTCTGATGTCGTGTTTGTGATGGGGGGGGGGGGGGTCGGACACAAACCGCTAGATCCGGATGATGTGGTGCCTAACGCCTACAGGAACAGCACATTACCCGGAACCACCGAAACGGTTTGAGAGAATATTGCAGATGTACCAAATAATAATAATATAACGGCAGCAAAAAGGCTTTCGCCTCTATAAGTTTCTCGAGACACTGTGTACACTAACTGGGTCATCTGATACACGAGGTCTTTCCACATATCAACTTCCGTGTAGATCCAATCACAAGTTCAAAAGTTATAAATACCTCAAGATTCTGGATTCCCCCTCCCTCTACTCCCCCCACGATGGTCAGATTATGTTAACGACTGCTGTCAAGTCAGTTTGTTCGAGTCCTTGATATGCCAGCCCAGTTTCATCGTCCTAAAGCCCCGTCTGCATTACCGTAAACCGACCGTTTTACGGACGGTCCGTAGCCGCAAAAATGTGGTCTTCATTAAGGTCCGTAACCGCAAAAATATGGTCTACATTAGTCCCAAATAGGTGAATCTTGGGTTAAAACTTAAAAAACAGTTTATATGTGACTTGAAAAACAGTTGAAAAACAGTTACATGGGACTTTGACAAAAAAGCAGTCTTCACTACGTCCGTTTTACGGTTACGGAGGGGTCAGTACCGCCGTTTTACGGCTACGGCCGTCCGTAGAGAAAGACCCGTCTTCACTGCCGTAACGGTCAAACGGTCGGCCGTAAAACGGTCGGTTTACGGTAATGCAGACGGGGCTTAATACATCAGGAAGTACCGCACTCGCGGAATCACCAGAATTCCGGACCCCCCCAACTCCCCCCACAGTGCCCGAATCTGGTTCAGTTATGTCAATGATAAATCTAGGACTTGTGCTTGTTCTTCTTAAAAAGTTTCATCCCGATCCCTCCACCCATTGCGTTTCCCAAGATTTCCGGTTCCCCCCTCCAGCTCCCCCCAAAGTCACCGGATCGTGTCCGGATTTTAAATGGGCCGTCTGAGGCACAAGGTCTTTCCAAAGATCAGGTTTCATTAAATTCCGATTACCCGTTCAAAAGTTACAAATACCTCAAGATTCCGGCTTCCCCCTCCCTCCACTCCGCCCACGATGCTCGGATCCGGCAAGTGACTATTTCCAACTTAATCATTTAGGGTCCCTGATATGCCTGCCAATTTTCATCGTCGTAGCTTATGTGGGAACACTAGCAAAATCCGGACCGACCGACAGACCGACGGATGGACAGAAACTGCGATCGCTATATGGCTCTTGGCCGAAGGGCAAGTGCCATAAAAACACGTGATCTACTCTAGCCCTCTATCCATAGAAGTGAGAACTTTGCGTCATGTCATGACGTAGTGGCTCTTTGTTACGTCTAGCGGAAGAAGCTATTGATTGAGATAGTCGTTTCAGGGCTAACCAGGCCCGATGAATCCATATTTGAACTTAGTTTTCTTGCCGGACAAATGATTCAGCCGAAACTTGAAATTTGGGTAAGGAGACATGTTGGTTTGAGGATTCTTTGGGTCAAGGGACAGGTCGAGTTCGTAGATGGATTCTGTAGCCCGTCATTTATATTTATTGACAAAGAACGGGATTCCGAATTAAGAGTAAAATGAGGGGTTGTCCACTCTCGATTTTACTGTACAGCGAGTGCCCGGTGCCGCTATGCCCGGTCGGTGCCGGCACCGGCTGAAACAAGCCGGTACCAGTTGTCACGTGTAACATCAAAATAAGCGTTTTTAGAAGCGTTTGAAAGATAAATCGCCTAATTTACTGTCGTGACCGGTGCCAGCACCGCCTATTTCGGCTGGTGACGGGAAAGGGTGTACAAATATAAGGTTTGAAGCCAAGCTGACCATTTATTACAAAAGAAACAGAAAACCCTGATTTTCGGGGTTTATTTTAAATTATATTTATCCCTCGCACATCATCTTAGAGGGATAACTAGCTGATCAAGGGTGTACAGCAGGTGCCGGGGAGTGGGTAGCCCCTCGGGGTAAAAAATAAGTTTGACAAGCTAGTAACAAACAATGAAAAGCGGATAAGTCAACTCAATTTTACGCAAGGGTCCTCTTTTGACACAGACTATAGGCCAGGTCCGTATCCAGGAATTAATTTCGGAGGGGGTCTTTCCTGCGGATCGGACCTAATAGCAAACAGTACTAAAAGATATAGATAACAAGCAAAAATTTATTAAGAACGATTATTTTTTTAAGTTTCGAACATGGTTTCAACCTCCACTATAAGCCTTGATCTGTTTCTAAATTTTAAAAGTAAAAATATCTAATTGTCTGGATCAAATATTAAATTTTTGGGATCCCATCGAGACCTTTGGTCTTGTCTTGATGGCACTTCTTTGACGATGTCACAAGAATTACGGGTGTTTTTTTTTTGGATCCCAAAACGTAAGTGGAGGGCTCTTTGGTAGGTGTAGTACAGGTCAAGTTCGAAGATGGGCCCTGTAGCTCTATATCTAAGGGTGGGTTCAAATTAAGGGGCAAACAAATTTTTTTTTTTAAAGGCTATTGAGATAGTTGATTTAGGAGTAAGGAGACATGCTGAATCCGAATATGAAAGTTATTTTCTCGCCGGACAAGTAGTTTACCGGAATCCGGCAAAAGCCGCACACAAAATTTGTCGACCAGTTTTCGGCTATAGCAGTCCCCGAGGCAGTCCCTATCCCTTTATTCACTCCAGCGAAAGCTCTGCGAGTGGATGACGACATTCATTGTTTAATCTATGAACGTCGGAGGGGTCGCGTGTATAACGCACAAAGTTTCTTGGGTGTAATCGAAGGTCGAAGGGTTTGATATATGTTGTTCAAACTTGTATGAAGCTGTTCAAACTTTTATGAGGATTCTTTGGCAAAGTACAGGTCAAGTTCGTAGATGGGTCCTTTAGTCCTATATTTAGAGGCAGAGGAGGGGTTTCGAATTTATGGTAAAAATATGTATGTTTTATAAGCTAATAGGATATTCATTGAAGGGGTAAGGAGGTCCGCTGAATCCATATCTGAACTTAGTTTTCTTGCTGGACAAATGATTCATCATGAATTCGGCCGAAAGGGAAATTTGGTTGAAGCTCGAAGTTGTTTCTGAAGTCGATTAGAGATTCGGTATCGGGGCAAGGAGACACGCTGAATCAAGTTTTGAACTTTATTTTAACAGTAAAAATCTTCAAGGAATCTGACGAAGACTGAATGGCGAAGACAAGACCCAATTGTTTGAATCAAATGTTAGATTTTTGGAATCCCATCGAAGCCTTTGTTCTTGTTTGTTTTGTTTTAGTTTAGTTGCACGACACAATTTTTTTATCTTTTGTTTTTTCTTCTACCACTTACGGGTACTTTAATTGTAGATTATCTACCGTGACTGTCTGATTTATTATTGATTATTTTCGATGTCCGATTTGCCGTCTCTTGTGTCCAGCATCCATGTTATCGGTAGTTGCATGTTTTGATCGTACTTCCTTTTTCCGTTCACGCGACAAAAATGTCGTGTTCTTTATCGCTGGCAACATTCTTTGGGACATAGCAATTCAGCTCAGCAATTTATCACTGATGCGGCAAGTCTTTATTTTGCCAGACGAATTTTTACAGTAGCGATTTGATCATCAATTGGGTTAATGGTCGTTGAGAACAGTGGCTGATTGACATCTTTCTCATATTTTGCCTAATTCGTTGTTTCTTTTATGATTTGCTGCATTTCTTCTACAAAACAGAGGCGAATGGGATTGGGCGAGATCAGTGCCAACAGGATTGTTAGTAGGAGTAATTCTTTTGAAATTCTGGGTGAGTCAATTTTTACGTAGCCTAAATGTTTTTCTTTTGGTCAGTGCAATGGCAGTTCAAGCCGAAGGAAGCGGGTTCAAATCCCGAGAGGAGCATTTTTGTCTTTCAGTTCGCCAATTTGTTTTGCTTTCTGTGGAGATCAATGGCCTATTTTTGTAGTATGTCATTATTACAAGTAATATAACGAGTCATTTTCGCCGTCCTAGAGCCTTTAGAATTATCGACATTCGTGTTAGAACAAGCAGCTTGACCCGTGTGTGTAAGCATTCCTCTCTGGAATGGGAAAGTGTAGCTAAACAAACTATTTATCGGTTTGCTTAGAGTGATATTGTAGGAATAAGAAGGCATAAATAAAGACAAGGAGTAATCGACCTATCTGTGTCGTTTTCTCGCTTGTTCGAAAGTTTGGCATTCGGTGAAAACCAGAAATTCAGAAGTGCGCAATAGAAACCTTTATGGAGTTGCTTAGAGTGGTGTGGTAAGAAAACGTGCTGAACTAGCCTATCTGCTTCGTTTGCTTACCATGACTTAAGTCAGGCCAGGATCCAGTGAAAGACAAAAATTCAGAAGCCACTACAAAAAATTAGTCAAAACGGAAGCCTGCAAGGACCCTTGCCAAGAAGGGCCGACATATCGCCGAAGAAAATCCTAGCTGATTAATCTGTTCCGAGTTGTTTTATGTATATGATTCCCAGTCAGCTTGTGCTGAATAGTAGGAATAGTTCAGAAGCGCTAGAAAAATCTCAATCGAGTTGTTTAAAGTTTAACTGAAAAGCCAACTCATTTGTGTGTCATTTAATTGGATACACCGAATTATTTGGATTCTGCAAAGGGATTTTTTTATTTTCCACTATCTGCTCTAGTTGTGAATCTCAGAATGTCTCCAGCCGTCCTCACAGCGTAAATTCTACTATGACGCGGGAAATTTTAATCTCAACACAAATGCGGCTTTTCAGTGGGCAGTGGTGAGATAGGTGAAGATTGCTTAGTGCCTGAACAAAAAAAATGATAAATCTTTCTCGTAAGGCATACAGCAAAAATACAAGTGCATAGAGGCACCACAAATCACACGGAAATTCCACTATTTGAAAATCGATTATTCGTGAATAGCGGAACAACGAAGTAACTCATTTTCAGCGGGTCTTCAAGCCAATTTAAGTGAATAAGTGATGGGTAACTAGATTGTCCTATCCTAGCCCTTTTCGGTTAAACTTATAGGGGTGGCATGGGAGTCAGAGTTCGTGCTGGACCGACCTATTGGTGTCGTTTTGTCAGAAGTTGAGCCAAAATACGTCGAAAACCGGGAATTCAAAAGTGCACAGTGAAAACCTGGATCGAGATATTTAAGAGTGGCGTTAAGGTGGCAAGGCGACGTGCTGAACCGACCTAGCCGGATGCATCGTTTTCCTACCATGCCGGAAGTACGGCCGAAATCGGGAAAAAAACGGAAATCCAGTACTGGTAACAGTGTCTTTATCATGATAGTCGAGGCTAGGCTATCAGTAAAAAGATAAGAAAATAGGCAGCGTCGGTCTTATCAGCTTCTTTTTCCGACTCGATAGTTCCATCGGAGTCCCGAAAAATCCGAGATTCGGCACTTTTATCTGTCTTTATTGAGCTGTGTAGTGTCGGTTTAAGGGACACACTAAACAGATTCTACATATCCCGGTTCAGAGCCACCATTCCATTTAGTCCCCGGTGAGCATCAACATTGATCAACCATATCAAAGGATCCGACCGAAACCTTTTGGTTGTATTTCTTATCTTCTTATCTCTCCTAGGGCCTAACACGGAAATCATGACCGTCACCTGTCCTAGTCGGGAAGAGCAAGCAAAGTGGCTTGAACTAATTCAGCTACAGATTCGCTTCTGTTCCAAGTCGCTGCCTGTGGTCCCCGTCCCTCAAGTAAGGCCCCCTTACGTCGCTCTGACTAGCCACATTTTGAATTTAGTGCGCGACGAGAAGTTAACGAGGCAAATGATCCGCGCGTTGTTTCTCGATGAGGAAATTACGGAACGCTTCCTCGATTTTGACCCCGCTTTGCTACGAAAGGACAATAGATTTCGTGCGGAGTATTATATATACCCGACTTTGTGTGTGAAAAAACTTAGTCGGGCGGATAGTTCCTTTTCGGTGACTTCGTTCGATAGCTCGAGTACTTCATACTCTTCGAGCGCTCGAAACAGTATTGCAAGTTCTGATCTCCATAGTTCTAAATCGACCTGGTCTCTAAAGCTGCCCGACGTAACAAAGGGGTGCATTAGCTGTTATCTGGATGAAAGTTCGCGAATCGAGGACGAATACAAAGCCTGCTCACTGCCCAACCTATTCATCCGTGACGATTTTTCCCCCAAAGTACCTCTGTTTCGTCTCAGCAAGGAGAGATCTCTGAGTCGTCCCAAAAAGCCGCCCGCTCCGGACACCAACTCTATCGACTCCGGCTTAACTATGACGTCATGCACCTCAACCGACACGCTTCCCACTTCGTCCGCGTATAAGCCAATCAGAAGCATGAACGTGTCTAAAACGTTTCTCGTGCCATCTTTTGACAAAAAGCCATTACTAGCCGTT
Source organism: Branchinecta lindahli (assembly GCA_023053555.1). NCBI lineage: Eukaryota > Metazoa > Arthropoda > Branchiopoda > Anostraca > Branchinectidae > Branchinecta > Branchinecta lindahli. The sequence continues at coordinate 21,390,642 of JAKZAO010000004.1, forward strand.
AAGGAAGCCAGTGTGGAATCGGGGTCGAGTGAGGCCGGGTCCGAAAGTGAAGGCAAGGTTTATACAAGCTCGCTTTATGCGCATTGGAGCTTTAAGGCGACGGTTAAAGGTAAAACGCATGGACGACTGCCATCTAGTTTAGTACCCTGGAACTAACAAGCACTAGTGTTTTTGTATAGACCTTGCCTTCAAACAGCAGCATGGCATAGGAGTGGCGTAACTTGTCTTGGAGTGGGAGCAAAAGAGGTCACCGTAGTTTTTGAGATTTTACTAAGCAGCTCAGAAATCGAAGCATGAGATTGTCTTAACCATGATGGAAATTGTAAGTGGAATAAGAGCTATGCTGCCCAGTTAAAAGACCAGATTTTGGAGACCGGAATAAACCAGAAAGTTGTAGTAATAGCCTAAGCAGATGTATTATTTATTTATTCGTTTATTTCCCTCAAAACTGAGGAGTACAACATATAAATTATATAACAAAACCATTCCTTATTCAGCTACAATCATTTCAGTAAAATGCTGTGAAATACTGTAAAGAATACGCATCAATTCAACAACTAACTTACAATTACTTACGTATTACATTATTCACTCGTTAAAGAATGGGGACAGGTTGTGGGTTAGGAGGGTTTCCGATGCTTTTTTGTAAAAGTTTGTCAGTTTTTTCTTCAAAATTAAAACTGGGTCTTTTACTTTAAAATCAGAAACTAACTGCAAATTATTAAAGGAAATTGGGAACCCAAGGAGTAATTGGGAAAATTGGAGTATGAGGAGGAATCCAGAAGCTAAGGGTTTTCGCGCCTTGTAGTGCAAACACACTTAGGTCGTAACAACACGTCATCGGCTACAAAGCAGCCGCTAGCCCACAAGAAAGTCGGAGCTTTATTTGTTCAATGTTAAGACCATTTAACTTTCGCTGAGTTTTTTTTAATCCAAAGCCCGTGAAGAACGTTGGATGGATTCACTTCTTCTTACCTTCCAAATTTCCTAAAACGTCCTAAAGCCTGTTACCCCATCCTCAATTGCTTCCAGAAGCTTACCGGATGTTTTTTTCTGTCGCATTTGTCTGTTTTCTTTCCAGGTTTAAAAAAAATTACCTGGGCACTGGGAACCAGTCTTATGGAAAAAAAAGGAAAATCGCGTGGTTACAAAAGAAAAAAAAATGTAATTATTTGTTGTCGGGTAACCCATTCGAAGGGACCTTGTATCTCGCCTGTTCACAACCCAGCAAATGGCAGTCGTTCCCAGATACCCTATCGGTAACTTCCAGACATCAGAGACTCGAATCTATTACGAAACCCCTATCTTCCAGATTCAACCCTCGAGCCTGGATCGGGTACCCGTTCATCGGGTAGCATCAAACCCCCGCTCCCTCCCAAACCTACCTGTGTCCCACCAGTCAAGAAGGTGCTCCGTCGCGCAGCTTCCCTTACCGAAAGGGGAGTCCAGTGCTCCCTCCCTCCCAAGAAAGAAATGGTGCCTCAAACCTCGACCTGCGCAGAGGGGAGCGCCGGCTGTCAGTAGGGAGAGTATTATTACCAGGCAGCATACTAAGAGAGGTCAGTATTCCTTTGTTGACTATTCTCAACTGTTGTGTTGACTACCAGTCTGCCTGAACCATTAAGGGTGTGTTCCAACCAGTGATTGCTGTAAGTTACCACCCTTTTCCCTATTTTATATTCCGCCACGACGATGGTAGCTTTTAGGGGCTAGTGGTAGGAGATGGAACACACCCTCTGCGACGGAAAAGCAAGCAGGGTTACTGGTGAATTGGGGAGGGTTTTTCGTGAACTGGAAAGCAAAGTCGGAATCACTTTCCAATTGTCGCGCTGCTTCGAAAAGTCGCCAAACTTCCCGCCCGATCTCCGCGATTTGGAAACCGAAGCAGCTTTCTCGGGAAGTGACTCCAGAAAGTTAGTGGAAAGCTCCGCGGAAAGTTGAATGCTTCGGCGGGAATTTTGGAATTTCGGAAAAAATACTGCAAACGCCACTAAGGAATCGAAATGACTTGGGAAGCGTCATTAAGGATGACGTAGTTGAAATATATGAGATTCGTAGAATGTCCAGTGAACCATTTCTAAAAAGTTTGGAATTCAACATTTTCCCGGCGACTGAAGCTTTCCATGCGTTTTCGCGATCATCCAGCGGGAACGTGGAAAATGATTCTAGAAATCGTTTTCCCCCAGTTTTCGCAATGCGCTTCGGTCGCTGGACAGTGATTTCAGAATCTTGCGCGGAAACCCTCCTTTAGCCAAGGATCAGGTATCCGCGGCAAGTCTCAAACTTTTCTTTACTGACGTTGGGAAAACTCCCGCATGGCCGCTAGGGTGGCTGGGGAGATTGTGATTGGCTGTTTTCCATGGGTTCTGAGGGATGTTCTTATGCGCTCTTATGGAAAAAAAAAGGAATAAATAATTTCAGAGAGTCTCGTATTCATTTACTTAAAGTTAAACTTAAAGGAACAGTAAACTTGACTAGGCAACTTTCGGCCATCGAATCGCCCGGGGGGCTTAGATACAGGGTCTTATTGTCGACAGGCCCCCCCCTTCTTTGTTATCTCGAACCGTCTCGAACCCCCTCCTTAGTGTTCCCAAAGCTAGCTGGCAGGCCCTTGCCCCTTATGCACTGTAATTATGCACTTATGTACTGTAAAAGTTCGCCTTTTTACATGTAGACCACAGACAAACAACCTCCCCGACAAGGCGGCCGGGGTTCGATTCCTAGTCGCGGCACACAAACCTTTTGCTTTTGCAAACCTTTTGCTCAAAAGTCGAATTCTCGGAAACTGCCCGGAAACTGCAATGGTCGTAACGAGAATTTTTCTTACTCTCAATATCGACTCAGGGTACATTCTTGATATGTTAGCTAGCTCCCCGAGCCAAGTTTGAGTCAAGTTTTCTGTTCCTTTAAATGACAGCTTATTTCTACATCTCATATTTGAATACACTGAATATTTTGAGTCGTCTATAAGGGATATTAAAAAAAAAGTTTCACCTGGTACTCTGTAGTAAAAACATTCAGGGTGTGCGCTGCTTGCACGACAACCCACAATTCATCCAGACGGTGAGTTTGAATTTCAGCTGAGGTCTGTATTTCCATGTAATTTGAATTTTTCCATCCAATTTTTTCCATGAATTTTTCCATTTCCATGGAGTTTGAATTTCAGCTGAGGCCTGTATTTCTTCGGACAATTTACGTATGTAGAAAGTAGGAAAATTATGTTAAGATATTTCTCGCAAGGAATTGGACATTCCGTATTTGGTTAAATTTTAAAGATGCAGAAGGACCTGTTAACCGTTTAGCGACAAGCTTGAAACTCACCTTTTTTGTTAATAATAAATAAACGAAGTAAATGACAAATATAACTCGCTCATGTGAAGCGAAGTTTGCGGGTCCAGATCCCTCCTAAGGAATATTTGTGTATTTTTCTGTTTTAACTATAATCACAAAGATTTTCTTTTCCTTAATTCGTTACTTTGGTTCTTTTTCCCTTGTTTTCTATTTGCTAGTTTCTCTTTTGTTTATTTATCTTTATTTATACTTTTAGATGTTGAAGAGGTTGATCTCGTTTCTGACGTTGTGGAGTCATACTTCGTTTGTGATAGTGCGACGCTTAATAGTATTACCGGTAAGGATTCTTTTGTTGAGTTTCTCTGCACTTTCTGCACAGTATCTGTCCGTGCAAAAGATATTGCTGCCATCTAGCTCCGCGAATGTGAGAGACGCGGGGGCTTCACCTGGCTCGTAAAGCGCTAAACACGGAGAATGCAAGAACCAGTCTAACAGCCGTTAGCATGGAAAATGAATGGAACTGTCAGGGACGCAGTGTTTATCATACGACGGGTCCTTTAAAGCTTAATCGAATAGGGCTGAGATAAGACAGTCTGGTTACCCACATCGTCTTCGTATTTAAATAGGCTAGAAAACCTGACAAAAACTCGTTACTTCGTTGATTTGTTATCCATAAATATGGAATTTTAACTGACGAGTTTATTCTTCCGCAATTCCGAACGTACCTCTATGTTTGAAATGTTTAGCAACTACAGCGGCAAACAATTGCCGAAAATAACCAGCAATGTTGGATTTCCATTATTCAAGCCAGGAAGATAGAAGTAACTTGAATATGGAAAGTAACCAGGAACCACGGGGCATTCTCCCATACATTTTGATTCTGCAGTCTGGAATAGAATATTTCAGGATCTTCACTTTGTTGGCCATTGAGACGCACGCTTTTGCAGATATTCAAATTCTCCGCCACTTGACGAATTTTATTTATCGTGCAAGCAGTGGAGATTCCCAACGTCACTACTAGACTACGCGACGAAAAAAAAAAAATCCCTTAAAGGAGTCAAAATAATTCAGTGTATTCAGATCAAAGGTATAAAAATAAGTTGGCTTTTCAGTTAAACTTTAAGAAAGAAGTAGACTGTAAATTAATACTTCGGGAAACAGCGGAGTGCTGTCTTCGGGTGAGCAAGTAGTTCGACAACATTTAAAATAATTCGGGAAAGATATTGGCAAAGGGAAATGAAAAGCGGACTAGACGTAGGTTAAAGGTACATCACAATCTTAGATGGGGGATTTACACCGGTGTCAGAAGAGTGGAAGGGTTCCCCATACAAACGTCGTCGTTTGCGCTTTTGTTACAACTGATCCTAACGCTGTATGCATAAAATTATTATTATTATTCGTTACAACTGATCCTAACGCTGTATGCATAAAATTATTATTATTATTCATTTGAATACTTCAAAATTGAAGAGTAGCCTAGTGTATAAAAGAGAGAACAACATGTCAACATGTCGAACTCACACACACTTACAGTGATAGTACATAGACAAACAACTGACCGTTAAAAAAAGCAAATTACCCTACTATCTCTACAATAAAATGCAAACGAAAATACAAATCAAAGTAGATACAAGTTCGAGGAAAACGAAGTTTATGGAGAAAATCAAAGGCATGAAGTCTCAAAATCAACAGAGAAGCTTTGCTACTATTGAATATTCTTTCAGCCCAAGCTGACTACGAATTATAGTTGATAGTGACAAACGGATACGCCAGCTGAACTTCATTGGAGCTCTATTTTGCCCCTTCCTGGCAAAGGTCTTCTTCAGCCGCTCAAGTTGGGAATTTAACATTGTTATATAGCCGAATTATTAAATTATCGCTCTAATAAAGTTCTGCTGACGTATCTGTTTGTCACTATCAACTGAAATTCCCTACTGTTGTTGTACCATCGTGTTTTGTAAGCATTCTTTTGGGATTTTCTCTTTAAAGTTTAACTGAAAAAGGCTGGGATAGGACAGTCTAGTTATCCATCACTTGTTCACTTAAATTGGCTTGAAGACCCGCTGAAAATGCGTTGCTTTTTGTTCCGCTGTTCACGAATAATCGATTTTCAAATAGTGGAATTTCATTGTGATTTGTAGTACTGAATTTTTGTTGTATGCTTCACGAGAAAGATTTATGATTTTTTTTGTTCAGGCACTAAGTAATCTTCACCAAACTCACCACTGCACACTGAAAAGCTGCTTTTGTGTTGAGATTAAAATTTCCCGCGTCATAGTAGAATTTACGTTGTGGGGACGGCCGCAGATATTCTGAACGTCATAACTAGAGCAGATAGTGGAAATAAAAAAAAATCCCTTTGCAGAATCCAAATAATTCAGTGTATTCAATTAGATGACACAAAATTAAATCGGCTTTTCAGTTAAACTTTAACCTGTCTTTATAAATTGACACTTTTCAGGTCGCGTGGCTTCGCCGATGCTTATTCCAGAGGAGGAAAAGATTCTAGTCGAAGAAACGGATGGTGACAGCCTGGTTGTAAAAGAAAAGTAAGTCAGGTGGTTGATCCGTATGATTTTAGAGTAATCAGATTAAGAGAACATTAGAGTAGTTTTTCATTTCATTCAGTTTTTCTTCTTTGTACCATAGAGTTGGATGGCAAAATTTTTTAAGGTTCTCAAGAATGGTTTTCTGTGTAAGAAATAGGAGATGCGTCTTGTTTATTTCTGGAGTCATCACTGGAGTCCTCCACACTAAGTGTGGAGGCCTTCAAGTCATCGGTTGACAAAGACTGGACTCGGAAGCCTTGGAAAACTGCATGGGATTCCCAAGATGCGGCCCTCTCCATCCATCACTGAGCCAGCGCACGACAGGATTACCTTTCGCTGGCAAGTGCGATTTAAGATAACACGGAGTCGAAACTCGCTCACTTGCCGAGTCCGCGAAGGGGATATATCCAAAAGAACACATGTGAAATCAGTGCCACGACGGGGAAACCAGCATGCGATACGTTGAACTTCGGAGCGAAGGAGGAAATTCGCATGCGAAAATCGGACTTCATGTGGACGTACCTTTAGAGACAGGAAAAGAAACCTATTAGTTGTGTTTTTGCAGATACCATGGTATCTGTTACCACGGTATCTGTTACCACGGTAACTGGATCTGCAATTACCCTTGGTTCACACTGCTACGTCGTATGCGACACGATTTTTTCTTTGCTGTTCCGACGTGCGACAGAATCGCACGGATGTTCTCACCACCACGCAGACGCAAAAGGAAAACGAAATTTTTCGTCGAGATTAATCTGCAAAAGGGCAAAGGAGCCCTTGGGGAAACGACCTCTGAAGATGCGGGGAGATTACACTTCTAAATACCACCCATCATTGGGAAATTTTCAGTCAAAACCTATAGGTCATCTTGTTCAAAACAGGTTAATACAAGTTTATTCAGAAGATATTTTGCATTCAGCAATCCTAGGATTACAATCAGAACAAGGTAGAGCCATTTTTTGTCTTGAAAATTAACTAATCTTTGTTCTTTCTTTTCTTTCCATAAAAAAATCGCATGCGTTATGTCGGATGAGTTGAAATTTTTCAACGCATCCGACACTGCGACAAAACGCACAGTTCTGCGTCACTTGTCGCACGATTTGTGTCGTACGTCGCATGACGCAGAATTTTGCGCGAAATCGCAGCAGTGTGAAGTGAACCATAGGTTAGTCGTTTTTGCAGTCACCGTGGTATCTGATATACGGCTGCTCTGCAAAAACGACTATTGCCGAAATTGCACTTTTCGAAGTCATCGCAGAAGAAAATCTGATATCCAGTCACATCACTAATAAACTTCTTTCTCACCAATTTGACAAAATTTGATGAAAGTGAGATGACTTTTCAGATACCACGACCAGTTCCCACGGTCGGACCATGGTATCCGAATATCAGATATCACGGTAACTGGCCAGATACCGCGATAACTACAAAGACGACTTTAGACCTTGGTATCAGATACCATGGTATCTGCAAAAATGCAACTACTGTTGGGAGTTTCTTAACATTTGCACAAGAGTGCAACTACTGTTGGGAGTTTCTTAACATTTGCACAGAGAGATGGCGCACTATCTGTATTTTATAGAGAATTGTGTTTCGTTAAAGTTTAACTGAAAAGCCAACTTATTTGTGTGTCATTTAATTGGATACACTGAATTATTTGGATTCTGCAGAGGGATGTTTTGATTTTCCACTACCTGCTCTAGTTATGAGGCTCAGTGTATCTCCGGCCGTCCTCACAGCGTGAATTCTACTATGACGCGGGAAATTTTAATCTCAAAACAAATGCGGCTTTTCAGTGGGCAGTGGTGAGACTGGTGAAGATTGCTTAGTGCCGGAAGAAAAAAAATGATAAATATTTCTCGTAAGGCATACCACAAAAATACAAGCGCATAGATGCGACACAAATCACACGAAAATTCCACTATCTGAAAATCAATTATTCGTGAATAGCGGAACAACGAAGTAACTCATTTTCAGCGGGTCTTCAAGTCAATTTAAGTGAATAAGTGATGAGTAATTAGAACCTAGCCCTTTTCGGTTAAACTTTAAAGTACAATTCTTACTAGAAATGTCTTTTCACAATGAAATGGATCAGGAATATCGTTTTCGAAAGCACCATTATTTTCCACGCGAAATTAGATCTTCATGTTGGCGCTTCTAGAGTCTATACAGCCTTCGCGCTCTCCAACGTGGCGGCTAGACGCAAAATATTTGAAAATGAACGCGCTGTGGTTTAATCGTGGAAAAACCAAGCAAAACAGACCTGATGGTCTACCATGTCTTCAGAAATGAAAAACAGCGCATCAAGCTTCTCGTGTCCTTATTTAAGAAAGAAGTTGTCGGCGGACCTTGAAGCTTTCGGCGTAGTTTGCGTTGCGTGACGGGTAAAACTCGGGTAGACCGAAAAAGCGCTAAAAAGGGGAAACAAGCAAGAGAGGTCCTTTAAAGGACACCTGAACAATGAAACCATACTTGAACACACCATGGAGAATGCATTTACAGACATGGCCATGAGAGCATTCTTTTCTTGAACGTGACGTTTTCAAAATAGGGATGTTCGTTTCTGGAGGTTTGCACATGCAGACTCCAAGACAAAAAGCGCAATTCATTCAAATCTTGTACAGCGCTGGCCGGATCGTATTGGAATTTCTTCTAGATATACGTTTGGGCTTAACTGGTTAAAAACTATTCCAGAAGAAGGGTTGACTGGAGACATTTGTTCATTTCTAAAATTGTTCAGTACTGAAATAAGGACAGATGCAAAATGCAGCAAAAATCATAGCTTGGAAACACTATTTCGTATTTGGATTGTTTTTTTTGCAGGCAATGTTAACGGAAGTCATACAGATAGGGGTGATACTTGGTACTCTTCATTCAGATGTCCTTTAATAGTAAAGATGGTTGAAAAAAAATCACAACAGAATTATGTGGTATATTAAATCTGCTGACCTGTTAGTTATGTTGATTAGTTATTTGGCGTTACCAAACAAATTTGACGTCTGGACAGGTTTTTGTTGAATAAAAAGGTCTATCTATCTATCTTTTTCTGACTATATTTCTTTTTTTCCAGGACTCTGGTGGACACTGTGTACATGATCAAGGACCAAGTGCGGGATATAAAATCCGAACTTTCCAGCCTCACAAAAACAGTCCAGAAGTTGGTTAGTGATCAGAGTGAAATGAAAGCTCTTCTTTCGTGCTACCTCCAGAATAACAATGTGAAAGAGTGAACCACGTGATTAGTTTTAGGTAGCTAGTCCAAGCTGCGTTTGAACCGCGCACCGTCACTTCAAGAATGACAGTCTTAAGCTATATTGGTTTCGTGCCGTTTTAAGACTCCGATTCTTCTTCCGCTGCAAAGATAACTTGCTTTTACCAAGGGCCCATAACCAGTTGTTCATAGTTAGTGCAGCTAAACAAATTAGTGAGCTGAATTGTCTTTTGGCCCCCCCCCTTGGCAAGGGTCGGCCTCAGGCCGTAGTTAAAGAGTGTGTTCCACCCTACTTACCGTAGTTACTACGCTGGTCACCGTAGTTACTACGCTAGGCTGGAACGTTTTTTTATTTTTTCGGTCAAATATCAGGCCGCGGGCTGGTCGGACCAATCACGTTACAGAGATGCGTAGTTACTACGCCTACCACGCTCCCGAGCGTGCTAAGTAAATAGTTACTATTAGTTACTATTTTGAGAAGGTTGGAACGGTCAGCGTAGTAACTTTTCGTGAGGCTGGAACGGAAATAGTAACTAATAGTTACTATTGATAGAGGGGTGGAACACGCTCAAAGAATCTGATCGTACGGTCATCTCATTGCAGTGTCAGATTTTCGCAAGATCGAATTTCTTAGCTACGGCTTGGAGATGAGCCTGGCCAAGAAGGGCCGAAATAAAGCACCTCCACGTGATGTGCAGTCAACTTGAACTGAATGAATACTTAATAAGTTATCAATGTGGGTTCTGTCTTGCGATGGCCAGGCTGCGATTTCGGAGTCCATGCCCCCCCCCCCCCGTGTAGCAGAGATCTCATAACGTTCTTCCATCTTATGCGTGACCTGCTCGCGTGGGGCTACGTTCTAGGAATCTATGTATAGTAGAGATATGAGGCGTATTCTCGCCGTTCCTCGGGGAATCAAAGGGAACGGCGAGAATAGAGGGAGTCAATCCACGCCGACTCCGCGTACGGAAAACAACTAGAACACAGGGAATGCTTCCAAAAATGGATTTTGTTCGAACAAAAATATGCAGTTGACGAAATTAGTCTGGATCCACTTTATTTTTGGTTTTGTTTATTCTAATTGTTTTAATTAATTTTAAATTGCAGCGACATCAGCAAAAATTGATTCCCCTCCGAATCTGAGACGGAGTCCTTTTTGATGGTGGTGATTATAATCGGAGAATTCCCCGTCCATGGGGACTCGCGAGAATACGGGGAGTGAGTCCCCGGGACAAACAAAAACGCGGAGACTCCTCAAGTGGAGTCCTTGGGGAACGGCGAGAATACGCCTGTGGTACTTCGGATAACTTAGAACTTTGGACAGAGTCGTTTCGTCCACCCTTTGCGTTTAAATGTCAACTGTTTGCGAATCAGAGTAGTTCATTGAAGGAGTGTTTCCACGGCACATTTGTATTCCACATACTCGACCCACTAGTTGAACCTTGCGGAAACGAAGAAGAACTTTGTCTATTTTTGGCGGTAATTTCAAATCTCTGAAATAAAAATAAAATCCGGACAAATTATGTATAAATATTAACTTCTTATCATTCTGTACAAAAAGGATCCTGGATTGTGTGTCTGTCTACTCGATAAAGTAGTTTATATTATTATTTGGGCACACAAACCTGTTGGTATCGGAAATACTCTTTTCGAGCCACCAACACTTGTGGGATCGCGGAAAAACGCCTTAAGGGCTCATTAGAACATCTGAGTGAATGTTTTGGATCGGCGTTTTACCAAAAAATGTCACAGTCCGAAGTTAAATTACTGTCCCAAGTAACACACCTCTACTATAGGTTGTCAGTACCCCATAAATATCGGGACTACCAAGTCCCATTGTTTCAGGAATGGGAGGAATAGGCAAAGTGTTTCCAGTTGTATATTCGTCGGTCAGGAGTAGTACGCGCTCCGCCTTTTCTTGTATTAATGTTCATAATGTTAACGATTGATTTATGTTTAAGTTGCGACTCTTTACCACTTTACGGTTGTGTAATTCGTGCTATTATAGCCTGTCCTTTTATGTGTTTTCAGATGTCGTCAGTCTGTCAGATGGTTCGTTTGTATAACATAGTTTTGCCACTACTAGAAAGCACAATCAAGCGGTTCGTACGCATAGGCTAGGGTTTTATCCTTGGGAATTGCCGCACCTTCTCTTATAGGGTATGCGGGGAGGGGGGTAAGCGGTAGCAGCTTTGAAAAATAGCAGTCTTTTATTGCATTTCAAAAAGAGGGTATAGGTACCGACACACGAAGTTTCTTGTGTCGGTCCGCCGATACAGAGTACAGAAGAGGTATGTTTATTTGAACTTATACTTGCTTAAATTTGAACAGTGCAGTTTGTGTGAAATAGTAGAATGAAGATCCAAAGGACCCATTCAGGTGTTCTCAGCGGCCCTTAAGCTACTTTAGTTGAAACTCACAGCAAGTGGATGAAAGTGGCTCTGTTCAAAGTCAACAAACGTTCAAATAAACAAACCTCTACTGTATAGCTTAAAATCTAGGGATGAAAGGGTGGAGTGCTATCTGTCGTGGCACTCCCACCCCACAAGCATGCCAAGAAAGAGTGATTGGTATAATACGCGGGGTTGATCCCCACCGGGCATCACACGATAAACAGGTAAAAGATTATTCGTATATGTGGACTGTGGGGGCTTCCTCGATATCGCCTTGGAATGCTTCCTTTGATTTTTTTTTTGTTTACAAAATTAGTGCTTTCACAACTTTCAATATTTGTTCCTGCCCATGTGCCTTTATGTGTTGTTTGATGAGGATGTTTGGGGGGAGGGCGGGGGGGGGGGGTCCAGTTGTATCATGCCACGCGTTTATACACATTATCATGGATAAATTGAACTTTGGAAACAGAGGTACTTCTTGAAGAGGTCATTCGTTGTAAATAGCTTCAAATGCATAGTTGAAACTATTTTGAACTGTGCACAGAACAGCCACTTAAAATCTTTTCGTGATATAAAGGACCCAGTCACGCATTTCTCTTCTTCCAATGCCGCTGGCGGTGGTAGTACGGATTTAGTCAGCCACCGTGGACACAACCATGCACCGTGCACACAAACTTTCATCAAAATATGGCTGATAAGTCTTTGGAAATTAATTAGTTAATGAGGAAATTGCTGAGGAGAATGAGGCTCGGCTGGTTACAAGTTCTTAAAAACTCGACAAGTTTCATCAACATGTGGTTTGCTGATATTGCTGCACAACAGAACGGAGCAGGGCGCGAAGAATCGATGAGGAAGCGCAGGCCTTATGGCAAACAGCACGGAGTGGCGGCTATTCGTATTGGCTGCAGAGGTTCAACAAAATAGCTCTCTGTAATGAAATAAGGGCATACTAACGTATTAACATCGACAAATCCAATGTAAGAGAAGAATACAACATCAAGTAGCATACATTATGGAGTTCCCGTTAGTATCCCTAATTTTAAACTCGCCAAAATAGGACAGAAATTAACCACGCCTTTCCATCTCGTGAAACCACCCTAGCAAAAATCCTACGGCTGTTAAACCATGTTGAAATCAACCGTTCTCCGGTCAGCCGACCAGTCAGACCGACAAGCTTTGGACGGTCATAAACTCTGGGACAGCTGTTTTGTAATAGCTGTTCCTTGCCTGTTTAACGCCTGTTCAGTGCACTCAGTGTCACCTTGGGAATGTATCATACATCGTGTGTCTGAAGCTTGTTGAGCTCCAGATGGCGTGAGTGGAAACGCAATCCTCAAAACGATTTCTGGTCAGTACGATTGAGCAGCAATAGATGGCGCTTGCGAATCCCGGATTGGCTGGCGGCTATATTACGGAGATTCTTTCCGCCCTTTTCTTTGTCTCCGTACACTGTCTCCCTATATTTTTTGCGTCTGTCAACCTTCGACTTTGTTCAGTAGTTGTACGCTATGGTTGCTTTCTCCAACTGAGAAGATAGCGAAAAACTAACGAGGACAACACGTTGGGTTCATAAATAACAGTGTTTTATTTCAACAAAAGAAAATCGACATTCAACTTTATTAAGCATCCTGTGGAACTCGGACAGACTAGTAAACAAAACCAGATTCAGTTCATAGAACTGAACTTAGTAACTACCGTAACTTTCCTCTAATTAAATGAACCAGTAAAATAACACGCTAATCCTGCTACATATCAAGGAGATTCTTTCCGTCCTTTTCTTTGTCTCCGTATTTATACTGCATTTTATAAGTCTTTCAACAGTCGACTTCGTTTAGTAGTTGTACGCTATGGTTGCTTTGTCTAACTAAAAAAAATGGCGAAAAACTAACGAGGACAACGCGTTGGGTTCAAAAAATCAGTGTTTTATTTCAACAGAAGGAAATCAACCTGCAACTTTACTGAGCATCCTGTGGAGCTCGGACAGACTAGTAAAAAAACAGATTCAATTCATAAAACCGATTCACTTTGTAACTACCGCAACCTTCCTCTAATTAAATGAACCGGTAAAATAACACGCTAATCCTGCGAAATAACAGACCTACAAATTCGATGATAATAGATACTAGCCTACACAACGTACTAGCCTACACAACGGATGCACTCATGGGCTAGAAAGTAATAAAATTAGACGAAACAATGTGCTTTCATACTAATCTCATATGCTGAAATTAGCTTAAGGAGAGTCGTTCGGACACTATTTTTTGACATAATTGTCAGAACAAAGATCATTCAAAAGGACGGACAACCGATAATGGGCTACGGCTCCTCCTCACTCAGTGGCTACTATTTTCTATCATTTAAATTAACAGCCACACTCACACAGAGAAGAAATTCGGTATATCATTTTTTTTTTTTTCAATTTATTTATTTCGTGATATTACACATCACATATTACACTAAAACAGGACTATTCTAAACTAAATATATACAATCATATCAACCATTCGGTGGCTCGGGGCAAAAGCACAGTCGACGGAAAAGGCGATAGAAATGGCCGGAACGGCACTCTGCATTCTCGCGAATTGCCTTTAAGAGTGGGTTTTCGGAGGCTTCTATCCTTGCAACAAAACTAACTAACGCTTTCCGTCTCATAACATCAAAAGATTCAATTTCATTTTCTAAGAACATTTGACTGGCAGAGTAACGTCGATTGTATGAAAAAAGATGGCGGAATGCATTGTTAAAACAAACTTTCAATTTACGTATCGTCGTCTCAAGATAATTATCAAAAAGTGGGAGACAATATAGTTGCGTGCAATACGTCTTAAATAAAAGAATTCTCACCGACACAGTACAAAATTTAAAATTACGAATTAAGTGGTTCGCACGCGCGCAGAGACCCCGATACTGACTCGAGATTGCTGAATCGTCATACAGGTCATCGTCTAAAAAATAACCTAAGTACTTCACTTTATGTACCCTCTTCAAAACAAAATCACCAAGTCGAATAGCCGGAAATATCAGCGATTTAAAATGTTTCGGGATAAAAATCATGTAATTACACTTCGCAGAATTGAAAATAATGTCGTGCGACGCTGCATAATTTGCGCAAATCTTCAACAGGAGATTTAAAGCATTCGCCGACGGCGCCATTAGAACCATGTCGTCAGCATAAGCTATAGAATTCAAAAACACACCAGAGATGTTACAGCCTACACGGCTCTCCATTAATTGTTTACAAAGGTCATCTATAAAAACATTAAATAAAAGAGGTGAAATAATTCCCCCTTGTTTAATTCCATTAGCAACATGAAAAGGAGCAGACAGTTTTGACCCCCACTTCACACGAAACTCCTGTTGAACATACCAATTTGAAAGGAAATCAACCAGCAGCTTTGGCATACCCCGTGTTCGTAGCTTTTCAAACAACAACTCGTGGTTAACACGGTCAAAAGCTTTACGTATATCTAAAAAACAAGTGAAAACAGGACTTCCAAGCCCCAGATAGTAAGACACAGTTTGCTTAAATGAAAAGATACAAAAATCGGTCCCATGCTGCTGTTTAAAACCAAACTGATTAAACGATGTCTTTAAAAAATCAATAGAATGTTTCAACAACAAATGCTCAAGCAGCTTCGAAAAAACAGTTGTAACAGCAATAGGGCGGTAATTATCAATACTTGTAAGGTCCCCGCACTTGTTCTTTAACAGAGGTATGATCGTAACCTTCATCAAATCTGGCGAAAGACAACTGTGAGCGAATGCGCAGGTAAAGTATACTGACAGTAAAGCGCACAGGCGCTGCCGGTTACTATACTTCACATGCTCGGCAGACAGACCGTCATCGCCGGCTGCTTTGTTCGCTTTCAGTTCCTTCGTAATCACTTCATCAATATCATTGCTCGTAAAACTAATTCTATTAACTTCGCAGTCACAGTCATTAGCACAGCTAGGCGAATGCGAATCACTGGGGACTGAATTGAGCAAATCACTGAAGTGGGAACGCCATCTTTCTACTATGTTGGACTCACCAACCTGGCCATCCAAAGTAGACACTAGCGCATTCGGTACACTATTGACGGTTCTAAAGGTCGACCACAGATTCTTACGATCACCTAGGTAAGCTTCAGCCATCTTGTCCGCGATGTGCTTCTGCCGAGAAGATTTACACCGTTGCAAAGCAGACCGAAATTCTTTGCGTTTCACTAACATACTACTGTATAAACTGCCGATGTTCGGTTTACCAGCTGCTCGCCACAATAGGTAAGTGGAACGGTATTCAGCGTGCACTAATTTTACTTCAGAATTCCAACCCGGGACAGTTTTGTACCCTCTATTTGACGCCACAGAACTGCAAACGCCTTCTGCAGCAATCGAGAGTGACGACACGATTTGATCATATAGGCTATTTACCTGGGCCCGATGATTTGTACTGCTGCAGTGAACTTCCTGGCACTCAACTGCATCCTGGGGAATACTGATATCAGATTTTGTATTTTTCATTGTATCCTCTCTTCTGCTTTTCTTTAAAGTGTATATTGGCACCTGACAGGCTGCATGTGTAAACGCAAAATCTCACGCACAAAGAATTCCAAATCTGCCTCGAATGAAGCGCAGCCTTATCATAGGGAACGCTCGACTATGCAGTGAAAATTCATAACTACCATACCGAATCAATTTTTTAACTTTCTATTTGCTATAATATGATTAAAGGGATTTCATATGCAGTCTGTCAGGTACAAATACGTACTTTAAATTTTTTACAAGTAAACTACTTTATTTTTAAGCAGCAAAGAGTAAGTTATTAGAAATATTACGGAAACAACATGCACATGTACACTCCAGAAATTTAAAAAAATACGCGAAATACTAATGAAATACTACTATAAAGTAAACACGTGAAACACTAAGATGAACACACGAGAAATACAACCAGAGGCGCCATTTGGGGTGGGGATGGGGGGCCATCCCCCCTACATTTGCGAAGGGCACAAAATCTGCCATCTTGGAACTATTTCTTGGTCTCTAAACAGACTTCAAAAGGCAAATGGCATTACTTTGGGGTAAATTCGAAAACTGCTTTAAATTTACCGACAAAAGAGTAAGAAAATCTTGGGTATGAGTAATAAACCTGGATGGGGTCCCCTTTTGCCTAAGGTTTACCGAAATGGAACCTCTGAACACAATTAAAACGCGAAACAGTAACCTCATATGCTGAACCCAGCTTAAAGTTCGTATTGGCACATGACAGGTTGCATATGTCATCCCTTGCATCTAAAGTACTAAAAAGAAGGGAAACTTTTAAAATTTTGTTTTGCCTAGTAGTTATGACTTTTACACTGCGTAGGTAGAACATTCCATGCGATAAGGCTGCACTTTATTTTGAGAACGATTTGTCGCGGCAAAGTCATTCTTGGCTGTCACGCATGAAAAATGACTTTGCCGCCTCAGAAGAGACCAAAGGAAGCAAAGCCGCATCGCATGAACGCGCGAGCTACGCAGTGACAAGCATAACTATAATAAGCTACCGAGTAAAATTTTAGAAGTTCCTCTAATTTATATTATTTTAATTTCTAAATCTAAGGGATTACACAACCTGTCAGGTGCCACTACGTACTTTAAAGGATTCGCTTTGTCCTTGTTTTAAACATGAACTTTACAACAAAAATCACTGATAGGACTCACAGGAATATAGAAATCACTAACCACTATAGATCCTCGTATTCGCTAAATAAGTTCACTGAGTAATCCTCGGGCGCTTCATTTATTGTCCTGAAAAAGAGCATGCGTAAGTATCGTTTGAAAACAGCCAAACACTGAACAGCTTCACGCACCGCAATCGCGTACTTTGTAACTGTGGGGGTTGGGGGACTCCACCCTAAAGGTCCTGAGAAAGTACTTTTGTCCGGCGAAAGTTCACTAGTTTGTCTGGGTCGAATCGAAGTCTGGGAACTTTCGTCGGGCGAAGCTCGAAAGTCCAAGTCTCGTCGGCTCATCTGTAAAGTTATATCGGGCACGTTTAGGAGGGACAATATGGCAAAACCGAAAATGTTACGAGGCAAGGGAAGAGGGGAGTCAATGAATATTGGAATAATAACATTTTTATTATCGTTTTTCATGGTAGCCTAGTCCAAAGAGCTGCTTAACTGCAGAAGGGGCACACAACTATGATCTGGAAAGGAAGTTTCGCTCTATAGTAAGCTGGTCCTTCAGTCTGGGGCGTCGCTTCGCCCCCGAATGACTGGCTGAAAACCTAAGGGAGGGGTTGGCAGCGGCGTCGTTGCAGGTCCTTAGCTCGGCTTTAATTTTGTGAAAAGCCTTCTTAAGATCCACTATTCGTCCTCTGCCTTCAGTCCCGTTATGAAAAGCAATTGTCGGCAATATCGACAATATCAATATTGTCGGTTTTCACATCTCGAAATGTTTAATTTAGTTGTTGATATTTGTGGTCTAAACTTCGTTTTACAGTATGCGACTAAAATGGCAAGGCTGAATAAGACTTACCTTACCGCGTCTGTAAAGGTCCCGGCAAATGAAACGTCCGAACCTTCCTTTTGCATCCCCTGACTCACGCAAGGCAGGCAGGAGGTAGAGTCCTCGGTCATTTGCATGAGCTCCCCAACAGCCGGTGGCTTCGATGGTAGGCCGGATGCCGAATCTTCTGCCGTAGTTTCAGTTGCTGGCCCCAGGCGAATCTGAAAAAATATTTTTTATATGGTGTGCGATCCTAATTTTTTCCTTATATATTACTGTAACTCGTAATTTCCTTTAACATGTGAATTTATTTCCTGCATGGTTGCACGACATTAATGCACTAAATGTCCTACTTATCAGCTTTTAGTTGGACTAGTTCCATTTCGCTGATTTTTGCGGCTTCCGCTATTTTGGCTCTAACATTTTGCCAAGAGAATGCGGGAGGTACTAGCAGTGCCCTATCTGCTATTGCGTTCTGCTTGTCTGGTAAACTTCAGCCAAATCGGAGCTAACACTACGAAAACCCGTCTTTGGGCAAAAGTTAAAGTTTTTTCGCTGCTCCTGTAAAATTTGAAAAAGGTCGCTTGTAACCTTTAAAAAAAAAAGTCAATTTGGACATTCAGAACATCTTGTGCTTAGAGAGGATTTTGATTCTGTCAGCTTACCTTCTTCAGCAAGTCTGCACCGATTGTAGCGGTGTTCGCATCTGACTGTTGATGACTCATCTCCAAGCTAGTTCGTTTCTTGACAACCTTCCCAGCGCTCCCGACTTTGTTTGTAATTCTCTCCCTGAAGATCTTCATCATTGTAATGGCGGGGCTGTCCTTAATATTGGTTTCTTCGTTGTTTAAAATAAATTCTGTAAATAATAGAATATGTTTTAAATATTTGCCTTAGATATCAGGTATTAGACTCCTTCGAATGAACTGATAAAGGCCTAAACAGCATGCCACAATTAGCCTATAGCTAGTCATAACCAGTCCATCTTGTGGTTGATTTCGATTCTTCTTTACTCTTTTTTCCTTCTAACTAACCTCACCTAAAGGTTTTGTCGTTATGGTTCACACATGATGTGGGTTTCTTCGTCGTTCTGATCAAAACTAACAGAGCTGTGCGAGGCTGAAAACAAATAATCTTCCAGAGGAGGTATGTGTTTAGAATATTGGAATTATAAACTGTATGTACTTAAACTTATGCTTTAGAAGCTAATCGATGCATTGTCGTTGCTCCCTTATTGCAGAATCAAACATACCTTGCATATCAGCAACAACTTTTGGTGAAATGTAGATTCTGTTTGGCTGTGTGGCAAGTAGAGATGCTCTTTGCGTGACCAGTGGCAGCTTGTCCATGCCAAAGACCCCTTCCAGAAAACTAGCCAAGTATCGACCAGCATCTACGGTTTCCAATGATTTGAACACACTTCTCTTTATAGTGAGTCCGCCTTCCTCGCTTACGGACATCTCGTCGTCAGCCTCTATCCTCCTCGTCAGTTGGCTGTTGTTTCTGCTGGTTGTCTGAGTTAGAGATGCCAAGATTTCGGACATTTTTGTTACGGCGTCCTCCAGTTGCTTCATTCGCAGTGACATCTGGTCTACCAGTTGCTTCGTTTGCTCTGACGTTTGTGCTGACTGGTCTTCTAGTTTCTTCATCCGCGCTGACATCTGGTCGAAGGCTTTCTAAAAAAAATGTTTGCTTTAGAAAAAAGTCGTGTGCCATTTCTGATTTGACTACTGTTCTTCAGTGAAGGACCTTCCTCGGTGAAAGGACCTCCCTTGGTTTGCAAAGCACTTTTGTTTGCAATAATATAACAATCGATAGCTTTTATATTTGGCGACTTCAACTACTGAGTTTATGACCACAGAACATTTCACGATGGTTGCAGGCCTGAGAGACATATACCAGGGAATGGAAGTCCGACCCTACAGACTAGGTTGGCGCCAGGTTACATGAAGTAGGGTGACAAGCTATTTAATCTTAGATTATATACGCTAGAAAGAAACATCTTGGTCGGCGTTCACGCTGAGATCTTGTAGCGGCGGGTGATGTTACGCCGGTGGTTGTTGTGTATTCGCGCTTTCACTGAATAATAAAAATACCTCTCAATAAGTACTTACCAGAATGTGTTCTGTGTCCTCTTTCTGAGCTCCAGCAACATTTTTGGACGAACCTGGGGTCATCTGGCATCCAAGTGCTTGTAATGTTGTTTCGTCGCCTGCTTTGATCTAAATGAATACAATAATCAAATTAGAAACGTGACCTACTATAAAACAACAACTACAACTATGTTCACCCCCAACTCCCCCCAGTGCCCGGATCCAGTCCGGTTCTAAATATTCCTTCAGCCCAAGCTGACTGCGAATCATATTTGACAGTGCAAAATGGATACGTCAGCTAAATTTTATTAGAGCTATATTCCGGCCCTTCTTGGCAAGGGTCCTCTTCAGGCTCAAAACCGCTCAAGTTGGAAAAGGAACTTGTGGACAAACAGGTTTGTCCACAAGTTCGTTTTTCCAACTTGAGCGGTTTGTCCACAAGGTTTTTCCGCAAGTTCGTTTTTCCAACTTGAGCGGTTTTGAGCCTGAAGAGGACCCTTGCCAAGAAGGGCCGAAATATAGCTCTAATAAAATTTAGCTGACGTATCCGTTTTGCGCTGTCAAATATAGCCTAGTCCGGTTCTGTTAATGATTTAGAGCATATGTTAGTTCTTCCCAGCAAGCTCCATGCCGATCCCTCCAGTCTAAGCGTGTCCGGATATTTCCGGTACCCCCCTCGACTCCCCCAACTGTTGTCGAATCCGGCCCAGACTTGAAATGGAACATCAGAGACACGTCCTCTTGTCAATTATCAAATTTCATTCGAATTCGATCACCTGTTCGAAAGTTATAAGTGACACAAGATTCCGGATTCCCCTTCCCTCCACTGCCCCAGGATGGCCGGATCGGGGAAGTGACTACTTCCAAGTTACTTGGTCGGGTCCCTAATGTGCCTGCCAAGTTTCATCGTCCTAGTACATCTGTAAGTACCCTAACTTGCGATCACCGGACTGCCCGACCGACCGACAGACAGACCAGACCGACCGACGGAAAAGCGATCGGTATATGGCACTTGAGCGAATTGGCTGCAAGTGCCATAAGAACAAAGCGATTCCAGACCAAAGATTTTCTCAGAAAGGTTCACTTCAGGCTCTAGCTAAATATACGAAATTATGATTTGTTATGTCTTGGGTCATCTTCCGGCGGTAGTACAACCAGACCTATATACGTTGAAGTGTTGCAGCAACCTTTGTTCGGCTTTGCCGTCTAAAGTGTTGCGAGAGCAACGTTACTGTTTTACATTATTATTTGTATCCGTTGCGTAAAGACTTAATTTTAAGTTACAGTGATACACCAAAGAGACTAATTTTCTTACCCTCAGATTTATACATATCAAGTGAAATGTGCACTAACTTGCACAAGTGTCTAGCCCCTCGTGAAGCCCTTCTAGCAACCCGATTCTTACTTACAAGTCCATCTCCCCGTGACAGACATGGTTATTACCATCAAATACACCGGAAACAAATAATAGGATTAATAGGTATATCATCTAGCAAAAGTTGCAAACCCCCATCGCCCAAGATGATTATGGTCTAACGTCCGATTATTGCTTACAAGTCCTCACACTCACACTCGAGATCGGCCTATTTTTGGTTTCAGTGTGTACCTTACTACTGAAGTTGTAAACCCATCGAAACTTTCAAACTGTTGTATCTCATGAAGGATATTTTGTACCAAAAATCGCTGACATATACTTTGATCAGCTCATTAAGATCTATCGATTGCCGTTGAAAACTTAAACAACTATATCTGTGTTAGCTCAAAAGTTGACTTTTTTGCTGTGGGCCAACTTTCTACCACTTGAAAACCACTTAGAAAGGAGTAAAGGATACGTTCTAATTTCTTTAGCAATGAGAAAACTTTAAAAGTTTAAGAGGCACGTACACCGATACCATTTCTCTTCCTCAATCCGGTATTTGAAGATCACGATGTGGATCTTGATGAAGTTCCGCTTTAAGGTAGTAGATACGCAAAGAGTAGTAGGTAGTAGCAGGGACCCATAAATTTCCTTTACAAGGGGCCTGTCAATAAGAGATTTCTGATGCTATCTTGAGCGCACGGAATGTAGTTCGAGAAATACCCACGGTCCAATGACGTTCAAGACCGGGTAGACAAAATTTGGGATTGACTGCTGGCGCCTTGAGGGAGGAGTCTCTTTGGCGCGCACGTCCAATGAGGCAAACAAGAATGCCGATCAACTCAAGTGGGGATTTTTGGAAACTGGATTTGGTTCGGTCATCATATCAATATAGAAGCATAGGAAATGACTGGCCCCCTGTAAGGAAATTTATGGGTGCCTGGTAGTAGATACAAAGTTGTGAGGAAAGTATATTAATCTGAGGTATCTCTTCTTTTCATAACTTTCTAAGAGCTTCCCATGATTCCAAAATCCTTCTGATCAACCGACCATCACCAAAAAATGCTTCCTGATTGCATGGTCCCATTCGGAGTGATTTATGATGCTATATAATCTTCGACCGTGCCGTGGAATGTAACCAGACTCTATGCCTGGATCGGAAATAGACTTAAGTTTGAGGCGGGAGATCGGAAAAGAACAAGCATGTACTCTCCGAATCGTTTACACAATTGGACTGGATCGGGACCGAGGGGCTGCCCATTCTCGATTTTAGTGTACAGCAAGTGCCTGGTGCCGCGATGCTCGGTCGGTGCCGGCACCGGTTGTCACGTGTTAAAACATCAAAATAAGCATTTTTAGAAGCGTTTGAATGATGAATCGCCTAATTTATTGTCGGCACCGGTGCCGACACTGCCTATTTCGGCTGGTGCCGGTCGGTGCCGGGAATGGGTGTACAGCAGGTGCCGGGGAGTGGGCAACCCCTCGATCGGGAAATTTGGTCGGGGGGGTCCGGAATTCCGGTGATGGCGGTTTGGGGGATTTTCACGACGAAACTTGGCAGGCATATCAGGGACTCGATCAATAAACTGGCTTGGGAATAAATTTTGTTTCGATCCAATCATCATGGGGGGAATGGAGGGAGAGGGAATCCGGAATATTGAGTCATGCGTAACTTTGGAACGGGCGATCGGGTTCCAGTGAAATTTAATAAATGAACAGAGAAATTTCCAGTAAAATTTAGTAACTGAACTTTTCATGTCCGGACCGGATCCGACAACTGTGGGGGACGCGGGAACCGCTTAGACTGGAGATATCGGGATGAGACTTGGTGGGAATAACAAACAAATGCTCTAGAAAAATCATTTGAATAACCGGATTGGATCCAGGCACTGCGGGGGAAGTTAGAGGGGGGGGGTCCGGAATTCCGGTATCGCAAGTTCAGTTCAGGTACTTCTAGATGTGCTAGGACGATGAAATCTGGCTGAAACATTAGAGATTTGACACGATTGGCTTAGAAGTCGTCACTTCCAAAATCCGACCAGTCTTTAAATTACTAATCACAACCACAAAGTAAAAAAAAATACTTTTAGGCAAACTATACATCTTCATGATCCCCATGAGCCCATGATCATTTTTGCCTCAAAGATATTGCTTACAAATGAATTTCTAGCTCCCTTAAAGTGCGTAAAAAAGTACTTTAAATCAAACGCCTACCTGTCGGCCCATTATCATTTGTGCCACAGCGGTTCTTAACCGAAAACTGAAAAAATACTTCTGACCAAACGATATATATTAATGAACCCCAAGGGCCTATTATCGTTTTCGTCTCAAGGGTTTTGCTTACAGATCAATTTCTAGTGCCTTTAAAATGCGCATCGTCTCAGCTAAGTTCAAAAATAAAATACTTTTTACCAAACAATACAGTCTCGCGATTTCCAAGGGTCCATGCTCATTCTTATCTCAAGGGTTTTTCATCCAAATGATTCAGAACAAACCCGCGAAAAGGCAAATACTATATTTCATCCTCTGAACCAGCCTTGCAAGTGCCATATGAGCTTCCAGCTCTAGGCTTTTGACCAAGAAATTCAGAGTTGGCAGGTTGCGAAGGATCTGTCACATTCATTGAGGTATTATGCAAAGGCTAAAGAGGTGTGGGGGGAGGAAATATTTTTCAAGGTGGGTGTAAAAAGGGAAGAAGTAAAGTTGGTGTGGTGTTTTAGGGCAGATTGTTGTGAAGTACCACCAATCGAGGAAGACCATCTGTCATCGAGTAAATCCGTCAGAATCCTAGGTGTCATGTTTACTGACGATTTACGCTGGCATAGCCATGTGGATTACATAACAGGCAAAGGCTCCGCTCTCTTGAACGCTTTTAGTTACTTACGACGATTTGGACTCTCAATTGAGTCACTCCTAAGCTGTTACAAGACTTACGTCCGGCCTGTAACCGAGTACGCTTGTAGTCTATGGCATGCCTCTCTAACTATTGAGCAGAGTGACAAAATTGAGTCAATACAAAAACGGGCGTGCAAAATTATGCTTGGACCCTCGTACACTGACTACAATACAAGTCTTTCAAAATTGAATCTGATGACACTGAGCCAGCGAAGACATCAGCTCTTGCTGAATTTTGTGGATGTCTCTGTTGAATTCCGACCATCATCGTGAAATACTTCCCGAGATACTTCCAAGTTTTCAAAGCAGTAGACAAGAGAAAATAACCGGGGGATTAAAAAATCTCAAACACCAACTATTAGAAATGCCTCCAGCTGCTTCGTCGGATCGTTTTCTCAAGTCTTTCGTGCCGTATTTCGTGAAACATTTTAATTCGATACAGCAAAACTCTAACTCCACTTTTGCTGCGTCTCGTTCGAGGTCTCGTTAATCTCACCGTTGTAAAGTCTCCGAAATCGATTTTTTCTTGAACAGGCCCGGCGTATTTGACACTTCTGCCTGTGGTTGCCATTATCGCAACAAAAAACTTCAGGTCATTTCTTAGGGGGGCTATAAATCCGTCACTATCCGTCAGGAGCGAAAGCAGATGCTTGTTACAAAGCTCTTGCGTGGGACGAAATTAAATTGGTCTCATGAATTTTCGGAGTACAGGGAAAGATGCTTGGCATTCGCGCACATGAGATATACACCTGTATGGTTCAAAAGTGAATTTTCGGTTAAGTTTTGCAACAGCGGGCAGGAAAACTTGCTGCAGGACTTGGTACCGTTCTTTCCACCAAAAATGTTCTGAATGGTCATCTGAGGAATGTGCGTCTCCAAAATAATATATGGTTAAAAAAAAAAAAAAAAAAAAACTTTGTGCTTAACAAGGAAATAAGAAATCCGTGAAGTTCTAAGGCTGACTGGACAGCGATTCATTGAACCCTTGGCGTCACAGCAACGTCAGTTTCCAGGAAGCTATTTTATGATCTGATTCCGGTATCGCATTTTGTGGATGTCAAGAAGGACAAGACTCCAGCTTTTCATATTGAATTCTTGATTATATAATAATGACGGATCACCATTTACGTGAAGGAAACCTGGAAGATGTATTGCCATAACTTCTAGTGAAGCAGTGCCAAACTCGGTTTGGTTCGTTTTGGGCCAGAATAACGCAAATTTATTTATTGGATTCTCATCTGGATCCCATATTAAGACCAGCGTTACAATGTAGGCTCTGGTGTACACTGTTACGGGTCACACAAACTCCCTTGTTGATAAGCATCTCACAAAGTAAAGAATAACTTGTCAAGTTATCATTTACTCTGTTCGCGCTATAATTTATCTTGTATTGACTCATGTTAATACATTTGCAACAGGACAGGCATCTTGTGGTAAGCTGCTTCAACTCTGAATTGTTTGAGACGTTTTTCTTGTCTAGGTGCCTCTGTGTTCGCACAAACACATGTGCCTGATGAACAGCCGAAAAACCGGCAACAATCTCCTTGTCAAATGAACAGTCCATGGACAGTCGTAAAACAACCATCAAATTTCGTCTCGGTCGGACGCCTCCCAGAGAACGGCCAGTTAACAGGCGCTTATGGGCTGACATTGACACCCAATCGAACAAGATTGTCGTTGGCTGAAAATCTAACGCGTCGCACGGCTGATAATCAATGGCTGACAGCTGTTTTGGAGGAAAACAGGCGATAATCAGCCATCGAACAGCAACCGATTTTTGCTAGGGCAAGAACGGATGATAAGAACGTCTGTCTCTTGGCGATTATGTCAAGCAAAACTCGTGATCGTGCTCCGTATGTATCGAGATACCCCCTATTTTGCAATTTACTCGTATATTGAAGGACCCGACGTACCTGTCATGCCAATGCAACATAATTCCGTAATTGCAATCATTAATTTTTAAACCTGGATACCCAAATTTCATATTTTATATTACAAACCCACTAACGAGACCACTAATCTTAGCATTCGCCACCATTCCTCACTGTCCATGCGCATTATGCTCCCGACTACTGTTCACGGATCCTGCTATTGATGCGTAAAACCGGTTGTCTGGATTTTGCCGAGTTTTTGCTAGATGTCAATGGGCCTGGGAAAAGGTTAAAAACAGTCAAAGCCGTGGATAATTTGTTAAAAGCAGAGTCCAGTTTTACAGTAGGCTATTCAAGCAGTTTTGAATATTAGAACATAAACGGTTAATAGTGCCAGTTGTGCTGTAAGGACGATTCTGGCGTTTTCATGGATTCGCTTTTCAAAAAGCAAAGCTAAAATCCGCCACACGCTTGAACTCATGGAAATCACTTTCCGTGACCGTCGTGGATTCGCTTTCCAGAACAATTCGCTCCGTTTTACAAAGTACTGCCAGAACTTTCATCATATATAGTACAAGGATGTGCAGTTCCAACAGATAACACTTAAAATGTAAGCTGTTATGATTTTGCAAACGTTAGGTATACAAGAAGAGCCGAAAGACCGCCAGAAAAAACATCTGCTGATTTTTTTGTTTATCATCATGATATTGGAAGTCAGCCGATTCGGCGGTTTTTCGGCTCTTCTTGCAATGCGTTGTTAATCATAACGGTTACAAAATCACAACAGATAGCATCCGAAGTATTATCTGTTGAAACTGCGCATCTTTGTGTTATCTGTTATGAAACTTCTGACAGTGTATGGGAGCGCTAAAATAGCTCTGGAAATTAAGGCGAGTTTTAGCCGAAACTGCAAAACCAGCCAGCGCACAAACTGGCGAAGCTTTCCAGACCGCCAGAATCGTCCTTTAAAGCACACCTCACACTATTTACTTTTTATGTTCCAATATTCAAAACTACCTGAGTATTGTAAAACTAGGCTTTGCTTTTAAAAAATTATCCACGGCTTTGGCTTTTAAGCCTTTTCGCAGGCCCACTGACTTATTGCAAAAACTCAGCAAAATTCAGACAACCAGCTAATGAGCCTGGAAAACAGTGAATCATTGCAAGTGCAGAGATGAATGAGGTGTCGTTAGCGGGTTTATAATGTAACTTATGAAATTTGGTTCTCCGGGTTTAAGAATTACGAATGCAGTAACGGAAGTGAGTTGCATTGGCATTATAGGTACGACGGGTCCTTTAAAAGTTGCACAGATAATGTAGAAGTTTTTATAAATAGGCTAATGGTAGGTCTCACTGGGGTGGGGTCTGTTCTGGTACCGGTACTGCATGGTTGGAGCAAAGAAGCCCTGATGTTGGGGATAGTCAATCAGGGTTCGGCTGGAATTCCTGCCAGGATTTGTGTCTACATCCATTAATTCCTTATGGAAAAGTTGAGATTTTTGTCA
This sequence comes from Branchinecta lindahli, assembly GCA_023053555.1. Classification (NCBI taxonomy): domain Eukaryota; kingdom Metazoa; phylum Arthropoda; class Branchiopoda; order Anostraca; family Branchinectidae; genus Branchinecta; species Branchinecta lindahli. The sequence goes on from JAKZAO010000004.1 coordinate 21,418,281, forward strand.
ACCTGATGATGAAAATGCAGAACATTTGGAAGGGGAAACGCCTGATCGTCTGTCCGCATCATGAGAAAAGGGAGAAGGACGTTCTACTAAACGGTTACTCGTTTTATAGCATCAGGTGACAAAAAATTGTTCGTTGTCAGTCGACAATAAACATGACGTGAAAGGAATTGCACAAACCAACATATAAATACATAATCAGAATGCTAGCGTCCAAAGACGCTCCGTACCAACCACAGCAAGAGTTAAACTATTTATTTAGTTTAGATTAAAGAGCTACGTCCTCTCCTTATTTTAATGGCATTACGACATCACAAGAGAAAACAGAAAAATGTCTCTTGTAAAACTAACTTACTCCACCCCCCCCCCCCCCTCCCCTACAATTTCAACTGATTTTATAGCTTTCCCACATGACAGAGACATTAAATGACAGCCTTCCTTTACAGTTTTAGACGGAACTACAGTGTGTCAAGTGCGACATTTTCGACTCGGGGTCCATTTAGCGGAGATATCTACACGTTCCGACTCCTTCAAATTAACGAATACATGTGGATAAAGCGAAATAATCGACTAGAATAAGCCGCTCTACTTAAAGTAGAAAGGACACTAAACTCTTTAAGTCCTAGTTTCGACATGAGAAATCGCATTTGCACACTTCCTTAATTATCGGCTAAACACTCCTTCGGCGGTTATATGGAGCGTGTTCCACCCCTCTACCAATAGTAACTATTAGTTACTATTTCCGTTCCAGCCTCACGAAAAGTTACTACGCTGACCGTTCCAACCTTCCCAAAATAGTAACTATTTGCTAACCCTGCTCGGGAGCGTAGTAACTACGGATCTCTGTAACGTGATTGGCTGGATTACCCCGTAGAGTGACGTTTTACCAAAAATTTAAAAAAACGTTCCAGCCTTGACGCAAAATAGCCAAAATTCGTGACGACATGCGTAGTAACTACAGTAAGTAGGGTGGAACACGCTCACGACCTGGCTTTGTTTTATCCAATCGCTTTCACTTCTTGGCAATACGCCGGACAGTTGTGTCGTGGCAGCATTCACGAAAACAAGCTTCGCGGTAGATGACGACTTGTTTTGAACGTAAACCGCTCACGACGCCAAACTTCTTAAGCGAAAGCTAGGATATTATAAGCCTGCAAAATCTGCAGGAAAACGTTATTCCTGTCGATGACACTTAAGGGCGTTCACTGGAGGGAGGTGTACTCTTGGAATGGCGTTCGAAGCTCTTATGCTTCCAGTATTGACTTTTCTATCATGATTTTGTCGAATCCGGGGGGAGGGTCCTGTTGGAAATTCCGGAACGATACGTCCAGAATGGCTCCGTCGTCGACTGGAAAGAAAGATACTGGTTAGGACACCAAGATATTAGTTGATCAATCAAATCCTAACTCAGGCGCTTGGTTTGCCATAAAAAGCAGTTGCCGGGTTCTATTTTGAGATGTATAACAAGTATCTGGGTAAAACAGGCAGGGTTTGAAAAAGTAATTCTCACGCTGGACTCAAACTCGGAATGTCACACTAAACCGTCTCCCAGGGCCGTATCCACGGGAGGGGGTTGGACCCCCCCCCTCCCGAAACCCACAAAAGTACTAGTTTTTTGTAGGTTTTAACCTCTGATCTATGGCTTTTTTTTACTTTTTGGTCCGACCCGTGTGCAACCCCCCCCCCCCGAAATAAATTTCGCGGGCAACCCCCCCCCCCCCAAAAAAAAAAATTCCTGGATACGGGCCTGCCGTCTCCAGTAATGTATGTATCCGGACAGGCTTTACATTTATGCTTTACAGCTGGAAAATTAGGGTAACCAGATGTAGGTCTTGAGCCGCTGTTTCAAATTTTGCATTTTTTGTTACTTAGTGTTAATTTTGTAAAATGTGTGTCCAGAAACGTCCAGAAACCTCTTCTGGATTCAAGAACCGTGTGCTTACGTATAGATCCGAAGCCTTAAGAGCGTCACCATATTAAATCAAGGAGTACGGTTCATAACACCAGAAGAACCGTTATACATCAACCGCCACCAGGCCCAGTAGCAAATGACAAAGCAGACATTTGCACGCAAACCATACGGCAGATGCCAATCTCCTGTTTCAATGCGTGGTTGGGGGCAAATGATCGGACGCTTACCGTGTTATTATCCTAGATTTACCTCGACACACAAGGTTGCAGAGTTTCAACAGATAACTGTTGGGATGTTATCCGTTATGATTTTGGAAAGTGTTATGCATTGAACGTTCTGCATAACAAGCATTGCCAAGAAGAGCCGAAGAACCGCCGAAAAACTATCTGCCGACTTTTCCGATATCCTGATGATACAAACAAGTCAGCAGATGTTTATCTGGCAGTGTTTAGGCTCTTCTTGTAACGTCTGCAAAACCATAACAGCTAACGTCCAAAGTGTTATCTGTTGAAACGGCGCATCGTTGTGTTGCCTATTATGAAACTTCTGTAGGTAGTGATTAGGGAGATTTCAGAGTTCCCTAGACCACGTAAGTCGCTACTGGAGGTATGAAAACAGTGAAAAGTAAGAGGGGTCCGTTAACAAAGCGAATAGTTAGTGTAAGTGAGTTCCTGTGAGTTCGGTGCAAAATGTGTAAAATTTTGGGATCCAAATTTTACGAGAAACCACTGACGAAGAATTTTGGTTTGGCGATTCAGAGAAAAATAATTTTATAGTTAAGACAAAGTGAACAGACGCGAACCAGAGCCAACCCGTAAAGCTTTCACCTGTCCTAAGAGGGCAAGAGAGGCACAGTGATGAACCAGAGCCACCCCCTAAATCTTTCACCTACCCTAAGGACCCCACAGTAAACAGTCGTAAGCTACTACGCACTTAAAGAGAACAAAGTCTTACCGTAAAATGCGGGATACACCTCCCCTCGTATTCCTGTCACAGGGCAGTCTAAGCATTTGCCGTTGAGGTAGAAGTTCATCTCCACATGATCATATGAGACACCCTGAAAAGTAAAAACAATTAGTATAATACATTATAACAACAATTATAATAACCAATAAAAAGAGTAAAATACTTTCTTCATTTGCTACAGGGGAAATGGCGAAAGCAGGTACAGTTTACAGCGGCTCTACAAAGATTTGATTTCGCCTGGATCATAAATGGCGCTTAAGACCACGGATTAATTATGATTTCGTGTTGGTCCCTGCGCAAGTGCCAAGTAAGACCTGAAGCGTAGAAACCCTGGATTTTCTGAACGACTCCACATCGGGCTGATAGACTATCCTCTCCGGAAGTGTATTCCAAAGTTTGAGATACGAGAGCTGAGGGAGTTACGCCTGGGCCTTTCTCTGGAACTGCTACCTCTCCCCTCCCTCCGAAATTGTTGGCTTTACTTTTTGTCTACTAAATCAGGCAGGAAAATGAATAAACTGGCCAATACAAACAAGATTAATTCAAAGATTCGCCAAAAAATGCCTCAGAAGAGTTAACGAACAAGAGCTCAAAAACCTTACCGACGCAAAATGGCCGTGTCGCCGGAAGAGCAGAATCACTGGAAGCGGCACCACAGCTATCCCCGACGATCGCCGTGAATCGTGATTGGATGACACAGGATTCGAGTTGTTGAGTTTGAGTCGTTAGGGCGACGTTTTCTCGTTCTCCCTAAGACCACTGGCGTATTTTGGACTTTATCATATAGACTATTGACTATATGACGAATCGTCATATAATTGACTATACTGAATATATGACAGATCTGCAGGGCTAATCAAGGGAAGCGGAAAGTCGGACTTACTACAACATCTCCCTCCGCTGGCGTCACTGCTGGTCTGGAAACTTCCTTTCCATTATGTCTCACAGCGTTATCCGATCCCAGGACCCACGAGTCTGAATCATTCCCCATCGGCGTGTGGTTTACATCGGTTCGCTCTGTCGCCAGACCAACGCCCCAGACTCCTGAAATAGATCTTAAATTTTAGCTTCTACTTTTTTTCTCTTGTTAAGGTGGAATGTACCAAAACGATGAGATGTACCAAAGCGGATAGACGCAAATAACATAAGAACTCCAATCACTGGTCATCAACCATTGGCACTGATTGTCAATGATAAACAAAAACGCCATTAAAATATAAAATGATAACTATCAATTAATAATTAGCTACCATCCAGCTACAACGGACAATGTGCTGCCTTCTTACAGACCACCAAGACACCTTCTTATGGAGCATTTTCACAGGGAAGAAAGAACGAAAAAGATGTGGCAATGCCAATCAACCACAGAGGAAGCAAAGGAATGGAGATGAGGTTAGAGGACACGGATTAATAAAACAGAAACACATAGGCTATCATTTCCAGTGCCAGTCCGATGGCACCGTACCCCTGGACTTGCCAGACTGTCTATCAAGCCCTTATTTTTTTGGCAACTGATTTGATTGTAAAAATACTAAGTTAACAAATATACAAGGACCGGGAGAGCTATTTTCGTGAATGTACTCCTTACAGAAAATGTAGTTTATGAACACTTCGTCTCAGCTATTTTCCCACCCGATGCTGACTGCAGTGGCACAGGATTCAGAAGTTCACTTTTCTTGGAGAGCTAGATGTAGTCCTTTGACGTGCGATATTTACCTCCTTGTTGTATTTTTATTTCAAAGTAGGCTTTGTCTTGCATGATTGGAGCAGTGGCAAGTGACCCTCCTGAGCCACAAATTCTTGATCCATTCTTGACGATTACAACCTCCTGACCTGTAAAGACAAACATTACAACACATTCAGAGCTAATTCAAGAATTTTTTTTTTTTTTCGCCAAAAGACAAGAAATTAGAAACTGGTTGGTGATTAGGCTACCAATCATCACATTCAACGTAGGTGCAGCCTATACTATTTGTTGAATAAATAAGCAAGCTATTTGGCTTTGAGCCACAATTTGTGTGTATGTTTTGAGTAAATCCCCGATGCAAAATATCCGAGAATTAGTCGAATGGAGTAGTACGAAAAAGTAGCATGCAGTAGTAACTGTTGCTACTACATGCTACTACTAGGAAACTGGATGCTATCGGATACTACTACATAAGATTAACCTAGTCGGAGGCATGTTTATCAAAGTGTTTCATGCTACTACATATCAGTAATCAAACTACTCCATACTACTACATACCATTACATGCAACTTTTTCTTACAACTACCATATTACTACACAGTCAAAGAATTTTTCATTAGGTGACAGGATACCTAGGTATGACTTTGTAAAAGGGGGTTGAGGTGTTTTTTTCAAACTTGGTGTGAGGAGCCATCGGTTCAAAGTAAAGGTCAAGTTCGTAGTCCCTAACCAGCTTCAGTCAATTTGGCACAATTATTTCCATTGTCCTAACCCAAACTATTGCCAAGTTACTGTGGTCCCGGTCGCCCCTTGAACTGGAAGCTGACCAGACGGGACCTTCAAAAAGTGCTTCGAGACCCTATTGTTGCTAAATACACACTATTTCATCGTCCTACCTCTAGCTCTGCTCTAGCTGTAGTAAAATTAGCAAACTTAACCCACCGGGCCAAGTTGCCTGTTGCCTGTGAGGTAGGGGAGAATTCACTTCAAAAGATGCTTCCACACCCTGTGACCTCTAAATACAGTAGAGGTATGCTTCTGTGAACGTCTGCTAACACTGAATGATCGCCGAAGAAAAAATTAAAACCCAAACCAGGCATTTTTTACTATAAATACTTGTAATAAACACTCATGCTTTTGTCACTTTTTGAATATTTTGCTAATTCACGGCTGAAAGTGACTCAACTGACACCTGGAGCGTGTTCCACCCCTCTACCAATAGTAACTATTAGTTACTATTTCCGTTCCAGCCTCACGAAAAGTTACTACGCTGACCGTTCCAACCTTCTCAAAATAGTAACTAATAGTAACTATTTGCTTACCATGCTCGGGAGCGTAGTTAGCGTAGTAACTACGCATCTCTGTAACGCGATTGGTCGGATCACCCCGAGCCTGATATTTGACCGAAAAAATTCAAAAAGCGTTCCAGCCTAGCGTAGTAACCACGGCGAATAGCGTAGTAACTACGGTAAGTAGGGTGGAACACGCTCATGGTTTGCTTTTTATAGTTTGAAAAGTTTGCCATGAGGAACGCATGTTCAATAGAGAAGATGGAGGTCCGAACCTGCAGACTGCCTGCAGATGCCTTCAAAAGAAGGACCTTTTTAGTAATTTCAAAATCAAAGAAAGTTAACTGAATTTCTACTTCAAATTTGTGCAAGGATAACCCTGAAATAGTTGGCTGTTAGCTGATATCAAGTTCGTTATTTTTCTTATCCATTTTACTATTTTATACGCAAGTAACAAAGCCAAAGGACAGTTAAAAAAGTGTTCAAACTTGCATACCTCTACTGTACACGAATTTCAATCGTCCTATCTCCAACAATCTCCAACCGTTGTCAACCGTCAGGTCAGGAGCTTTACTCATTGGGCGAATTCAAGCCACAAAAATCTTGTTGGTCGTGGAAGACAGAAGACATTCCGCTCAGAACATAGCAGAAATAATATTTTCAAGCCACAATCAACCACAAATTGTTTTAGCGAGCGTAGAAAAATGCCTTAAAGCCAGCTAATAGGCTTTACCAGTTCAAGTTGTAGGCTACCAGTTTACCTGTATGTGATGTGTCTATGGAAATGCTAGGTAGCCGCCTTCGCACTGGCCTTGCGGGAGCAACTCCAGTGTTAAGCTGACTAAAACAGCTTTCAAAGCAGCACAAGAATGATGACATCTTTCAGCTAAACACAAATATATTAATTCTTTAGTTGTAGGTTCAAGAACATCATCACCGAGATATTTCTATCTGAATTCTCCTTAATATATTTTGCTATCGGAATTGATCCACGCAGACTTCGTTGTCGTTCCGTTAGATAGCATTAGTTGCTGCGTTTTTCTGTTACCACGGTAACTGGATCTGCAATTAGTCGTTTTTGAGTTACGGTGGTATCTGATATACGGTTGCTCTGCAAAAACGACTATTGCCGAAACTGCACTTTTCGAAATCATCCCAAAGAAAAACTGATATCCAGAGCGTGTTCCACCCTACTTACCGTAGTTACTACGCTAGTTACCGTAGTTACTGCGCTAGGCTGGAACGCTTTTTTAATTTTTCGGTCAAATATCAGGCCGCTGGCTGATCGGACCAATCACGTTGCAGAGATGCGTAGTTACTACGCTAACTACGCTCCCGAGCGTGGTAAGCAAATAGTTATTATTAGTTACTATTTTGAGAAGGTTGGAACGGTCAGCGTAGTAACTTTTCGTGAGGCTGGAACGGAAATAGTAACTAATAGTTACTATTGGTAGAGGAGCGGAACACGCTCCCAGTTACACCACTAAGTGCTAAACTTCTTTCTCGTCAATTTGAAAAAAAATTGATGAAAGTGAGACGGTCGGACCGTGGTATCTGCAAAACGCAACTACGGTTCAAAGTCGTTTTCCCATTTGCCGTGGTATCTGATACCAGATACCACGGTACCTTGCCAGATACCACGGTAACTTAAAAAACGCCTTTTGACAGTAGTTGCGTTTTTGCGGTTACCATGGTATCTGTTACCACGGTAACTGGATCTGCAGTTAGTCGTTTTTGCAGTTACCGTGGCATCTGATATACGGTCCACTTCAAAAACGACTATTGCCCGAAATAGCACTTTTCGTGGTAGGCTATCTGATACCACGGTAACTGCGAAAACGACTTTTGACCGTAGTATCAGGTATGTGCAAAAACGGAACTATTGTTGGGAAAGATGTTTGGCACTTAGTAGTTGCGTTTTTGCGGATACCATGGTATCTGTTACCACGGTAACTGAATCTGCAATTAGTCGTTTTTGCAGTTACCGTGGTATCTGATATACCTGTGATATACGGTCCACTTCAAAAACGACTATTGCCCGAAATAGCACTTTTCGTGGTAGGCTATCTGCTACCACGGGAACTTCGAAAACGACTTTTGACCGTAGTATCAGGTATCAGCAAAAACGCAACTAGTCATTTTTGCAGAGCAACCGTATATACAGATACCACGATAACTGCAAAACTGTATCTAGTTCCTTCTTTCCGACCAATTTGACAAAATCTGATGAAAGTGAGACGACTTGTTCAGATACCACGGTCGAACCGTGGTATCTGAATGTCAGAATATCAGATATCACGGTATCTGGCCAGATACCACGGTAACTGCCAAAACGAATTTAGACCGTGGTGTCAGATACCATGGTATCTGCGAAAATGCAACTAATAAAATTTGGTTTTGCTCTTGCTCCTCTCTACTTTGGCGTTAGCCTGGGAATTCCGTAAACTCCTCTATCTATCAGTTTTCCTAAGACTCTGTCACCTCGCCGGTTGTATCTTCCAGTTTTCTTAAAGTTTAACTGAAAAGTAGGCTTAGTTTTTTTTATCATTGACAGTGTTGCCAGATTTTTGTAAAATAAAATAAGCCGCGGCTTTTGAAAAATACACCAACAAACTTTACACCTCCCAAAAACTCAATGACAAAATTTTTGGGGTAACACAGAACCCCTAAAAAACCGACGTAAAAACAGTCGATTTTCCAGAAAAAAGGTCGTTTTTTCGTAAGGATGGTCAATTTTTACTTCACGCCAGTTAAAAAGAAAAACAGCCACGTTTTACGCCACACGCTAGTTGGAAAAAAAATATACACCAGTCTGACGTAAATTCCGCCAATCTGGCAACACTGATCGCGGAGTTGAATACAAAGAATTATTTTGACTCTGCTAATGGATTTTTGATTATTTCATCTTGGGCTCCAGTGGTGACGTTTAAAATACGCACCGCTGGCCCGACAAACAAAGTTCATCCTGACGCGGAGAATTTGAATTCAACGAAAGCGTGCATTTCAATTGGAGATGAAGCGAAGCTCAGGAGATGTTGACTCCCAGATTTAAGGTCACTTCTGAAGAAAGCCCTGCTGTTGCGCGTGACTGCAAAAATATCAATGTTCGGCAACCGTTCACCATTGTAGTTGCTACATCCTTCAAGGATACTCTAGATGACTAACTCTTCGTGTCAACGAAGAATCGTCGGGTGCCTAGCGAAAAGCCGGAAGCGCCACCACGGCCTCGTTATTGTTGCAGCTTAAGGTCCACTTCTCGGCTGCTTCCGGGCTGATTCCTTCTACATTCGGTTTTGCACTGCAGAGCTTCCGAGGAAGACGGCAGCGCTTCTCGAGAATCTCGAACTTGCTTACCGACCAACTCCGTGCTTCCCTGCAAGGTGCTGCTTCAACCAAGAACAAATCGTGCAGGCAGTGAATCCAAAACGCTTTTTGTGTAGAAGCATAGAAGTTCTAGGGGCATCCCCCCCTCCCGTAAACTGTAATGGTGGGTTTACACTTCGCGTAAAATCCGAGCGTATTTGAGCTAGAAAAGGTTTGTAGCAATACGGACGCATTTATATATAAAAGGACTGATTTCTGAAATACGTCCGTATTGCTGGAGATCTTTTCAAGCTCAAATACGTGCGTAAAATACGCTCGGATTTACACAGTGTGTAAACGCAGCATAAGTGGGGACGTATCCGTTTTGCACTGTCGAATATGATTCGCAGTCAGCTTGGTGTGAAGGAATATTTATGGAGCTAGGGAAGCCCTTTGAGGGCTGGTATCAAAAGCCTTATAAGTTACCTATTATGGGAAATAGGAATAGCATCATGGTTACAGCCGAGCATGTGTTTCCTCGTGTTTTCCATTTTTATTCAATTTTTTTAAACTTGTACAACACGTGTTGGATTCCTGTTCTTACAAAATATCAATATCCAACACAGGACCAGACGAAAGATTGGCGACTCAGCGAACTCGTGGAAAACAAACGGGGAGGCGCCAATCTAAAAGAAACAGGAATTAAAAGATGATAACTTGTTTTGTGACCTACCTTATTTATATCGGTGGAGTGATGTCCAGGTGTCTAGTGCCCCCCCCCTTGTCACCAGGGTTGCCACATCGAAAAAAGTTAGTGACTTTTGTTCGAAAACAGAGAGTGAATTGGGAGTGAAATTTTTTTTTCATGAAAAAATGTGAAATGGTCACTTTTGGTCGTAATCACTGCTGCGAAAATGACATCTTAATTTTAATTTCATGGAAATACGTGAAATAGTTACTTTTTTGTCGAATCACTGCTGGAAAATGACACATCTGTACGTTTTCTGAAATAAGTGAATTGTATATCCTACGTAGGACAAGTGTGACAAAAACGAAAAAGAGTGGCAATTCACACTATCGTGCAACATGTGGCAACAATGCTTGTCCCCCAGTGTCTAGTGACTAGTCTAATCAGTTGGGGAGAACTGGGTGAAAACCGGCTGCAATTAAGTACTCCGATTAAGGCACACTACCCATTGGAAGGTGTCTAATGATTTCAGTTTCGCCTTCTCAAATAAGACATCCGGTAGCTCAAATCATATCTGTCTAATGTTCAACTCAAGCTCTCCTATATGTTAAGCGCAGATTTGCGTTCGCGCGGACAAATCTGGCGCCAGCAGCGTACACACTTCAACTTAAAGGATCCCTCGTACTTTTCTTCCTTTTCAATTGTTCCTAGCCCCCTCCGCACCGAATTATAATCCTCAGAAATCCCCGTTCGTCGCCATTGTTTGTTTGGCACCTACGACTTTTAAGCGCTTTTTGGGCGGAGCCGAGTTTGCTTATCAAGCAGCGCAAAACTTGACCAAAAGTATCAAGGTCTGCGACAACTCAGTTAAGAACAAGGAACTTTCAAAATGTTGTCCTCATCCTGGAAGACTTCAAAACCAACAGGAGTATTATGTGTACCTGTCATTAACCATTTTCTTCATTTTATTATCTATTTTTATATTTTCTGTTGACTTAAACTAGCTACACTTTCTACTTTGGTTAACAAACGATGTAATACATGTTATGTTCGACGTCATTTCCAAAGTAGTCCACACTCACAGAGACCGCCTCTTATCTGGGCAGCAGGCCGAACGAAGACCGAGAACGTGTTACTTCTAACAATAGTAACTATTAGTCACTATTTTCGTTCCAACCTCGTAAAAAGTTACTACGATGACCGTTCGAACATTCTAGAAATAGTACCCATTCGCTTACTATGCTCGGCAGCGTATCAAGCGTGGTAAGTGGTGGTAACTACGCATCTCTGTAACGTGATTGGTCGGATTAGCCCGTGGCACGATATTTGACAGAAAAAAGAAAAATGCGTTCCAGCCGTGACGCCAAGAAGCCAGAAATCGTAACGCCATGCGTAGCAACTACGGTAAGTAGGGTGGAACAGGCTGCGAGTAACTTTTTTCCAATCTCAAGGCGTAGTCATGCTTAGACCTAGATCTATGTTCCCATGCTCTGGGTTATGAAATTTCACTTAAAAGTCTTCCCCCTGCGGTACTGATAAAAAAAAAGACATGATAAGAAGCTTACCTTTATCTTTAGTCTCACGATCTAAATTAGGTCGGCGACGTTCATGGGCATCACTTCAATCTGAGTGTGGTAGTACTCTTCAATGTCTTTCAAAACGCGGGCATCCTCGTCTGTCACGAAGTTGATGGCAACTCCCTTACGACCGAATCGGCCACCTCGACCGATTCTACAAAAAAAGCGTCGTTACAAGTCAATCACAGATTTTTGCACCTGCTGCCCAGGATTCTTCAAAAATACATTTGTTTGGCGCAGATTCTACCAGATTATTGCCAAATTTCGGATCGAAGAAGTTTTTATATTTTTCCGCACACGACAAGAAGGGATAGTAGCATGGAGTGGAAGATCATGTTCTGCAATACAGTCTGTTACATTCGTAATACATGCCTGGGCACAGAGATCCTATTTTTTCTAGTAGAAAACAAAGAAAAAAGTAAAGCAAATGACGAAGTTGATGGCAACTCCCTAACGACCACCTCGACCGATTCTGCAAGAAAAGACACATAACAGGTCAATATTTCTTCTGGACGCAGATTAAAGTTTGGACTGAATAATTTTAATATTTTCTTGCTAGAATGATAAAATTCACATTTACTTCATGAATAACAGTGATTGATTAGAGCCAATAAAGGTATCATTTTTTTTCAGAGCAAAATAACACTAGGGAGTAGCGGCAAGACTTTAGAGAATGTTCCTACTGAAACTCAATCAGTTGTGCACCAAGGCTGGCTCCATATAAAAATAACGGTCTTTCCGGATTTTGGCATTTTTCATACTCTTTTTTTTCCATAGATTTTCTTGCTAGAAAAATAAAAAATCAGATTTTCTTCAGAAATAATGGTCTTTTCCGCACAGAACGACAGATCACGTTCTCTCACTATCCGTCAAATTGTGAAATAAGCCATCGGCGATCAACGCATCCTATCGTCTCCCACATAAAACCAAGAAAAAAGGCAAAGACTCTGTACCTGTGAATGTAGTTTTCTCTGTGGTTGGGCAGATCGTAGTTAATGACAAGGGACACTTGCTGGACGTCAATACCACGAGCAAGCAAATCGGTGGTGATCAAAACACGGGACGAGCCAGACCTGAATTCGCGCATAATGGTCTCACGCTCCTTCTGGTCCATATCACCGTGCTAGAAACAGAACACACGACGATTAGCCACCTGCATGGCACATCAGAAACTCGTACGTTCGAGACGTACCCTGGTCGAAGTGCCAACGTCCGTTCGATATAGGGATAAGGCACTAAGTTTCCAGTATTCTTATTTATTGTCGTGTTATATTTAGATGCATATACTGACTGTAGTTGTATATTATGGTTTTATTTTAATTTTGTACTCTTCAACTTTTGAGGGCAATAAAAGAATAATAATAATAATAATAATATTGTCAATCACTCGGTCCACACTGCGCACGACGTGATTCGCTCTTTCTACTGACGACGTAGTTCCCAAAAGTGTGCTTCCTGGATAGTTTCCTTAATTAATTTGTGTTACTCCGCCACCTTGCTACTCCGTCATAATGACCTATGGCTTCCAATGCCACTTCCGTTGTTAAAATCTTGAAGGGGGGAGGGGGTACGGCCGATATCGAGCTTATGTTATTTCTTTTACAACGCCTGGAGGTTACACTTCTACCCTCTTCATGCCATTTAAAAAAAGGATGAATTATATTCTTTCTAAACTCGGACTTTCGTAGATATCGAATTAAGTCACTGTTTTGCGGGAATAAGACTTACCATGGCCGAGACAGTGAAGTCTCTTTCGTGCATCTTCTCCATGAGCCAATCGACTTTCCTTCGGGTGTTGCAGAAAATAACTGCCTGGGTGATGGAAAGGGTGTCGTACAAGTCGCAGAGGGTGTCCAATTTCCACTCCTCCTTCTCTACTTGAACGTAGAACTGCTTAATACCTGAAAGCCAAAAACAATTACTTCCCTATAGAAACAGTGGCACTCTTAAAAAACGGTGTACTTCTCTATACTTTTTCCATTTTATACAAATGGCTAACTCTGAAGAAATAGTACTTTGCACCCAACTTATTTGCTTCACTCAACTTCTTCTTGACTCACTCAGTATCGATAAAAATGCGAACAATGACAAAGGAATAGGTGAGATCCCCAAACAAGGATCCGTTTGGGATGCAATTCGACATTCCTGATTCAGCCAGTATCAGGTTTTAAAGGAAAGGATATTCCACGATTGCAGCACACTATTTTCCTCCTCCAGCGCATTCATCCAAGGCTACTTGCAGTCTTTTGTACCACATTTTGTTCTAAACTACGAAATTTAGACCAGCCTTTGGTGATATTTTGATATACAATAATTTTATTTATGGACCAAAATACTGATACATCCAAATCTGTTTTTACAAATTTTTGGAGACATGACGGGTCAAATCATTATTATTGCAGCGCGGAGACTCTAGGGGCCGATCTCATAGTTTAGCTCCAGATTTGTCGAGAATCCAGTTGTATTAGATATCTTGAGCGTGTTGCACCCTATTTACCGTAGTATGCTAGTCGCCGTAGTTACTACGCTAGGCTGGAACGCTTTTTTATTTTTTCGGTCCAGTTTCAGTCAAATATCAGGCCGCGGGCTGATCCGACCAATCACGTTACAGAGATCCGTAGTTACTACGCTCCCGAGCGTGGTAAGCAAATACTATTTTGAGAAGGTTGGAACGGCCAGCGTAGTAACTTTTCGTGAGGCTGGAACGGAAATAATAACTAATAGTTACTATTGGTAGAGGGGTGTAACACGCTCCTTATCTTAAGTATCTTTACCAAATTCGATAAAGAATGGGAACCAATAAACCAATTTGGAAATGTGGGGACAAAGATTTTATAAAACGGAGATTTCTCCGAGGTGATCCAATCAAAACTTTCCAAGATATGCCATAATTACTATGACTACATAGGACCCGACGATATCCACATCTTCAACCACAACGGTCTCAAGAGAACACAGGACTGCGTGGTGAAAAATTTCGAAAAGACATTGGAAAGTGGGGCTTCATAAACCGGATACTTGAATAGTTCGAGTTCAAGTTCAAGTTCTGTTTATTACTATATAATTTCAATATAAAAAGCCAATTTGGCAGAGAGAGGGCTCGAGGCCAAATGGCAGACATTTAAATATACTGTAGGCTATAACTACATCAACATAAAATAATATAATAAATTAACCATAATCCATCCAGGTTCCAGATTCAAACCACCAGACTGGGTTGGGATTTACCGCTATAAACCGCACATTTATTATTTATTTACTTTATTTATTTTTTCATTTTTTTTTACTTTAAACATTTTCTATGAGCATTCATTTTATTTTACTGCAAGCATACTGCAAGCATCTCCCTGAAAGTGTTGTAAACGCAGAAAATATTAATAAGTTTAAAGCAGGTGTAGACGGTGACCTGGCTGACATTCAATTTAGTGTATATAGGCGAAAGCCTTTTTGGTGCAGTTATATTATTATTATCATCTTATTATTGTGACAAATTCCGTGGAACACGCTTTAAGTTACATCAGACTATAATTACATTATTGTTGTTATGATAACTTCCGTGGAACACAACCTAACCTAAGTCATACCAGACACGAAGCGGTGGAGTCTAGGGGACTGATCCTACCTTCGAGGGTAAGCTCCTCCTTCTTGACCAAAATCCTAATTGGGTTCCTCATGAAGCGCTTGGTAACTTCCAAGACGTCATCGGGCATGGTGGCGGACAGCAGGATGACCTGGATGTCCTCGTTCAGGTTCTTGAACACGTCGTAGATCTGGTCCTTGAAACCACGAGACAACATCTCGTCAGCCTCGTCGAGTACGAAAAGCTTGATGTGCTTTGGGTTAAGTGCTCGCCGCTGGATCATGTCGAAGACGCGACCGGGGGTTCCGACAACGACGTGGACGCCGGGGCTGCTCAGCTTCTTCAGGTCCTCACGGACGTTAGTGCCACCAATGCAAGCGTGGCACTGGGCGCCCATATAATCACCTAAAGCCAGAACGACCTTCTGGATCTGTTGAGCTAACTCTCTAGTGGGGGCCAGGACGAGGGCTTGACACTCGTTTAGGTTGGTGTCAATCTTCTGCAGGATAGAAATGGAGAAAGTAGCAGTTTTGCCAGTACCTAGAAAGTGGGAAAATATTAAAGTTTAACTGAACAGCCAGCTTATTTCTTTCCTGTATTTGAAAACACTGAATTATTTTGACCCTGTTGAGGGATTTTAATAATTTTCACAATAGGCTCTCATAACAACGTCCTCGACAAGACCAAATTCAGTTCATCGCACAATTTGAATTTTGTCGACGACGCGGTTTATCCCGGGTTTTTCATTGTTGCAAATTAGCGAACGACACAAAATCAAAGACGCTGCTACATGCCTGGCTGCAAAATATGTTCAGAAGACTTTGGTTTGTGCGTTGAAAACGGGCAATTTGGCGCGGTTGTTGATTCAAAATATCTAAAATTACAAAGAAGCACCGCAAGTCTAACAGATCGTTCACATATGCAAGGAACTAACGCACTTTCATCGGGTTCCTAACTACATTTTGGTATTCCAGCCCTATTAGGTTAACCTTTCAAAAGAGTGAGGCTCTAATCAATATTATATATTTTCTTATCAGAAGGCATTCCCCATATCTAGTTTTTATCTTTAAAAATAAGCCTGGAAGCCTGTTTGTTGTAGGCCGAAGAAAATGTCGGTCTTCAAGAATCACTTTGTTAGGAAGCTGCAATGCTGTTAAATGCACAAGCCTAGTTTTACCTGCCTTAGCGTACGAAAAACTCGCCAAATGGACAAGGCAGATGAGATATTCCGGGCAAGAAAACCCGGAGATATTCCGGATATTCTGAGATATTCCAAGGCTCTTCAGGCTTAGGCTAGAAAAACAGAAGGGCCGAAATATCGCTAGTATAAATATGAGCTGAGTTATCCGTTTAACATAGTCAAATACTTATTTTAATAAATATTATATGTTTGATCAAAAACATCAGACGAGTGTAGCGGGTCCCTACTCCCACGTCTCAATAACGCTTAGCAAAAGCGGAACGCAGTCCAATATTCCGACGATGTTTAGTCGACACCGTACTTTGGAGCTGTCAGCATACATCGGCAGAATGAAAAGCTTAAAGGCCCCCTCTTGCTTATTCTGCTTTTCATATTATCCCTAGCTCCCTTATGGGATTCTAAGATTCTGAAATCCCCGTCTTACGCTATTGTTTTGTACCTATGACTTTTTAACGCTTTTTGGGCCTGGCCGAGTTTTGAAAGTTATGCAACGATAACTTCGCCGAAAGCTTCTAGGTCCATCAACAACTCTTTCACAAATAAGGACATGCGAAGCTTTAAAGTATTATTTTTCGTTTTGGAAGACTTGGTACCATCAGGTCTACCTTCAGTTTTGGACTTCTTTGTTTTGCTTGGTTTTTGCATTTTTCAACCAAGGCGCGTTCAATTTTTTTTAAAGTTTAACTGAAAAGCCAACTTATTTTTGTGTCATTTAGTTGAATACACTGAGTTATTTCGATTCTGCGAAGGGATTTTTTTGTTTTCCACTATCTGCACTAGTTATGACGTTCAGAATGTCTGCGGCTGTCCCCACAGCGAAAATTCTACTATGACGCGGGAAATGTTTATCTAAACACAAACAAGGCTTTTCAGTGAGCAGTGGCGATATTGGTGAAGATTGCTTAGTGCCTGAACAAAAAAAAAGTCATAAATCTTTCTTGTAAGGCATACAACAAATTAGAGGTACCACAAATCACACGGAAATTCCACTATCTGAAAATCGATTATTCCTGAATAGCGGAACAACCAAGTAACGCATTTTCAGCGGGTCTACAAGCCAATTTAAGTGAATAAGTGATGGGTAACTAGATTGTCCTTTCCCAGGCCTTTTCGGTTAAACTTTAACAAGAAAATCGCTAATTTCTCGTGGGAAGTAATGGTATTTTTGAATACGATATTTCAGAACAAAATCTTCTTGGAAGAGTTGTGCTTTAATAAGTATCAATAAACAAAGAATGTTTGTTATTTAAAAAAGAAATACTATTTTGACGGCTTAAAAAAAGAAAAAAACTGGAGCAGTCAGCCGATTTTGGCGATAGGAAAAGCTAGAAAAAGCCGCGGGAGTCTGTTAAGATGAACCACTTTCAAAATTTCAAAAAGAAAGCCTTCTTTTACCTGACTGAGCCTGGGCGATGACGTCATTGCCTTCAACGCATGGCATGATGGCTCTCTGCTGAATAGCGGACGGCCTCTCAAAACCGTATGAGTAAATACCACGGAGCAACATCTCCTTCAAGCCCATGTCATCGAAACTATCAACCACCTAAAATAAAATAAAGATTAAAAACATAAGCTTTCAATAATGCAAAAACTCTGATGTTGCAAACGATTTTCTGGTTTCATTTAGACACCAGCACACGCGAAGGATGGGACAGAATATGGCAGATGAAAAGAATCTCTAGCACTTCTTAGCAAATCGACTAGACGACATGACAGCACAAAAGCAGGGAACTGTACCCAGCAGATGAGACTTTACCGAGGTCCAATCTACAGGTTAACCTTCAAATGATAGTGACTAGAATCAAACAATAAAAGAAACCCCCTCGTTTGAGTCCAGGGCAAAATGTATATCTTATTCGGACAAGAAATTGCAAAACAACCCATCCAAATAAACCCATAAAATAGGAACAAACAAGAAGAATGGACAGGCCCCGTACTGAAGCTGTTGATCCCTAGTCAATCCCTTAGCTAGATCCATTAGATAGTTCCTTTCTGTCTCTAATTTCCGGTGTAGCCAAGTCGAAAGCTAGTCGAAAACTGGTCTTATTCTGATCTAACAATTTGTTTACCTATATCACCACTTTAAAAGTTTTAGCGAAGGATTGTGATCATTCCGAAATCCCCGCTTTATATCAGACTGACAGTGCCCGGTAGTACAACAAAGCGGATTGATAAATTCACTTGTATTATATCTACACCAACAAGGTTGGACCTTTATGAGAACAAACGATTTTCCCATTTCCGCCGGATTCCGGCCAAACTATCGAATTTGGAAGAAAATCGAAACTGGAAAATCGATTTTCCATCAGGTCGGAACTCCGAACACCCCATGAAGTCAGAACACGTTGCTTACCGAATGCCCCTGTTTTCCCCGACTCCGCCCGTAGCCAAGCAGGAAAACGAAGCGGACAGTTCGCATCAACATATCAGCATTTGGTCAAGAAATTAGAAGCACTATCGAAATTCCGTTTCTTTCCGGATTCCGGACGGATATCTGTCGACAGGAAAAGAAAGTAAAGTATACCGATCCAGCGTGCTTTGTTACTCATATTTTGACACCCCAGCAGACTTCACATAAAACTTTTACTTCAGAACTAGTTCAGAAACAGATTCCACATCTGTGTTTACCTCTAAAGCGACTGTATCATTAGCCTGAAAAATAATTCACGCGATAATTTAAAACCCCGCACCTAAGTATGAGCTACGGAGCCCATCCCGACCTTGGTACTTTGATCAAAAAGACCCTCAAGCGAAGTTTGAACAAAATACCTCAGCTCCTTCGAGGGTCATCATGCTAACAGACACACAGACGGACGGAAAAACTTTACATCCCATATTAAGGGGTGGGAGGCTTAAAACTGCGGCGTGATTTATTTTTTCCACTCTTGTTTCGGAATCCCACAACAACTCGGAATCCCACAACAACTTGACAAATCGAGTAACGAGTGATCATACAATGACCAAGCCTTACTGATCCAATATGAACCGTATCCTACCGGAAGGTAACATAAGGTATAAGGTAATATAACATTCATTCACACTATGGGAGACATCGCCAGCCACTCTTTAAAGGCAAAGCATGCAGCATGCAGGGGATCTATCCAGGCCCAAAAAAGTCAGGGCAAATTCTCAATACCAATTCACTATTATTATAATATTCCCAAGGCATGCAACAGTTGAAGGAGAGTCTGTGAGGGGATTGACAGTACAGGGAAGATCAAGTACTGGATATAGGTGTGAAACTGTTGTGAAATCCAGCCTCATCTCTGTTAGTCTAAGATTTGCAAACTGCTGCTTAACACTTACTTTATCGTAGTTTGTCTCAATAACGCCCTCCACGTCCATGCCAGCGGGGCCATCATAGCCTCCCCCATTTCGGGGAGTATCGAAATCTCTAGAAAGTAAAGAAACATATAAAAGTATATTTTAACCTAAATTTAAACTATCATATGTATAAATATCATACCTTTCCAACTGCCAACATACTAACAGCCCAACGTTTATTGCTTTCTAAATTAGTTTGCTGAGGTCTACACCACTGAATTGAAGCTTTATGAAATAGGCTCTCCACTTTCCAAAGCAAAAGACAACCAGTCTCTAAAAAGGATAAAAGTTAAGCATTCTACAGACATCATTTTCAAGTATTAACACAATTTCATACATGACAATACAATGAACTGGATTCTTTTATGAAAGGGATTTTATTTTTCAGAATGTGACTGTTTGACCATCACAACATTGCGAGTCTTAGAGAATTCAAGATCAAATATTCCACCTATTCCACAAGAAAATAATTTTTACTGAGATTTCATGCAATGCCAACACTTTTCCCTTGGCCTTAAGGCAAACTTCTGTGAAAGGTCACTTAAACACTCATTTACGCTGGTCCTGGGTCAGACCAAAGTTTGACTAGGGATACCCAAATGCTGCTCAACATTTGACTGGGGTCAAGCCAAACGCGGGAACAACTTTCCCTCACCTCAAGAGGTTAAATATGCTCCAGAACTTACAGAACAATTCAACAAGTAAGCATCAGGGAAGAAATAATGCTCCAGCCTTCTGATCATCCTAGTCTGACATTACCCTCACCATGATCTTAGCATGCTAGTCCAGCACTGGGATGACCTTTCCCCAGAACTGGTGATCAGTGGTTGAATGTGCCCCACACAGACAAACTGACAACATTTGCTTGAATTAGGAATGCTTTCGGTTTTTGGGATAGTACAGGCAAACCCTGTTTTTAAACCTTGCTAGCTTCAGACAGTGCCACTTTCATGAACTTGCTGCAAGACAGGTAAACTAATGGTGCATGTTCAGAACATTTAAGTGGGTATTTGGGCCATTATGCTTCACTAATTCCCCCAAAAAAGTATACCCTTTTCTTACCCCTTAATATTTCCCTGATTGGGGGTCTAGGTCACCACTCAGTTGTGTCATCCTTACAGGGATGTCTCAGTAACTGCTTACACCTCGTACAGAAGATCAGGTTGGGTGCTCATAGACTGGATTTCCAACAGGATTTTCCGGACCATTAACAATTACATAGGAAATAGATTTTTCATCAAGGGTCTAGTGTACATTCCCCTCTTTCATGCCTTAAAATGCTTAAGTACTCCAAGGTTAGGACTCTAAGAACTGACAATCTGTGGGCATTGTGGCTAACCCAAACACAAGATACACCCAGCCTCTGGAGAGCCCGATTTCCAGCCTATTTCAAATGCAGTGGCACTCTATTAGAGGCATTTTTCTATGATCCCAAAAAGTGTTTGTTGCTCGGTTCCAGCTCGAAAAGTGGTTGTTTGCGTGGTCCACAAGTATGTTTTCACAACCAACAAGATTTGTCTGGCTCGCTTTCCAGCTCAAATTTGACAAACAACTGTCAAGGTGATTTTCAATACCAGCTTATTTTTTTTTATGTAGTTTCACTGTAGTTAGACATACTTCTTTCAGATATTAAAGCAAAGTGTGTGTATGGTTTTATTTGTCCATTCCACATATCGTACTTTCATAACTAAAATAAAAGTTTGTCAAACTACAGTGAAACTAAAACTACATAAAAAATACAATCTTTGTGGCTCAAATTTTGCAGGAAGTGCAAACTTAGCAGCAAAATAAAGTCCAACAATAGCAAAATTAACTACTTTATCAAGATAATCCTTTGGCCCAAGGTGACTGCAAATCATATTTGACAATGCAAAATGGATATGTCAGCTATATTTTAACAGCGCTACATTTTGGCCCTTCTTGGCAAGGGTCCTTTTCAGGCTCAGACCGCTAAAGCTGGAAAATGAACTTGTGGAAAAACAATTGGAGATTCTTCCTTGAATATCCAATTTTGTTAAGTTCTTCCCTGAAAACTGCCTGGAGTTAAAGCTTGTGCTGTAATTTCAGTTTGGACATGCTGCTGTTTTTGCTGTTCGATTGGGTCATCGAAAGGATAGTGATTTTTCTGCATTTTGGTTTTGGTGTCACCTGTCTCTTCTTCTTTCCAGCTAAAATGAATACTTGTTGGCGGCATGTCTGGGTAATATGAAGTTCTGTACTTTGGTAATAGATCTTCCTTCAGCCTAAGCTGGCTGCGAATCATATTTGACAATGCAAAATGGATATAAAAGCTACATTTTACTAGAGCTGTTCTTGTGATTATTTGTTCTTTGTGATAACATCCTATGGTTGCTTTTGGGGGCCAAAGATCGATACTGCACTGAGCATATACAAGCACGTCAAGATAATATAAACAAGTAATATTCCTCTCTAAACAAGCTTGGATGACCCAATCGAGCAGCAAAAACAGCAGCCATGTCCAAACTGAAATTACAGCACCAGCTTTAACTCCAAGCGGTTTCCAGGGCAGAAGTTCACAAATCAGATATTTAACGAAGAGTTTTTAATTTATTTTTTCCACAACCCAGACAGTTTTCCATTTGGAAAACCAGGCTTTCTGGTAGACCTGTCCAGGCCCAGTGTCCATGCACAGATTCAGAAAACAAGAAGGTAAGTTAGATGTTTGCTTCTTCGAATGTTAGGCTATTTTAGTTAACATTGTCTTTGTAGAGTGCCCATTTCTTTCACTTGCTGTGACAAAAGCTAAATATAGTCAGCCAAAGAAGCTAGTCAAGGGCTCCTAAGGGCAACTGACTGAATGGGTTCTGGCTCTTCATTTAAATTTTCGAATTTAGTCCAAAACTGCACTGTTCAAAGTCAAATAACATTCAAATAAGCATACCTTTGAAATGCGGAAAGTGCAGAGAAATGCAAGACTTCAGAATATGTGCTGCAAAACTATTTTGTCTGTCAAAGCTTGAGTTGAGCCCTCGAGTCGAGGCCGAGCAGCTCAAGTCAAGAAACAGTGAAATCCACAAACCAAATCCAACAGCAACTATTGTTGGCAAACAATATCCAACCACAAAACACTGCGAATAGCACAAGCAAACGAAAGAAATAGCAACAGGCACCTAGGCACACAGAAAATTTATCAAAATCCTGTAACAAACCTTGTTTCTTCTTTTTTAGACATCTTCAGAAAGGCTTCTGCAAAGATATAAGGAGAAGGCGCAAGTTGTATCCAGAATAACTCTCGTTAATTACTAATTTTAACACAATCCTGTATAAACAGCGGGCAATTCACACAAGTATTTTCTATAAACGTGGCGCTTTTCTCGGAACTATTTTTGGTAGAGGAAATATTGCGCCACCGGCTTTGCTACAATTGAACGTCAGATGACAGCAGAGTCAAGTCCCCGTTGTTACGGTGTAGAAGTCGTCCAGACAAAAGGTCATATAGTGGAGGAGATCACACGCCTCAGTTTGAATGGTAATTGGTAGACTGTTGTTTGGTACGATCAATGCTGTAGCTTCCACAAGATAGAAAACAACCATACCATTGGAAGCTTCTGATACGACTTCTGTACGAAAACAATAAATGTAAGAAGCGCATACTCTTTAGGAAAAGCCAGATCCAATGTCAGTCGAATGCTGGTCGAATGTGGTGGACTGATCGGGTGGGCGGAGAAACTTCGGCAATGATTATGTTTCAGCTAAGAGTGTGTTTCACACCATATAATACACATCTTTTTTTCACCGATCTTATCAAGTAGTTGAAGTAGCCAGAAAAACTCATGAAGAATCAATTTAAAACTGCGCTCATTTCAAAGCAAAATACTTACCCCATTTATTTATTCTACCGATCCGCTTAGCTTCAGGCACGAAACCTGAACAATAATTTGTATAACTGATTATCTCATCCAGTTCGCCCGCAGGGAAGAAGAGCCGATATTGGCAAACGTAAAGCCAGTTCAATGCCGTTGGGTCAGTGACAAGTGACAAGCGATTTGCAAATAAGTGATTAGAGAAGAAGGAAGGAGCAGCCTTTTAAAGAACCACTTACACTCAGAGGCGTCACTACTGGGGGGGGGGCGCCCCCCCCCCCAATGCTGTCGGCCAGTCGGTAAAAAAGATCCGAGTCGGCGTGAAGCGCCGCGATTTTTAGTAAAGACAGTCGATTTTTTTCTAAAAAAAGATCGATTTTTATGGCACTTGCAGCCTCTGGCTCAAGTGCCATATACCGATCGCAATTCCGTCCGTCGGTCGGTCTGTCGGTCTGTCGGTCGGTCTGTCCGAATTTTTTTGTCCCACATGTTCGAGTTAGGGTACTTCCAGATGTGCTAGGACGATGAAACTTGGCAGGAAAATCAGGGACCCGACCAAACTAACCTAGAAGTAATCAGTTTCCCGATCCGACCATCTGGGGGGGAGTGGTGGGCCGGGGAAATTCTGAAAATTAAGGAGTTTTGTCACTCTTTTTCGAATTGGAGTACTTCCAGATGTGCTAGGACGATGAAACTTGGCAGGAGCATCAGGGACCCGATCGGACTAACTTGGAAACATT
Organism: Branchinecta lindahli; assembly: GCA_023053555.1. Classification (NCBI taxonomy): domain Eukaryota; kingdom Metazoa; phylum Arthropoda; class Branchiopoda; order Anostraca; family Branchinectidae; genus Branchinecta; species Branchinecta lindahli. The sequence continues at coordinate 21,442,370 of JAKZAO010000004.1, forward strand.
CAGTTTCCCAATCCGACCACCCGGGGGGGGAGTGGAGGGCTGGGGAATCCGGAAAATCGGAGTAGTGTGTAACTTTAGAACGGGTGATCGGATTGGAATGAAACTTAATAACTGAATAGATGGCATACTTTAATGTCCCGTTTGAATTCCGGACCGGATTCGACAGCTATGGGGGAGTTTGGGGGGGGGAGACCGGAAATTTCGAGAAACGGTTAGAATAGAGGGATCGGAGTGAAACTTGCTGGGAAGAACAAGCATCTGCTCCAGATAAATTGTTTATACATTTGGACTGGATCCGACCACCCGGGGGGGGGAGGGCTGGGGAATCCGGAAAATTGGAGTAGTGTGTAACTTCCGAACGGGTGATCGGATTGGAATGAAACTTAATAACTGAATAAATGGCACACTACTGATGTTCCGTTTGAAGTCCGGACCGGATTCGACAGCTATGGGGGAGTTGGGGGGGGGAGACCGGAAATTTCGAGAAACGGTTAGAATAGAGGGATCGGAGTGAAACTTGCTGGGAGGAACTAGAATTTGCTCCAGATAAATCGTTTATACATTTGGACTGGATCCGACCACCCGGGGGGGAGTGGAGGGCTGGGGAATCCGGAAAATTGGAGTAGTGTGTAACTTCCGAACGGGTGATCGGATTGGAATGAAACTTAATAACTGAATAAATGGCACACTACTGATGTCCCGTTTGAAGTCCGGACCGGATTCGACAGCTATGGGGGAGTTGGGGGGGGAGACCGGAAATTTTGAGAAACGGTTAGAATAGAGGGATCGGAGTGAAACTTGCTGGGAGGAACAAGAATCTGCTCCAGATAAATCGTTTATACATTTGGACTGGATCCGGACACTTGCGGGGTGGAGGGCTGGGGAATCCGGAAAATTTGAGTACTGTGTAACTTTCGAGCGGGTGGTCGGATTGGAATGAAACTTAATAACTGAATAAATGAAATACCTCTGATGTCCCATTTGAAGTCCGGACCGGATTTAACAGCTATGGGGGAGTTGGGGGGGAGACCGGAAATATCGGGAAACGGTTAGAATGGACGGATTGGATTAAAACTTGCTGGGAAGAACAAGCATCTGCTCCAGATAAATCGTTTATACATTTCGGATGGATCATGACATTAGGGGGGGGGGTGGAGGGGAGTTTCCCGAAATTCCGGTTATGGCGGTTTTGGGGATTTGCACGACGAATCTTGGGAGGCGAATCAGGGACCCGATCAAAGTGACTTATAAAGAAAAATTTACATGATCTGATAGCCGTGGGGGGAGTAACGGGAGGGGGAATCCGGAATATTGAGTCATGCGTAACTTTGAAACGGCTGATCGGATTTGAGTGAAATTTGGTAATTGAAGAGAGGACATGTTTCTGTTGACGGACAGATCCGACAGCAATTGGGGGGGGGGGCGAAAATACGTGACCGACTTAGACTGGTGAGATCGGAATGGAACTTTGTGGGAATAACAAACAGATGCTCTGGATAAACACTTACGGAACCGGATTGGCTCCGGCGACTGTGGGGAAGTTTGAGGGGGGGGGAGGTCCGGGATTCCGGTGATCACGATTTAAGGTACTTCCAGATAATCGAGGACGATGGAACTTGGCTGTAATATTAGAGATTTGACAAGATTGACTAAAAAATGGCCACTTTCCAAACCCGACCATTCGTTAAAGTACTAATCTTGACTGCAAATTTCAAAAAATACTTTTAAACCAAATTCATATTTTCATGATCCCCATGAGCCCATTATCATTTTTGCCTCAAGGGTTTTGTTTACAAATGACGTTCTAGCTCCCTTAAAGTGTGAATCTGAACGGCCAGGTCGAAAAGTACTTTATTTGAAACAATACATCTCAACCCATGATCATTTGTGCCACAAGGGTTTTGCTTAAACATTTATTTCTGTTACCCTTAAAGTGCGCATTTGAAATGAAAAGCGAAAAAAAACTTTTGACGAAACGGTATACATCAAGGATCCCTAAGGGCCTGTGATCGTTTTTGGCTCAAGGGTTTTGCATACAGATGCATTTCTAGCGCCTTTAAAGTGCGCATCATTACACCCAAGTTCAAAAATAAAATACTTTTTATCTAGCTCCCTTAAAGTGCGCATTTTAACCACAGTCGAAAAATACTTTTGATCAAACAAAACATCTCAACACATGCAAGTGCCATATGAGCTTACAGCTCTTGTTCTTAAAACCAGTCGGTTTTTCTAAAAATGGTCGTTCTTTCTAAAAATCAGCCGATTTTTCGTCAACACAGTCATTTTTTCTCAATAATAGTCGTTTTTATCCGCAAAAACAGTCAGTAAAAATGACCAGCCAGTCGGTAAATACCTTGTCCCTCCAAACATTTTGGCTAGTAACGACTCTCATTATACTTATTCTGCATTTTATTTTATCTCTTGCTCTCTTATGTATTTACAAGCTACAGAAATCCCCCTTTTCGCCATTGTTTCGTTTTGGACCTACGACTTTTTAACGCTTTCTTCGCCAGTCAAGCAGCGCTAGCTTCGACGGAAGCTTCAAGGTCCGCCGACAACTCTTTGGAAGAATTGGCAGGCCAAAGGTCTATCATAGTTTCCGACTCTTTTTTTTTCTCACCTTTCCTACTTTTTAAAGTTTAACCGAAAGGGCTAGGATAGGACAATCTAGTTACCCATCACTTATTCACTTAAATTAGCTTGAAGACCCGCTGAAAATGAGTTACTTCGTTGTTCCGCTATTCGCGAATAATCGATTTTCAAATAGTGGAATTTTCGTGTGATTTGTGGTGCCTCTATACGCTTGTATTTTTGTTGTATGCCTTACGAGAAAGATTTCTCATTTTTTTTGTTCAGGCACTAAGCAATCTTCACCAATTTCACCACTGCCCACTGAAAAGCCGCATTTGTTTTGAGATTAAAAGTTCCCGCGTCATAGTAGAATTTACGCTGTGAGGACGGCTGGAGATATTATGAGTCTCATAACTAGAGCAGATAGTGGAAAATCAAAAAATCCCTTTGCAGAATCCAAATAATTCAGTGTATCCAATTAAATGACACATAAAGAAGTTGGCTTTTCAGTTAAACTTTAACCACGGCGCACGAAGTTTTCAAATATTTGGAGTCGGACCTCCACGAATCTGATTTATGAGCTTTTGGTCGATAATCCCATTATATTATGCGTCATATGCGCAACGCAGCAAATCAACTCAGCGCCACATAGCCGAATACTTTTCTGACGCGGCATCCAAGGATAATAGAAAGAGACCACGCGAAAAGCCATGGAAGAAATGACATGGGGCCAGTAATATATTTTTCATGACCTAAATACTCAAAAGGGTCTTCCATTACTAATTCGGATCACTTTAGTCCACTGTCTGGAACTTTGAACGACGCTGTGCGGGACTTTTCCTGGCCAGATGGAAAAAAAAGCGTATTCTCGCCTTTCCCCGAGGACTCCTCGGGGAATCAAGGGGAACGGCGAGAATAGAGGGACTCACTCGACGCGGACTCCGCAAACGAAAACAGCGAGAACACGGGGAATGCTTCCGAAATGAATTTTGTTCGAAAAAAAAAAAATGCAGTTGACGAAATTAGTCTGGATCCACTTTATTTTTAGTTTTCTTTATTCCATTTATTTTTAATTAATTTTACATTGCACCAACATCATCAAAAATTGATTCCCCTCCAAATCTGAAAGGGAGTCCTTTTTTATGATGGTGACGATAATCGGAGCATTCCCCGTCCGTGGGGACTCGCGAGAATACGGGGAGTGAGTCCCCGGACAAACAAAAAACGCGGGGCCTCCTCAAAAGGAGTCCTCGGAGAACGGCGAGAATACGCCTAAAGTAATCGATCCTGTACGACCATTTTGTTTCGGGAACTAGCTTTTTGTTCGCCGGAGCTAGAGCTCGCAGAGCCATCTACTTATGTCGTAGCTTCGGGTCTGCAGGCTGAAATCGAGGAAAATTTAGGGGGCGAAAAGACCACCGAAAAAGTCAAGCTAATGCAAATCCCTTGTGAGTAACTGTACACAACACACTATGGAACTTGATTTAAAAGACCCGTCATGCTATCAAACCGACTGTTTGCGACGAGCTCACTCGTCAGAGAAAAAACAGTTATCTGAATTTGTTCGTGTTTCTGTTAGAAGCCAACGTTCCCGGAGACACCCAACAGCCAAAGCCGCGGGTCGTTTTTAAAAGCAGAGCCTAGTTTAAATTATTCAACTACTTGAGTGTAAACAGTAAATAGTGCGAGGTGTCTCCAACGGCTCATCCTTGGTTCTAGACGTTCGCTGGCTCCGATCCCCGGAAGATGCCCGGATAACCGTATCAACCGTATCCAGTTCCTATGCTCTACGTTCCTAGCTCTGTGTCAGGGTCGTTTACCTCTATCAACCTTTAAAGTTTAACTGAAAAGGGATGAGATAGGACAATCTAGTTACCAATCACTTATTCACTTCAAGAAGCTTGAAGATCCGATGAAAATGCGTTACTTCGTTTCTCCACTATTTATGAATAACCAATTTTCAAATAGTGGAATTTCCCTGTCGGATTTGTGGTACCTACGGGCTAGTACCAGTGTTATATGCTTGACTGTAATGATTTACGAAAATTAAGTGATCACACAGTGAGCTACCTTTCGGAAGCTGATCACTGCGGCCACTAAAAGCCGCGTTTGTGTTGGGATTCAAATTTTCCGCGTCATAGTAGAATTTTGCGCTGAGAGGACAACCGTAGATAGTCTGAACATTATACTAGAGCAAATAGTGAAAAATAATAAAAAATCCTTAACACAATCCAAATAATGAAGTGTATTCAGTTAAATGATCAAAAATAAGTTGTCCTTTCAGTTAAACTTTAAACTCTGTGACCTTTCTTTCTGCAGGTTAACTCCGTACGAATTCCTACCGAGGCCTGGTAGCGAACGTCTGAACCAATTTCCTTGCTCAAACATATTGGTGAACGCAGTTGACTGCCTGATCAGCAGCAGAAATTAATGTGAAGGCCCAGGGGTTTCCATGGCGATTGTAGGCTACTGCATGAATTAAGTGGGGAATTTACTACAAGAATCCGCACAATCAGTGCCATTACTTTTTATCTGACACAATTTTTGTGTCAAAACAGAGCAAGGAAGCTCGCCTGCGCGGCCATCATATCCTTTCAAGCAAAAAGTAAGAAACCACAAGTTACTTTCATCCAGAATAAAAGTGCAAAAACCAAAAAATTAATAAAAAAAAATCACTGGTTCTTCTTTTTGGACAAATCATTGTGCATTTTCTTCACTAAATTATCTATCTCTGAACGGACGAGAACGCCATTAACGTCGTAAAAATCTCCTACAGAACGTTCTACGCTCATTTCAGCACCGTCGCAGGACAGCGTCAGAGTGTATTTGTCGTCATATCTGAAAAGAAGAAAAATGACTTAAGCTTTCTTGCTGTTATTCTATTCTCAATATCCTAGCTACTGATCAAAAGCAGCTCACAGTGGCAGAGGCGTAATTTTTTTTTTTTTTTTTTTTGGTGGGGGGGCGGATCTCAAGTTGGTCTCTCATCGAACTTTTGCCTTTTTAAATGACCCCTCTTACTTATTCTGCCTTTTCCGTTAGGCCAAGCTCCCCTATGGAATTACTAGCTTCAGAAATCCCCACCCTTCGCCTTCGCCCAACCAAGTTTTTAGCGCTTTTTCGGACGAGCCGCGTTTGTCGGTGATGGAGCGCAAGCTTGGCCAAAAGCTTAAAGTATCGCCGACAACTGTTTCAAAAATAAGCGCATTAGAAGCGTCACGATGTGTGTTTCCATTTTAGAAGACTTGGTAGGCTGACAAGTCTATCTCGAGTTTTGGACTCCTTTCCTTTTGCTTAGTTTTCCCACTTTTTAACAACGGCAGGCAGATTTTTCAATAATTTGCGTCGAACTTCCGCTTCGGAGAACGGGAGGTCTGGATAGTCGACAAACACCAGCAAGGAAATTGCTATTTTTACGTGGAAAGTACTGATATTTTCAGAAAACGACATTTCCATTTTATCGTGAAAAGATCATTTCTATAAAGAGTTCTGCTTTAAGCCGGGCTTGTGACCTGGAATCACGCCGCTGCCACACCCCCTGTTTTCGCGAAATGACACCCTGCACAGCGGCGATGCCTAGGGAAACTAGAGAGCCAACAAAACTAACAGAATGCTACATCAAAAGAAAGCTAAAACACTAAAGAAAGCTTAAAACACTTGGCTCTCAGCTGACATTAATTTCCTAACTCACTGTTTCTATCTGACCGTTTTAGAGGCGAAACCAAAACCAAGGTGGTCTAAATTTAAAGATGTGTTCAAAAATGGGTACAGTAGAGATATACTTCTTTGAATGTTGGTCAACGTAGAACAGTGCCATTTTCATCCACTACCTGCGACAAAAGCCAACTGCCAGTTGGCCGGGCTCGTATGAACAACTGAATGGGTGTTTTGGGTCTTCATTTACCATTTATCCCGCAACCGCACCGTTAAAAGATAACGGTAAAAAAAACGAAGTGGAATTCACGCCCTCTTTACGCTATGGTGAAATATAAGTGTGAACTTACTTTTTCAAGGACGAGGCAGATTTCCAGATTACGTCAGGAGAAAGTCCAGACTTGCACTTTTCTTGGGCTACTACAAACGTTCCTTTCTCAATGTAATTTGTGTACAGAGTGAGGACTCCCATTAGAATGAAGTAGCTTCCAACACAGACTATGAGAATGGGCCTAGAAAATGAGACAAATTTCTGTTGAGAAATGACAGTTTTATAACGTTCGTTTTTTCGCGTTGTTTTTTGCAGACGAATGCTATCAGAAAGTAGAAATCCGAGTGAGAATCAGAGCCAGGACCAGAACCCTTTGATTTCCAGCAGACACCACTTAATTTGATATGCCTTGATCTTGTTAACCATATTACTTTCAGGCCACAGATTAAAGCACGTACCTACTGTTGGGAAGACCCTAGCTGGCACGCCAATTCGTCTGTTGCAACGTTGCAGCATATATTTTTTTTTAAGTTCCAGTGTTCTTCTCTCGAATATTTAGGACTTTGTAATAAATCTATTCTATTCTATGTACTTACCTAGAAAAGAAAATAGAATAACAATAGAATAACAACGCAGGTTTTCTGTAACTTATTGGAAGTGTTATGTTACGTTGACTTACCTTTGCTACCTATCTTTGCTATTTTGGTCAATAAACGATATATATATAATATGAGAGATTTTAAAAATTGTACCAAGGTACAATAGTCTGACTTTTCACTGTGTAGATAGTAGTCAACACAGAGACTGGCCAAACTTCCTTTGACACAAATAACGCGGTGAAATTAGAAACAGCGCTACGGGCTGACCACGCTACAACGCTGTTTCGAATTCCGCCGCGTCATTTGTGCCACATTCTTTTGACGTTTTTCTTCATTATGTTATTAAATTTTCTTGATTTAAGCGAGTACATATACGTGTATTTCAAAGCCCAGGGGCCATATACAAAACAAGACAAAAAGACACATTACAAAAAGACAACAACAATATTTTTAATACGGCTACGAAGCCTCACTACAAAGCTTAATCGCTCTTAGCTTCAGCGCTCCCCGTCTATAAATTCACATACCTTGGTTATAACCCTTTCCGAAGTGCTATTGAGGATATCCGGAAGAAGCAAAACGTTCCCCTTAAAAAAGATCCCCTTAACTCCGAAAGCTCCTGACATCTATTGAGAAAGTGGTCCATGTTTTCCTATTACCCAGCTTTGCAAAGTTGGAAATTGTACCTGACATCTGGACTTGGCCTAACCCTATCAAAAACTCTAAATCTACCTAACAGGGGGAGGGAATTAGCTCTAACATGGATCCATAACTTCTACAAATTTTGAGGTAGATTTATTTAGATACGTGCTTTATTCGGTGGCCTGAAAGTAATCAGCGCTTTAAAGGGCGATTCTGGCGATCTCACTGATTTGCTTTCTTAAAAGCAAAGCGAGAATCCGCCAAGCGCAAGAACTAACTGAAAGTCGTCGCCTTTACAACTTCTTGCTGACTTGCAGAGACCCCTTTCTACTCATGTAGTGGATTCACCTTCCACGTCATTTCTTAAAACCAGCGGAGCGCAAAAACAGTTTTGAAAAGCGAAGCGAGTTTTAGGAAACAGCCGGCGCATAAACTAGCCGAGTTCCAGATCGCCAGAACCGCTGAAGTTAATACTTCACTGATGCCTCAGCCAAAATCGCTAGGTGGCACGATAATTCGTTAGACGCAGAAAACAAAAATTCAAATTGTCCAAGCAACTGAACGATTCCTGACAGTAGGCTATTAGTAGTTTACCACAAATCCTCGTCTTTCGCAAGAGGTAACACCCAGTAGGTTTGCTCGTTTTTGCCCTCCTTCATAGACATGATAGAGGTTTTGGGAACGGGGCCTTATCGATTATCGACAAAAACGAACTGAAGCATAGCGATCGAAAATCTGTTCGTCCCTTCGCCTATCTATCTGCCAGTCGATGGCGAACTTTTTTTTGTTCATTCGTTCCCTCCTTTTACATGTTTTCGACAAGGATTTTTAACACAAAAGTGGTGGGTAAATCTATAGCTGACCACAATAAGGGTATGCTCTAGCCATCCAGATTGGTATAAGGCGACACCAAAGCTAGAGGAGACCTTTTAACCTGGTAATTTTAAGGATTATTCTGTAAAATAGGCTTTATCGCTCTGTTAGACGAGGAAGGGTGCTAAAGCATTAGCCACCCTAATGAAAAATTTGGCAGGTAAAAAAAAAAGAATGTGTCTGGGATGAGGAGCTCTAAAATAAAAAAGTAAGAACTAATGAGAAAAAAAGAGAAAAACAAGAAAAGATCTTACGCGGGTTTCCCTACTTTAGCAACAATCGTCAATAATGTGCAAAAATTTTACATTACTATCCTGACTGTGATAATATTTTGGACTTGTAAATGATATGCCTATTCCTAAGGCAAAAGAAGAAAACTCACTTTGAAGCCGGGAATGGATGCAGGTAATCCCATGCTAAAGCAAAGAGAGCAATGAGGACCGCAACTGTGCAGATTGCCAGACGACCATCAACGAGTTTGAAGTTTTCAACGTAGTTGTAGTTGGACACTAGCACCTGTAACAGAGAAACCAAAAATAGATGACATAGAATATCCAGCTCATTATGCAGCAACACGACCTTAAACCTCCGAGAGAGAGAAAGGGAGAGAGAAGAAGAAGAAAGAGGGAGAGATTTGTTTAATCGAAAATTAGCACCCGTAACAGAGAAACCAAAAATAGATGACATAGAATATCCAGCTCATTTCGCAGCAACCCGACCTTAAACCTCCGACAGAGAGAAGAAGAAAAAGAGAGATGAGATTGGTTTAATCGAAAACTTTCGTAGCATGCAGCTAATTCGTACTTTCGTTACAAGCAATGTAGCCCACACACATACACATATAGATGATTTCAAGTTCACATGATTTTTTTCTTCTTGCTGAAGGGGCCACCGGGATCCTTCGATGAAAATGTTTGCTGCGTCTTTTCTGCTCCTCATGAAAAGTAAGAAGTTCTTGAGGCACTGGTCTGCGATCTTCGGTTTCGCGCTGACTCGGTTATTTTTTACCACCTGGTCGACAACATTCGGGGGGGGGGTCCCCCCTCACCACCCCATACATGACGCCCATGTATGGAGGCACTGGCCTCCGAGTGCTCGGCAGGTAGTGGCGAACTTCTTTTCAATGTATTAAAAGAATGAAATTCTCCTCTTAATTTACCCCCTTGAGCTAGTGTTGTCACTGTAAACAAGATTAATTGTTTTTCCTTTTATTTCCATTCTTTGGGCTACAACATTTGTTTACAGCTGGTTTCTCGAGGGATTAACAAAATATGCTGATGCCAGCTAAGATAACCCTTCCTATTTAATATTCCATATAGTAGGTCTAATAAGTAGACAGTTGCAAAGTTGTAATTACCTCTTTAGCAGCATCATCCAAAGCATTTTTTACTGCTGTACCATCCCACTTGGCTACTTTAGCTTCACCGGTTACCTAAAGTGAACAAAAATAAATAAATTGCCTGCTTAGATAATGGAAGGTGTTGGTCGGTTTACGGTGGTTTGCTTTGCTTGGAAACACCAGGACAACTGAACAGCTTACAGCCAAGTTGGCAATGTGTCAACAAATAAAAGTTGCATATCATCTGTCTGGCATTAGGTATATGCCAGGAAAGCAATTACAGAGTGTCAAGCAGGCAGTGGCATATGTAGGCATTTTCAACCATATGTCTGGTTAGGGTATGGGGGTTGGTTAAGGCACTTGCAATTTGAATGCAATTTGATTATTTTATCAGATGCATGTTTTGGAGAAACTTTACTGAATTTTTAACTTTCCTGAATTTCAATGATAACTCAGTGCACCTGCTTTGAGGATCGGAAGAATTCTGAATGTGATTGATAGCCAGGGACAAAAATCTCAATGTTAATATCTAAGTGTTGAACTATCAATATTTTCTCAAACAATTTGTATAATCGATTATACCAAAATCAAAAGTAGCATATGTAGGCATTTTCAACCATATTTCTGGTTAGGGTATGGGGGTTGGTTAAGGCACTTGCACTTTGAATGCAATTTGATTATTTTATCAGATGCATGTTTTGGAGAAACTTTACTGAATTTTTAACTTTCCTGAATTTCAATGATAACTCGGTGCACCTGCTTTGAGGATCGGAAAAAAAACACCAGAAGATTGCAACTGTCAGGTTTAACAACAATTCTGAATGTGATTGATGGCCAGGGACAAAATCTCAATGTTAATATCTAAGTGTTGAACTATCAATATTTTCTCAAACAATTTGTATAATCGATTATACCAAAATCAAAAGTAGCATATGTAGGCATTTTCAACCATATTTCTGGTTAGGGTATGGGGGTTGGTTAAGGCACTTGCACTTTGAATGCAATTTGATTATTTTATCAGATGCATGTTCTGGATAAACTTTACTGTATTTCTAACTTTCCTGAATTTCAATGATAACTCAGTGCACCTGCTTTGAGGATCGGAAAAAAACACCAGAAGATTGCAGCTGTCAGGTTTAAAGGAACAGAAAACTTGACTCAAACTTGACTCGGGGAGCTAGCTAACATATCAAGAATGTACCCTGAGTCGTTGTTGAGAGTAAGAAAAATTCTCGTTACGACCATTGCAGTTTCCGGGCATTTTCCGAGAATTCGACTTTTGAGCAAAAGGTTTGCAAAAGCAAAAGGTTTGTGTGCCGTGACTAGGAATCGAACCCCGGCCGCCTTGTCGGGGAGGTCGTTGCTCTGTAGTCTACATGTAAAAAGGAGAACTTTTACAGTACATGAGTGCATAATTACAGTGCATAAGGGGCAAGGGCCTGCCAGCTAGCTTTGGGAACACTAAGGAGGGGGTTCGAGACGGTTCGAGATGACAAAGAAGGGGGGTTCTGTCGACAATAAGACCCTGTATATTTATCCAAGCCCCCCCGGGCGATTCGATGGTCGAAAGTTGCGTAGTCAAGTTTACTGTTCCTTTAACAACAATTCTGAATGTGATTGATAGCCAGGGACAAAAATCTCAATGTTAATATCTAAGTGTTGAACTATCAATATTTTCTCAAACAATTTGTATAATCGATTATACCAAAATCAAAAGTAGCTGTTCTAAACAGGTTTTTGTGTTTGAGTCAAAATGCTTGACAAAGTAGTTCATTTTATTACTTGGACTCTTTTTGCTACTAAACAAACTAAACAGGTGGCCTAATCGAAAATCATCCTGGTGTGAATTTGAGCTGCAGGAACCTTGTCAAATGAACACACTTGCAGGCCACACAAAAAATTCCGAAAAAATGCTCTAATCACTATAACGAATCTAGTATAATTTACCGCGTTTGTTTATTGTGATCTAGTTTACATCCTTTCTTCTTTGGACTTACGGGAATTAACAAGAAACAAGAGCTGGAAGCTCATATGGCACTTGCAAGGCTGGGTCAGAGGATGAAAGTAGGAATTCGTCAATTTGTGGGTTTGTTGTGATCATTTGTAATCAAAACTCTTGAAGTAAAAAACATGACGAACTCATCGGGAGCACGAAAATGTATATTTTGCTCAAAAGTATTGTTTGTACTTTAAGGAAATCACTTGTGAGGGATCATAGGGATCACGAAAATGTGTATTTTGCTAAAAAGTATTTTTTGTACGTTGTGGTTGCGATTAGTACTTTATAAGGAATTATTAAGGAATTCAGTTGTAAGCAAAACCCTTGAGGCAAAAATTATCATGGGCTCATAGGGATCACGAAAATGTATATTTTGCTTTAAAATATTTTTTTGTACTTTGCGGTTAGCATTAGTACTTTAAGGGATGGTCGGATCAGGGAACTGACTATTTCTAAGCCAATCATGTCAAGTCTCTAATTTTCAAGCCAAGTTTTATCGACATAGCACGTCTGGAAGTACCTTAAATTGCGATCATCGGAATTCCAGACCCCCTCCCTCTAACTCCCCCACAGTGCCCGAATCTTGTCCGGTTTTGTCACTTACGTACATAGGACTTGTGCTTGTTCTTTCCACCAAGTTTCATTCCGATCGCTTCACTCCAAGCGTGTCACAAGTTTTCCGGTTCCCCCCTCCGACCCCCCCCCACCTTCATCGGATCTGGTCCGGACTTGAAACTGGGCATCCGAGACATGTGATCGTTCTACGTATCAAGTTTCATTATGATCCGATCACCCGTTCGGAAGTTATACATACCTCAAGATTCCGGATTCCCCCTCCCGTCACTCCCCCCACGATGGTCGGATCGGGAAGTTGACTATTTCCAGGTTAATCTGGTCGAGTCCCTGATTTGCCTGCCAAATTTCATTGTCCTAGCACACCTGGAAGTAACTTAACTCCGTATCACCGGAATTCCGGAACCCCCCTCCAACTCCCCCCACAGTGCACGAATCCGGTCCGGGTCTGTCAATGACGTACCTAGGGTATGTGCTTGTTCCTCCCACCAAGTTTCATCCCGATCGCTCCAGTCTAAGCGTGTCACATGATTTCCGGTTCCCCCCTCCGACTTCCCCCCCACATTAATCGGATTCGATCCGGACCTGAATTGGGACATCTGAGAAATGACGTCATTCCAAATATCAAGTTTCATTAAGATCCGATCACCCGTTTGAAAGTTGGGCAGGCCCCTAAATTCCGGATTCCGGCTCCCCTCCCTCCCCCCATGATGGTCGGATCGGGGAAGTGACTATTTCTAAATTAGTTTGGTCGGGTCCCTGATATGCCTGCCGAGTTTCATCGTCCTAGCACATCTGGAAGTACCCTAACTCACGATCACCGGACTGACCGACCGACAGACCGACCGACCGAACGACCGACGGAAAAGTGATCGGTATATGGCACTTGGCCGGAAGGCAAGTGCCATAAAAACAGAAAACAAAATATTAAAAGAAATCGATAAAGCTAATAGTTGCATTTTTGCAGATACCATGGTATCTGATACCACGGTCTAAAGTCGTTTTTGCAGTTATCGTGGTATCTGATACCACGGTCAAAAGGCATTTTTGCGGTTATCGTGGTAACTAGCCAGTTACCTTGGTTTCTGATATTTAGATACCACGGTCCACCATGGTAACTGATTGTTGTATCTGAAAAAGTCATCTCACTTTCATCAATTTTTGTCAAACTACTGGGAATGAAGTTTGGCACTTAGCCTAGTGATGTGACTGGATATTAGTTTTCTTTTGGGAAGACTTTGAAAAGCCCAATTTCGGCAATTGTCACTTTAGCAGAGCAACCGCATATGAGATAACACAATAACTGCAAAGACGACTACTTGCAGACCCAGTTACCGTTGTAACAGATACCATGGTATATGCAAAAATGCAACTAATGATTAGTTTGATTTTTTACGCATTTTCCATACACCTGCTAAAATAAAAACATTTTGTTAGATCCATAGTCAAACTATGATTCCAGCCGCTTCTAACTAGCGCCGCTACATGACCCAGCGGTCCAATCAGATTTAATGTGAACAGTGCAGTTTTGGGCTGAATAGTAGTATGAAGATCTAAAACACCTATGCTACAGATGTTTTAAGATACCCTCAGAGGTGTTACTAGCCAAAATGTTTGGGGGGGGGACAAGGTATTTACCGACTGGCTGGTCATTTTTACCGACTGGTTTTGCAGATAAAAACAACTATTCTTGAGAAAAAACAACTGTGTTGACGAAAAATCGGCTGATTTTGACAAAAAACGACTATTTTTAACAAATAATCTTTTAAGAAAAATCGACTGTTTCCTAGAAAAAAATCTACTGTTTTTACGAAAAATAGCGGCGCTTCGCGCCGACTCGGCTATTTTTTACCGACTGGCCGAAAACATTGGGGGGGGGGGGGCGCCCCCCTCCCCCCCCTAGTAGTGATGCCCCTGGATGCCCTTAATTACCTACTTTGGCTAACAGGTAGTTAGCTTAGGACCCAGCAAGTACATGAAAATGGCTAAAGTCCACTGTCAACAAACACTCACATAAGCATACCTCTACTGTACTCAGTCAAACGTTGCATGAAACGGATGTCTTGGATGCTTTGACAGTAGCCTAGTGAAGGCCTAGTGTAAGTGTAGCCTAACCTAGTTACTGCCTACAGGGTCAGGAGCGGTACCTGACCTCGTTTTTACGCAACCTCGAATTTTGCCGAGAAAATGTTAAAATGAAAGTTCAATGCTATCCTGACAGTCTAAAAGCAAAATCTGAATTTTTTTTCAACAGTTATACTTATGTCCCAAAATATTACAATTATTTGTCTTTTCTTTGTTTTGAACCTGGTTTAAAAAGGGATTTTTTGGTTATTAGCCTTATTACCTTTATCTTTTTCATCACTTTGCAAGCAATCTGACCTCATGTAAAATAAAAATGGGTGAAACTGTTTGAAAAGAAAATTATATTTAACTAGAAAAATTGAAGTAAAATTTATATCCTCAACATGTAAATCATTCTATTAGCTTCACTCTAGTATGTTTGTCATGTTTTTTGGTTCCTTTTTAAGCCAGATATATTTCACTAAAAAAATGATTTCTCTGGAAATTTGAAATCTTGACCTTGTCTGAGCTGAGGTTGGGTACCTCTCCTGTAGTTAGCCTACAAAGAAAGGCAAGATAATCATTACCTTAGACATGACCCAGCTATCAGGTCTTGTTGATCAACAGATGAACTGCTTCTATTTCTGACTAGTGCTAGTGCTAGCTTAATTCTTTTTTTTTTTTTAGGAGCTGTAGAGTTGAGTTGTGTTGTGATTCATCAGTGTCTCGAAAATCTACTGTAATAGAAGTAAATATCCAATCACAATTTTTCGTTTAGCGCCTTATTAGGCTTATGCCTCAAAGATGCAAGGTGAAACCGTAGTCTGAACTTCTAGTTAGAGGTCAACTTTTTCGGATTATTTTTGGTCCATTTCACTGGGATTCGATTGAAGAGAGCAAACCAGTTATCGATTATATTTGTAGGAATCTAAGTAGTGGCTGGTTTCACTGGTGGCCGGTTTCATCTATCGAATCAATCAACTGACTTGATGATCTTCTAATATACTGGAGATGGCGTCTAAGTAGCAGCATGGCGGTACTTACTAGGAGTTACTTGGGACTACAGTAGAGGTATGCTTGTGAACGTTTGTTGACATTGGACTTTATTTTCATGCACTTGCTGTGTCTAAAGCTAACTACCAGTTAGTCAAAGTAGGTAATTAAGGGCATCTGAAAACACCTGAATAGGTATTGGATCTTTATTCTACCATTTAGCCCCAAACTGTACTGTTCACATTAAAGTATCTGTTCACTTGACATAAACATACCTTTACTGTATAGTAGGCAGCTTGTACGTTGGTTCTGGTAAGTGATGACTGATGAGTGTAGTAAATATGTAAATAGTAAAAAATGGAAATAGATAATGGTATGAAGTGAAGCTATCATAGATCCGTCATTTCCTGGTGTTTCGTAGATTGCAAAAATTACTACACTAGAAAAATAGCCACGAGCGCGAATTTACGAAGTTCGCAACTATTCTGTTGCTGCTGCTGCCAATGACCGCTTCTAATAACACTAACGACTAGTTACTATTTTCGTTCCAGCATCATGAAAAGTTAATATGCTAAACGTTCCAACCTTCTCGAAATAGCAACTAATTGTAACTATTTGCTTACCACGCTCGGGAGCGTACTTACCGTGGTAACTACGATATCTTTGACGTGATTGGTCCGACCAGCCCGCGGCAGTGATATTTTGCAGAAATAGGAAAATTGACGCCCAGAAGTCAGTAATCATGAGGTCATGCGTAGTAACTAGGGTAAGTAGGGTGGAACACGTTCATAGTGGAATGAGGTTCGCTCCGAGTTCGCTCGTGCGGATCTGGTGCTACCGAGCGGGATTAGTTCATTCCACGCTGTTTCTGCTCGAAGTAGTTTTTCGGGGCAAGTTCAGTATCAAGCCAAAAATTCTGAATTCGACGTAAGTTCACCAGCACAACATATTCGAAAGTTAGCTGCCCCTCGCCCAGCCTCGTAATTAGTTAGCAATTAATTTCATATCCCTCTCTAGAATTTCTTTTTTTCTTCTTTTTAATCTCCCAAAACATGTCATTCCCTCCGCTCCCATTGTGTTCAGTACCTTTTGAGAACCCAATCTCCAAGATTAGTCTCTGCAGAGTGGTCTAAGGGGGGAGAGGGGGTAATCTTTCTGTGAAGGTTTTTCGGAGCTTAGAAATGAAAGCCCCCCGCATGGCACACCTGGTCTGTCGGCATTTAGAGAAGTTGTTTGCCCTAAGAGGTCTAATTATATTTTTTGTAATTACTCTCGTCGACGGATGGTATAGAGAGGAAAATCGCGAAGCGTAAGATGCAGTACCGGAAATGAGCTCTAGGTCGGCATTATCTGTCTTAATTTTTTGCTTGTGAGACTTTGGCTCTGACAATACCCGAGTGGACTATAAGTGAAACGGGTTAAATACCGTCAGTAAACAAAAATAAATAAAGATAAAACGGTCAAATGAGTTTACAGCGACCTGGCAGCAACTCTACGTGAGTTTTTCCTAGTTTCAATGTGCATGTAACCTACTACCTGGCAGCAACTCTACGTGAGTTTTTCCTGGTTTCAATGGGCATGTAACCTACTATACCCTCTGTGCACGATGACAGAATACTCTATACGACTAAGTCCAAAAGACGCCAGTGAACCTCGGGAAGAACGAGAAACGTGCCCGAACGATGACTCATATTATATGTCAACCGATAAACGGCGTTTGTTGGAGACAGCTGTGGTGACGCTTCCGGCTCTTCCGCTAGGTACACGGCGATTCTTCACCGGCAGGAAGAGTTAAATCAAGAGTATTGAAAGAAAGTGCAAATAGTCCTCGATTTGAATGGAAGATCGGAGTAAAGCAAGATGTAGCCTATGTTAATTCGATGGTTCTTTAACTTCGAATGGTGCGTTTGTGGGCCATATTATAAAAAAAAGACCTAAAAAACTCGGTATGATGTTCTAAGCAGACATTATGAAACGAAAGTAGAGACATGTTACTTGGGACGGTTATTTAAAGAGGGCTTCAAAATACGCTGTTTCTGCCAATTCTCCCCTGTAAATCGTGAGACCAGCATCCAGCATCCCTTTTCCTTTCACGAAGTGCCATAGACACTCACAAATGGCTAGCTCTTTTGCTCACCGCGTGGATACGGTTCGGCGACACTGGGGTTCTTACTTTCCTTCCATTGAATAATTAGCAATGTAATACCTCTGAGTTTTAAATATCACCACGTAATAAGACTATCCTTAATTGTATATTTTCAGTGACTCCTTTCTTTTTTATTTCTGTTCTTGCTCGAACATGGTTGTTAGGTTAATGCTTAATGCCTGATGGCCGGTATTGATGGTGACCCCAAGAGCTGAGGATTGGATTAAGTGAGACCAGCAACCCTGGTCTCACTTAATTTAAACTTAATTATTAACAGGACACATAAGTCACGGACCCATGTGGGCCATGTGTCCTGGCTTTGATACAGACTTGAAGGAACTACTCTGATCCACGAACAGCTGACTTTATTACAGTGAGCGTGTTCCACCCAACTTATTGTAGTTACTACGCATGACGTCACAGATTCTGGTTTCTTGGCGTCAAGGTTGGTACGAATTTTTTCTGTTTTCTGCAAAATATCGTGCCACGGGCTAATCGGGCCAATCACGTGACATAGATCGTAGTTACCACGCTTACTACGCTCCCGAGCGTGGTAAGCAAACAGTTACTGTTAGTTACTATTTCGAGAAGGTTGGGACTGTCAGCGTAGCAACTTTTCACGAGGTTGGAACGAAAATAGGAATGTTATAAGGGTGGAACACGATCTTAATGAATCATACTCATAATCACTACCAGACATGGGCAAATGGTAAGGGCCTCCATTTTGCCTTACCAGTATATTTATTGGTCATCCCGAAAGTGGACACTCTCTCCAGGACTTCCGTTCCTATTCGTATGACTAACCTCATGTTTTTCTTCAATTCCTGGCCTGTTTAGCTCATAAACGCTTCCTGGTAATGACAATCGGTTCGGTCAAGGGAGCAGGATTCCGAACCCTTCGCGCTTATCCCAGATTGAACTCGAATGCAGGTGGCCCTAGTCCCCCGTTGGGTTAGGGCAAGTCAGGTTACCAGCGGGGGACCTGAGATTGATTCGAAATGAGAGGGAACCTACAGCTGTTCGGATCAGAGGTTTAGTCCCAGCTAAGCGGATCCGGCAAATAATCATTAATAGTTCTAAACTGTTTGGGTGAAACGGGGTTGTTGTTTTTTCGGCAATGTTTTCGGCACAATGAAAATCTATTGATTCGTTATTCACAGTTATTCTCAGAGGCAGTCCTCGAACACGATTTCTCGGCGATCTTCTACTCCCATTATTAGTTTTCTCTGTTTTCGCGAGATAGCGAGCTGGTGCCGCGCTCTACTTTGGATAGAAAACTGGTATTATTTAAAATTAAAACATACCATAAAGAAATTCATTAAGTAAGTATTTCTTCGATTTGAATAAAACGTTCCAGTTCAGCACCGTACTTGGGAGTCGACAAGAAGGGCCTAAATTTGTCTTATACTAGTTCAGCGATACAAACGGATTAGTCTTTGTTTGTTCCTCCTGGCCTCATTACCAACGTCCAACACTGCACAGAGGTACACTGTAAAAATTTTCTCCGAGTAAGGATTAAAGTTAACTGCAGTATTTGGGATTAATCTTATCTCTACTAGGATAAGATTAATCCGAATTAGAAATAATTTTATCTCAGTAGAGACAAAATTACTCCCAGTAGCAAATACTGCAAGATCTTTTTACAGTGTAGTATCCTGAGTCCCGGTATCCTGAAATCTACGAGCCCACGTGGAAAGTCTGCAAATATGTAGTTAAAGCGTTTAGGTTTGAGCTTGGAATAGAAAGCTTAGCTCTGTTTGTGTAACAGCTTACGTAACAGTTTATTTGTGAGGTGTATCCAACCTGTGTATGTATATATATATGTATTTAATCTTGTATGGCCTTTTGGCCGAATAGATAAACCTTATTAACAGAAGAGAAAAACTTTCATTTTCAAAATTGACGGGTAATGCCTCTCATCGTCATGGAGGTGGTGGTGATGATCACTGCGGAACTAATAGAAACTAAACCGTATGGTATCTCGGAACTGGAACATGGGGAATTGAGGAGGAAGAAGACTTTATTCTCTGATAAGTATTGGAAGGTCCTTGTGAACAATTGAGCTTTGAAGAACTTGTTATGTGACCTTGATACTGGTGAGATCTGTAACCTACTTCATACACACTAGAACAGTTTCTGAAGAAGCTTATCGTCTCCAAATTGGCACCCATTGCTCACTGGAATGACTGTCTGGGGACCAAGGCACCGACTGAGTGATCTTGTTTTATTCATTAACCCCATTGTCGCAAAGTGGGCACGTGGAATCTAATGTAAGAAGTCAATCGGGATGCTCCGAAGCTAATTTGGACATCCCCCTCCACCCCCTAAGAAGGGAGAGTGGTCAAGGGTGATGACAGATCACCTTATTTAAGCTGCAGCTGTGGTGAATTATGGAGATTTGATGGGGGAGGGGGATGGTCAAGCAGTAGAGTAATATACGTCAAAGTTATGCTGCAGATCACAGATGAAGAGTCGGCATTACGAATATCCGGCCGATAGTAACGATCATTAATTGCCGTTTTTCTTTGGTTATTCTTACTTTAACCCTATTTAGTTATGTTCGTTGAAAGGAAAATTTTTCGAAGGATAAACAGAAGCCTGGGGCTGGACTCCAACAACTGAGCCACGTGTCTTCGGTATTTTCCGGAAAGACTTGAGTTGCATGCGAAAGTCATATCTGTGAATCAGAGTATTGGTCTTTCAGTTTGTGAGTCCTGGCTAGTCCAAGAGCAGCCTACTTTTTTGCGACCTTTACTTCCATGTTAAAAGAAAGTTTATCAAGCGACAAACAGGAAGGAATACCGGAATACCGCTGAACAAAACGCAATTACTATGTCACTAGTCAATCTATTTATTAAATTTTTCTTTTAGATTTTTTGAGGGGCAAGATTTCACAGCTCTGCCATCTTTTTCGAAGTCTAAAATACAGTAGGATTTTACATACGTTATCCGGTCAAAACCGTAAAAACAAAACAGCGACGGTCGAAACCACGAAAGCAAAAACCGTGCCATGAAAAATAGCGACGGTCAAAACCGCGAAGTAAAACCGCGCTATGCAAAAACAGCGACAGTGCAAAAACAGCGATGGTAAAAACCTTTAAACCGCGGAAAATAAAACCGCGAACACAAAAATACCATGCATGTGATGATGAATTTCGCGATTTTTACCGTAACGGTTAATGCCCTGTCGCTGTTTCTGCATGGTGCGGTTTTGCTTTCGTGGTTAGGAACTGTCGATGTTTTTATTTTATTGGCGGGTCAGAAATAAATACAATACCTGGAGCCCCTGGAGGTTCACCGTCCCACTTGCCAACTAATGCCTATGCTATCCAATGGATAATTTGGTATAAATAAACGATTGATTGATTGATTAAAATATTTATAACCCACATTATCTGGACTAGAAGGTTCTTAGGCTACGCCCTCCGCATGGACAAATCCAGGTTCCCAAACACCATCCTTAATTGGCAGCCACAAGGAAGACATCGACCGGGAAGATCAAGAAACTCGATCCGTAGCACTTATACCTATATAAGTGGCTAGGACAGAAATCCTCCTAGGCAGTTTGGTAATTTAGCTAAAAACGAACTTTTGTATTATTTGACGTACTTTTACTTAAAAAATAGACAAACGGACTTAGAAAGAAATGAACTAGTTAGTACCAACTATTCTTTCTTACACATTATAATTACGACATTTGGCCACTTCCAATGTTTGAGCCCCTAGGCCTAACCTTGAGTGGGAGGATGTCCTGACAGCACCCCGTCAAAGAGAAAACTGGCACCTATACTCCGGAACACGCTGGTGGTCCTAGGGAAGAACAAGAAACGTCACCCAAACACACCCCCAAAAATTACTCAAATCCTATGTAAACCAATCAACAACGTTTTTTGTGGTGAGGTTTCTAGTTCTTCGCTAGGCACACAGGGATTCTTCGTTAGCACGAAGAATTATTCGCCATGGGTGCCTTTGCTGGCATAGGAAGGATCTATAAGGTCTAAAATACAGAACGTGTTCACTTGTTGTCTTTTAAGGACGAATAAAATAGCGTCAACTCCCCCCCGGACGTGCTCTACACTTTCGGCACATCCTCAAGACCCTCAAATTTATTCAGGAAATATCTGGGGACTGAAATCTATTTCATTCCGTTTCCGCTTGAAATTTAATCATCGCCTCCCAGATTGCCGGCTGGTCCGGGGGGACATCTTAAGCCGTGATTATTCCCCATCTGATCCCGGATTCCTCGCGGTCAGGAATCTGATTATGTCGCGTCGCGGGCCGACGCTCAATTTAGAATGGGAATGTAATAAAATCGGGAAATATTAGCTCCAGCTGCTGGAAACGAAGCGCGAAAAATTTCATGAAGTGCGATCCAAGAGCAGGGATTTTCCCGGGAACGCCTCCGGCATTCAGAACATCAACAGGCGAATTCCCCTCCACTTCATTATACATTGAAGTTGCGGCAATGAGAGGCAAAACTTCGGGGATTTTTGAGGGAGCCGCGAAAAGTTTCGGATAGAAAGTTTCATGGGAATTAATTACGGGTCTTTTGTTTTCGGTGCGGAGTGGCGGACCAGAAAACACTGAGAAGGAAAACGGTGGATTTTCGATTTTTATTGTTTTAAAATTGCTGGACCAAACCATTCGTGCTCTTTTCGGCATCCTTTCGAGCCATAAAACAAAGCGGTAATACAACCGGAAAATCTGTGTTTACTTGGACTGAGTCGTCTCGGACTGATTAAAAAAACGTTGATTGACTTCCGTACTTTTAATGTCACTATCTAAAGAAATTCAAACGTTTTCTTCGTTTCTTTTTATGACATTTCGGTCACCCTTTTCTCACGGCGACGGTCAGCCATCAGTGAATCTGTTTAAAGTTTAACTGAAAAGCCAACTTATTTTTGTGTCATTTAGTTGAATACAATGAATTATTCGGGTTCTGCAAAGGGATTTTTTTTGTTTTCCACTATCTGCTCTAGTTATGGCGTTCAGAATATCTGCGGCCGACCCCACAGCGAAAATTCTACTATGACGCGGGAAATTTTTATCTAAACACAAACAAGGCTTTTCAGTGGGCAGTGGCGTTATTGGTGAAGACTGCTTAGTGCCTGAACAAAAAAAAATCCTAAATCTTTCTTGTAAGGCATACAACAAATTAGAGGTACCACAAATCACACGGAAATTCCACTATTTGAAAATCGATTATTCCTGAATAGCAGAACAACCAAGTAACGCATTTTCAGCGGGTCTTCAAGCCAATTTAAGTGAATAAGTGATGGGTAACTAGATTGTCCTATCCCAGTCCTTTTCGGGTAAACTTTGAGTAGTAACTCAGTGTTTTAGAAAAGCCGGGCTGCGGAATTTAGCGGAAATTTAGTAAAATTATAAAGAGCGAAGAAAAGCCCCGAGAATCATAGGAATGATTTTTGAAAGTGCAAAACGGATACGTCAGCTGAATTTTATTAGAGCTATATTTCGGCCCTTCTTGGCAAGGGTCCTCTTCAGACTGTTGGTTTTTCCATAAGTTTGTTTTCCCACTTGAGAAGCTTTGAGCCTGAATAAGACCCTTTCCAAGAAGTGCCAAAATATAGCTCTAATAGAATTAAGCTGATGTATTTATCATAGGAATACCTGTTAATCAATATTATGGTTCGTTTCTTGGGTCACCACAGCCTGCTTTGATCAAAATATGAGCTTTTTTTTTATTATGAGCTGTTCGATGTTCACTCATGTCCGATGTTTGGTAGTATGGATGAGAACCCAAATAACTGTATGTACGTGAAAGTCTCGGTGAAAATTTGATTGAACTTAGGTTGGCAATATTTTGAGTGAAGGGTGGAGAATGAAAAATAGATGCGCAGCGTCATGGAGAAATATTGTTTTGATAAGATAACTAAGTCAGCGAGGTTCTTCATGGTAGCCATAGGGATAGGTACTTCTAGGGATATAGATAAGATAAGATTTTATTCGGGCTAAGAGCCAAGGCTATGGCAAATACATAAAAAATGAACACCAACACGCAAAAATAATACCCCTATAGGCACCTATCCCTATGGGCTAGGGCTACCCTGAGGTACCTCAACAGCTGTTTGATATTTCCAAAACAGCTATTCCTCATTACGCCACACATCCATTCTTTATCCACTCCATTCGCTCCAAAAATGTCTAACTTAAGTAAAAAGTTCAAACAACACATGTTTTAAGTTCTCATCTATGCTACCACACATCGGACATAACTAAGGACAGGGCCGTATCCAGCGGGGGGGGGGGACAGGACAGAAACAGCATACTTTATCTGAACTAATTGATAATTGATGATAATTGATAAATATACTATATAAGTCGATCCCCAAAATAGGCCATCTATGATTACTTGAAGCATTTCACTGCGGGTTCATTCTTCTAGCTACAGCCGAAAGAGGATCCTTATCAAGAAGAGCCGAAATATCGCTGGAACGAATCTCAGGTGACCTAAAGTCCTATTCACACAGAGAGCGAATTTCGCCACGCCTGACAATTTTCGTCACGCCAGGCGTTGAAAAACGGCTTCGTCAGGCTTCGGCTCCGAGCCGAAAAAAATCGCAACGCCAGGCAAATAATTTGGCAAATAATTCCTCTGTGTGAATTTCCCAGAATGTGAATTCGCGTTCGTTAGGCGAAGTCGGCATCGCAAGCGGAGAAAATTCGCATCGTCAGTCCACAAAGTTCGTCTCGCGCCGTTTAAACTCGAATTTTATTCCGCGTCGCGTCTCAATTCGTAAGCGGAAAAAAATATCGTTCTGTGGGTAGGCTACCAATCTTTATCCGTTTAGCGCCGCATCTCACAAGTATCCATGCCCTCGCAGAAAGGTCCAGAAATCAAGTTCCCACCCCCTCTGGGATAGCATCCTGCTTAGCACGGGATCACTAGGCAGGCAAGACGGCGGGTTCGTGTTCCTCGGACCATGAAGACGACCCCCTGTGGATTGCGTTTTCGCGCTCAGCCGGCCTTTTGCACAATAGAAACGCGAGCACAAAAGATCTTGCGATCTCGTGTCTCATCATCTACACATTGAAGAAATGGTCATTACCGTGTGAATTCTCGTGAAATAAGACGCGATGTAACTTAGTACTAGCAAAGCAGCTTTTCTCGTCGTAAAATTTGTCAATTTCTTCAGGCTGAAGAATATTGGTACTAATCAAAATAATATTATCCAGTCCTGTGACATGGGGTTGTGAACGAGGTTGTGAACGGCTTGGAAAAACTTGGTCATTACTTGGTCCTGTAGCCCGCTTCTATCTGACAATGGTTTATGTACTATGTTCACCCCTCAGTAGCGCAGTGGTAGAACAGTGGTCTTGCCAAAGGTCGTGGGTTCAAGTCTCTCCCTGAGGAGCACTTTTGTCTTCACTTCAATATTTATAAGAATTTGTATTACAACCCGTCAAAGGCGGAGTAGTAGTTGCGTTTTTACAGATACCATGGTATCTAATGTACGGTCTAAAGTCGTTTTTGCAGTTATCGTGGTATCTGATACCTCGGTCAAAAGGCGTTTTTGCAGTTATCATGGTATCTGGCCAGTTTTGTGGTATCTGGTATTCAGATACCACGGTCCGACCGTTGTAACTGATCGTTGTATCTGAAAAAGTCATCTCACTTTCATCAACTTTTATCAAATTGGTGAGAAAGAAGTTTGGCACTTATGATGTAACTGCAATGGATATATTGTTTTGGGATGACTTTGAAAAGCACACTTTCGGCAATTGTTGTTTTTTCAGAGCAACCGTATATCAGATACAACGGTAACTGCAAAACGACTAATTGCAGATCCAGTTACCGTGGTAACAGTTGCAAAAACGCAACTAATGTTAGGAACCCTTTGGCCCTACCAAAGTCAAGGTGTTTTTTTTAATTCTTTTTTTTTTACTAGCCTCATAACTGCTAACCCGATGATACTTGCGTTATTTTCAAACAAGTTATTTTCGGAAAAAACAGGAGTTTGCTCGATCCTAAAGCCTTTTAGTTTAATATTCCTTCAGCCCAAGCTGACTGCGAATCATATTTGACAGTGCAAAACGGATAGGTCAGCTACATTTTAATAGAGACATATTTTGGCCCTTCTTGGCAAGGGTAATTTCCAGGCTCAAGCCAATCTTCAGAGGCCCGTGCGAAGAAGGGCCGAAATATAGCTCTGATAAAATGTAGCTGATGTATCCGTTTTGCAGTGTCAACTATACTTTTAGTTGTGCTTGCTAGGACACTCTCGAAACGTTGAAAAAAAAAATTTGTGTAGATAGTATTTGGCCGAAGTACAAATGTCTGGAGGATTGGCCCTGTCTTGAAAATCTAAGTACAGAACATTTGACCGAAAGGACCAATTCTTTTGGCCAAACACACTCTAAGAAACTGGAAAACGGGTAGGCCTACCAAACCGTGAGGTTTTTCATCTACCCTCATACCGCCTATACCCGTTCAAACATGGGGACTTAATTTTGCAACTTCAAACTCAGTATAATAATAAGTAAACATGGGAAAATCGTAAAATGTATATGGCTACAGTACCGTACAAATGTATATCGTCCTTTGTATATGGATACGGCTGAAGTAAATAAATAAATAAATATTCCGTGATATGGGAATGTGAACTGCTTCGACGAACCTGCCTTCCGAGGGATCACTGTTCATATAGCCCGGTTCCATTTGACTATCAAGGAGGCACACTCGTGCCTCTTTAAAGAGGCGAACCACGACAATGTTAAGCGATCTTCGGTTCCAGTGGTCGCAGAGGGATGGGGAGGGATGCATTTCGTAGCCCGAGCTCCAACTAAGAAACCTGCCAAATTTCATCCCCCTCCGACTTTTCCTTCATGGGGAAAATCTGGCCGAAAGTTTCGACCCCCCAACCCCACCCCCCCTTTAACGTTGTCCGATCGGGCTGAAATTCACAAGTTAAGGTCCCCTAGGGCCCAGGAGCTTATCCGCGAAATTTCAGCTCGATCCGATAACTCCTTCCCTGTTTTCCAGAAACCACGCATAGCCACTTAATGTTCATGTTCTCCTTTTGTTTTTTTTTTGCCACGCCTACAGGTCACAGCCGACATCGGATCTGGGTGTACGAAGACTCATTCGACGCGGAATTCTCCGAGTAATTTTGCTTGAAAGTTTCGTCGGAAAATCTTAACCCCCCGATTTTCTAGCTTAGAAAAACCCCATTTCCCCATAAGAGCCCATGTTAAGTTTTTTGTTGTTAAAAGTTACGAATTTCAACATTCAAGTACATCAAAATGATCAGCTCGACATGGTGAGACTGACTGAAAGCTTCAAAAAATTCTGTCTTAATCCGTAAAATTTTTATTTGAGAAAAATGACAGAAACCCTTTTTTTTCTGCCACGCCTACAGGTCACAGCCGACATCGGATCTGGGTGTACGAAGACTCATTCGACGCGGAATTCTCCGAGTAATTTTCCTGGAAAGTTTCGTCGGAAAATCTTAACCCCCCGATTTTCTAGCTTAGAAAAACCCCATTTCCCCATAAGAGCCCATGTTAATTTTTGAAATTCTTAAAAGTTACGAATATCAACATTCAAGTACATCAAAATAATCAGCTCGGCACGGCGAGAATGACTCTAAGCATCATAAAAATCCAGCTCCATTCCAGAAATTAAATTATGTAATTGGAAAATCAATTCGAGCCAAAATCCAAAAAAACGTTGAGTTTCTGCGAAACAACCGTTTTTGAAATTCTTAAAAGTTACGAATATCAACATTCAAGTACATCAAAATAATCAGCTCGGCACGGCGAGAATTATTAACTTACATCCACCATGGATTGTAGAAAAACGTACAGAAATAATATGAAACAAGAGCTGGAAGCTCATATGGCACTTGCAAGGCTGGGTCAGAGGATGAAAGTAGGAATTCGTCAATTTGTGGGTTTGTTGTGATCATTTGTAATCATAATTCTTGAAGTAAAAAAAAACGATGAACTCATCGGGAGCACGAAAATGTATATTTTACTCAAAAGTATCGTTTGTACTTTAAGGAAATCACTAGTGAGGGATCATAGGGATCATGAAAATGTGTATTTTGCTAAAAAGTATTTTTGTACGTTGTGGTTGCGATTAGTACTTTATAAGGAATTATTAAGGAGTTCAGTTGTAAGCAAAACCCTTGAGGCAAAAATGATCGCATGGGCTCATAGGGATCGCGAAAATGTATATTTTGCTTAAAAGTATTTTTTGTACTTTGCGGTTAGCATTAGTACTTTAAGGGATGGTCGGATCAGGGAGCTGACTATTTCTAAGCCAATCATGTCAAGTTTCTAATTTTCAAGCCAATTTGTATCGTCCTAGCACGTCTGGAAGTACCTTAACTTGCGATCATCGGATTCCGGACCCCCCTCCCTCTTACTCCCCCACATTGCCCGAATCTTGTCCGGTTTTGTCACTTACTTAAATAGGGCTTGTGCTTGTTCTTCCCACCAAGTTTCATTCCGATCGCTCCACTCCAAGCGTGTCGCAAGTTTTCCGGTTCCCCCCTCCGACCCCCCCCCCCCCACCTTCATCGGATCTGGTCCGGACTTGAAACTGGGCATCCGAGACATGTGATCTTTCTATGTATCAAGTTTCATTATGATCCGATCACCCGTTCGGAAGTTATACATACCTCAAGATTCCGGATTCCCCTCCCGTCACTCCCCCCACGATGGTCGGATCGGGAAGTTGACTATTTCCAGGTTAATCTGGTCGAGTCCCTGATTTGCCTGCCAAATTTCATTGTCCTAGTACACCTGGAAGTAACTTAACTCCGTATCACCGGAATTCCGGAACCCCCCTCCAACTCCCCCCAAAGTGCACGAATCCGGCCCGGGTCTGTCAATGACGTACCTAGGGTATGTGCTTGTTCCTCCCACCAAGTTTCATCCCGATCGCTCCAGTCGAAGCGTGTCACATGATTTCCGGTTCACCCCTCCGACCCCCCCCCCCACATTAATCGGATTCGATGCGGACCTGAATTGGGACATCTGAGAAATGACGTCTTTCCAAATATCAAGTTTCATTAAGATCCGATCACCCGTTTGAAAGTTATGCATGCCCCTAAATTCCGGATTCCGGCTCACCTCCCTACCCCCATGATGGTCGGATCGGGGAAATGACTATTTCTAAATTAGTTTGGTCGGGTCCCTGATATGCCTGCCAAGTTTCATCGTCCTAGCACGGGAACCCGTCAGTTGGCCCACCCGTCAGTTCGCCCACCCGTCAGTTCGCCCAAAAATTCCGTCAGTTCGCCCACTTTTTCCGACAGTTCGCCCACCCGTCAGTTGGCCCACCAAAATCCGTCAGTTCGCCCACCCGTCACTACGCCCACCCGTCAGTTCGCCCACCCGTCACTACGCCCACCCGTCAGTTCGCCCACCCGTCACTACGCCCACCCGTCAGTTCGCCCACCCGTCACTACGCCCACCCGTCAGTTCGCCCACCCGTCAGTTCGCATACCGTCAGTTCGCCTACCGTCAGTTCGCCCACCCGTCAGTTCGCCCACCCGTCAGTTCGCCCACTCCTCAAATCCGTCAGTTGGCCCACTCTTGAAATCCGTCAGTTGGCCCACTCTGGAAATCCGTCAGTTGACCCACCTTTGAAATCCGTCAGTTCGCCCACTCCTGAAATCCGTCAGTTGGCCCACTCTTGAAATCCGTCAGTTGGCCCACTCTTGAAATCCGTCAGTTCGCCCACTCCTGAAATCCGTCAGTTGGCCCACTCTTGAAATCCGTCAGTTGACCCACTAAAGAAGCCGCCTCCTCAGGGGAATAGTCAGCTCAAGCCGACCCTGTCATTAAAGTCTGTGAAAGAAAGGCACTCAATCCAAGGAGATTACTCAGACGGAGAAGACCTTTCTCGGTTAATTAGGGTCAAGACGAGATGCCTATGGGTGTAACTTTTATGTTTACGTAAAGATGAATAGAAGAAGGGTACTATATGAAAAGGTGCCGCAACCCCAGGGGTTTAATCAGAAGGAGCCGACAATTACGTAAACATTTAGTAAGATATATCAAAGCTTGTTGCGAGATTCTGCTGCAAATTAAATTGGAAAAGCTAGAAGATGAAAACAAAAGTAACAAGATCAAAGTTTGCGATGGGATCCCAAAAATGTAATATTTGATTCAGACAATTGGGTCTTTTCTTCGCCAGATTCATTTTTCGCCAGATCCAGTCTTCATCTGATTCAGTTTTCGCCAGGCTAATGATCTGAGAAAACCAAGTAAACACCAGGGGTTTAATCAGAAGGAGCCGACAATTACGTAAACATTTAGTCACACATATCAAGAGCTTGTTGCGAGATTATAAAAAGGAAAAATAGAGTAACGAGTCTTTGAGTGAGAATAGTCAGCTCAAGTCGACCCTGTCATTAAAGTCCATGAAAGAAAGGCACTCAGTCCCAGGAGATTACTCACACGGAGGCGACCTTTCTCGGTTAATTAGGGTCAAGACGAAATGCCTATGGGTGTAACTTTTATGTTTACGTAAAGATGGATAGAAGAAGGGTACTATATGAAAAAGCGCCGCGACCCCAGGGGTTTAATCAGAAGGATCCGACAATTACGTAAACATTTAGTAAGACATATCACGAGCTTGTAGCTTGTTTGCCCGGAATCCGGCCAAAACCGGAACATTTGTTATTAGCAAAATTTGTATCTCAAGTTAATTAGATGACAGATGTAGGGGTAAGAAGAGACGCTGAATCTGTTTATGACAATCGTTTTTTACCCGCACATATAGTTCGTCCGGAATCCGGTTGAAACCGGAAATTTAAGTTTTCCTGCCGAGATTTTTCCACCACCATCACTTCCATATGGAAAAACTGAAAAACTTCCAACTGAACTAGCCATATCTTGTGCACTTTCATCATAACTTGAAAAAATCTCCGCTTTTCCATATGGAACTAACGAACAAATATCCAAGCAAAACCTCCGTCTTCGTATCTTTGTAATATGACCATTTGAAGTCAGATACCCGTTGGAACCGGATTTTTAAGTTCAAGTTTTACTTGAAGTTGATTAGATATTCTTTATACGGATAAGGAGATACGCTGAATTCGGCAGAAATTTGGCAGTAGTAAAGCAGGAAGTTTAGATCAGTATCGTCAAAATAGATATGGCTTATAGAGGTATATCTAAACTTGGTTCTCTCACAAGACCCGATTATCTTTATCAAATATTAAATTTTTGGGATCCCATCGAAACCTTTGGTCTTGTTTTCGTAGACTTTAATGACCGGGTAGAGCTAAACGACTTGGTTTGCCTTTGACTGGAACATTTTTTGGGATCCCAAAACGTAAGTGAGGGATACCTATGACATCGCAAAAGTTGTCTGTCTGTCCGTCCGTCTGTCCGTCTGTCAGCACGATAACTCTCGAAGGGAATGAGATATTTCGATGAAACTTGGTGTGACGATTCTTTGGGTCAAGAGTAAGGTCAAGTTCGTAGATGGGCTTTGTAGCCCTTCATTTAGGGGTGAGAAAGGGGGTTTAAATTAAGGGGCAAGCAAAATATTTTTAAACAGCATATGTGATAGTCGAATATGGGGTAACAAGATATGCTGAACACGGTGGTGAAAACCATTTTCTCGCCGGACAATTAGTTCGCCCACAATGCGGCCAAGACCGGAAAGTTTGTTAATGTGAAAGTTTTATTTGAAGTTGAGTAGATGTTCGATGTAGGGGTAAGAAGACATGCTGAACAGAAATGTGAAAAGAATTTCTTATCCGAACAACTTGCTCGCCCGGAATCCGGCCAAAACCGAAAAAAATGTTATTAGTAAAAGTCTTATTTGAAGTTGATTAGGGGACAGATTTAGGGGTAAGAAGAGACGCTGAATCTGTATATGACAATTTTTTTTACCTGCACATATAGTTCATCCGGAATCCGGTTGAAACCGGATTAAGTTAAAGTTTCACTTGAAGTTGATTAGATGTTCTTTATAGGGATAAGGAGATACGCTGAATTCGTTTCTGAACTTTTATTTTTTGCTGGACAAGTAGTTCACTCGGAATTCGACCGAAACCGGAAATTTGGCAGAAGCAAATCAGGAAGTTTCGATCAGTATCGTCAAAATAAATATGGCTTTTAGCGGTATATCTGAACCTGGTTTTCTCAGATGATTAGTCTGGTAAAGACTGGATCTGGCGAAGACAAGACCCGATTGTCTTTATCAAATATTAAATTTTTGGGATCCCATCGAAACCTTTGGTCTTGTTTCAAACGACTCGGAGATTGTGTTTAACAGGTGTCACCACTACTCCCCCCCCCCCACTTCAGGTCATACCTGGCCCCAAACTGGCAATAGATATTGCAGTCAGCAACCCTGGGTTTGTCCATGGTTAACGGCACAAGTGGCTCAAGGTTGGAAAAGCTATTCTCTGCGAATCTTCGAAAATAATTTGAACAAGACCAAAGGTTTCGATGGGATCCCAAAAATGTAATATTTGATAAAGACAATCGGGTCTTGTCTTTGCCAGATCCAATCTTCGCCAGGCTAATCATTGGAGAAAACCAAGTTCAGATATACCTCTATAAGCCATATCTATTTTGACGATACTGATCGAAACTTCCTGCTTTACTTCTGCCAAATTTCCGGTTTCGGTCGAATTCCGAGTGAACTATTTGTCCAGCAAAAACAATAAAGTTCAGAAACGAATTCAGCTTATCTCCTTATCCCTATAAAGAACATCTAATCAGCTTCAAGTAAAACTTTAACTTATAAACAAAATCCGGTTTCAACCGGATTCCGGACGAACTATATGTGCGGGTAGAAAAAGATTATTATATACAGAATCAGCAGCTTTTACTTTAAACAAGCTTTCCGGTTTTGGCCGGCTTCCGGGCGAACTACTTGTCCGGCGAGAAAGTGGTTTTCACAATCGTGTTCAGCATGTTTTGTTACCGTTGCCAAGTTGATTAGATGTTCGATTTGGGGTAAGAAGGCATGCTGAACACGATGGTGAAAACCATTTTCTCGACAGACAATTAGTTCGCCCGAAATCCAGCCAAAACCGGAAAAATTGTTAAAAGTAAAAGTTTTATTTGAAGTTGAGTAGATGTTCGATGTAGGGGTTAGAAGACATGCTGAACACGTATGTGAAAAGCCTTTTTTACCCGGACAACTCGTTCGCCCGGAATCCGGCCAAAACCGGAAAATTTGTTATTAGCAAAGTTTTATTTGAAGTGGATTAGATGACAGATTTAGGGGTAAGATGAGACGCTGAATCTGTATATGAGAATCTTTTTTTACCCACACATATAGTTCGTCCGGAATCCGGTTGAAACTGGATTTTCTTTATAAGTTAAAGTTTTACTTGAAGTTGATTAGATTTTTTTTATAGGGATAAGGAGATACGCTGAATTCGTTTCTAAACTTTCTTCTTTTTTTGCTGGACAAGTACGGTAGTTCGCACGGAATTCCTCCGAAACCAAAAATTTGGCAGAAGAAAAGCAGGAAGTTTCGATCAGTATATCGTCACAATAGATACGGCTTATAGAGGTATATCTGAACTTGGTTTTCTCAGATGATTAGCCTGGCGAAGATTGGATCTGGCGAAGACAAGACCCAATTGTCTTTATCACATATTAACTTTTTGGGATCCCATCGAAACCTTTGGTCTTGTTCATATAGTACCCTTCTTCTATCCGGGTTGTCGACATAACGTCCCCATTCGAAACGTCCCCTGTCGAAACGTCCCCGTCGAAACGTCCCCATGACAAAACGTCCCCGTGACAAAACGTCCCCATGACAAAACGTCCCCGTGACAAAACGTCCCCACGACAAAACGTCCCCGTGACTAAACGTCCCCACTCAAAACGTCCCCTGACGAAACGTCCCCATGGCGAAACGTCCCCGGCTATAGATTTACATCAGACCGGCATTCTCTCAAAGCGGAATAATTTAAGACCACGGCATGGGAATAAGGGACTAAAATCGCCTAGGTATATAAATGTTATCCCGAGAAATCAGGGTCTATTAATCATTTGGCGACTGATACAAAATGATCTACAGGCTGTTACCAACTCAAAAAGCAAAGCCCAATGATCCGAATCCACCTATGAATTTGTTTCATGAAGGTAAGCAAACTAGGACTTGTTTGGCTTTTCTCTTTACTTGTCTCAGAAGGGACGGGACTCGGACAGCTATGAGAGCCATTGCAGATTTTGGGGGCACTCTTGACCTACAAGTAAATAGGTATATCTGCATGCATGGGATTCTCCAATGACACTGATCCAGAATTCTAGGTTTGGAAGGCACTTACCGGCCGGTGCTTAAATATTTGTCCACATTAGCATATTAGTTGCAACGGAGTAAGACTTTAAAGTTTAACTGAAAAGGGATGAGATATGACAATCTAACTACCAATTACTTATTCTTTTAAAGGGACACGAAGATTCAATGAAAATGCGGATTTGTGGTACCTCTATGCGCTTGTACCTGTGTTGTATGCTTGACTAAAAGAATTCACGAAAAATAAGTTATATAAGGAATGTTCGCAAATGTTCCTGCTTATAAGGAATGTTCCCACATCTGTAATGCACACTGTGAAGTTGTTTTACCTCGATCATGCACCTGAAGACCGAGGCGAACTTAAAAATCTATGCTTGGGGACGTTTCGCCACGGGGACGTTTTGTCATGGGGACGTTTTGTCACGGGGACGTTTTGTCATGGGGACGTTTTGACACGGGGACGTTTTGACACGGGGACGTTTTGTCATGGGGACGTTTTGTCACGGGGACGTTTCGACGGGGACGTTTCGCCAGGGGACGTTTTGTCATGGGGACGTTTCGTCGGTAAGCCTTCTATCCATCTTTACGTAAACATAAAAGTTACACCCATAGGCATCTCGTCTTGACCATAATTAACCGAGAAAGGTCGCCTCCGTCTGAGTAATCTCCTGGAACTGAGTGCCTTTCTTTCATGGACTTTGATGACAGGGTCGACTTGAGCTGACTATTCTCACTCAAAGACTCGTTACTCTATTTTTCCTTTTTATAATCTCGCAACAAGCTCTTGATATGTGTGACTAAATGTTTACGTAATTGTCGGCTCCTTCTGATTAAACCCCTGGGGTTTACTTGGTTTTCTCAGATCATTAGCCTGGCAAAGAGTGGATCAGGCGAAGACTGGATCTGGCGAAAAATGGATCTAGCGAAGAAAAGACCCAATTGTCTGGATCAAGTATAACATTTTTGGGATCCCATCGAAAACTTTGATCTTGTTACTTTTGTTTTCATCTTCTAGCTTTTCCAATTTAATTTGCCGCAGAATCTCGCAACAAGCTTTGATATATCTTACTAAATGTTTACGTAATTGTCGGCTCCTTCTGATTAAACCCCTGGGGTCGCGGCATTTTTTCATATAGTACCCTTCTTCTATCCATCTTTACGTAAACATAAAAGTTACACACATAGGCATCTCGTCTTGACCCTAATTAACCGAGAAAGGTCTTCTCCGTCTGAGTAATCTCCTGGGATTGAGTGCCTTTCTTTCACGGACTTTAATGACAGGGTCGGCTTGAGCTGACTATTCCCCTGGGGTGGCGGCTTCTTTAGTGGGCCAACTGACGGATTTCAAGAGTGGGCCAACTGACGGATTTCAGTAGTGGGCGAACTGACGGATTTCAAGAGTGGGCCAACTGACGGATTTCAAGAGTGGGTCAACTGACGGATTTCAGGAGTGGGCGAACTGACGGATTTCAAAGGTGGGTCAACTGACGGATTTCAAGAGTGGGCCAACTGACGGATTTCAAGAGTGGGCCAACTGACGGATTTTAGGAGTGGGCGAACTGACGGGTGGGCGAACTGACGGGTGGGCGAACTGACGGTGGGCGAACTGACGGGTGGGTGAACTGACGGGTGGGCGAACTGACGGGTGGGTGTAGTGACGGGTGGGCGAACTGACGGGTGGGCGTAGTGACGGGTGGGCGAACTGACGGGTGGGCGTAGTGACGGGTGGGCGAACTGACGGGTGGGTGAACTGACGGGTGGGCGAACTGACGGGTGGGCGAACTGTCGGATTTTAGAAGTGGGCGAACTGACGGGTGGGCGAACTGACGGGTGGGGGTAGTGACGGCGACCCCCTAGCACATCTGGAAGTACCCTAACTCGCGATCACCGGACTGACCGACCGACAGACCGACAGACCGACCGACGGAAAAGTGATCGGTATATGGCACTTGGCCGGAAGGCAAGTGCCATAAAAAACTTCGTTTTCTTAAGGAGTTAAAGAGGCTGCGTCCCAAAGTCGAACCTTAAAACGTACAGGAATTAGGAGAGGCAGTTGGGGGGCTGCCGCCCCCCAAACCCCCCGCTTTTAAAGACTCTTTTGTACAGGTTTTTTGTTGTGGGGGGCTGCCGCCCCCCTAACCCCCCGCTCTTGGCTTCGGAAAGGCCCTCTTTTAATTAACAAAAAATTGAAATGAATGAATAATGGAATAACTTCGAAAAATGTTAAACACAAGAGGACAGGAGAACCATTGCGCCGAAACTAGTAATTAGTAACAATGAAGTTGACCACTCCATTTACATTTTAACATAATTATTGAAACTGTTTCCCAGACACAGAGCACACAAGCTAAGAGCTGGGGGTGGGGGTAGGGTAGCAAACAAAAACCTGTTTTGTATTTTTTGTTAATTAAAAGAGGGCCTTTCCGAAGCCAAGAGCGGGGGGTTAGGGGGGTGGCAGCCCCCCACAACAAAAAACCTGTACAAAAGAGTCTTTAAAAGCGGGGGGTTTGGGGGGCGGCAGCCCCCCAACTGCCTCTCCTAATTCCTGTACGTTTTAAGGTTCGACTTTGGGACGCAGCCTCTTTAACTCCTTAAGAAAACGAAGTTTTTTATGGCACTTTGTAATCAAGGCCGTATCCAGGGGGGGTTAGGGGGTTCGACCCCCCCCCCCCCCCCGAAACCCACAAAAGTAATAGTTTTTTGTAGGCTTTAACCTCTGATCTATGTATTTTCTTATACTTTTTGGTCCGACCCGTGGGTAACCCCCCCCCCCCGAAATAAATTCCTGGATACGGGCCTGATTGTAGTGGTCTGCGGAAAAGGTTCACAAGCCGCTCTGTTTAGCTCAGTGGCCTTGTAAGCCAAAGATCTTGGGTTCAAGTCCCCTCTGAGGAGCACTCTTGCCTTTCAGTTCGTTAATTTTATTGTACATACCAAGAATAATTACTTATTCATCCTTATAATTGTTTATCCTTATTTATTCTTGCACATACTCACTACAGCTATCGGACAAACTACCTAGATTATGACTCTCGAAGTGTCCCGTTACAGAATACGGCTGGACGTCATACTGCTAGATCTAAGACGTATTTTAAAGACTGATGTAGTGAAAAGACAAAGCTGGCACATTGATTCAATGATATCATCTGAGAGACGTTTTGCAAAAGACATCCGGCACAACATGGACATAACTGCACTATCATCACCAAAAATTGGCGGATACAGAAGCAGGAATAAGCGCAAACTAATTGTGTTTACTTTGCAACCGATATTGTACAAACAAAAAATCTCCGACTTTTTTTCTAACCAACATCAATCATAATATAATAATTTGCAACTGACGCAAAGGATGTACATCAAATCTGTTTTGCGATTGTTTGGGACTGTCCCTGGGACAACTGCGACGTCAGTAACATCATCAGAATAAGAGCTCCTCTTGAATCAAGGATGTCCGACACTGAAGTCACGCTCACGAGAGTCCGAGACTCCGAGACTCCGAGTCGTACGGACAAAATCCCTCTCCCTAGAGACGAGACGAGACGAGAACGAACTATAAAATAATGTTCTCGAAACGTCTCGAGACCAAGTCATACAACGTTTTTTTCTTTTTTTTAAGAATAAATAGAATAGCCCTTAATCCTTCAAGGAATCAATTGATTTGATACCAATTAAAAATAAAGTTTCAACATAACCATCGCTTGGCTAATTTTCTTTGCTTGTTGTCCATGGGATTTCAAATTTGAGGGGCCGAGACTCCCACTGGAATCTGCTTGCAAGAACGGTTGGTAAAATTTTTATTTTTTTTATTATTTTTTTTTCTGGCCTAACTCCACTAAAGTTTGCTTATTATTGCAATGCAAATTCAAATTTGTGCGTTTTGTTTGTCATCACGAGTAGTAATTAATTTTTGTTCATTGCCCAGTCTCCCCATTTTTGTTTATTGTCTCCCCATCTGGGCGAGTCGAAGGAATCGATACACAATGACTTTTCTTTTAAGATAAACTGAAACTGAAACTCGGACTCAGCCGGATTTTCAGATGAGCAGAGTTCGTTCTGCTCCATAACCGACGAGACAGAGATGAGTCCTGAGTCCATCAAAAGGTATCTCCAAGTCCGTGTCCATCAGCTCTGTCAGAGTCAACACCTAGTCCCATGAGGTAGCGCTTTTAAATCTCTCGCCAACTGAGGAGAAGCGAATACATCAAATGTTACCCCGGCTAGTCCTCTGGAAACATGTTTAGCCTCATATTCGAGCAGCATTAACGCTAAAAAACTAATTGACGTTCTTGCTATCGTGATGCAGGATATTTCTTAGTTTTAGTTGGAATTGACACCGACTGTGCGGGATTGCGTTTTCACGTATACGGCACGTTAACTCTGAGCACAAAAATACTCCATATTGGCTCCACTTCCGCTCAGTTTTGACGGAACATTCGTAGTCGGTTCAAGGGCAAAAGATGGAGATTCTAATGTAAGTATTTATAAGTTCTTGGTAACAACTAGTGCTCAGCGTAGTACTTCAAAGAAGATGGACTTGACTCGTGTAATAGTTTATCTTTGCTTCTAGTCGCCTATTTGATATCTCGTTGCAATTACTCTGTTGAGCCCACCTGACATAACATAAAAAAGACAACATACAACATTACTTCCGTCCTCGGCCTACTGAGCGGGCAATTAAGGGCCACCTTGAAGCAAAAGTAAAATTTGCATGTTTCCAACATAGTCATTACTTCCAGTCAAGACCTTCGAATTCACGACGCTGCAACCGTAATAATCTTTACAGTCTACTGCATAATCATCAAAGCATAATGAGTGCTAATAGATCATATTTCACGGCGTTCCGTCTGCCCACACCATTTGCTTGTATGATCATATCATGATCGCTGACGACACATGATCATCAACCACTGAGATTCCTTCCTGGACCAATCAGAGGTGAGCAGCAATCATGGCGCTTGGGTCTTAGGTGCTGCTAGATGTTGAGGCTAGATGGCTGTAGCACTTACAGTATCGCATTGTGTGCATACCAAATCCTGCAACAGATCGCGGCCCCGCCACTTCCCATACGGAAAGAAGTGGTGCTGGAAGAACAGATTATTCAAATCGTACAGTCACATGACGTCCGAGAAGTCAGAAGAAAGAAAGGTAGAAAGGGATTGACAACAAGCCAGGCCCAAAGACAATTGAAGTTGAAGGAAGGGAGGCATGTAATTTCGCTAAGTGGTATTGGGACCAAGCTGGGATCTGTCGGCTCTACCCCAGTGCTCAAAGGAGCCTCCTTCTTCTTCTTCTCTTCACGGCTGAGCGATCTCAAACTGATTCAGGTAGGCCTGCTGTCATCAAAATGTTGAAGACGGAGGCTTCACCTATAGGGTGGAGTGCTGGGTTCGGAATAGATCCAGTTGAAAGACTGAGGTGCTTCATATGGTTAGAGGTGGTCGAGGTGGTCGAGGTGGTCTTTTCGTTCTGGCTAATGACTTGGGGTAAAGGTCAGGCAAAGGATGCTGGTCAAAACCAACTGAAGTAATGTACTCCGCCACTGTTCTGGAAGTTGATTTTTTTACGGTAAAGACAGTGTTCACACATCTGTTCTATACCCCTTTTTGGAGCTCCCTTTCTTAGTTTTTTAACTGCTTGATCGTGTTATCCACTCTACCGTGAAATCCAAGCCGTTTAGCAGAAATGGAGGTGAGGGGTCACCAAACAACGAAGGACTAAACACAAAAATGTGCACAAGATAAACGAAGTATTAAGGAATAGTTTAGTTCGTTGAGGGTGACTCGGGAGAAAGCTCAGACGAAGGCAGTTGTTTGTTCATGAGTATTGGAATCAAATAGATACTAGTTTGCGAGATTTTGTTTTTACTGTTGTTTTAGGTTAAATTATTTAGTTTGATGTTGAAGAAGAACAATCAATCAATCAGTCACATTACAAAAAGAAACGAACTGCACAAAAATGTCCGACTAAAAACACTTACGCCTACAACCAGATATGACCAAACGCCGAAAGCTGACAATTAGAATTCTGTCCAAGAAAAGATAAAAATGGATCAGATAAACTTCTTGAAAAATTCGCTGCTTCCAAGAAAATGAATGCTCGCTTCAATACTTTTCGAGATGGGCTGCAATTCGCCATAGGAAATAACCAAATAGGCCACTTTCGGGAGTATATTTGACGTTTTATTTTCTAACGTACAGGTTCGATGTAACGTGAAGCCCCTTACCACAAACAGTAAGCAAAGTATTTTTGAGACATCACATTCAGTACTTTCTGAAGAAGGGTCGTCATCTGCCATGTAAAAAAAATTAAAAAATTCATTCTGGAGTTTGATCTTTCACTATTTCAAATGTTTCAGGTTCGATGGAATGCCGGACCTCTTACTTCGAAAAGTGCCAAGAGCTTGGAAAGTATCATGTCCTCAGTTCAATACTTTTTCGAAAAGGATGTTTGCCACCGAAAATAATCAAACATCGTCCTAAGTAGCCTACAAGATCCACAGGAATCGGAAGCCCGTCCTCCGGATAATAAACCAAGTGCTTTAAAGGTAGTATATCAGTTCAGTACTTTTTGTAAAAGGATCGTAATTCGTTAAGGGAAAAAACAAAACTGATTTCACTCTGTTGCATTACAGTAGAGCTACGCTTCTTTGAACATTGCTCAGTAAGATAATAAACACACAGTACATTCCAAGGAGCACTTAAAGTTTAACCGAATAGGACTGAGATCCGACAGTCTAGTTACACTTCACTCATTTACATAAATAATCCTGAAAACCCGATAAAAATGCGTTACTTCGTTTGTCGATAATCGATTTCGTCGAATGAACTTGCTCTTTCGGATGTGTGCTACCTCTACATACTTGTCTCTCGATCAAGGCCGTATGCAGGGGGGGTTAGGGGGTTCGACCCCCCTCACAAAAGTAATCGTTTTTTGTAGGCTTTAAAATCTGATCTATGCATTTTATGTACTTTTTGGTCCGACCCGCGGGCAACCCCCCCCCCCCCCGAAATAAATTCCTGGATACGGGCCTGCTCTCGATGCTTGAGATATTCAGCAACTACAAAAAGCGTGTCCATCCTTTTAACAACAGTAACTACTAGTTACTAATTTCGTTCCAACCTCGTGAAAAGCTACTACGCTGACCGCACTCGGCATGAAAAGCTTACCGCACTCGGCAGCGTAATAAGCGTGGTAGTTAAAATCTCGTGACGCGATTGGCCCGCTTAGCCCGTGTCAAGATATTTTGCCGAAAATAGAAAAATGCGTTCCAGCCTTGACCCCAAGAAGCCAGGGGCCGTTACGTCATCTGTAGTAACTATGGTAAGTAGGGTGGAACAGCACCAAAGGTAAGCCACTGCCGGGAAATAACAGATACGACAAAAAGGCATATCTTATCGTCACTTCCCTACTCCTTTCAGAGGAGTTGCTTCATCCAATTTTCCGAGTTCAGCGTCCGTGACACGCGGAAATGCATTATTTTGTTCAAATTCAAATCCTCCGCGTCAGGGTGAACTTTGGGTTGTCGTGCAAGCAGCGCACATTCTGAACGTTTTATTACTAGAGCCCCAGATGAAAATATATCAAAATCTCTTAGATGAGTCAATATAATTCAGTCTATTCAAAATATCAGATGTAAAAATAAGCTGCCTTTTCAGTTGAACTTTAAGGAACTGCTTTGACTAACCATTTTTATCGCAGTAAATGGAAAAAATGGCACTATTCAAACAAGCAGAGCTCTACTGTATTTCCAATATACATGTTCCATGGGATTGTGAAGCCCCTTGCTCCGAATAGTCAACCACAGGCTTGGGACATAACGTACTACATAAATTTTTCCAGCTGCCTTTGAGGGGATTTTATTCAACGGTAGGAAGCACAAGAACCGTTTAAAAACCCGTTCTTGGAGGGGAGCACCTTTTGATCCTGCTGATTTATGCCGACAGCTGCCTTCGTATAAGACGTCTTAAGAAATGCTATCACCTTACGTAAATACGGATTTCCGGACCGGTCCTACAAGCTGTTTGATTGATCGGTTTCGTAATGGTGGGATATATGATCAGTTTTTTGTCGGTAATCACCGATGACCGTCGCCTGTCATGTACCAATTAGATTGCGTCTTTGCGGTTTGATGGCACGAGATCGGATAGATCTTGGACACCGACTTCCTTTTCAGTACGAGTTAGTAAGTTTTTCGGAAAGTGGATTTTAAATAAATACACATCAGACAATAAAAAAAATTGAATGTTTAGTCGGGAAACAGTATAACATCATGCACTGGTCGAGCCCAATTTTCAAAATTCCAGTTCCGTGATTCCAAGCAAGCGGACTGTTTTCTGTTAGCCCCCCAATGCCTCACTGTCAACACTTGTGACAGACATAGTAAAATAGACGCACAGGTTGATTAGTAGGAAATCTGCAATCTGTTTCCCCGGTAATGGAGATAGTCAATAGTAGAAAGTGAAAGTTACCCACTACCTTATGGGTCCGACTTTTCACTATGTCTGTCATATGTGTTGTGATTAGTGATTAACACAAACTAGTCCACTTGAAGCGATGAACTGGAATAAGGCGA
Organism: Branchinecta lindahli; assembly: GCA_023053555.1. Taxonomy (NCBI): domain Eukaryota; kingdom Metazoa; phylum Arthropoda; class Branchiopoda; order Anostraca; family Branchinectidae; genus Branchinecta; species Branchinecta lindahli. Next base: position 21,484,915 of record JAKZAO010000004.1, read on the forward strand.
ATTATCGATGATATTTCAGTAGGGACGAGAATTTTGCAAGCCGGCTTTCATCTTGCTTCCAATGCTTGCATCTTGAACGTGGAACGCAGTGGATCAACATGGCGGAAAATGAGGGAGAAACCGTTAATAGTCGATGGGAATAATTATTCGCAAAATCCGAACGCAAAATGGCTCATTGATGATCTTAATATAAATAAACATATAAACGTTATAATATGAATGAATGAATGAATGAATATAAAACACGTACAAATCCTTAAATATAAAACCCTAAAACAAATTAACGAAAGTAATGGACACTGCAAAATACATAGCTGTTTATTTTTAAGCTTTTCATACACCAGCTAAATATTCTTCTTTCTCTTATACTTTTCTGCTCAGAACTATTTTTACAGCGTCCAGTCATGTCCGTGGATAATCAAAAGGTAGCGGGGGGGGGGGAACCCCCTACTCCCTGGAGACGGCCTTGGTCAGACCCCACATGTTCGGGAAGGTGTGTTTCATCGTTTTCTTTTTTTTTTTCGCCTCTTTTCACTCTTGGGATTCACGACTTGTGTGCTGATGGGTTATAAAATAAATTTCATATTAATATTCCATCAAAAGACTGACAAGCGTGGGGCAGAAACATATTTCCTTTTAGACATTCCTTTCGACCAGTCGTTTGGGAATCTCTAAGTGTTGTTTTCTTTTCTCCTCTGCAAATACCGCAAATGCCGAGCGGCAAACGGCAAGCCATGTTCAGTCTGTTTGGGCAAAAGGATAATCACCAATAATTCTACATTTGTATTTTATGCTCTTTCTTTTGAGGAAGAGCATTAGTTTTCGTGGCCGACTGCCGGAGTGGCGCTACCTCTAATTTTCAAATTAACCAATTATAACAGGTATCTGAAAAGACCGGTCGTCATATGAGCGGTTAAAGGTATCAAAGTTACAATCTTGTACATACATGTGTATCGTCCAGGGCGGTATTATGAAGATGAAAGGATGGTATGCGAGGAGGTCATAGGCTAAATCATCGATATTTACGTAGACCTTAAGTAGGGGATGGGAATAGGTTTTAATTATAAGCTCTGGTGGGGTTTCGAAGGAATGTGAGGTTCATTTTGTGTTTTTTGAAAGTCACAAGGAACTTTTTCTCTTTGCACTGTATATAGCAGGGGTCAAAGCATGTGTAGTTCACTCATGTTATGTCGTCCACAGAGCAAAATAACACTAGGAAGTAGCGCCAAGACCCAGATCTTACGATCGACTGGCGGATCTTACGACCGACTGGTGGATTTTTTTTTTTGTATTAAAATTTTTTGCATTCTATTGACAATCCTTGTAAGCTTTTGGAGATTTCTTGCAATTGTGGGTTGAAACGAAATTTTGGCGGATTTTTCAAAGACAGCGGCTCATTTCTTGAATCACGATCTGGCAACACTGCCAAGACCTATACTTTCCACGCATAAGAGATCTTTCCATGTAACCATTTCCGGTTTGAAAGTGTTATGTTGACTTACCTTCGCTAGCTATCTTTGCTATTTCGGTCAATAAACGATCATTATATATTATATATATACATACTTTCCAATGCATTTCCCATTGGTGAATGCTGCGAAGAGCCACAGAGCTTGATTGCGCAGGGTTGCCCACTCTCGATTTTTGGGTACAACCAATACCCGGTGCCGGCACCGGTTGCCACGTGTTAGAACACTAAAATCAGCATGTTTAGAAGCGGGAATCACCTAATTTATGGCCGGCATCTCTGGTTTTGGCCGGTGCCGGGAAAGGGCAGGTGCCGGGGAGTGGGTAACCCCTCGCTTGATCGTGAAACATGTACAGGAGTACTTAAAGAGTTGTGTTTAAAGTTTAACTGGAAAGCCAACTCATTTGTGTCATTTAATTGGATACACTGAATTGTTTGGATTCTGCAAAGGGATTTTTTGATTTTCCACTATCTGCTCTAGTTATGAGGCTCAGAATATCTCCGGCCGTCCCCACAGCGTAAATTCTACTATGACGCGGGAAATTTTAATCTCAACACAATTGCGGCTTTTCAGTGGGCAGTGGTGAGGTCAATGAAGATTGCTTAGTGCCTGAACAAGAAAAATTGATAAATCTTTCTCGTAAGGCAGACAGCAAAAATAAAAGCGCATAGAGGCACCACAAATCACACGGAAATTCCACTATTTGAAAATCGATTATTCGTGAATAGCGGAACAACGAAGTAACTCATTTTCAGGGGTTCTTCAAGCCAATTTAAGTGAATAAGTGACGGGTAACTAGATTGTCCTATCCTAGTCCTTTTCGGTTAAACTTTAAATATTATCGGCATCCGTCATAGCATTTAACACAAGGATGCGCGTCAATCTGTCAAAAATTTATCAATACTTAAGACAGCGTCCAGAAAGTCCCCGAAAAAATCATCCCATGCAAAAAGTTGTCCCGTGTGAGGACGTCCCCGTCTAAAATGTCTCCTCACATAAACCATCCACGGCTAACATAGAATTCGCAAAAAAAATCTAAAAAGAGCCTGTTTTCTGATTTCAAGCTTTTTGTCTGACCCTGCATTCTTTCGAAGGTGGTTCGGAGACCGCGCCATAGGGATACGAGATTTTTTGTGCTATCTATAATTGATTCATTTTTGCGCTATCTCTAATTGAACCTCTTTAAAGGCCCAGAATTACTAATGATCAGTTGGGGGTGATCAGTGTTTCCCGAGAAAAGACTTCTGGACTAATTCGCCTTCTTTTCTGATAGACCTCAGACGGATGGCGGGTTGTATATTTTCGCCAAACAGTCGATATCCGAAAGAGCTCGTCTCACTTCCGTCTTTGCTGCCTATGAGATTTAGTACCCTATATTTGTAATGCAGAACTTTGAAGGTGTTTTACCAAGATACTGCACCTGAAAACCAGAGTAAAATAAATTTTTTTCAAAGTGAATATAATTTTTTTCACGCGGAGATTCTTTCATGTGTCATGGGGAACTTTCGGGTACGTTTTGCTGGTGACGTTCCTGGTGATGCTTAGCTATCACATAATATTGTACCTGGGTACACACTTCCCAAATCTTATAAAAAAAAACACCACTTTCATTTTAATTGCGACCACTTGGTTAGATTTTTTGTGGATTGATCATATGACAAGCATTCGTAGATTTGTTTTTTCACGAATTTAATGCAACAATGGTCAATAAAAAGCAATACGAAGTTCTACTAATACTAACAAGTAAAAATGAAAGTAAACCTAAAGGCCGGTTTTCTAATTTCAAAGTTAAGAGTTTGGTTCACAAAATAATCTGTTTCTACTAAAACCAACTCTTCTTTAAAAGTGTCATGAAGTCTGAAAAAACGCGCATACATTCACATCCTTCAGGTGCTACTCACAAGTGGCCAGTTCCACTGCTCACCACTTGGATGCTGTCCGGCGACGCCGAGCTCCTTAATTTGTTTCAATAATGAATCATCAAATATTAAATATCAAAACGTTAAGTTCATCTTTGGAAACAATCAAAAGTGTCTTCATTCTAATTTGTGTTCTTGCTCGACTAGCTATGATATGATATGATATATATTTGCACAAAAAGCCCGAGGGCCATGGCAGTACAAAACAAAATAGAAAAGCAAATTTTCACTAAATTCTATGTAGTACACATTCTATGTAATACACTATGTAGGGCAAGAGTGTTTCACGCCCGAAACGGCTGGGCTGGGACTGACTGTGACCCACAAGAAAAGGTATACGTTTGTGTCAAGCAGGAGGTGATGATTGGGTTAGACTAGGAAGTCTAGGTTTGACGGACTTTAATGAGTACAGGCCCGTATCCAGGAATTTATTTCGGGGGGAGAAGTGTCCATGGTTCGGACCAAAAGAGGTTAAAGCCTACAAAAAACTATTACTTTATGGGTTTCGGTGGGGGAGTGCTAATGGATACGGCCCTGAATGAATACTTAAATATTTTCGGGTGAATAGTTATTAAGATATGTTTTATTGTTGTTCGTATAGAGTGCGCAGTGTTGTGTTTCTTTCATTGTTTTTTTTTTTGTGTAAATTAAAAGTTAGTTTTAATACACGTCACAATTCATTCCACTTCAGTAGTATTTCCATAGTAGTATACACTAACTATCGCGCTTGCCACGTTTGTTCTCTTTACGTGACGAATCATGCGCCCCATAGTTTCCGAGGAGCTTATTCGTCCGGAGACCGGTTATGCAAAATTTGCCAGGATTGTTGTCCAAGGCAAGGGACATGGAAAGAGGCTAAAAAACCACCGAAGCCTTGTGTGGTTTTCGGCAAGCAGAACCTAGTCGTAAAGTGGTCACCTATCTCAGAACATCTGAGCAGAAACACTATGTAGTGCGAGCAGAGGCGTTACTAGCCAAAATGTTTGGGTATTTACCGACTGGCTGGTAATTTCTACCGACTGTTTTTGCAGAAAAAACAACTATTTTCAAGAAAAAACGACAGTTTTGAAAAAAAATTGACTGATTTCCAGAAAAACCGACTGTTTTGACGAAAAATCGACTGATTTTCAGAAAAAAAAACTGTTTTCATGAACAAAATCAACTATTTTGACGAAAAATAGCGGCGCTTCGAGCAGACTCGGTAATTTTTTACCGACTGGCTGACAACATTGGGGGGGGCGTCCCCCCCTCCCCTCAGTCGTGACGCCCCTGAGTGCGAGGTGTCCTTTAACGAAGACAACTTCCTGTTGCTAAGTAAATATTTACTCGACCGGACTACTAAATAACAGGGATCAGGCACCAACCCAAACCAAACCGTTTTCCCAAATCTTAGAAATAACAGTAATAAGCTGTACCTTATCTTAGGGTCGGATCAAACCCCACAAGGAGCTCCCTCCGTTAGCATTTATCTAACCCGACAATTACCTATGTCGACGGGTTGTCGCCTGAAAAATTGAATTTAGCCGAGGTGAAACCCAATCGTTCTAATAACATACTTTGACCTTAGATGGTATAAACTTAACTAGATTTAAGTAACTACAGAATAAACACAAGGGATGGACTGACCGCCTATTCCGTGATTGATACGTCTGCACAGTGCGGGGTCTATCATTAGGTGTTAGGACCGGTACACACCCAGCCACTCATGCTCGGGTTGATGTTCCTTAATATTCGGTGGGAATTACTGAAGCGCATGGTTAATACTACGAGTAAGATACGAGTATAGATAAGCATACTTTATTATTACTGCCAAAAGAGCCGCGACTATAGCCGATTCCTTAGATGGCCAAGGCAATCGATCGGTAAGTATACGATCTAGAGATGATGGTTACCGCCAGGTTTCAAATATAATGTTTATTTAGACGATGAACGAAACAGTCTATAATAATAACGATAAAGGCTTTTATTTTAAAAGAGCTCTTAAAAGTAGCCTACACTTTAACAAACAAGTATAGGCTATTTACCCTCTCTTATCTTAGTTGGTTTATTTTTGCTTCTGATTGGTGGAAAGATCAGAATGTTTTTTTTTTCTATGTACCTTGTCCTAAAATCCTGGTGCTGGATTTTGTTTGTTTTTGTTTTAGTTGTTGATGCCTTTGGCTAGGGTTTTTGTATTTCGTGTGACAAATTAATTAGTTGACTAACAAAGCGTCATTTGTTTATGCCACTGGCATGTCTGGCGCTTTTATGCATTCGAGTTGTTACCATTTACAATTGCCATTGACGCCATTTACATACTTACAATATACCTTTATATTCCTTTATATACCATGCTACACGAAGCAATGGATAACTTCGAGAATCTCAACAAGAAGTTCAAATTTCAGAAATTAAAACCTGAGGGGAGTTGAAGATCAATCATAAATGTATATGTGTTTGTTTAACGTCTGCGTAGATTACGGAATGAATAGGACATTATTTGCTTGGCTGATGACACTTTCAACGAAGAAATCAGGACATGTTACCCACTCCCCGACATTTGGTGCCAGAGGGGGTTGGGGGTTCGACCCCCCCCCCGAAATCCACAAAAATAATTGTTTTTTTTATAGGCTTTAACCTCCTATCTACTTTTACTTTTTGGTCCGACCCGTAGGCCCCCCCCCCCCGAAATAAATTCCTGGATACGGACCTGCTTGGTGCACATCCTTTCCGGGCACTGGCCGAAACCACTGCTGCCGGCCATAAATTAGGCGACTTATATTTCACGCATCTAAATATACTGGTTTCAATGTTTTAACACGCGGAAACCGGTGCCAGATGGTGCCGGCACCGACCGAGCGCAGCGGCACTGGGCAATTGGTGTACATCGGAGTCAAGATTGGGCAGCTCCTCGAGAATCATTAGCTTCTGAAACAACCGAAAATACCCAAAACAACAACAACAATCGAACAGGTCCAGCAGCAACAAGATGATTACGATATAATTTTTCTCACACTACCGCTGGAGGTAATTTCCCCAAGATCTTCCCCGCCCAGAATCTCACGGTCCCTGACAATCCACATCACAACCATATCAGAAACCCATCAGCCCGCCTCAACCGATTCAATGGCAAGCAATCAAAGTCATCCTCCTAATCTTTACTGTCACAAGTCGTCGGTTTTATCCCCCACTCCTGTATTTGACACATAAATCCCCTCCGGCAACGCGCTGGAACGTGTGCTGATAGTCCCAATCGGGCGCCGCTCCGGCGGTCCGCGCGGGGCGGCCCCTGCGGCGAAGTCTCTGGCGCTGGCAGGGTGGTAATCGTTATGGAATTACTGGCTATTTGCAAAGCACTTATGTGGTTGTGAAATATGGGAAATGTCGTGGGGGAAAAAGCGGTAACGCGGGAGAGAACAAACAAACATGTTATAGGGTATGTTTTTTTAGTAAACAAACTTGGCAGGGATTCGATTTTGGATGACAAATATTCGAAGATCTATCACAAGTTTTAGTGGCTACATTATATAAAGGATCCTGTAGATTTAGTGTATAAATGTTCAATCTTTATAGTGAATTAATAAATATAAATAAAAATTCAATATTAATTAAATATATTAATTAAATAAAATTTGAATCTACAGGATGTTCACCCAACCTTATTCGCCGGCCAGTGCGATTTAAGGTAATTTAAGGTAAGAACAATGTTACAAGTGCAAAATTATTTCATGGTTCGAACCGCAGAAAAATGATTCGAAGGATCCAAACCCTAGTAATATTCAATGAGTAAAATTAAAACTGAGCGAAAAGTTACTCAAGTTAAAAGAATTATCTTAAAGCATTTCGGTATGTAAATCTCCGCCTGTTTAAACAAATATGGATGTAGTGAAAAGTGTTCATTCCGCCACTGATTAACCTGTTGATATGTTTACGTTCACCTCGACCCCGTCTGTATACTCTCTGGAATGGAACGAATCGTCGAAGTGATGACGGGACGTGTCTACTTTTACTTGGAAAGACAAGATCGAGCTTGCAAGCAGTAAACATTGGTTTCCTCAAATATACTGGTGTGTTACAATTACTGAACAAAGTTATATATTCTGGATTCCGCAAGATCAGTGGGTATCATCACAATTGCTTTGTATTTTCTTTTTACGGAAGGTCGGGGCCTGCCTCCTGATTAGCTGCGTTCTTTACCACCGGATTAGTCACTAACGGTCTCTGGTTTTTCCGTTGAACCGACTTTGGATTTACTGGTTACTGTTCCCCAGTGTGATAACCCGTTTTAGAGTTCACCAGTGTCTGCTTTTACCTCACTGATGCGGACTAACCGCAAGCTCTCTTAAAGTGCGAACACACGGTCAGGATTTCCCGGCAGGATTTCCTGCACTTTCATCATCAAGTTGACAAAATTTCAACTTTTCCATATGGAAATGATGATGGTCCCAGAAATACGGGTAGGAATTCCGGACCGAGAGCTCCCGATCCTGATCGTTTGTTCGCACTATTCGAGAGGAGCAACCGGGAGATGGTGAGACCAGAAAATCCTTATATAGGAAACAGCAGAAAGTCCAGACACTGTGAGTAAACAACAGAAACTACCAGGAGTGCGACGGTCGCGCCTATTATTGGAGAGCTAAACTGTAAAAAGTTTTTCCGAGTACGGATTAAAGTTAACTGCAGTATTTGCTACTAGGATTAACCTTGTCTCTACTGGGATAAGATAAATCTGAGTTGGAGATAATCCTGTCTAAAAAGAGACAAGAATAATCCCAGTAGCAAATACTGCAAGATTTTTTTTTTACAGTGTATACAGGAGTCTGCAAGCGACCATTTCTAAGAACCGGCTGGAAATCCGACTTTCCATCAAGCTCAGGACAAGCCGCCACAGCGAAAGGGAGTGTGCTATGCAAGGCCGTATCCAGGCTAGGGGGTTCGAACCCTCCCCGAAACCCACAAAAGTAATCATTTTTTGTAGACTTCAAATCTGATCTAAGTCTTTTTGTACTTTCTCTTCCAACCAGTGGCCCGGAAATAAATTCCTGGATACGGGCCTGGTGCTATGGTCAGTCCGAAGTTTGGCACTGTCGACTTATAAAAGTCGCGGAAGCGGCGTAAAATATTTTCAGATTGGTCAGTCCGATTGGAACTGTCGACTTATAAAAGTCGCGGAAGCGGCGTAAAATATTTTCAGATTGACGCGAAAATATGGTTAGTCCGTTCTGGAACTCGACTTACAACTGCCGGAAAAAGTCTGACCCCGTTGGAAACGATCACAGAACTGTGAAATGAAAGACTCCATTTACGACAATTTTTGTTCTATAAACCGTCATTTTTAAATGGTTGCATGTATTCAGTTCATTTCTGCGAACATTTTCAATGTCTCTTTTTATTTGTATCTCTGTTCTTGTTCGAAATTGGTTGCTTTGTAGGACAAGAATGTTTCTTGCCTGAAATCTTGGCTGGTATTGAGAGTGGCGAACAGGAGAGTGTAAATCGTTTAAAATAAATTACGCATGTTCAGTTATGTTTCGTCTCGACATCCCCACGCTGTCACTTCATATAACGAGGTTTCGTTACATAAAAGAGACGTGCAATATTTTGTGTTTCTGTCCATCCAAATCACCGACTATCATGTACCCACGATGGCTGATCATTACTGTCTAAATCACATTAATAACATTACGATGTGCTCATAGTTGACCTCATTAGCCGCTTCGTGCAGAGATCATGCTCAACTGTCACCGGCGGGCATTGGGTCGTTCTCACGACGCTTCACTATACCCTTATTCGTTGAGGATGACACAGCAGCATCGCCGTGGCACAGCTGCACATTGCAGGGGTCTCGACGATTCTTCACGCTTCTGTCCCGGTGATGAGGAGAGATGGGACGGCCCGGTCATCAACATACCGTTGGACCGTGAGCGTGGTTCCGGCTTATCGATTTCGGAATAATATTTTATAGGCGAAAAATAATCAACGTTGACACTTTTCAGCAGGGTGAGGTGACAGTAAATTAAAGACTTTAATGGTTGTACTGTCGAGGCGGTATCGATTAAAGCGCAAATCGCTCCCGATCCAGACAGCCCCTATTTCAGGGAAGGGTGAACTGATCCCGAACAAAAATTAGTGTAAAGATAGTCAGCTGAGATAACAAGGCTCCTGTCTGAAGGAAGAAGAAGATGAAAACTATCAGAAAAGAGGTCCTGCCCTTCGCTCGGCCCTTCCTCGTTTTCACAGAAATTGTTCATGGTAGAAGCTGATAACCGTTTTAACCATGTTTTAATATATGTTTTGAGCTCTACAAGTATTTATGCATTTAAAATTTAGTAAAAAGGAATTCTGGTCTGTTACTTCGCCAGTTAGGAAATAGACCGTACCAACACTTTATTTAGCAGTCAACAAAACAAATAAACAATGGTAGCTGTCCCGTCGAGGCGGTATTGATTCGCAGTACAAGCCGTTTACGATCCAGGCATCGGCAATGTTAATACGGGCTCAATATTTACTGTTTTTGCTTGAAACCAAGCCTGCTCCCTGTTTCTGATACGTGCAAGCTCTTTCTTCCACGTAAGTGCCATTATTAGTGACAAAACAGAACACAGACTTACTTCCTTAAAGGACTCGTCGTACCCATCATGCCAATGCAACCTACTTCCGTAACTGCATTCATTAATTCTTAAACCCGGAGACCCAAATTTCATATGTTACATTCTGAACCCACTAACGACACCTCACTAATCTTTGCACTTGCCGCGATTCACTATAGTTCTCATGCGCATAAATACGCATAATGCTCTCGAAGAGTGTTCGAGTATCATGCTACTGTTGCGTAAAACCGTTTTCTGAATTTTGCCAAGATTGTGCTAGAAGTCAATCGCTCTTGGAACAGGCTTAAACAGCCAAACCCGTGGAGCAAAGTAAGCTAGGTTAGCTGTACAGTGTTCACATAGTTTTGAATATTAGAACATAGACAGTAAATAGTGCGAGGTGTGATTTCAAGCACACATCGTACTTATGATAGTACTTCATTCTACTTCAGGAGTATTTCCATCCATTCTCGTTCCCGAGATTCTTCACTTAATAAGTGTATCCTATCTCCTCTATTGGGAATACACTGATTACCACACTTGCCACGTTTGTTCTCTTTACATGACTATCAGGAGCCCGGTCATTGTTCACGAGGAGCTTATTTGTCCGAATACCGGTTATGCAAATTCTGCCAAGATTGTCATCCAAGCGAAGGGACTGCGGCGAAGGAGATGAGGATATTAGTCATTTTGTGTGTGGTTGCGATGAGTTAGAGGATTTAAGGAAGGAAATTTTTAAGGGAGGGATTCATGGGAGGGAGTGGCTGTTGAAAGTTATGCGGTGTAGGACTTTTCTTAGTATAAGAAACCTGGCGAGGTTCCTCAGAGTGGCCAGTCTACACAGGGAAAAGTGTTTGGGTGGGGGTTAGTGTTAAATCGTAGTGTGTCAGTGTTTTTGTATTTATGTGCATTTATTTTTGTTTATTTGTTATGGCCCTTGGGCTTTTAAGACAAATAAATATCATATCATATCATCTAAAGAGGCTAAAAACAGCCGAGGCCGTATGTAATTTTCTGTCATGGCTTCGTTGTAAGGTGATCTTGTCTCACCTTGGGTGTGGTCTAAGCTGAGGATTCGATAAGGAGTAAGAAGGCTAGGTCTGGATGCGAAGTTTGAGGAAGAGTTAAACAGATTATTTCAGGTACCTACGGTGAAATGTTGACATTAGGGCAATTCAACAGTTTTGTCTAAGTATGTTAAAGGTCATCTGAATGAAGTCTAACACCCTAAATTGCCACTTTTACATACTGCTTACCATTTATCTCTCGAAAACCGGACTAAAATCGGATGAAGTTTCACCGTGCTATAATTTTCAGCCTTTTTTCCGACTTGTCTTGATCGTAACGCTCGCCGTCACAGTTGTAACAGTCCATGCGTAACAGTTCGTGTTGTAACAGTCCACGCCGTAACAGTCCATGCGTTTATCCATCCATGCGCTGTTTATCCATCCATGCGTTATCAACGTACGTTTATCCATGCGATAATGACAGTTTAAATATTGGCGCCAAATTTGTCTTGGGAGGTCGTAACGAATCGCCACAGGGAGACTTAGAACTTAAAGAGTGGATAGCGCCGAAATCACGGAGCGAAAAAATTCTTCTTCTCTGTACCGGTACTGTGAATGACGATCTGAGGGGTTCATGGAAGTATGGTAGGATCGTTCAGGTGTCCTTTAAGTACCTGTACTTGATATTGTATACGTTTGACCAATTTGAACGTATGTTGGCTATTCAGGATGCTACCAAACAATTTTGGTTTGAGGCCGATAGGTTTTTTGGTTAAAAAATATTCGTCTATCTATCTACCTATTAGGCCTGCTTTTATGGGATTGTAACCCAAAGTTTCGCGAATGCATGGTGTTGCTAATCCCTTTGTGGCTGCAGATCAGCAGCGAGCTGAATTTGTTTCTTCTTTGGGCCCGCTCAACATCTATCATAGTGAGCACTATAGTGCTATAGTATTCAGTACCGTTTAATTTTAGTTCCGTTCCATTCTTTCGTCTTAATACTCCACATAGGCACTTATTGCACCATTGTTGTATGGGTCATACAGTTATTGATTGATCAATGTTACTGTATTAGTACAAGAAGGCGAAACCGTTTGAAAGGGAGGAATGGGTGGAGATTTATTTGAGGGAAACATTTTTGGGGGATACAGGATTTTGGAAGGTTTATGGTTAGTTTAAGTATAACATATACAGAAAATTCTCTATAGTTTTTGTTTTGTTTTTTGGTTTAAGTTAAAGTAGTTGATTCATGTGGGCCGAGAAGGAGGGAGACACTATCATTTTACGATGGGTCGAATATTTACGAACACACTGTTACCTTTGTTGTCTCCCAAATCTTCATGGTATCCAAGGTTATCCACAAATTACTTTCACTCTTGAAAACAAGGTCGTCAACTCGCCATTACTCATTAAATATTCACTGATCTCCTGATGCGGGTCAGATACATACTAAAATCTTCAAGAATATCGAGGGGCGTGTGAGAGGATTAAAACAACGAAGTATATCACCCTGTGGACGTTTAGATGAGTCAGAAGTAGAAACCCTCGGCCAGTTTGACAATTTTTGGTCTCGGAAGCTGAATATTATTTAGCTTAGTTTCATAATCTGTAAGAAATCGTTATAACGAATTTAGTATAATTTACGGCGTTTGTTTTTGTGATCTGGTTTACATCCTTAATTCTTTGGACTTCCGGGAATTAACAAGAAAAAACATAAAACAAAATACTGAAAGAAATCGATAATGCAAATAATTAGTTTGATTTTTCTACACATTTTCCATGTGCCTGCTACAATAAAAACAATTTGTTAGATCCATAGTCAAACTATGATCCCAGCCTCCCCATGTCGTGCACTTCCGACCCGCGCCACTAGATGACCCAGCGGTCGGATCGAGTCGTGTCTTCATCTTGGGTCTTGGGCGGGGGGGTTCTAGACGTTGCAAGTGCTAGAATGCTTATGATGTAACTCCTTTAAGGTGAGTTGGGAAGAAAGGGTTTTTATTGAAAATTCAAAATTCATTTATTGGATGTATTGGGAATTTATTAACTGGAAGTTAGTTATATTTTGCAGGGATTTGTATCGTTAATTAAAATCATATCTTATATCACGCGACAAGCTAAAATCTAAAAGCCAAATGTATTAATAAATAAATAAATACCGTAGCCGAGCAGGCTTTTCGTAAACATACGTCTATTCTATATAAAAGCCTATCGGCTTTTACTAAACACTCTTATTATAGTCTCAGAAATAAAAGATTTAGAATTCTTGGCTTTACATATATGGTGATTCACTCGCCAAGAAATCTGGCATGTTTCACTCTCATCCAACCGAGCACGTGGTATTACCAAACAGACATTTTCACAGGTGGAAAGAACATCCTCCTGCAGCATACAATAGACGATTAATGATACACTATTTGCCAGACCCTTTCAATACTGAATAGTTTTTAAAACAGAATGTGAAGAGGCTCATTACAGATGAATTAGGCAAAGGCGTACAGAAAAAAACAAACATGTGGCATTTAGTGATTGAAGGATAATCAGTTGGTTCTTTTGAAGCAGTAGCTCAGACACGCGTCCCCTGATTTTTTTCAACTATATAAATTTTGTAAAAAAGACCAACCAGAAATCAGAACAGACCAACACAGCCATTTAAATATTTGACACAACATTAATGAATTTGACGCATTCTAAGTTGGAACGTCAGCAGAGCTTTTACAACATGTAAACTTCCTAAGCTGAATTAACAACATATTTGAACTAGTATTAATCAGCAAAATCGTTCAATTAAAAAGTATGTATGTAAATAGACGGTTGCATAAGAAGCTAACGCTGTATTAGAATAGGTTGAGGTTAGTACAAGTTGCAGCCTTATTCGTCTGTTAAGTTATCCAAACAGTTCGGTATTCTCGAACAAATATTCATGCATTTTAAAATTAGTTTAATCTTTTTTTAGTTTACTATTTCTTACCGCAAGCTACGTCACAGTAGATCTGTCTGTTCTCGGCAGTAGCTTTGTCAGGGCTCGACTTTTACATCTGAGAAAGGAAGACTTTTAGATCGCCTGAATAAAAAACTGGAGGTTGTTACAAAAAATGGTTACACATCCGGTCAGGCTTTTTGATTACCTTTCTGAAAACAAAACATTATCCTTCCCGCGCATTGAGTTGTAAAGGAGTATTCCGATCTACGTATTCTTTGTCAATTTTCTAGTTGGTAGATTTTTTTTTATGCTTATAGGGTTAGCATTTCAGATACCCAGAACTACCGGTCATCCGGAAACCATTTCTCACCTGCGACACTATGGACCCAACCATCCATAACCGCGACCCCTCTTCTGAACCAGTCCTGAACCCTACCTTAGTAAAGGCATAAAGAAAATAGCGATTTCCGACTGCAATATCTCTTCAATTTATTGACATGGGTAGCGAGACGCCATGCAGTCTGGTCTGGGGTACATTCTTGACGTATCTTTGCAGTGTGCCCGGGGCAGCATTGCCACCTGAACGTTTTATGTGAAAATTTATCAAGCGCCCCCTGTGACAAGGGGGTCGGCGGCTGTCGGTTTGTGTCATTATGATCGACCCACGTCACAGTAAGGGTTACATTAATTTGTTCCTAGAGTTGCAATTTGACAGGGAACTGATCAAGCAATGAATTTCCTAAAGTGTCAACCATTCGCAGGGTATACCGTTCAATCGGTAGGAAAAATGCCTACGCGAGAAATAAAAAAAGAATTTGTAGAAAAAATGCCATTTAAAGGAGTTAATTGATATGACGTTAATTGATAACTGATATGGTGGAGAAACCATTACGAATAGACAGAGGCGTTACTAGCCAAAATATTGGGGGGGGGGACAAGGTATTTACCGACTGGCTGGTCATTTTTACCGACTGTTTTTTCAGTCAAACCGACTATTTTTTAGAAAAACGACTAAATTGGAGTATGTAGGAAAAATCAGCCCGGGAGAGGTCGAGAAGTGGACCTGCAGCGTGCATGAAAACGAGGCTCTGGACTTGGCAAATGACAGAATTCTTACGACATAATTCCCCTGAGTTCGGAACTTTTGGTTTTGAATTTTTTTTATGTGGATTCTTTGACAGCTGGGAAGCAAAGTCGGAATCCGTTTCCAATTGTTTTCGCGCTGATTTGGCAAGTTATCGAACTTTCCGCAACGGTTTTCGCACACAACCTCACCGGCTTTCTCGGAAAGAGATTCCTTCAGCGATTCAAGAAAGTTAGTGGAAAGCTCCAAGGAGAGTTGAAAGCTTCGGAAATGCTTCCGAAAACGAATTCTTTCGAAAATAAAAATGTGCTAAAAACGAGACAAGCGACATGAAAGGTGTCTTCGTTGGAACATCTAAGAACGGAAAAAATGTCCAAGGAAATATATTTTCATTTTTTAATTCTAAGAAGCCACTTCAGCTTTCCAACTGTTTTCGTGACAAATCAAACTGGAAAGAAATTCCAGGAATCGTATTCTCGCAGTTTTGCGAGAGTTTTTGTTACGCGCTTCGCTCGCTGGAAAGTGATTCCGGTATCTCGCGAAAACCTTCTTTTGACACATTTGTCAGACCTCATACCAACTGTCTTGCGTCGTCGTAATCATCAGTCAGTAACAGTGCCGATCCACAGCTTCTTGACTAATAATGGGATCACTCCCAAACTTAAGAGATCTCAAGTTCCTCCCGCAAACGGTTGAAGGTGCACTTCGAATTGATTAAAAACAAGTTCAGTTCGCACAGTTCATCCATGCGTACGGGCCCCGTGCATTCCTTTAGTAAGTTCCCACGGAGACCCTGAGCTTGTAATCCGAGGCATTATAATCTAAAGGTGCAGTGATTGGGCTTGACACATTTGACGTGAACGATATGTCCGCCTCTTTTGATTAGCCGGTCTTTGCAAAACGGTGAGATTTGAACGGCCAAAATTCTAGACCGTTGGGGGCCAAGTTTCCAACATAGTGCGCCATTTGGGGAGGGGGCATATTTCTCCTTGGCAGAGGCGTCACGTATGGGGGGAGGGGGACGCCCCCCAATTTTGGCGTTTCTTCGTAAAAACAGTCGATTTTTATCTTGAAAACAAACAGTCGACTTTTGTTCAAAACAGCCTATTTTTCTTAAAAACAATCGATTTTTCGTCAAAATAGTAACTTTTTTCTTAAAAACAGTCGGTGAAAATGGCCAGCCAGTCAGTCGGTAAATACCTTACCCCTCCAAAAAAACCTTTTGGCTAGTAACGCCTCTGCTCCTTGGTACATTGTTTGTGCCGATAAATAGGATTCAATAGGCAAAAGTCAAAGGAATGATTTTGCTTCAAGGTAGGCTACATTCGAAACGTCAGCCATGATGCTTTGGTAGGGGTATTCCGGCCCTTCTTGCACTGTCAGAAGTTTCACAACATATAACACAAGGATGCACAGTTTCAACAGACAACGGTTAGGATGACACCTCTTGTGATTTTGAAAACGTTATGCATAAAATATTATGCATAACAAGCAGGGCCGTATCCGGGGGGGGGGGGGTAGGGGGTTCAACCCCCCCAAAACATACGAAAATAATCGTTTTTTATAGGTTTTAACCTCTGATCTATGTTTTTTTTGTACTTTTTGGTCCGACCCTGGGGCAACCCCCCCCCCCCGAAAAAAATTTCCTGGATACGGACCTGATAACGAGCTTTACCAGGAAGAGCCGAAAAAACATATGCTGAATCTTTGTTTGTCAGGCAGTAACACGCTCGGTTTGCAACATGCCCTTCCATTGCGCTCTGTCTCCTCCGCCTGCATCATGCCTTTCCATTCCGTTTCTTCTTTTAGTCCCCCCCCCCCCACCAGATCTTTGTTGACGTGCAAATTAATCGGTGTTTTCTAATCGCGATGAAATTAGTCACGTTTTCTTCCTCTTCCTTCCTTGGTGCTCTGAAATTCGTTTATGGTCGAGAGTTCTGTTAAGATACTTAATTATCAATTTTTTTTACAGATTTAAACCGACTTTGAAAACCATGTCAAGTAGGGGACCGTACCTATCAAGTTTGCGGTCCCATGGTCTCGAAACAACGAAGTTACGCGACTGCTTTATTTACTGTTTATGTTCCAAACTATCTGAATACTGTAATTCTAAGCTCTATCACTCACTACTATTCAGTCATCCACGGATTTGGCAGTTATATTCTAGCAAAAACTTGGCAAAATTCAGAAAACAGGTTTTCCGGTTTACGCATAGCATGATACTAGATCACTCGTCGGAAGCATAATGCCCACGAAAACTAGTGAACCGTGGCAAGTGCAAAGATTAGCGAGGTATAGTTAGTGGATTCAGAATGGAACAAAGAAGTACAAGAAGTTACATATGTATATTGCATTGACATTATAGGTACGGTCAAGAACAAATAATCAAGAGCCTCCGTCTCTCTATCTCTGCAATACAACCATGCGAAGTCGAATATATTCTGGTACCCTACCCACTGCAAACGAGCGGAGGAGGAGCTACGCAGAATATAATAATTTGTTACCTCTACAAACAGCTATATCGCAGTAAAACCCCATAGAAGTATACGAACGTCGTCTGAGTCGTCATTTCCAGCTGATTGGTTATCTACCCTTGTGACGTTATGTCTAACTCGCTGCAGACCCGGCTCTCCACCCCTGCAGGCATCTACGGTCTTTCGTCTAGTATGCGCAGGGGCGAAGAGGGAAAGGGGCGGGTATCAACCCAAACCTCACAGCAAGTACCTCCAGCTCTGCTCAGTTTTTATCGGGGTATCCATAGTCGGTGCAAGGGACCAAAGACGGAGGTTCTATTAGATTATGTGTTCTTGGTACGATGGATCCTTTAAGCTACGCAAATACACAGTCCGATAAGATTTCGCATCCGAAAATCGCATGTAAAATTCGTGTCACCATGGGAAAACCTGCATACTAAGCGTCAGAATTTAGGAGGGAAAGAGATAATTCGCATCCGAATTCAACAATTGAACTATCTTTGCACTTACCTTTGATGGACCAGCGCAATACCGAGACGTTCTTTAGACCGTAGTCAGACTTACAGTATATGTATTAGGCTTGTTTCGTTCAGTTTGGTTTCTGATCAGGTCCAGATCCAGGAATTTATTTCAGGGAAGGGAGGGGTCTCTTTGTAGGCCTACTGGTCGATGTATTTTAGTTTCCTTAACAGATGAAGTATGACCGAAGAACACGACATGAATCAGGGACAAGAAGCCTCTACCTGTGTAATTATGTACTTCTTCCATCCCCTGGAACCCCTTCTTCTTACTCTGTTTGCGATCGACCGCTTAAGGTTCTTTTATTTTTAAACAAAGCCAACGCAATTTCAATATTGCCCATATTACTAATTGCTACTTGCCCTTGTATCAGTTCCGGGCTCCAACCAGTTTCGATGTTTCTCCCTCCTTGCCTCATTATAAGCATCCATCACACAGAGATAGTACAGTACAATAAAAGGAAAGCTTTCCCTTTTGAAACTGAAGGCTAGTGAAGAACTCTCATACTCTGAACTGGAGATTGGCAATTTCCGAGATAGTTTCGCGGTGGGCACTTTCAAAACATGCAACCTTTGTGATGGCACTAGAGGATTTGGCCTTGTGTCCAGCGTTCACTATTTGTTAATTTATAGCTCGAACACCCTGCAGCAAGGATTTGCAGAAAACCATATATGACAGCAATCAATAAACGCATAGCAATAGCTTTGCACGCTGACGACATTTCAGTGTTTTTATGTCGCTACGAAGAATGTTGATTTCACAATCCGTGCCTGTACGCTAAGCTAAGCAGTGATTAGCTTAACTCGGATGCGGTACAGTGAACAGGATCATGATTCACGGGAAAGTGATTTAATTCACTTCAGTAACCCCTGTGCTTCAATCCCATTTAGCAGGACGGTAAAATGGTGTTTTTCCCACGTTCGAAAACACGCTATGGGCTGGAAACGGAGCCAATGAGGCTAGCGTTGCTGAAACAGGGCTACTGCCCTTTCAAGATCAATCGAAACAGGGATCCTGATTCGGAACAGGGCTCCTGTCTTAAAGCATAAGAAGAAGAAAATCATCAAAACAGGGACCCTGTCCATCCTCGTTGGCAGCCCAAAACCTTCTACGCGAACGGTGCGGCCTCTTCTCTAGGCTACATTAGAGGCTCTGGAACTCGGGTATAAAAATATCTGTCTTCGATACACCTTGTGCATTCTTTCGGGTTTGTTTGTAACGGTGTATTGATGTATGCCAGATTCTCTAGGACTAGTCGTTTCATTTAGCAACGGAGCGGAACTCACGGTTACCCACTCCCCGGCACCGGCTATACACTATATCCCCGTACCGGATATAGACTAGGCGTCACAGGGCCATATCCGGGGGGGGGGGGGGTAGGGGGTTCAACCTCCCGCCCCGAAATTACAAAATAATCGTGTTTTATAGGCTTTAACCACTGATCTGTGTCTTTTTTGCACTTTTAGGTCCGACCCGCGGGCAACCCCCCCCCCCCCCGAAATAAATTCCTGGACCTGCTAGGCGATTCCCGCTTCTAAACATACTGATTCTGATGTTCTAACACTTGGCACCGCCCGGGCACTTGCTGTGCACTAAAAATAGAGAGTGAGCAACCCCTCGCCTACGACCTCACTCCCAAGTAGTTTCTTTTCCAACCACCAGTCCAAACCCAATCACAATGTTGCCCTGGAATTTTCCAGTAAGGTTTTATTGGGCCTACCATTTATAATTTTGACCTGTTGTAATCAATTTTTATTGCTCATACATAAATATTCAATTGTAATAAAATCTGGATAAATTTCATAAAATATAATACAAATATAATATACAACAATAATTAAAATATATTCATAAAAATACCATAAAATTAAATACCGTTACATAAAACAAAGCCTTCACAAGAGAAATTTTCATTTACATTTTCCTTACCTTGCCTCATCGTGGTCTTACCTATTTCCAAAGGATTACAATGAGACTTCCTAGACAGCTTTTTATTTACGATTCTACGTGATTTTTATTTATTTATTTGACGGAACAATTTTTGTTTGTGTTTCTTCAACTTTATTTTATCTACCGAAAAAATTTAATATCGGCTCGTCCGGACACGATTTTAAAGATTAAATGAGCTTACTAGTTACTACAGAGTCAAGCACCTTTTTGACGAGATATGCTGAAAATTTTATCAGAATGGGTGCGGCAAATCGGCAGGAAGGGATGCTGAACAGATGAGTTCCTCAACAGAGGATCTAACCCCACCCTTCCCGTTTCCCAGCGTAACGCTGGTCAACGGCCTGGAACACGCATAGCATCCGGATTGCTTGCTTTATGATCCAAAAGAACTGATACATTTTTAAGCTAGCAATACAGAGACGTGGTCATATTTAAGAATTAATGGTTTAAGACCGAGCTCATTTGAAATCTTTATCTCGAGAGCACGAAGAACCTAAAAGGGGTCCTCCCACGCTGTCAAAAACCACCAAACCTAGGATGTTAGTCTCAATAGTCAAGACTTCTTTAAAGCACACCTCGCACTATTTACTGTTTATGTTCCAATGTCGTAAACTAGTTAAACACTGTAAAACTATGCTCTGCTTTTAACATATTATACACGGCTTTGGGTGTTATAAGCCTTTTCCCGGGTCCATTAACTTCTAGCAAAAACTTGGCAAAACTCAGATAACCGTTTTTCCACATCAACAGTTCGATACACGAATACTCGTCGAGGGAATGAAACGCATGTAAAACAGTGAAACGCGGAAGGTGTGAAAACCAGTGAGGAGACGTTAGCGGGCTAGAATATCACGTATGAAGTTCGGCTTTGCGGGCTTAAGAATTAATGGATGTAATTACGGAAGTAGATTGCATTGGCATTTTAGGTACGACGGGTCCTTTAAAGTTCAACTGAAAAGCCAACTTATTTTTTATCCTTTAATTCATTATGATGATTTGTATCATTTAATTGATTTTCCACTACCTGCTCTAGCAGTGACGTTCAGATTATCTACGGCCGTCCCAACAACGTAAATTCTATGACGCAGAAAATTTGAATCTCAACACAAACGCGGCTGCTTAGTGCCTGGACACAAATTTTTCGTAAAACTTTTTCGTCAAGCATACAACACAAGTCCAAGCTCATAGAGATACCCCCAACCCGACAGGAAAATGCGTGAATAGCGGAGCAACGAAGTAACGCATTTTCATCGGGTCTTCTAGCCCATTTCAGCGAAGGTGGGTAATTAGATTGTCCTATCTCAGCCCTTCTCGGTTAGACTTTAAAGTACACGTATACTCAAAGTAGAAAAAATACTTTTGAGAAAACGATACATTTTCATTATCCCCAAGGGCCCATGATCATTTCTGCCTCAGGGGTTTAGCTTACAAACGAACTCCTAGCCCCTTAAAGTGCGCATCATCACCGCAAAGGGCAAAAACAAACTTTTGACCAAACATTACATTTTCATGAAGGAACCGTGGTCATTCGTGCCTCAAGGGTTTTGCTTACAAAGGATTAAAATAAAACCACTAATTGACAATTCCCACTTTCATCCTCTGGCATAGCCTCCAAGTACTGTATGAGCTTCTAGCTTTTGTTTTTATTGCACACGGCCCACGTGCTTTTTTGCTGTAATGCAAAATCCATCTAAAAATTACTAAAAACGGAAAAGTGAGCTAGGACATCCTAGCATATTTTGTCGCTTCTTGGCAAAGGTCCGCTTCAGGCAGCAGGTCGATGAAACGAACCTGACTGCAGGTTCCAGGCACGAAGAGGGCTCTTGCTAAGAAAGGCCGAAATACCGCTGAAAAATATCATAGCCGACTTTTCAGTTATTAACTTTTATACAAAATTACCGTCAGCATGGGCTGAACGAGTATTTATCTAGACGACGTCATTATCACCTGCAATTACTTAACATACAAGCATCAATTTAAACTGGGGGAAAATGCCCTAATTACAACCCTCTCTTGAACATCTTGATCGAGAATACTCCACACCCGGATATGGGAAGATGACAGGCTTCCAACATTGTGACAGTCGATTAGTGCCAAGACATGCAAACGGGGATTAAATAGGATAATGGGGAAACTTTGCTAATATCTTGATGAGGCAGTGGCACGCAAACCCTGTTTCCGATTATGGGTGTCACATGAGATGCCGCGTTTTCCGTTTCCGTGGCGTGTCGAGAGGTTTCCTCTAATGCTGAAAGGACTACTTTCCCTGAATGTGGTCCAAGAGACTATCTTTAAAAAAATACACCCCAAACCAAGAAAAAGAACAAAATAAACAAAGTCGACAACGAATTTTTTTTCTCCATGTTGTATTTTTGTATCAAATGTGAGCTTTAGCCTTATTTATGCAACCTCCAGTGTCTGCATATATGTATTCAGTGGTCAAACTTGTCCCTAAGATGGACCATCAGGGGGGCACTGGTATGAAATTCCAGGGTATCGGGCTGGGTGGGGGTGGGTCCTTTAGTGCTCCAAAAGGCACTTTTCATAGCAAGGTGGGGTGTCTAAAATTTTATGTTTATTATTATTTTCATACCTGTTTCGGGGGTGGGGTGTCAAAATTTCACTCAAAAACAAGAATTTCTTACAAGAAAAAAAAGAATTTCATACCAACATTTTCCAACATTTTCGTTTAAACGAGCAAGACGACTATTCAATCGCTGATTACGACGGAGCAAGCTATGTTAAGAAGCATTTAACATCTCATGGTTGTTACCGTGTTGTCACTGTCCAATATATACCCGATTAAAAAAATAAATAACAATGAAATTTAACCAGACTGATCGGGATTATTGCAAAACAAGTGCGCAAGAGCTCAGACGTAGAGTGTGAAAGTAAAATGTTTATCAGATCTTATATACAAAAAGCGTTAGAACTAGGACACTTCACTTAACCTAATTTGAAATCATCCCAGTTTAAAAGTTTAAACAAACAGCATTCAGAAATCCAAAGAAGATCTTCGAAATCTTGCAAGAACGGTGTATGTTTCAATACTGAGCCAGTCCGACACTTTAACCCTCTTTTCCATTAGCAAGGCAATAACAAGTGTAATAAAACCAAATCGTTTTATTTCCTGATACTCCCCTTGTCCAACTTCATCAAGATCGGCATATCATCGATCATATGATAAAACCGTCCAGTTTCCGACTCACGATTGAGAATTAAAGTATGCCGCGTGGTCTTATTTGTTGCTATTACACCAAAAGTCGCATCTATACACATTTATATCTTCAAGTACACAAGAGTTGAGCTTGAGAAATGTCAAAAACGAACTTATTCACCGAAAATCTAGGCCCAGCTACCCATGAACAGGAGGGTGGGTGGGGGGTCGCGACCAATGAAATTGCATATCTAGACCTATATATTCTCCATAATACCAACTTAGAGTTTGATTCCAGTCACGGGTCAAAAACTTTACTCATGGGCAAACTGGGCCCACTTTCCCCTGTAGCAAGTGGGGGTGGGGTTTAGGGCCTGCAAAAAACAAACAGAGAACCCAATGCTCACAAACCGACCAAGTTTCAACTTGGTGCCGTTTGATTCCTGTCACGGGTAACGAACTTTACTCCTGGGCAATCTGGGCCCAGTTGCCCTTGAACGGGTTGGCTGGGGGATGTGGAACGTTGAAAGTAATTTCACAGAACAAGGAACAAGCACAATACAAGGAACAAGTTATGAACATTATTCACTGGGCAATCTGGGCCCATTTTCCCCTGAACCGGGTGGGTGTCGAGACTCCCAAAAAGCACAACTAGACCCCAACACCCGCGAGTGTGCCAAGTTTGAACTTGATACTTCCACTGGTTCACGAGTAATGAGCTCCACAAAATATGGTGAAAACCGAAAACCGGCATTATCGGAATTCCGGGAAATTCCCCGTCTCCCCCCCCCCAGTGTCCAGATACAATCCCATTGTATTATAAGATTTATCTGGACCAGATGCTTGTTCTTCCAAGCAAGTTTCACTCCGATCCCGCTATTCTAACCGTTTCTCGAGAGTTCTGGTCTCCCACCCCCCAACTCCTCCATAGCTGTCGAATCCGGTCCGGACTTGAAATGGGACATCAGCGGTATGTCATTTATTCGTCTACTAAGTTTTAGTCCAATACGACGACCCGTTCGAAACTTACACACCACTAAACTTTCCGGATTTCCCAGCCCTCCACCCCCCCCCCCAGATGGTCGGATCGGGAAACTGACTGTTTCCACATTAGTTTGGTCGGGTCCCTGATATGCCTGCCAAGTTTCATCGTCCTCTGATCGTCCTAGTACATCAGGAAGTACCGAACTCGCGGGATTGCCAGAAATCTTGTCCACCCAACTCCCGCACAGTGCCAGGATCCGGTCCGGTTATGTTAATGACGTATCTAGGACTTATAAATAATTGTTCTTCCGACCAAGTTTTATCCCGATCCCTCCTCTCTATAAGCGTTTCCCAATATTACCGGTTACCCCCTCCAACTCCCCCGAAAATCACCGAATCCGGTCTGCATTTGAAATGAGATATCTGATACACGAAGTCTATCTAAACATCAGGTTTCATTAAGATCCGATCATCCGTTAAAAGTTAAAAATACCTCAATTTTCCGGATTCCCCTTCCTCCACTCCCCCCACTCCAGATGGTCGGATCGGGAAAACGACTATTCTTAAAGGTCGGGCTTCACTAACCAGATTTTTCGCCCGGATTCTGGGTTCCGTTTTCTTCGATACCGGTATGGGTAGTGAAGACAGGTCTGAAACGGTTCGAAAGCACCCCGGACGCGTAAGGGAATCGGATAGAAAAATCTACCAGATTCCCGGATTCTGGGTGAAAAGAAGCGGGACTTTGAAAGTAGTTTTCATTTGACTTGGATAAATTATTGTGCTGAGGCGGAAAAATCTAAGAAAATGACAGAAGTGCTGAAAAATGCCCAAAAGTGGACTTGAAGAGACATTTGATTTACTTTCTGTTGTGGACCGTCTTCACATAATCCGAACCCCAGATTCTGGGGCGTCTGGGTAGTGAAGCTCGACCTTAAGTCAATCTGTTGGGGTCCCTGAGATGTTTGCCAAGTTTCATCGTCCTAGCACATCAGGAAGTACCGAACTCGCGGGTTCACTAGAAATTCGGACCCTCCCCCCAACTCTCCCACACCGACCGGATCCGGTCCGCTTATGCCATTCACGTATCCAGGACTTGTGCTTGTTCTTCCCACCAAGTTTCATCCCGAACCTTCCACTCTAAGCATTTCCCAAGATTTCCGTTCCCCCCTCCAACTCCCCCAGATGTCACCGGATCAGGTTCGAATGTAAAATGGGGCATCTGAGACACGAGATCTTTCTATATATCAAGTTTCACTAAGATCCGATGACCCTTTTGCAAGTTAAAAATACCTCACTTTTCCAGATTCCCCTTCCCTCCACCCCCCCCCCCCCCGTTGGTCGGATCAAGAAATGACTATTAAGTTCCATCGTCCTAGCACATCAGGAAGTACCGAACTCGTGGGATCAGTAGAAATTTGGATCCACCCCCCAACTCCCCCACAGTGACCGGATCCGGTTATGTCAATCACGTATCTAGGACTTGTGTTTGTTCTTCTCACCGACTTTCATCCCAAACCCTCTACTCCAAGTATTTTCCAAGATTTCCGGCTGCCCCCTCCAGCTCCCCCCAAAGTTACCGGATCCGGTCCAGATTTTAACCGAGTCGTCTAGGGCACTAGATCTCTCCAACTACCAAGTTTCATCAAGATCCGATCACCCGTTCAAAAGTTATTATTCCGAAATATTCCGGATTCCCCCTCCCTCCACTCCCCCCACGATGTTCGGGTCGGGAAAGTGACTATTTCTAACTTAATCATTTGGGTTCCCTGATATGCGTGCCAAGTTTCATCGTCCTAGCTTATGTGGAAGTGCCCGAACTAGCAAACCCGGACCGACAGACCGACCGACCGACGGACAGACAAAAATTGCGATCACTATATGGCACTTGTCCGAAGGGCAAGTGCCATAAAAACCATTAATTTGCAAAATTTGTATTATTCCAACAAGAAGAAGCCAGATAACGATTCCAACAACTCTCTGACTCACAGTAGCTATCCAAGGCCGGTAATTTAGTCTCAAAGTTGAAAGTCCTATACCTCGTAATGTTAATTTTCTTTGTTATGATCCACGACGATGAGGGTGTAGAAATATCCGTTTTCTTCGGGTAGGGTGAAATCTCTCCTATCTAGCCCAAGACTACAAAACTAGTGGCAAGAAATATGAATTTAGAAATGCATGTGAGTATAGAGATTTTAAAGCAAGCTGGTTGAACAATTTGCAACTGTGATCGGGAGGGATTGTAAGATGTGATGAAGAGGACAATAATTATGATAAGTGAATGTGATAGAGTTGTTTCTCGAACAATTATAAATTAAGGAGTGTTACAGATTTAAGGATAGAAGACCCATGCAGGACCCATGTGGCATGTAACCTAGTAGTCAAGATGGGTCTGTAATTCGTTCATCACCATCACTGGTGTGGTAAGGAACCATAGATACCTTGCCTTTGTCAGGCAGTAGGCTATGTATAGACCAGATTTTACATGTTGAGTCTGTGTAAGGGTTTTTTGAAAAGTTCAGATTTTGGATGCGGGGTGGGGGAGGTCATTTTGAAAATTTCAGATTGTGGACGTGGGGTGGGGGGGGGGTCATTTTGAAAAGTTTAGATTGTGAACGTGGGGTGGGGGGGGGTCATTTTGAAAAGTTGAGATTTTGGACGTGGGGTGGGGGGGGTCATTTTGAAAAGTCCAAATTTTGGACGTGGGGTGGGGGGGGTCATTTTAGAAAGTCAAAATTTTGTACGTAGGTCAAGGGGTGGGGTGGGTGGGTTACAGAAAGAATGACCTATTTAGGAGTGTATACCCTAGGATTTCATACCAGTGCCCCCCTGTGGACCATCATACCATCTCTTAAGATACAGTCCACTGTAGGTCCATTTAGGATTGTGTCCACTCCGAATACAACATTTTTGCTGCGTGTTCTGTTCAGTAGTTTGTACACTGAATTAGCATAGGTAGCAGTGGGCACAGTTTCTATCCAAATATTCTGATATACGTGACTCGTTTGAAATTCTGCTGGTTACATACACATGCCGAGCCCCCTTCCTCCTCTCATTGACAAGTGTGCCAAATACTCTTTCCATTTCACATTAAAAAATCTTTAATACTGTTTCTAATCTTTATTCAACTTTTTCCTTCAAATTTTCTCTTCATTCTATAGAATAACGAAAACTATTAAAAATAATAACACATAAAGGATTCAAAACACTATTGTAACATGAATAACGATTTATAACACGAAACTAAACAACAAACTAAACAAAGGAGCACAACCTATACCGAGAGGCGCTCGAGTACACCGAGAGCAGCCATGAGAGAGGTGCAACAAACACAAAACGAACCCACCGTAAAAACGCCAATCTGGAACAAAATCTCAAAAAGGAGCCGACAAATTTTGTTTCTCTTAAAGATGCTACAAACCACCTTCTCTCAAAAATTAAATCTCAGCCCCTTTGACACGACTCGGCCATTAAAACCTCATCAACATTTTTAAAATCACCTCTTAGCGCCACCGAAGTAGCCCAAGTTAATGATTTTCAAAATCCCTGATTGGAATCCAGGCCTGATCGGACCGTGACAGATTAAGTTTCGAAGATTCAGTAGCCGGCACGTAATTACCGCTAACACGACTGCAAGTAGAAGGCAGCGTTCACACGGGGCGCTCCCACCAGAATGCCCCACTGCGCCAGTCTTGATCATCGACACGAGAGGTTCGAAACTTCGAACTTTAAACATAAATCATGGCTTTTGGAGTAATAGAGAGAACTGGACGATTACTCATTATTAACCCACCAAGTTGAACGACGCAGTCTGCGGAAAAGTAACGAGTTGCTGATGATGTTGCAATTCCTGGGTGGCCATATTAGCACCATGGTACAGTTTGACAAAAGGGATGGTAGGGTGGCTGTAGCTTAGAAATCAGAACAAGATAAGATTCGATTTATTTGCTCTAAGGGCCAATGGCCACGGCAAATAAAACAAAATCCAAAACAAATATACCCTGTGGTCCCTGTGGAGGCACCTGCCTCTATGGTAGGGCTACCCTGACGAACCTCGCCAATCATTTCTTCATTTACTCTTTTTGTGGTAAAACTGAAGTAGTTTTCGAATATATCGCACGGTAAGATTTTTGTTTTATATTTTCCGCTTTAAATATATATAGGGGCAACAAAGTAGTACCAAGATATATAGTACCCCCCAGCCAGGCCTGTATCCACAATTTTTTTTTTTTTTTTTTGGGGGGGGGGGGGTTTGCCCGCGGGTCGGACCAAAAAGTACAAAAAAGACATAGATCAGATTTTAAAGCATACACAAAACGATTAATTTTGTGGGTTTCGGGGGGGGGGAAACCCAAAACCCCCCTGGATACGGCCCTGCCCCCAGCCCCCTGGTGCCTCGGGAAACGGAAAAGAATTGAAGGTTCTGAAATACGTCTAACTTCTTGCTATTCCCAGACGCAACGATATCTTCGCTCCTTTCTGAACTACAAACTTTGTTGTGGGAACAGATTTCTCTTGAGGATTTATTATTTCTTGTGGCGTAAAAACGAGCCCAGGACGTAATTCCATTTGATACCACCCGACCGGTATTATCCCGGTGGGGTGTATAACAAGACGCAAAGATTGGTGCTATCCATCATCATTTGTTGTGTCACGCTGAGACTAATCAAGAGTGTAGGACCGTACGTTAATGTTTCTCATGTTGTTTTGGTCACTCGCCTATCTTAGCTGAAGCACAACAAAACCATAATGCTATTTGTGAATTTAAAATTATTTTGGTTATTTTTTTCCTTGCATCCTAAATTTTATGTTTTCTTCCCTTCTGGATCTGAAGAGCGGGGAAGAATGAACTTTTTATCTTATTTGAGACTACAAAACGGATACTTCAGCTACATTTTATTAGAGCTATATTTCGGCCAGAGCAAAATAACAATAGGGAGTAGCGCCAAGACCTTTCCTTTCCATGCTTCGCAAACGGGCCATAGTCTTAGCGCCGCCCATTACGCTTGCGGAATTTAAAGCGAGACAAACTTGCGGATTTAGAGATTTCTAGTAAAGCTAAGACGCGGTCTGCACACATCTTGAAAACCGAGGAGGTTGTACCTTTTTTTGCTGTGTTCAGAATATGAAGTTATTGGAGCCATCACTGGTGCATGACCGATTGAGTTTCAGTAGGGACGTTCATTATCGCTAGTGGTGCTAGTGTCGCTGCTATTCGAGTATGTGTCACTTTTTCAAGTCTTGGCGCTACTAGCTAGTGTTATTTTGCTCTGATTTCGACCCTTCTTGGCAGGGTCCTCTTCAGGCTCAAGCCACTCAAGCTGGAAAATTAACTTGTGGAAAAACACTAAAGATTCTTGCTTAAAGCTTAACTGAAAAGGAAGGTAATAGGAAAATCTAGGTACCCATGACTAATTAACTTAAAGAGGCTTGAAGACCCGATAAAAATGCGTTACTTCGTTCTTCAGCTATTCACGAATAACCGATTTTTAAATAGTGGAATTGTGTTGCGAGAGCAACACTTTGGTTTTGTCGTGTTTTTTTTTTTTGTTCCTAGCACCCCGATTTCAGCTTATTCCTAGAAAGTGGTAAGGGTGTAATCTCTCAATCTCTGCGGTTTTTACGGAAAGTGTGGACCTTAGGCCGGATTGACGAATATGGCATTAAATTTTGGCAAGCTCCGTAGAGCTCTTGCCTGGGGCCAAAAAGGATGGTTTGTGCTTGTCGACGAGCTACAGCCAACGGTGTGTGAAGTGAAGTGGAGTTGTATAGTCTATGTCAGAGAGGGTTATCTGAAGTAGTTCACCACGTCTTTCGTTTCATTAAACCACGTTTCTGCTTTCGAGTGGAAAGCTCCGTTCTAGCAGGCAAGCAGACAGGCACCAGTTTCAAATTGAAGATGGACTAAAATCTATAAGTGCTAAATATGCGCGGCAGTTCCCCGGACCCACAGCCTATTCATCTTCTTTGAGTGATAAATAGAAAAATTTACGGAAACAAAAAAGTGGCATTTTCCCACGGGTCCGAAAGTGCTGCCATCTATTGTTTCTATCCATTAATGTTCGTGATTTCTGCTCACTTTATCATGCCTGTTCTTACACTTGGGATTGAGGAAGAGAATTGGTATCAGGTGTACCTCTTAAACTTTAAAAGTTCTCTCATTGCTAAAGATATTAGAGCTTGTCCTTCGCTTCTTTCTAAGTGGTGACATTAGAAAGTTGGCCTACGGCAAAAAAGTAAACTTTTGAACTAATACAGATAGAATTTTTTTTTCAACGCCAATCGATAGACCTTGATGAGCTAATCAAAGTATATGTCATCCGTTTTTTGGTACAAAAATTCCTTCATGAGATACAACAGTGTGAAAGTTTAGAGGGGTTGACAACTTCAGTAGTAAGGTACACACCGAAACCAAAAATAGGCCGATCCCAATTGTGAGACATGTAGGGGACTTGTAAGCAGCAATAGACTGTTAGACCATTGTCATCTTTGGCAATGAGGGGCTAGCAATTTTGGCTACTTGGTGTACTTACAATTTGTTTCCTGTTTTTTATATGGTACGAAGAATTATTTGGTACCACGTCTATCGCGGGGAGATGGACTGTAAGTAAAAATCGGTTGCTAGAATCTTTGGTGATGAATGTGCTAGTCGGTATAGCTTTTTTTTGCCAGTGTATTTCATGGTAAGAACGATACGGTACCATGTCTATCTCGGGGAGATGGATTTGTAAGTCAATCGGGTTGTTAGAAGGGCCTCACGAGGGGCTAGAAACTTGTGCAAATCAATGCACATTTTATTTGATCTCTATAAATCTGAGGGTAAGAAAGCTGGTCTCTTTGGTCTATCACTGTACCTTAGAATATCTATATATAATCAAGGATTAAGTGTTTACGCAACGAACACAAATCATATTTCGAAAGAAGTTTTATAATAATCTGTATAGTGGCATCTATGGTATTTTAATCCGGAAAAGCTATGGACAGCATTATGAGACCACCTAGGTTACATGAGATAATGTTCCATGTTTTCTTTAGTTCCAAAGTCAACGATTGAAAAGGATAACGTTCAACTGGCTGCAAAGCCAATTTAGTCCCAACTTCCGATTTTCTATTTTTTCTTTAATCCCTGAGGTATGGGAACAGTGACGCAGTTTTGCAGTTATTAGTAAAGTGGCATCTATGGCAATATGGTCCTGAAACGTTACGGACAGCTTTATAATACCAAATAGGTTATGTAAGATAATGTCCCAAGTTTTCATCAGTCCCGATGTCTACGATTGAAAAGGATAAAGTTCAACTGTCTGCAAAGTCAATTTAGTCCCTACTTCCGATATTCTGTATTTCTTTAAAACCTGAGGTAGCCTATAGCCATGTGATAACGGATTGTGTCATCAGTTCAGAAAAAAAAACTCTTTTTAGAACATACTGTTTTCAAAACCTAGATAGGTTGACAACTTCAGCGTTTAACAAATAGCGAAGAAACAAAACCAAAGTGTTGCTCTCGCAACACTTTAGTCGGCGAAGCCGAACCAAGGTTGCTGCAACACTTCACGTTGCCCGGGCAACGTAGGTCTAGTTTCCTTGTATTTGGGGTACCTCTATCTGCTTTTGTCTCTGTTGTATGCTTGACGAAAACAATTTACGAAAAATAATTGTTCTCGCAGTGAGCCACCTTCCTCGAGCTGATCACTGACCGCTGAAAAGCCGCATTTGTACTGAGATTCAGATTTTCGACGTCATAGTAGAATTTTGCGTTGTGAGGACGGCCGTAAATATTCTCAACGTCATACTAGAGCAAATAGTGACAAATAAAAATAATCCCTAAACACAATCAAAATAATGCAGTGCAGTCAGTTAAATGGTACAAAAATAAGTTGGCTTTTCAGTTAAACTGATTTTGTGAATTTCTTCATGAAAATTGCTTGGACTTAAAGCTGGTGCTGCGATTTCATTTTGAACACGGTTGCTGTTTCTGCTGCTCGACTGGGTCGTTGGGAGGGTAGAGATTATTCCGCATTTTGGTTTTGTCCTGTCCTCTCTCTGCAGCTAAGATTCGCAGTGTCAAATATGATTTCGCAGTCAGCTTGGGCTTAAGGAAAGGAGTATTTACTTCATCTGCTGGACAGGACCATCTCCTACCCTCGGGGTCGGTTTTCTACCAAATGGAGGGCTATAGTAGAGTGAGCATATGATACGAAAGCATTGTGAAGCATTGTCTGACATAGGTTCAAAGACGGGCTAAAAATACGGGCTAAAAATACGCTAGTCGCCAGGGCTTCAAGCGAACTGGTTCCCCATGTCTCATTATCATCTCCTGTGACAGAGAAGTAGTAAAATACGGATCTATAAGGTCATACGAAATCCATTTAGGGGAGGGGGTTCAAATTAAGGGACAAACAAAACATTTTTAAACAGCTCACGAGATAGTCGAATAAGCGATAGGAAGACATGCTGAACACGAATATGAAAACCATTTTCTCGTCGGACAAGTAGTTTGCCTGGAATCCGGCCAAAACCGGAAAGTTAGTTAAAAGTAAAAGTTTTATTTGAAGTTGATTAGATGTTCGATTTAGGGGTAAGAGGGCATGCTGAACACTTATGTGAAAATCATTTTCTACCCGGACAAGCACTTCGCCTGGAAACCGGCCCAAACCGGAAAATTTGTTAAAAGCATAAGTTGTTTTTGTAGTTGATTAGATGTTCGATTTAGGGGTAAGAAGAGATGCTGAATCCGTATATAACAATAATTTTTTAGCCGGAAATATAATTCGTCCGGAATCTGGCTGAAACCGGAAAATTTGTTATAAGTTAAATTTTTATTTGAAGTTGATTAGATGTTGGGATACATGGGTAAGGAGATACGCTGAACTCGTTTTTGAGCTTTATTTTTTCGCCGGACAAGTAGTTCCGGAATTTCGCAGAAACCGGAAAATTGGCAGAAGTAAGGCAGGATCGTTTCGATCGGTTCGTCAAAACAGATATGACTTATAAGAGTAAACACACATGCTGAATCTGTATCTGAACTTGGTTTTCTCAGATGATGAGCTATTTGGCCTAATCTGTTTCTAAACTTTAAGAGTAAAAATATTTCAAGGAGTCTGGCGAAGACTGGATCTGGCGAAGACAAAACCTAAGTGTCTGGATCAAATATTAAATTTTTGGGATCCCATCGAAAACTTTGGTCATTCCGCAACGGGCCCAGTGAATCATCAATGAATAATTGGCAATGGTACATTCATGAATTCTTTTTATGCAAACTTGCAATGTCCACATTGTTAAATTTATGTCCAAATTGTTCAAGCACAATTTCCACAACTCTCCCCTCACCCCAGATCTTGAAGGAAAAGCTCCTGTACGACCTGGATCTTACTGTCGACCTGACAAACCTGTGCCAAGGTTTGTCAAATTAGACTATGCCGTTAGAGAGTTGGCAGCTTTTACTTTCGCATTCCAGGGGTTCATCGTTTTGTGAGAATGGTTTTGTGCAAAAAGCAAAAGCAAATTTGTGAAAAAAGCACTTGACTATTTCCCTTTTCTTGTGTAGTGCATACATCGACCTTCATCATTATCACCAGTTGAGAAGTAATGTTTCTTGGTACCCAGTTATCTATGTTAGTTGTTTCTTTATACTGTATATAGCCTTCGTAATACTGTTATTACATATCATCAGGGACCCATAAAGTCCCTGTAATGACTCGCCATTCAGGGGGCTTGTCAATAAGAGAATTCTGATGCGCTCTTGACCGAGCGTCAGATAGTTCGAGAGTACCACGGGGATAAAATATTGCCTTGAGGGAGGAGTCTCTTTGGTCTCACGTCCAAGGAGGCCCGGGATTGGCTCTATCTGAGCAAGAACGCCAATTCGACCCGAGTGGAATTTTTGGAAACTAGGTGAGGCTCGGGCAACATAGCAACATAGAAGCATAGGAAATGACAAGCACCCTGAATGGCGAGTCATTACAGGAAATTTACGGGTCCCTGATATCACATACAAGCACTGCACACCTTCATTACAAAGCATTCTAATTGTAATTATCAACTTATCTTGTAGCCAAGTTCAGAATATGAGTCTGAAAGAAAAAGAATGTGCAGAAGATCAGAAGAAAACGTTCAAAAATAAAAAAAGAACGAGACGACGTCCTTTTCTGATGCACATGCACAACACCGCTTACAGTAACAGGTTTGTCGAAGTATATACAGCATAGTATTCTATGAAGCTAATCATGCATAAACACAGAGCCATTTCACACATTCTGACCATTACACATTTCTAAGCTTATGTCCATTTCTAACCATTCTGAAATCAACGCATTCTTTGCCAAAGTACAAGCGTTGCTGAATATTCTAGACCGTTTTAGAATCTGCATTTGAAAAAAAGAAGTACAGACGATCTTAGAAACCGAAGTGTTCGTCGTCAAAATCCAACGAGGCTGTTTAACTAAGACGACATTCACTGATTTAAATGCACGACCATAATCCAACATTAATGGACTTTACCGAAGGATATGCAGTATACCATAAACCTAACCATGCATGAATAAGGACACATATCAAACGATACCTGTGTCCACATCTTTGACGCTAAATTTACGTACCAGCTGTTCCTCAAAGTGTGAGATATTATAGCACTGGCGGCTATAGTTATTATCAGATTTTTTATTACACTTGGCGAATGTTCGTCAAGTAGGATTTTTAACAGATTTATTTGTAATGGAAGCTGAAGCGTGAGGCAGAATGAATGTCGAGACGCTAGATATTATTTTACGAATTTGACAGGCGATTCAGAGTAAATCCTCCGGTGCATCATTACGAGTGGCGTGTAAATATCGTCGTAATTTTTTTTAAACTATTAATTTAATTCCATACGGTGCCTGTTTATTTGGAATGTAATCGAGCGAAGAAATGGTGCACGGTCGTTGATTTCAAGGTTTAATTGAAAATAGTGCGGATTTAGTATTTCGTCTTATTTTCAGACAGTGTACGCCTGCACACTGTGGGCTTTTGTATGTCACGAGACAATTTGGCTAATCTTTTTTTTGCAAATTTTAATCAAGGATCAGATTTGGTGGCACTAAGCGGATAAGTTAGCTGAGATTTATTCTGGCGATATTTTGGCCCTTCTTGACAAGGGCCCTTCTCAGGATGTATAGCTATAAAAACGAACCTGTGATAAAATAACTGCAATTACTATAAATATTGCCTTAATCTGCACTTCGGAGCGAACTTAGATCCTTCTTGACAGGGCCGTATCCAGGGGGGGGGGGGTTCGAACCCCCCAAACACACAAAAATAATCGTTTTTATAGGCTTTAAATGTCTGATCTGTGTCTTTTTTGGTCCGACCCGCGGGCAACACCCCCCCCCCAAAAATAAATTCCAGGATACGGACCTGCTTCTTCATCTGTTGAATCGCTCCGTCGTTGATGCAATGGTTTGTGTTGTTAGATATCAGATGCATCCCCACGGGTCACCCACTCTCCGGCACCTGCTGTACACCATTTCCCAGCACCGACCGAGACCAGCGGTGCCGGCCATAAATCAGGCGATTCCCGCTTCTAAACATGCTGATTTAATGTTCTAACAAGTGGCAGCTGGTGCCGGCACCGACCGGACACCACGCACTTGCTGTACACAAAATCGAGAGTGGGCAACCCCTCAATTGCATCCCAGTGGTGCTTCCAGGGCACACCATTCCACTCGCTGTCTAACGACTTCTTGAAAGTTTCTTCGTTTGTTGCTGATACCGTTTCGTTGATAGACTATTCCACGAGTTGACAACACGACAGGAGAAGAATTTGTTGACGTAGACGCATTGTGACTGATGGCTTGGAATGCCCCCCTTCTATCCTTGCCAATGCTTAGAAATATTATATTATCTTATATTAAGTATCCCCAAAATATTTGTAGCTGTTGGAAATTTAATTTATTTTTATCACATGTTCGTTTTTCTAAGTATAGAGTATGATTCGCAGTTACACTGTCAGAAGTTTCATAACATATCACGCATAACACTTTCAAGAATAATACCTTATCACTTAGAAATAAGGTGTTATGACCAATTAAGTTTACACTATTTCGTGCCTAGATCTCCAACAACACCTTCAGTTGGTAAAAATACTACACTGTCAGAAGTTACATAACGACAACAGAAGGATGCCCGGTTTCATCAGATAACACTTTGAGATGTTATCTGTTATGTTTCTTTCGTTCGTCCCGTTAGTATTTTTTACCAACTGAAGGTGTTGTTGGAGATCTAGGCACGAAATAGTGTAAACTTAATTAGTTTATGCAAAGTGTTATGCGCTATCTGTTATGAAACTTCTGACAGTGTAGCTTGGGCTGACGGAATACTTAAAAGGACACCTAGCACTACAGAGCTACCGAGATGTTCTGAGATAGTTGACTACTTTAAAGCACCCCTTGCACTATTTACTGTTCATGTTCCAATATTCCCGGCTTCTAACAAATTACCCACGGCTCTGGCTGGTTTAAGCCTTTTCCCAGTCCATTGACTTCTAGCAACTCGGCAAAATTCAAATAGCGCTAACACCCGTCGGGGGCATAATGCCCATGGAAAATAGTGAATCGTGGCAAGAGCAGAGATTAGTTAGGTGTCCTTAGCGGGTTTAGAATGTAACGTATGAAATTTGGGTCTCTGGGCTTAAGAATCAACGAATGCAATTACGAAAGTAGGCTGCATTGTCATTATAGGTAAGACGGGTCCTTTTAAACATATCTATGGACACATAAAATTACACGACGTTTCGGCTGTTTTTAGCCTCTTTCTAAGTCCCTTGCCTTGGATGAGAAACTTGGCAAAATCTGGATAACCTGTCTGCTGAAAAATAAGATTGTCGGTAACAATGTTCGGGAGCAAGCTGGGACACAAACGTGGCAAGCTTGATAATCAGTGTTGTATCAACAGAGGAGAAAGAAAACCCTTATGAAGTGTAGAATCTTGGTAAAGAGAGTGGATGGAAACACTACTGAAGTAGAATGAATTAGCGTCATTAATACGACGTACCCTATAAACATCAGAAGTACCAAAGAATTCTCACAGCTTCTGTTTTAGGCCGACTGAAGCTCACGTGTCAGTATAATCGTATTAATCGTAAAGGTCTAACATGTTGTCAATGATATTGCACGTATCAGCAATAAGCGGCGGCCACTAATCTTCTAATCTGATGTATGCGTATGCTGATCAGGACGACTGGGTGTCAATGCAACTGACAAGGGTGGGATGGAGTATTGACACACAGAAGCTTTTGGACGAAAGCTGATTTGTGGAAACGAGACAAACAAAACTCGAGAACGCATGGGAATAAACAGATATCAAAACTGAATCAACTCGGTCGGTACCGCAGTAGGCATTCTCCTTAGATAAATAACACTTGGGTCAGTACAAACTTCAACGATAATGATCCTATAATGCCAACTGAAAAACGCAGGTTGTAAAAAGCCGTTAGTCTCAAAGTTTGTACTCATTATTCCTATAACCGGAAAACTATTTTCTGTGTGTTTATTTGTGTCCTTGGACTATGTTTTGCATCATGATTGACCCTACCTTTACCATTTTTGGTACTACGATGAGTAACTCACAAATATATAGCACAAACAAAAATACGGTGTTTTGCTTATAACCAACTCTAATCCCTATTTCCTGAGACCTGTAACATTCCCTTCTACCAGAGTGTATAAACACTCTTACTAAATTAATCCTTGTCAATATTTTCGATGTCTCCTTTTTTCTCTCTTGATGGAAATGTGTTGCTACTGAAGAAAAATATGTCAGATTCCTGAAATCTTTTCTCGCCACGATGGTGACCCACACCAGATGGTGGATTTCCAAGAAGCAAAAGCTGAAGAATGGGTGGGATGTTTGGATAGGGACTTTAACACATAACTAGACATTCATATGAATAGAACACACAAAATAAAATAATAGTAGCTTTTTAAAATGTATTAGATGAGTTATTCTTTAATGAGTTGTGTTGAAATTTGGTTAGGGAAAATAATTGTTTTTTGATGCAAAAGTGTGAATTGTTTGTTTAAACTGAGAAAAGTATATTTGTATTTAAAATTGTTTAGATATAGAAGAATAACAAACTGTATGCATGTATGGATTAGAATATAGGATTACCTATGAGATGAGATATATGAATAATACTGGACAGTTCAATGGAATGAATGAAAAGTAAAAATATAAAGAAGCTGCATGTGTCGTGTAAGGGTGTTTTATACCAACAACTGTAAACGCCAATATCACCGAGAAGAAACAAAAACGTCGAAAAAAACAAATGCAGTCACCACCATACAGCATAACCGGGATCACTGTTCTTTGCAAAGCAGCTACAAAATCTGAATTCTTTTGTTTTAATCACACGACCTGCCAGGTGTTTATAATGACTCTACGGAGCATTTTATTACTACTAATAGTTTACTATATACCTCTTCACCACCGGCCGTGCGGGTTGGCTACCCCAACCCCCCTCCGTGCCGAAGGTGTTAGTACCCTGGCTTAAAACGCTGTTTGAGTGACAAGCAGGTATCTGGGCTTCAAATACTTCTGTCGCAGGGACATCATTCAATGTCACAGGTTGAAACCGCGTCGTGATCACGTCTAAAATCTTGTTCGAGGCTGACACTTTCGTTCTCGGTTCAACAGTAGTTAAGTCGTTAAAATATTCAGATTTCTGATAAAGTGACGTGACGACATGAACTTCCGATATCAACATTCCAGCAACTTCAAGATACCAATGAAGATTAACATGTTTTTTTTGTAAAGGACTGTCTTGCAGCTTTTATGAAAGTACCAATAAGCTTGTTTCGATACAAAATTTATCACCAACAACGATTCTCTTTATATGGAAAACTCATATTTGAATTCTTAGCTTGAGTATCATTGGTTCTTTACAAATCATTAGGACAGAAACACACAAATAAATATTAAAAAAAATAAGAAAACAAGCACATAATGTAATTAAATAGCAGTATGTAGAATCAATAAAATATCAACAGTCAACCGAGCTGCCAACATTTCAACATCTTAGGATCGCAATTAAAAACAAAACAGCTTTCATTTATTCATTTTTTTTATTGACAGAAACGACGTAACGAGAGGTGTAATTAAACAGCAGTACTTTGTCATTGTTAAAACTCAGAAACTAAAAAATTATTGACCTTTACTGAGATACTAAAGATGTTGATAATGAACTCCCTGTTCATTCTCAACAGTTCCTTAGCTACTGCTATCTTAGACTTACTTTTTGTAACCAACACAATGGGAAAAGAAACACTGCCACAAGCATATTCTAAAATATGCATTTCAACCGATTTAAACAGCTCTAGGGTCTCAAAGAAGAATAACAATGTTTCATTTTTTTTATTCAGTAGAAATACTATAACACCCATGGACTCTGAGTAATGCTATTTAATTACAGGCAGCAACTCGCTGCGACAAAACCAGCTGCAATTATGGCAATCGACAATTACATACTCAGCCTGAGCTCTACTCGTACGAAAAAGTCGGTAGAGCATTTTGCACACGTCATAAAAGGAGCGTAAATTCTGGTTGTCCGTGAATAGTATGCAAGTTGGTTTATATCTTTAAAGACCGGCAATCACGGTTCAACGCCAGGCGTGTTATGACTCAAATTATGTAAAACACAGAATTAACATAGCAATTGGCTAACATCCATTTTTAGAGTCTCGACTGTCAAGTACTGAACCTAAGGGTCTTGGGCGATTGGTAAAATAGCAAATTCAATTACAGAAGTAAGCTGTTAGACACGCTGACAAACTTAAGGTCAAACTGTCAAGACGTGATCAACCTTACGGAAGGGAAAGAAAATTACTTTTCCTTATTTCATTATTTACACCGACACGCATGATTTGCCATTAATTGCGAGTAAAAAAAGAACTAAGTTCAGGGTAAGGGTTTAACACTCACCGTTGAAACACACCGGGAGACTGATCAGTTCATCGCCTGTGTACCCTGCTGACCTTCCTCTTATGCTGCTAAATGCTTGAACCCAACGATCTTCCATTGATTGTACAATCAGTAAATGTTTTAAGCTACGTGCACACACAGTCCGGCAAGATTTCGCACGCGAAATTTGCGTCACTATGCCCGACAGGTCTTTCAGCAAAACGAAATTCGCACCGGAAATTCGGCACACGATTTAAGAATTCCATTGGTTAGCCAACAGCCAGAGCCCAGACGACGCTGATTGCTTGCCAATCGTTTGGAAATTATTTGTTACTAAGAATAATGTATATTTTGCGTTGCTTATATAAAATACAGGAGGTGTATGTAAGCTTGAACAGTTCTGAGAAGTATCAACGAAAGATACCATTTAGGAACTGCTTTGACTGACTAGACGTATTGACACGACAAGTGGATGACATAACGCTGGTCAGGGTTAAAGGAACAGTAAACTTGACTACGCAACTTTCGGCCATCGAATCGCCCGGGGGGCTTGGATAAATATACAGGGTCTCATTGTCGACAGGCTCCCCCTTCTTTGTCATCTCGAACTGTCTAGAACCCCCTCCTTAGTGTTCCCAAAGCTAGCTGGCAGGCCCTTGCCCCTTATAAACTGTAATTATGCACTCATGTACTGTAAAAGTTCGGCTTTTTACATGTAGACTACAGAGTAACGACCTCCCCGACTAGACGGCCGGGGTTCGATTCCCAGTCGCGGCACACAAACCTTTTGCTTTTGCAAACCTTTTGCTCAAAAGTCGAATTCTCGGAAACTGCTATGGTCGTAACGAAAATTTTTCTTACTCTCAATATCGACTCAGGGTACATTCTTGATATGTTAGCTAGCTCTCCGAGTCAATTTTGAGTCAAGTTTTCTGTTCCTTTTTGTAACTGTAGAGAGACTATTGTAAACATGTGAGTTTGCCTACCTGGTGGCTTGCATTCAGCAGACACTTGTAACCAGTATAAACATTTGAAACACAGGTCATATAAACATTTGAAGCTCCCTACACAACATATTTATTTTTCCCATTCGCATAGTACAATTTCGCATGCGTTTAAAATTTTTCTACTATTTTCGGACCGAATCAGCATGCGATGCGTAAAAATTCCGGAGCGGAGTTAGGAAATTCGCACCGGACAGCGAAATTCGGACTGTGTGTGAACGCTACTTCACAGTCAAATTTCTGCAGTCGGATGCGAATTTCTTCCCTCGCTCCGAAACTTGACATCTCATGGAGGTTTCCCATACTGACGCGAATTTCACATGCGTTTTTCGCTCGGTTTTTCGCATGCGAAATCTTATCGCTTATCAGACTGTGTCTGCACGTGTTCAATAATTGAAAAAAAC
The DNA here is from genome assembly GCA_023053555.1 of Branchinecta lindahli. Lineage (NCBI taxonomy): Eukaryota > Metazoa > Arthropoda > Branchiopoda > Anostraca > Branchinectidae > Branchinecta > Branchinecta lindahli. Next base: position 21,526,302 of record JAKZAO010000004.1, read on the forward strand.
TACTCTAGGGGAAGAATAAAAGTATCAAATCAATTCGCTGCGGTTAGACTTTTTCAAACACATAATACATATCATTCAAGTTATGAATTCAAAAGCTAATGTTACGAATACCTTATTCGACACTGCAAAACGGACACTCTAGCTACATTTTGACATACATTTTTTAGCAAGTTCATTTTCCAGCTTGAGCCTGAAGAGAACCTTTACCAGAAGCGATAAAATATAGCTCTAATAAAATGTAGGTGACGTATCTGTTTTGCGGTGTCAAATATGATTCGCAGTCAGATTGGGCTGAAGGAATATTTATGAATAACACCAGTACACTGTGCAGTCCCATGATAACAGTCCTATCCTACCCAGTGCCAACATTTTTTGGTATTACCCTGATGTTAAAAGAAAAAAGTTCCAGCCGTGCGATAAAAAGTGATAACGCACAGCCAGCCGTGCGATAAAATGTGATAACGCACGGTTGGTCCGTTCATCAAGTTCATCGAGCATTTTCCCTCAAGTACTGAAGAATAGAGCCTGATCTCCAAAAAATGAATAAAAGACATCACTTTCAGGAGGAACAACAAAAAAACACTAAAAAATATTACAGTAAACAAAAATGTTGGAAAACGTTGAAGAGTTTTTAACTGTCCCATGTGTTGCCGTCCAAAAAAGGAGTTTTTAACTTTCCCATGTGTTGCCGTCCAACAAAATCAGTGTTTTGAAAGCCTGATTTCAGCCACTTTACACCATAATTCAGTACAGAGGAATCACCTTGCTGGTGAATCAACCTGTTGATTCAGGTTGGTTGTTAACAACCAAGAACCATTAGCCTAGGTAAACAGCCATGTCTCACCTCTTAGATCTTCTCATCTTGGAACAGAAGTGGCTTAGATCACAGCTCATGTGATAAAATCCAACTGGAATTTGGCAAAACCAAACAAAAGCAAAGCACCTTTTGTCTAAACAAAACAAATCCAGAATCAATCCAAAAATGTAGAGCCGCTGGGTCCAACGTTGCGTCGGTCGGCATGCCGGCAGTGCTTTTCAAATATTACGCGAGGCATTACAGTGTTGTCACTTGCGTTTGCGCTTGCTCGCTTGGGCTGCACAGTGTACTAGTGTTATAATCATTATCACCCTTGCTTGTCTTCGGGCGATAGCGGAAAATTTGGCCCTTGGGCAGCATGATAGGCAGATATCACCCTCGCTGTCGCTCGGGCGACATCAGCCTATCATGCTAACCGCGGGCCAAATTTTTCCGCTATCACCCTTAACAAGGGCGATAATATATAATACCTTATACCCCTTTCACATAGCCTACCACTTATTTTTAGTCATGTGTTAAAAGCCATCCCCCAAAGTTAATTGCTTGTTATTTTCTGGATAAATTAATAAGAAAGTAACAATGCTTGTTAATAAACCTAATTTTCGATGTCACCTTCGGTACAACCTTAAATCACTCATGTAAAGCACCAGACAAATGGTATAATCCCCTTGGTACTATTGCCAATTTATTTAGCAGCTGTGGTCAATGTTGGTAAACTCAGCCTATAGTGCGTCTGTTGCCTGTAGAAAAATGCCATACATTTGAGATGTATGTTTTCCGTATGTATGTATGTTTGCTAATGAATCGTCGTGCGACAAGTGAAACTGGCGGAGCAGAAAAAACTAAATGAAATAAGAAAGATCGCAAATAAAGATAAAGCATACTGACTTTATTGACTGCAGCCAAGTTCCATACATCAAACCGATATACTGTGTGTCCACTTGTATGTACACTTAAATACGATCCCGTCAAAAGAGAAACTGGCAGAATAAGAAGAAACGAACGAAAAACATGAACAATAAAGATAATTTAATTTTGTGCCTGCAGATCAATGTTACACATGTAGCAGATATACTACGTATAGATGTGTTCTGATCTGTGAATTAACAATTAGAATTTTAAAGGATACGAAAAACAGAAATTTTTATAACTTGTTTATATGGAGATTGTAGTAGGCTATGACCGTATTTTCGAGGTCAAGAGAGAAGATCCTGTACTAGGCGACTCGGTAGTGTTTAATTGCGTGTTCGGCCCCTTATTCGTAGCGGATTTTTATCATTTTTATTCATCCTTAAAGTTTTTCAACTTAACAAAAAATATTTTAACAAACCAATTTACACAAAACCCTAGATGAAATCAAAGATTAACCATTATTATTGTTATTACACAGACCTTTAGTTTAGTGTCAACAAACAAACATGATTTTCATATTCATGTACCAAAAAATCAAGCGGGCTCATAGGCTACTTCGCGAATTTGATCCGACTCGCTCTTCTCTCTCACACGCTTCCCCGACGACCCGTTGCTATCCTCGGGGAGAAAACACTTCAATGTTTTTACATCAGACATGGAAGATTATTTGGCTATAAAGTATCAAATTGCAGGCAGGATATCCCAGGGAGAAGCTAGTAATTTGCGCTCTGGTATGCGGCAGTATAAATTCGGCCCTCTCGCCGAGACTTCAACGTTTTATAAAATTGGGGCGGCCCGGATTTCCAGTCAGGACATCTGCCGGTGCGAGGGGGGCTAACCTCCATCAGCTGCTGGCTTGTAGCCAGGGATTGGTTTTCGTTTCATTAAACGGTACAAACGGAAGAAGTTTGGAGAGGTTGAACGGATTACAGTAGCTATTGTAGTTATTTGCCACAAGCGCTGACCCGCCTTATATTTAATGTTTACTCTCTATAGGCTCGTAAGCATGTTTGGAGTTTAGAATAGAGATTCTTATTTTTTTTTTACGACGTTTTTAAATATTACGACAAAATTAAATATTTTTTTTGCCATGACCTTAGGGCTTTTGTGTAAATATATTGTATTCTGTACTATTGGACCAATATGCATCTTTTACTTGTTGGTATTTACCAATTGTTGGTAAAAAATGTTGGTAAAAAAATGGTAAGAAAAATTTAATTTGTTGGTAAAAAAATGTAATTTTTTTACCAACACATAAAAATAATAAGCAATTTTTTACTTGTTGGTTGTTTTCTTTCTCTGATAACTCCGTCGTGCACGGGCAAACATTATTATTAATTACAAGTATGTGTGTCGAACATGTAGAGTTAGTTTAGTTGACGAAGGTCTCAAGAGGAACTTCGGTATTTGATACCGACGGCTGTTGGTTCCAGCGACGCTCAAGAAAAATCAACTACAAATAATTCAGTCGGTGGACTAGATCTTTTGGTCGAATATATATAGAGAGGATGGCTGGGTCGATCTGAAATGAATGTGCAAGTGGATGGTGAGAAAGGAGAGAAGGCGGACTGTTTCTGCCAAACAGGCTGGACACAGAGATGCAGGATCTCTCGCAAGGCCGTTACGACAGTCGTAGCCCCTTTTTGGTAATTTAGCAAAGTAATTTAGCCCTTGGACTATAGAAAATAGACAAGCAGACTTTAAAATGAAATACACCTGTATCAACTGTATTTTTCTTAGACGTTTGAAAAAGCAGGTGAAATTTGTTCGCAGTATTACACTCGCACTTTGTAAAACTAAGCTTCTTAGAAAATGTGACATTCCCAACAATCTAATTAGCCTAATAATGATCTGAGTTGACAGAGTCCAAAATATTTGTACCACAACTATCTAGATAACTGTCTCTGTGACCTCTTATATTTCTCGCAATTCAGTTGTAGACATAATGAAAATCTTGGTTATCACAAGTAACACATTTTCTTAACAAGAGAAGCCGCCTGTTTTGAGATCCTAAATGCAGTTCAATGCAATGTAAGAAACCTGCTCCGTCCGTATAATATACTTTTAAAATGTATCGACCTCGACTGCAATAATGTCTTGAACAAAGACCAGCTGGCTTCAAAGTTCAAGATTTACAAAGCTCAAGATTGATAGATAAAGATAAACCTCACGATCATGCTCATAGATTAACTGGCCGTCTTTCTATACATTTGAGGAACGGTGTAGATCAGACTAGTCGAATGCGAGGCTGTGTGTCCATTGTCGTCAAATATGTACCGATACATTTTAGCGTATTTATGAAGACAACAGGCCATACACACATCTATACAGCTGCAGTGATAACATCAGTCTTGTTTAGACACATAGAGGACCCCTCTTACCTACATTGCTGCTTCATTCTACGTCCCTAATCATTCTATCCTATTTCATTTACAAGATTCCGAACTTCCTATGTAACTTTTATGCACCCTTTACGGCAGTACACGGATTTCTTTGTTTTCCATGTTTGCCTCTGTTCGAGGCGGATCAGGCTTCCGCTTACTGCTCCTGAGGATCTCATCGGTCAGAAATACCGGTTATGCATGTTTTTCTCGCTTCTCATAAAAAAAGAAGGGGGCAAAGCGAGGCTGAGCACAGCTGATACGAGTTGATAATCTTTTTTTTAGAGTAAATTGTTTTAATAAGCAAAATAAATAAACATCATTTGCTTCCAGCCTAACCATAAGGCTTCCGCTTGGCAGTGGGTGGGGCTCAATTTTAGTTCATATAGCTTATTCGGAGAATCAAATCAGACAGAGCAAAAGGAAAGAAAAAGAAAAAAAGGAAAAGAAAACAACTAGAGGACAAAAAGATAAAGAGAAACCCAGCTGAGTTCGAGGCTGAGTTTCATAGATATGTTCTAACATCGGATTATAAACTGCATCCTCTACTGTATCCACTACAACTTCAGATATGAAAGTGTGACCTTCAGTATTTTCTTGACGATACTTTACATTTGACCTTAATAGGATCAATGTCCCCTTTCAGTTAATCTTGATTTGGTTTTTAAGTTTAGGAATGTTAGAAATGTCGTGTTGGAATACATTAAGAAAACTAAACATTTGGATCTGGAATTATGATTTGATTTAAAAATGTGCGTTTTTCATGCATGATAATGGAATTCACAGTGTGTAGCCTATTAGTTAGTTGTCTGTGTGTTTTTTTCTCTTTTGATTACATTGTTCGTACAAAATTATGTGATTTGTAGTTTATTTTAAATGTTAAGTTTATTTGTTAGTTGTGAAATGCCGTAAGGCTAAATCACGTAACAAATTCATTCATACTTTACACAGGAAAGGGGTTGCTCTACAGACGATTCTTAACTTTGCTTTACAAATTACCAGGGAAATGGGTTGCAACCTTATTCTAGAACTTCCATTCTTACTCTAATAAGATCAGCTTACACAAACATCATGATAAAACCAGATGACTCATAAACCACATCTTTACAGAAGATGGCTCAAGCACGAATTTTCAAAAAGTGTTAAATACTACACACACTTCGCGTGTGGTACCACACTTGTGCCACCAATAATGACATACATTTTACGTTTAACCGCACTTCGTTCCAATTATCTATTCATCCCCTAATCCGAACTGCCAACAAACGCGATTCCCTATCTTTTTACTATGGGGGTTAACCATCTGATTTTATCTTGAGTCGCTAGCTTCACGCTGTGACTTGCCGTGCCGCTGTGGGGTCCAAAAGGGGGCCCCCGTCGACCTACAGGGGGTCAAAAAATGCTTCACTTCAACATACGTAAACAGCCTATTCTTCTCCCATAATTGTATGAATAGCGCCAATCATCAACCATTCAGAGATTCATAATTTGATAGAACTGTTGGTAGGAGTGCAAATTGGGATGGGAAGGAATGCGGCAAGAATCCGGTTGGAATTCGTTATCATAACTGGGGTGAGAATATGCACAAAGCTGACACAGAATTGCTTACTTCATATTGTTAATAATCGTCTCGGATGACCATAAAGTTTTTCAAAATAATTATTAATTTGCCAAAACGATATCTTCTATCTAAAAAAAAGAAACTGAAACAGAGAAAGCCAGACCAAATTTTCTAGAATTGTACTTGTCCAAATCATAACCGAATTCGATTTACTAACCATTATCTGTAACTGTCGACGACCGGCCCTAGATGCTGTTTTATTTTACTACGGCGTAGGGCTGTTGCCGTTTCATATAAAACCCGTATTCGCAGATTATCCGACGGTTTCGTCGGGAATATCCCAAATTCTCGACGGGAATTTCTTTTTCGCTCTAGGATTTCAGTCGATTTATTGCGAGCGGAATGAAAACTGTTAGTCTATTGTCGTTGGATTCGCTCTCGAAAATAAATGTTGGTCAAAAATGTCGTCATTATCATTGAAGAATAAGGCTATGAACAAATTTAGGAAAATGTAGAGGAATAAGAATCGAACGCGGCTGATATCATAATATTCACTTTGACTCTTCTGGGCTGGAGCTGCAGGTTTAATTCGAGAACCGAGGGGTTACCCACTGCCCGGCACCTGCTGTACACCCTTTCCCGGCTGGCCCCGACCGAAACCAGTGGTGCCGGCCATGTTAGGCAATTGAACTTTTAAAGATACTGATTTCAATGTTCTAATGTCGTGGCACCGGGTGCTTGCTCTACACTGAAATCGAGAGTAGGCAACCCCTCGTCGAGAAAAGTACGGCGCATCAAGCATATATCGGCTGGTATGTGCTCACCTGTGGGTGGAAATTACGAATCTAGGAGGGATACAAAGTAAGCCGATATGAATTTGAATATATCTGCTTCGGCTTCAGACGTGTTTTAAATAAACAAATAAATTAAAAAATGCGATATACTGGAATCAACTTACCAGAAAAGAGCGATATTTTCAACCCTTCATTAGCAATTAATTAAGACTTCCAATAATTGCTTTTTCACATCTGAATCGGGATCACTGCCTACCTTCTGCGTTGTCACTTGATAGACTGAAGTTTGTCACTTTTCAGTTGCACATCCTTTTGCCGACGGATATATGCGTCTATATTTTCCGACCCCACTTCGAACCACCCGGAACTGTAACTCTCGCTGTAACTAACTTCTGGATCTTCTTTTTGAAAAACTCGAAGATATTTTCGGGTGAAACTGAACTTTTTTCACCACTACCTAAAAAGGCCTTGCTGAACAGTTAGTTACTAAAAGTAGTAAGGTAGTTACTTGGAGTGCAATGTCTGGGAACGGAGAAGATCAAATTACTTGACGCAGTGAGAAAATTGAGACAAAGGTAAGGAAACGTTCATTTGAAGGCGAAACATAAAGTATTTCGAAATGCGAAACTTTGTTTTACAAAATATTTGTTTAATGCTTATTTTGCTCTAGGCTAGTGTTGTATAATTGTGTATCTTTTACTGTTTGATGTTGTTTCCAGTAGCTCCGTCGTGTATCCATTAATCGTGATACTAATACAGCAGACCGGAAATTTTATGTTCCGTTAACATTCGGTACCCACCGTTATTGTCCCAAGATCACATTCTGCCGATGTAAGGTGATCATGTTTATCCAATTCACTTCGAAAGACTGAAAAATGTCCATAATTGTGACCTTTATTGCTTTGAATGCTTTGTTGTTACAAATAAGCCGTGGAAAGAACAATGAATACAGCCTATTCGAAACTTCAGGTCATGGAATCAAAGAATATGTAATAGCAAACCTAATCCCCAGAAATGTTCTAACTGGTAGGGACAGACGATCAGGTTCAAGAGGTCGCGGTCCGAAATTATTTCCAGGATTTTCACACCATCATCAAATCCGCACAGATAAGCTGAGATTTTTTCGACTTTGTGATGTAAGTGCAGAAAATCCGGCCGTAAAACCTGATCGTCAGCCTCTCCATAAAACGCGCCTAGATGGTGTTACTTGAACAGATTAAAATTGACAACTTTTTATTACATCTTACGCATTTTAACAATTGTTCCGTAGTGTTTAACCAGACTTAACATGATTGGAAAATACAGCCTTTACACAAATTTACAAGGAGTGAAAAACGCAACGGACAAACAGTAAGTAGTCACGATTATTTCTTCTTCGGCCGCAATGTCTCCGCGAGGACCACTGGTAGAAAATAGCGTACTTACAGTGTTATTTTTGGCACTTCATCACAATAATCGCCTTATCCGTCATTTTTCATAAGACATGTACTTCTCTTGGGACATTTGTTCTGGCGACGGGTGGTAGTGGCCGTGGGCGATTTGATGCTGGATCCCGTTCGGGTCGCCGCCAGGTGGCAAGTACATAGAGATCATGTGTCTTAGGTCGGTCGTCGGCGGCTGATATTCACGTTTTAAAGAACTCAGATTCTCTCCGCCGTTTCTTGACCCCGGGTTATGTCCGGTTGGGGTGGGGGTTTCAGATTTGACACTAACGGGGCTGTGAGATGAGCCCGTGCTACCAACAGATGGGGCTCCAAGCGCAGTTTGAAGCGAGTATGGAGAATTAGCGGTGGAATAGACTGGGTAGCCCGGGGCTGAATACTGATTCGGCGACGGGGCCCCAACTGGGGTCATGCTTGGGGAGTGACCATTACTCATGTCATAACGGGCATAGAGTGAGCCTCCGTTCGCAGCTACATGTTGATTGTATGTCATGTGCTGCTGGTAAACAGTAGGATCATAATTATACCCGTTCATCAGATAACCATTTGACATGCTGTATAAGTCCCTTGAGATAGCCTGTGATTGACACTTCACAGAATCTTGGGGCATAAGCCCAGCACCCAGGGGATAACGATCTTTCTTCATCAGGGTCTTCGTTTTCCTCCTGGGTCTGTACTTATAGTCCGGATGTTCCTTCATGTGAACGGCACGAAGCCGTTTCGCTTCATCGATAAAAGGTCTCTTTTCGGTTTCACTCAACAGTTTCCATTCTGCTCCAAGCCGTTTCGAGATTTCGGAATTGTGCATTTTTGGATTCTCTTGAGCCATTTTGCGTCTTTGTCCACGGGACCAAACCATAAACGCGTTCATAGGGCGTTTCACTCTACTGTCTATTTGTTGAGCCTTCGTCTTATTGCCGTTCGTTTGCTGATTGTTATTGCTAGGTTGTTGGCAAGCTTGGGGACTATTCATAGGTGGCTCTGGTGAGGAATCACTCACAGGGGTTGAGCTCATGGCTCTTTCCTGGTCATGGTGGGGCATACCCTGGTGATGGGTCAGGTCGGTGCCGTAATGCTGAGGAGCTTGGAGGTGATGGTGGGTCTGGGGTCCATAGGGGCCACTTTGTTGAAAATATCCTGGATAGTTAAGTCCAAAATGGGACGAGTACGCACTGAAATAATGCTGAGGTGGGAGAGACTGTCCGACACTTGTAGGTGGGCTCATATTTGAAGTAGCAGTTAGTGGAGAGCCCATCATTCCTGAGTGTTCGTGGTTTGGCAAAGCACTTGGATGCCCTCGTCCAAAGCCATTCTCACACTTGATATCTTCCATAATGTATTCAACGTCGTCTTTTGTTCCTCAAGTTCTTTCTTATTAATTGTCACGCATGAGCACTATTGTTATTCTTTTAATAAAGTTTATCACTGGGCAGAGATACTGAACACCTGAACAGGTTAAGGCCTATTCATCCAACGACCAAAAGCAGTATTGAATACCTTCACTGTTCTGGCACAACTTACGTCTGATGCTTTTGAAAACACCCTATTCAGAGATTCTATTCGGGCGTTCTTCACAACGCTATTGATTGACAACACTAAGCCAAATCTGAGGCTCCAACCAATGCGCAGGAAATCGGGCTTATTATCCATCTGAGTACCTCCCCATAGGCATGTCCCATGGAAGCTGGAGGAGGGGCCAAAACCAGAAGGCTCAGAGCTGCAGGACCGAAAACAGGTCTGGCGAGATCGCTTTAATCTATCATAAGCGGTCATAAAAACGCTTATTTCCTGATAGATTAGTTGATTTTTGGGTGTATGATCTTTTCTCGTGAAATTAAAGGTTAGTCTGACTGTAGAGCTGCTTTGACTTTTAAGCTCGGTCTGTCAGTGATCCATCATGGTTTAAAAAACATTGTATATAGCGGGTTGGCCTGATAAAAGTTTAGCAGAAGCCTAATGGTTGTGACAGTCCGTTCAAACCTTAGGTTAGGGCTAGCCCAGTTTGGTCCTGTCCCCTGGTTCCTGATTGCTTTCTGACGTTGCTAATAATCTTCACTTCAATGAACTTCCTTATCAGCCGAGTTATCAGCGGGAATAATTTATACCTATTAGGTAGGATCCTGGGTCCTGAACCCGGCGCTTTAAGGGTACTGCCCGCTGACTCCAGACCGTTCTTCGAAATCAGTTGGCGCAGTTTAGCACATATTCGGTTGGCCTTTAAGCCCTGCACCGAGCGCTTCAAGGGTTCCTTCGTTTCGGTGCCGTAACGAAGGTATGATTTTTGGTGTTATTTTTACAGCAGAGCATGTAGCACCGACCTCTGATTCAGTGTTCTCCGGCGGTTTGGTAGTTCAGACAGCGAACTTCGGCCCAGACAAACTAGGCACTTGCATAGTAATGTGTAAAAAAGTACGGTTGGTACTTGTCTATTTCATTTCCAAGTCTGCTTGTCTATTTTCCACGTTGGACAAAGAATAAATAAACATAAATAAAGTCTGTTTTTTGTTAAATTAAAGGGGGGACCTGGACAAATGTTTGGTCCTGAGTTCAGACCGAGGTTCAGACACTCTTAAAGCGAGTGTTATCTCCTTCATTTCGGAAAATGCAGTTAGTGATACTGTACTGCCTTCTACGTGACCGAATCGCTCTAATAAACGTCTATCGGTCTATTTATTTGATGTGTAATCATTTGTTCTCATTAAACTGTTACTCTACTAATCTTTATTTTTTCTTTTCATAGTTTCGCATTGTCAAATATAATTTACTTCACTGTTTCCGTAAAAAGTGTACAAATATACAGTGTACCATGCATATGCTCATTCAATATCGAGGGGTTGGTCAAATGGAGGTTATCGTTGTACATCCACCATGGGCAACGGCTTGGCACTTACTGTACACGTATTTTGGAAGTGAGCAACCCCTCGTTCATTCTATCTATCGTCAACTTTGCTTACCCGGTAATGTCCTATAAAGGGAAGGTAGAAAATAAGGTTTACAAGTATAATCTACCTGTGACAAGGACACTTGTCCTTCAACTTAAAGTTCCTTCAACATTAATATTTTGCACTTGCATCTCGAATAAATGTCCCATTCTCTCTGTTTCTTGTACACCTAACCTGTCTTTACTCTCATTGTAGAATGATTATAAATAAGTTGGTATATCGTGAGACGACTGACTTTCAAATCTGTATGCCATGCCATATGTACATTCCAAGACGATTCCCGACTAAACAGCTAGAGGCACCAACTGGTCAGCTTGCTGCCTCAGTTGTCAACCCAAATCCTAGAGAGCCAATTTGCATCATCTAACTTTATGGCTGAATCTCGTTCAAACTGAATCGCAGAAGAAATCAATTTGTTTCATCAAGATGTGTAGGTTAGTTTCTTTAAATCGCAGGTGTCACATCAACCATGGTTTCAGCTATTTAAACCCGGGGCACCTTTTCTCATTTGAACTCGCATTCTTATTATTGAGGCTACGATCCCTCCTCCCCTAAGTGGCATTAACATTGTTTAACCACTTGCCACTTAACCACAGTCCACAGTTGCCAACTCTTTCACGCTAACTTACGTATCCTTTAACAAAAATATTTAAACATTTTAAACTTTTCAATGTCAACCATAATGCCCCCAAATGTCAACCATGCACAGTAAAAAAAATAAAAAAAATAACAATGGTATGTGCTCCTTCATTGTGTTTAGTGCAGATATTTGTTGTCTTCGTGTTGTATCTGTTGTTTGCTAGTCCGCTGTTTTTCCTTGATAAGCGGATAATAAAAAAAATTGTTATGTTATTTCCAATACCGCAATTGATATGAGAAGTGACTTTCCCAGTACTATAGAGCTAAAGGCAGAAGTTGGTCTCTAAACTCAAAAGCAGACCCTATTCTAAGATGTTGATGATGTCACGAACCTCAGTAGGCTACAGTAATAAGGATCTTTCTCACCCCTGGATGGGTTTTCTTTTCTGATAAGATGTGTTTTATTTTGTATCAAGGTTGTCTTGGTTTGTTATTTTTCTTTTTTTCTATACTCCATCTTTTCTCCCTTGTGTTGTTGATGGGTAATAAAATATTTCATTAATCCATTCGGTTCTCCAGCCGCAAATCTGGAGCGGAGAGAAGCTCTCAAAGTTTAACTGAAAAGCCAACTTATTTGTGTGTCATTTAATTGGATACACTGCATTATTTGGATTCTGCAAAGGGATTTTTTGATTTTCCACTATATTATGCTCTAGTTATGAGGCTCAGAATATTTCCAGCCGTCCCCACAGCGTAAATTCTACTATGACGCGGGAAATTTTAATCTCAACACAAATGCGGCTTTTCAGTGGGCAGTGGTGAGATTGGTGAAGATTGCTTAGTGCCTGAACAAAAAAAAATTGACAAATCTTTCTCGTAAGGCATACAGCAAAAATACAAGCGCATAAAGGCACCACAAATCACACGGAAATTCCACTATTTGAAAATCGATTATTCGTGAATAGCGGAACAACGACGTAACTCATTTTCAGCGGGTCTTCAAGCCTACTTAAGTGAATAAGGGGTGGGTAACTAGATTGTCCTATCCTAGCCCTTTTCGGTTAAACTTTAACGAAGGCCGAAGGGTCAATTTACTTCCTACGGATATCCATTTATCTGCTTATTTTTACATAGTCAGGAAATGTTACGGACAGGCCCGTATCCAGGAATTTATTTGGGGGGGGGGTTGCCCACGGGTCGGACCAAAAAGTACAAAAAATATATAGATCAGAGGTTGAAGAATACAGAAAACTATTACTTTTGTGGGTTTCGGGGGGGGGGGGTCGAACCCCCTAACACCCCCCCTGGATACGGCCATGGTTACGGACAAGGGAGCAATTTACAGCGACTCCAACGGCTATTCAATTCAATTCAATTCAATTCAATACATTTTATTCCGGTAACTAAGACCATAATTTGAGAACACACATAACGACACTAATAAAATGAAAAACAAAACCAAGACCATATTACCCTCTATCAATAGGCTCATATAACTGTTTCCATACTGGAAGTGAAAGCCGTAGGAGCGAAGTACTCAATTGACAAATAAGGGTATTGTCGCTTGCAAGAAGCCGTTTTCTCAGAGACTCACGACACAGCCAATGCAGCTCATAAAAATAAAATGAACTCCAGATATTTTCAAACAACTTTCAGGTCTTCCAGTAACTTCGTAGACGCCCACAGCCTTCCTTTCTTCAGAATTTCATGTATCCCCTTATTATCCCGCACGTCTGCTCAGCAACGGGAATGTTTAAACTGACGTGACCAATTGGGTCATTCTTTCCTCGGCATTTTTACCAACGCGAAAAGAAGAAAATAACATTGAAATTTCTCTGACAGTTTATCAGACTTCGTCTTTCTGCAGTATACGTTAAAACGCAAAGTATCGTCGAACCTAGGTAACGTACTGTAGACAACGGTTCCTAAGAATACCTAATTTTTAATCTGAATTTCTTCATTAACATTCTCTATTTTTTTTTAACTTTTGAACCGCTGTATGGACTGGTCAGCCGACGGTCAGATTCGATGGAATTTTATCTCTTCTTGGCATCGGTCTTCTTCAAGCCGTGGCTGAAAATATTAGTGAGAAATGAAATGAATTGGCTAAAGTGATACTTATTGTCTCTATCTTTTGCATCTTGTGATTTCAGTATTCTGGTATGGTTTATTACCTGAGTAAGAAACACGGTTATCGCTGACCCGATTTCGAAATTTCGCGAGTTCATTCAGTTGATCTTTTTTCTGTTTTGATGTTTGAACAGGTTCGCTCATTTCGTTGTTTTATTTGTATGCACCCCTATGCGACTGGCTTCATGGGGGTTCTTATTATTTCGTTTGTATTACCTAAAAGAAACTGGAACTGGAAGACCTATCGGCTACGAGTAGAAAGGACTGTTGTAAAATACGTTGTGTTAAACATTTGTATGATTATTGAAGGTTGTTATTTCTTTTAGTAGTGAGTTTGTTCTGTGCCTTTTTCGTTATTTTGTCGCATTTCAAAATTATTCTACTCCATTAACTCTCTTCAATGTTAAGACGTGTGAAAAATAAACATAACATCGCATTATTAATCTACTCCAAACGAGCAGCCAATTTGATCCGATCAAGGGCCAATAATGAGATGTTCCAGAGATGGGCGAATCCGATCATGAAAGGATTCGAATCCGAATACAAGGCTAGGTTCGAATCCGATTCCGAATCTACCATTAAATACTGCGGATTCGAATCCGACCTTAACAAAAATCAAATCATGTACATAGGATATAGCTTAAAAATCAGAGATGACAAAAAAGCACTGCTATCTAAGGTATATAACGTGATAGATCAGTGAGGATGCTTGGTGCTGGAGACCAAAAAGTTGGATTGCCTAAGCACACTGTGTACAAATTGCGAAAACGGAGACTGTACACTGTGTACAAATTGCGAAAACGGAGAGTGGAAGGATGAAGACCAGAAATTTGAGCGGATTCGTAAGATTTAGGTTTGGAATCCGAGTCCGAATCCAGACTGACAGGCAGAAGACCGAGACTTGACTCCGGCCAAAAGGACGAATCCTGGATTTGAATCCGAATCCGGACTAGCCCAGATCTATGTTCATAACATAGTTATTACCAAGGACGTCCTCCTGCCTACCCTTAAAAGTGTGATCTTCTTCCCCCCCAAAAAATCGGAATCGGGGACTTTCATAGGTCATACCTCAGCTGTCTTCATCGAATTTGTGTTTCTTTTGTTTTTGTTGCAATTACTCGCCAGTTTCGATGGAAAGAATATCGAACTGCTTTTCCAGTGGCAACTGATGGAGATCCGGCGGGAAAAGTGGGCTTAGCATAACATTATCAATACAGCTCTTTTTCGAGTAGTTGCAAACTTTTTGATGTAAGGTTCTCTTATCATTTTTGTACTCCGTCTTTATAATCCTTGATCCCAAGTTGGAAACATGTTTAAAAAAAAAACGGCTAAAAACTATTGCAGGTTCGTTTCTTCCAGTCCAGCAGCAGCCTGACGAGGACCCTCGCGAAGAAGGGCCGGAATATCGCTGTCAAACATCGTAGCTGAATTTCCGTTTTTCGCCATTGTTTTAATATTGATGGGTAATAAATAAAATAATAATAATATATTTTAGTCGGATATCGGATTCCGACTAAAAGATCCAATTAATGTCATCATTTAGAACAGACGAATGGATGAATTTGTTCCAAAAGCCCATGTGACCACGGCGGGAAAACAAAATAAAATAAATATTGACAATTAACTCTGAAACATTACAAACACCAAACCCTTACTCCAGAAAGCGGTCGCCCACAATGACGAATTAAAGCCCTAAAACGTTTCTTTTTGGCAGATCTGGAACGCAATTCCATTTGCCTGATTGGCAGTCACTCCTACAGAAACTTAGCGGTAAGAGCAGTCTGCAATTTGTTTAGTTTTCTATGGTAGTATTTCTTTTTACGTTTGTTTGGACGGAAGTAGGATTGCACTATCAAAAGTTTGACAAGATTCAACACAAGGATATGCACCTTATCAGTATTACTTTTTGCTTTTGCTGATCTTGTGGCAGAGTATTTGGATCAAAAGAAATTAAGTCTAAACGTTAAGAAGACAGAAGTTGTAGTTTTTCATTCAGGGAGGAATATTAAGAAGGTTGATCCACCCAAGTTTTATTTTAAAGGATCGGAGTTAAAAATAAGTTCCCAGTTTAAATATTTGGGATTTATTTTAATGGAAAATGGAAGTTGGAAGTCTCATGTAAAGGAAATGGTGACAAGGGGAAAAGCAGCTTCTGCAGCTATATTTAGAAACACTACTTTAATGTCAATAAAAAATTTAAAAATCCACAAGCATGTATTTATGTCTAAGATAATGCCAACTTTCCATTACGGAGCGGAAATATGGGGAAATGAAGCAGCTCCGCAACTTGAGACTATCCAGCTGCAGTATTATAAGAGATTATTCGGGTTGCATCCTACAACCCACACACAGGCCCTTAAGGGGGACCTAGGAATTTATTCGCTTCGAAGGCATAGGGTAGCTCAAATTGTTAGATTTTGGCAGAAGATAGTCGGTTTGCCTGATGATAGGCTAGTTAAAGCAGCTTACATGGAAATGTTGAATTCGGGGAAACTCAAATCATGGCCGTTTCAAGTTAAATCTATACTTGATGATGTTGGATTTTCTTACATATGGAATGGTGGTTTAGGCCCTCCTGAGCAAACTCCAGCCCTCCTGAATAAAATACTGAGAGTTTTTGAAGACCAGGAAAAACAAAAGTGGTTTGGTATAATATCTTCATCGGAAACCCTGTTAAATTACAGAAAGATTAAAACAGTGTATGAATCTGAGTTTTATTTCAAGCTTAATTTGCCTGCTACTTATTTGAGGTACTGGATCCAACTGAGAGCTAATTGTCTACCACTGCATGGTAGAAATAAAGTTTTTGATAGGAAGGCGAGAATCCCAAATATGAATTATTCATGCCCTCTTTGTGGACGAGAAGAGGAGGACATTGGTCATTTTTTGAGTCGGTGCCAAGAGCTTTCAAGCATTCGAAGGGAAATTTTTGGGGTGGCGATCCCCCTACTCCCTGGTATTCTGAAGTGTACTTCTGCTCAATCTATTAGTAGGGTTGGTCGTTACATTAGTAGAGCGTTGGAAGCTAGAAAGATTTTTGTTGATTAGTTTAATTATCCTTTTTCCGTGTATATGTATATTTTTGTCTTGAACGTGTATATGGCCCTCGGGCTTTTTTCAATACAATTATTATTATTATTATTTTTGTGTTAAATGTTATCAAACTTCACACAATGTAATGCCGAATTAAATAATCCAAAATATTCATCAGATCAAGGTCAAGTGGGGGAAGCATCCTGTAGGACGCCCCCTCCTGGTTTTAGCGATATCGCGGGCTGGATCCCAGACTATTTAGAAAAGATAACAGAAGTTTGAGAACACCAAGGATGCGGACCTTGTGTGTTATCAAACTTTCATTCATTCATTCAACCAAGGCCCAGGCGGGGGAAGAATTTTGTCAGACCTATTCGGGTCGACGACTCTCATTTTTGATGCACACCATTCTGGAATAACGGAATAATCCTGACCATTCCGGTTTATTACCATTCCGGATTATTCCTTCGGGACGTGTACACCATTCCGGGAGAGTTCCTGAAGCAGCTTTTTATGCGCTACTGAGCCCCGAGGGATTGCCCACTCTCGATTTTGGTGTACAGCAAGTTCCCGGTGCCGGCATCGGCTGACTGAATTTAACGTTTTTGAACACTAAAATCAGCATGTTATTAAACGGAAATCGCGTGATTTATGGCCGGTACCGCTGGTTTCGGCCGGTGCCGGGAAATGGTGTACAACAGGTGCCGAGGAGAGGGTAATCCCTCGCTGTGCCCATGCTCCAGTGTATGGTGCCCTAACGTGCCCAAAACTGAGGATTTGCGTATGACTGACTTTACGACCGAATCTCGTTTAATAGTAGTTTCAAGACCCAGAGGTTGAGAGTCATTCCATGACGGACAATCAGGAGCATGACTCGGTCTACGATTCGACAGACGAATCGAAGATGACACGACAGTATCTTGAAGAAGGAAGCCCACGAGGCTACGAAGCGAAGGATATTTTTTTATTCTCCGGATTCGCTATACTTCTGTTCTGGGATGACGAGGAGTTTTTGGTCAGACAATTAATTAAAGCTCGTATTTGACAAGTCATTCTCGGAGCCTTTTCACTCTGCATAATTAAAACAGTGGGAGGGGTTTGGTGGCCAATGATTCCCACACCTGAACGTCGATTTTCCTTGGACCCCGTCCAGGTTCAATGTGAAAAAAGTTTAAATCTCTTGCGCAAAGTCCACATGACATGACGTGGCAGCACGGTCAGGCTATAGCTGACAAATGAAGCTGGACAAGCGCACTACGTTCCACACAATCATGATGTCCATACAGAAACAAATACTGACCTTAAAACGTATTTAGTATTACAAAAAAGTTAAAAAGATACCAAACGAGGGGTTGCCCACTCTCGATTTTAGTGTACAGCAAGTGCCTGGTGTCCGGCACCGGTTGCCACGAGTTAGAACGGTAAAATAAGCATACTTAGAAGTGTTTGAAAGATGAATCGCCTAATTTATTACCGGCACCGCTGATTTCGGTCGGTTCCGAGAAAGGGTGTACAGCAGGTGCCGGGGAGTAGGTTACCCTTCGATACCAAATCAGAACCATTCACCACTAGCTGCGTTGTTGCCCCCCCCAAAAAAAAAAAACTCAACCCCGTTTTGGTAATTTTTAAAAGTACTGTTTTATTTTAAGCCGAGCTGAACTAGATATTCCTTCAGTCCAAGGTGACCGTGCTAATGGCGGATATTCAGTAAATTTATTGTTCTTTTCGTGTTTTGTTGTGTATTTCTTGTTTTGAGTTTATTTATCTTTTCTTTGTTGTTGTCGGCTATAGTATTGTGCAAATGATTTTCTGTATTTCTTGTTATGTGTTTATTTATCTTTTGTGTGTATATACTATGCTGAGTACTGTGGTACTGGCCGCGGAATAAAACGATTCGTTAATTCAGAGCGCTAAAACAGTGAAGACGGCTCATATTCTTATCTTCGACCTGAAAAAGCCCCTTGCATGAATATATCGCTGGAATAAAAAATCTCGATAAAAATCTCATCCGTTCAGCCCCCTCAAACACGGTCGAAGCTAAGATCGCGGCTTAAGCCGTTGGGATTCCGTGATGCTCGATACGATCGGAATAGAATTATTATTCGTAAGTTCTGTGTTCCAGATATTCCAGATACGAGAAGCTGTCGGGGTCAGCCTACTCCATGTTTTTGCCACACCACCCCTTACCCCCCTGTTTGTGTGCCACAACTTTTGTACGAAAGGTTATTTTTAGTTCCTTTCTGTTTCTTTAAATTTTTTTTTACATTTCCTCTGGAATTTGTGGGTAATTAATAAATTGTTATTATTGTTATTATTTCAGAAATATCGATTCTTTCAGGTTTCGTATCGAGGTATCGTTAGATGGCTTTGAGTTTTCGATATAGGCGTTTTTGACATTTTATTTATTTTCCCCACTAGTCCTTACAGAAGCAGCACGGAATAAGAAGAATTTGACCAAGTTCAAAAACCTTAAGTCGCGGAGCACTTTTCGCTGATTGACAGGGGAGTCACAGGCCTCTTAACGAACCCGGCTCAGACCCTCGGTCCCCGCTCGCCCCCCAACAACAATTTCCACCAGCGATAGCTCGTCTCGTCATTCAGAAATGACATCAAGAAGTACGAAGAAGCTTGACGATTCTTGGTTCCATTTTCACCTGTAACCAAGGATGCAGGACTACAAATAGTATCCGGGGCCGAATTTACACACTACGCCACAGGTAAAAGCGGAAAAAAATATACAACACTTGGCGGGATCACGATCAGCCAAATCATACTGAAGAGACGCGGTTCTGCGGTATGGAGGAAATCGGTTTGCCTTTAAAAATATTTTATATAGCTTTTCCAGAATAAAACAGAACATTTGTAAATATTTGGTTTTATGCCTTTTGAATATAAGCCCACCTGACTGCTACGCCCGAGGCCATGGCCTAGGTAGGGAAATTAGAAGTCTCTAATTAAAAGAAGTAATTAGGAGTTAGAAGTCTCCGAAAATCCACTTTTAAAGACAATTCACGAGAATGCAGAATGCCTTTCCGGCCATTTCTGCCGCCTTTTCCGTCGACTGTGCTATTGCCACGATCCACCAAATGGAGGGAATGATTGTATATAGTCAGTAAAGAATAGTCCTGTTTTAGCGTAATTTTAATATGTGATGTGTAATATCACGAATAAAATAAATTGATTGAAATCCGACCTTGACAGTATCGCAACGACAAATATCGAAATAATCGGTTTACAAGACCACCGTATCGAGTATCTACATCCCATACGTGTATAAACGGTTTCGTGAACTCTTTTCTTCTTCCAGTACTCCCCCCACGCAGCCTAGCCTGATTCTACCTCCAGATGAATAAGGTTTCCACTCTAAGTTGTAACACCCGCCCGCATCTTCATATCAAGTTCCATTTCAGAAGGAAATACGTGATTATACACCGTAATGGAACTTGACTAACGAAGGACTGCTGAGTACGTGGCAGGAAGCTACTCATGGAAGATAGTAAAAAAAGTTTCGACCCCTCCACTCCTCGTGAAAAAAATAGAAAGTTAATTCCGTCTTGCAACGATGTGTACAAGTAATACATTTAATGTTATATGGTCGAAGATTATATTTCTGGAACCACTTCTAAGGTCAACCATTGAGTTAACATTTCACATCTCTATACTAATAACATTTTCTTTTTACACATTATACTTTTCAGAGGATGTGTATTCTTCATATTTAGCCACACCGTTTTTTATATTTTTTCTTTTTTGATATATTCTTCTCTATCGTTCGGAAGCACTAACAAAAAATATAATAATAATGAATTGACGATCCAGCGAAGATTCAGTGTAAAATCTCTAAAAGAACTGAATTAGTAAGATTTAGTAGAATCTTGAGAGATTAGTAAACTAAATTTTGGTCTTAGGAATTTAAAAACTTAGCAAAGAACACACACACAGAAAACTAATGTGCGTGCATGTACACATGCGATATTTTATCATAGCCCCACTTTTCACAAAACAGCAGAATGGCAAGATCAGAAGAAAGGAAGCAGTGGCATGCCGCATGCATTAATATCACATTCGAAATTTCTCGCTTCAGCGAATACTCTTTTTCCGAAATAGTTCTCGTTAAAATAGCGTGCGCTCCGGCGGAAATCGGGGAAAGACGGAACGGAAACTTGCCCGACTTGTCGCTCCCATGCGGAGCTTTTTGACGAAGGCCATTGTGGGAAACATGTGATGCCCCAGTGATTGAATGAGCCGGGACTTGTGATTTGCTTGATTGGCCGTCGGCCATTCCTTCAAGGCTGATAGCTTTTGACCAAAAACTGGTCTCGTCCCTGGCGTGCGGAAAGAAAGATGCGGAACTAATTAGCGATACCAAAATAACACTGTCGGAGTTTCAGAACATTAACACAAGTATAGGCAATCTGAACATATAACAGAACTGTTACTGTTACAGATAATGTGTCTTCCAAACGTGCTAAAGCAATCCTCGCACTGTTTACGTCATTTAAAATAGTAGAATACTTTGCAACAGAGAAAATAACGGAATGACTAAAAAACAATTCCCAATTAAAAGAAAAGAACTTGGTCGCGATCAGAGCAAACTAACTAGGGAGTAGCTTCAAAACCTATGCTTTTATTGCTCCGCAAACGGGCCATACTCATACCGCCGCCCACTACGCTTGTGGCATTTAAAGTGAGACAAACCTGCGGGTTTAGACATTTTAGAAGAAAAGGGCACATGGGAGGTTGTATCCTTTTTTGCTCTGTTCAGAATATGTAGTTATCGGAGCCAGCACTGATGAACACATGAACGCGTTTTAGTAGGGACGTTCTCCATCGCTAGTGTCGCTCCTATTCGAGTGCGCATCACTTTTTCAAGTCTTGGCGCTACTACCTAGTGTTGCAGAGAAAAATAACATTAGGGAGTAGCGCCGCGACTTAGAAAAAGTGACACACACTCGAATAGCAGCGAAACTAGCACCACTAGCGATAGCGAACGTCTCTACTGAAGCTCAATCTGTCGTGCACCAGCGCTGGCCCGAATAACTTCATATTCTGAACACTGCAAAAAAAAAGATACGACTTTCCCTGTTTCCTTGATGTGTGCAAACCGCATCTTATTACTAGTCCGCAAGATTGTCTCGCTTCAAGTGCCGCAAATGTAGTTGGCGGTAGTTGGTTGCGCTATTAGTATTGCCCGTTTGCGAAGCACGGAAAGCATAGGTTTTGACGCTACTCCCTTGTGTTATTTTGCTCTGTAGTGTTATTTTGCTATTTCAACAGTCATTTTCTTCATGTTCTTTTTAACGTCGATGATCCGATACCAACCGTTACTATAGCACCTGCCCTTAACTTTTTCCACCTAATGATTTCGATTTCCTCCACAAAGCCTGAGATGACTTTAAAGAAGCCCATTTTTTCGCAAAGTTTAATCAAAGGAAACACGATGGTCTGGAAGTCTAGAAACAGGCCAATTAAGGCCCAGCTGCCGACAGGTGTTCAGTATTCCTTGGGTCCCCTTCTTTGTGCTGATCAAAGGAAAGCTTCGTAACCATGGAGACATGAATATTTCTAGCCGACCAAGATTGTCGCAGAGGTTGACGAAACTCGTCTTAAGAGTCTGATACAATGTCAAAATTTCAATTCTGTTCAATTTAAACAAACCCATGCCCAGAGAAACAAAATTTGTTGTTGGTAAATCAGAACCATCGTTGGAGATAATATTTTTGAGAATTATGTTCCGTGTTTTTTTTTCCTGGTCTGAACTGCCTATGGGCATACACAAGGTTTCACCTACTAATGGTAATAGTGAACAGCACTTTTGTAAAGTTTAATAAAAAAATATGCTGCATACTGTATGTATCGTGTGTCTGAGACTGTGTATGGCCAAAACGTGGCTAAATCAAATTTCATTGCGTTTCCATCTACTGGCAGAAAAATATCAATATTTACTTTTTTCTAACGGAATTGGTACTTTATTAATTATGGGGTTGGTTTCTTGTTCTTTCTTCACTTTGATTTATTTGGTTTAGCTGTGAGCGGAATGACGAAACGTATTTTATAATAAAGGACAAACACGACTCAGACCAAGTCCACCAGAAAATCCTTCCGAATAAACAATGATACTTGAAGAGGCTACACGAATCTGCATTTTCTACTTCTACAGCGTTCTACTTCTTCTGTTTCTTATTAAGCTGCGGCGGGCGCTTGGCCCTTATCGCGTCATAAAAATTAAGGGAGTTCTTCTTTTGAAAGTGAATCAGGTTTTAAGGTTTTAAGTTATTTTCTTTTCACAACACATCTCAGCTTACTTTTTAACGCAGTGAAACGTTTTTAGAAATGCTCTAAGTTGCAAATTAACTTCAATCCCAATTAACAAAATCTGAAAGGATATATCACCCACCGTCACCCACTATTGTCTCAAACGTGTGTGCCCGCCTGTCTCAGCTTGTGTGGCGAGCTTGGGGAAACTACTGTATTATGGGTTTGACCGATCTTGATTGACGCTTATGCGCCTTTTTTGTTGGAAAATACCTGCCTTATACTTATATTTTCCTTTTCTTTTCGTATTTAGTTGTTTCTATAAGGTGGCGGAGCCTTTTTATATTTTTTTTATTATAATTTATTATATTATCTAAAATAAAATAACGCTTCTGAGTAACGCGGGCTGATTTGCATAATACTTGGAATCTTGTTTCGCTCCGGCGCTAAGAAGAATATTTGCCTCTATGGAATGCAAAGAAATATGCAAATAGACTGTTCGAGGTTTTTTCTTGATCAGCTAGTTTTTTGTTTTCTTTCGCAATGAATGGCCAGTTTGGCTTCAAATCTTATGACTGTCAAACAATCACAATCCCCGGATTCATCTAGCCTCTTTCAATCCCAACTATTCAAATATTTCCAGTTGCCTAACTCTGTTCATAACAGCCCCTACTGCCCCAAATCCTACGTCTCTGAATTCGACAGGTTTAGAATTAGAAACTCGACTTAACGAGCTTTCCAATCTAGAACCGCAGCACATAATTAAAGATATCATCATTTTTGGATTTCTAAGCGAGCTCCTTCCACAGGAAATGGAACCAAGCAATTACGCCGGGAGTGCCTTCAAATCGATCCAAGACGTCAGATCTTCCAAGACGTCGTCCCCCATTGGCTGGAGACCTTTTTATGAATTCCTAAGACGATTCCAAGCTAGCCAGTAGGAGATGGGAGAGATTATTGGTTCCAGAAAATATTTTCTGAAGAGGAAATATGAGAAAGATATTTGGCTTGGGCTCTACGAAATGTGCCAAGGCAGGTGAATCGTTCCTTGTACTAACGGGAACCAATCTTGTGCCATAAATTCAATTTCTTGGCAAATTTACCTCCCTAATAGCCGTGAAAAATTCAACGAACTACAAGGAAGCAGTTTGATTATTTCCCATGGCAGGTTATCAAGCCGAGTGCTTGCAGCTCAGACACATGGTTTACTCAATATTTTTTTGAGACATTTTTCTTAAATCGCTCACACACTAACCCATTTTTCTTTAGTTCATATCAACCCTAGATACATAAGCTTTGATATCAACTGTATTTATTTTACTACGGGCCCATAATAGGTCATCTCTAACGAAAACTAAAGCAATTACGATATATTCGATCTTGATTGTCAGTAAAACATGGCCAACCTACATGTGTAGCCTACATCATCCCCGAGTTCCAGGTTTCGACAAAATTACTATCCAAACTATCCGTCAGCAAAACAAAATGACTGGACTTTATTTGCCGACTTTCCTTCACTCTAGGCCTAGACAAGTAAAAAAAAAATGACTCTGGGAAATTCAAAACAGCGATGTAGCATGTTCGGTAGCATGGTTGATCGAAGCGTTATTTGTGTCAAATGAGCGGTGTCGCACTTTTTGCGGGCTAATTAATATTAACCCTTACTGTAACGCTCGATTCTACACACTGAAATATTGTATCTCTTATACCGACGCAAAACTTTACGGTTTCTCTTCGTGATATTATTTTTACTAACAGATTCAAGTGATGATATATGAAACCTGGCAGGTTTGATTTCGATGCGTGCTTCATCTCCTGCCACTCCTTCACCAGTGGGCAGTACTTCTTTAAAATTGTCAAGATGGGTGAGTTTTTTTTAAATGGCTTTAGCGCACTAATAAAACGTCAGGGATGCAAGTACTGTACAGTGTAGTTTTATTTTTGTTTATGCATTTTTGTACGGCCAGTTGGCTACTAAAGTTTAACCGAATAGGTCTGAGATATGAGTCTATTTACCCATTATTTATTCTCTTACACAGGCTTAAAAGACGGGACGAAAATGTGTTACTTCGGTGATCCGCTATTCATAGAATCGATTTTCACCGAATGAACTTTTTCTTTCGGATTTGTGGCACCAACGATTGCTGAAAAATAAATCTTACTTGGATCACACACGCAATAGCGGCCTTTTATAGAAGTGACCTTACCATCATGAATTGTCCATTTCTTGAGCTTCACTTCACTAGCCATTGAAATGCATACTTTTGTCGGGGTGAACTTGTCGGGCAAGTAGTGCATATTCTGAACTTACTAAACTACTAGATCTCGAGTTAAAAAAAAAAAAAACAATTTAGTGTATCAAAAATCAAGATATAAAAATAAGCTGGCTTTTCAGTTTGGCCTTAAAATATTCAAAATTTCCCAGTCCTATTTATCTCCTTAAAATTCCGTCTGGGAAAATATCCAATGCCAAACCTTTTCCCAGGGTTCTTGGCGGCAGTTCGAAACTTCGCCGTAAATCCCGCTATCGTTCCCAACTTTTTTGGATCCCGCAGCATTATGTTCTATCTTCCGATTTCCATATGAATGGTCATGTTTCGAGACTTGGGGACGAGTTCCTTGATGAGAGGGGTGTGCTCAATCGGGGGGAAAAGGCGAATTCCTCTGTACTTATCGGGGCTTAGCGGGGATTATTTTATATCCGGCGAAACAAATCTGGAAACCGAGGCGGATTGAATATGTGCTTCATGAGTGATTTACAGCTGTGGAAGATTCTGCCCGACCGCCTTTGGGAATTGATAAGCACGCTGGGAAAAATGCTCTTTGAAGATAATTTGAAATTAAAACTATCCGAGTGTTTTCGAGGTTAAGCAATTTTAAAATGAATTAATCTTTAAATTGAACGAACTCAAAATGTCTTAAATAGTTTGGCTCAGAAGGTAACTTTGAAACATGATTTTAATCACAGTTTCTGGAAGTAGGCTATAGTTCCAATTCGCCTTTGAGAACACGCCTGGAAAAGAAAAAGGTAATTTGACATAACTAGACTATCAGAATACTTTTTTTTAGGTTAAATAATTTTAATTTAATTGATTGTTTACTTTGCGAAAATGCGACTCGGTTCCAAGGACTAAAAATTGTCTCCATTTTTTCACCCAGTGCTTCATTTCTGTCCAACTTTTTTAGGTAATACAGTTTAAAAAATCCTTCAATATCTTGACTCTGCAGGTAACTTTAAACATGATTTAAATGCAAGTTTCTGCAACTCCAGTGTGGAGGTATTCCCCCCCCCAACAACCAACATTACCTTACATGTGTATGGATTATAGTATAGAAATGTTTCTTTTACTGAAAACCTGGGTTAGCAAACTGAATAGAACATGTTTGGTGGTAATTCATGCCTCATATTTCCGGTACTGTAAATTCCTCCCTTATTTGCTAATTTGGCTTAAAAATTGATAAACATCAATAAATTTTCAATTCCGAACACGAAGTCCAACATTGATGAGATGGAAAACTGTCCGTCGCAACATTCTCTTCGCACCATGTTTGTCCGATTTTTGCGCCATTTTTTATTCTTAACCAAGTTGTTCCTCTTCTTGTCTTCTCTTTATTTTGTTAGTTCACTTGTTATTTCTATTTCACAGAATTCGATGACAGAAATATTAATTCATTCATTTGAAACTAAACATTCTGCAATCAGGGTGGAAACGCTACAAACAAAGCGAGCTGACGAGAATAACATTACTTCATCTAAGGCCTCCAAGAGAGTCCTCCAACTGTTTGCTTCATTGACGGAAACTCACTTATTGTATTGCTTATGCATAATTGCCTCACAATTAGTACACCGCTGAATACCTCGCTGCGGCCCTATTTATTTGTTTCTGTCACCAAATTACCACAGGGGGTCGTCGCAAGGGGCAACACCAACCCATCGGGAGCGAAACTCCCCACAGGGTGCAACAGGCCCCGACGGGGGGTCCACGAGTTTCTTTCCTTTCCCCTTGAATGATCATCGCTTCAGTCCAGGTGGAAGCTGAATACGCTATCACAATTTCCAAGCCATTAGCCTGTCAAGCTGGGGGACCCTTTAATATTTGTGCGCGTCTTCGGCAGATAATAGGGCCCTGAGACCCGGGTGATGTTGAATAGAAGACTTCCGCCTGTCCTTTACTTCGGTTGGGTGACGGCATCTTATGTTTGAAATGGGAACCACGTAGCTAGCTGTTCGATGTATAAGTTTATTTCTCACGGTTGAGGAATACATATTTCGTCCCCTCTGCAGATAACTGTTTTTAAAGGGTTTGATTTCCAAGAAAGCATTTCGATATTCAAGGTCCATAGGTCCATCAAACACGGACTTGATCCCAATCTAATCTTCAGCAGATATAAGGTGAAGTTACAGGCGAGGTTGCAGGTGTTTGGAAATACGAGTAAATTTGGTTTAAGGCAGAAATTGCGAATTTTGTGATCGGTAGACGGTTATTTTATGCTTTTATCCTACCTACTGGATGGATAGGCTCATTTCTCCCGGTTGAGAAAGCATATTTAGTTCCTTTCCTGCATCTCGTCATAACTGATTTTGAAAGGGCATCATAACGTCCAAAGAAAGCATTTGGATATTTAAAGGGCGTATCTTATCCTTGAAATATGTGGCTTTCCATTTTGCTCCCCAGTATTCTGAAATCCACGACCGTAACCTTATCGTTGAGGTATCAAAATACGTACACCAAGCAGGGTATATACCCTAGATAGGCCAGTTTAGAATGGTAAAGGTGAAACCGTTTGTTCTGTTTTGCTTTCAGGTTTTGCTGTATTTTTTTTTATGAATGTCCGTATCACACCTGTAATGCTAGTCCTAGTTGAATCTTTCCAGGTACCTTGACTTGACAGGAAGGTTAGACAGGTTTTAAGGTAAGAACACGATAAAGTGGTAGAATGAGTGATGTTTTCATCAATTGTGTTTTATGTTTTACCATCAGTTCTGAACTGGGGGATCGAGACAATGGGACATCTATAGGGACGTTATTCGGCTAGATTTCCCAGCCTACAGCACATAAATAAAAATAGTTGAATCTTGAGCTGAATGTTGAAGTTGAATTTGGGTCACTGGAAAACCGGAACCCCGGAACCTCCCTAACCTAACCTAACCAAAAGGTTAGGTAAAAGGTTTAGGTAAAAGGTTAACCTAACCTAACCTTTTGGTTAGGTTAGGTTAGTTTCCAAAGCCATCGGTTCCGGTGGCGGAGGTTCCGGTTTTCCAGTGACCCTTGAATTTCATATGGTTCACCATAATGCATCAATGATGATTCATTATCTCAATGAAAGAATTGAGATTTCACTGACACCTTTAGCTAACGTTTTTTTTCTCGTACAATGTAGTCCATGTCAGATCCAGGCTTTGAACCTTTGTTCTCCAGCGCTGTCGGTCACGAAAAATAGGGTTCGCATGATGCAACTAAAAGAGCAAGTTAGGTGGGTCGGTGAATGTTTGAACGGAATCCATGAAACTAACGAAGATACTTGAATAAAAATGATTCGTTACTTTGCAGGTGAGGAAAACACATTATATAACTGATTGATAACTGATTGTATACATAGACATAGTGAAACAAGGACAGGAAAAGGCTGCAGATATGCGGTCCAAAGTCTGACGGAAATCATATGCTAAAACTGTCATATAACTCAAGATAATGTTTTCGGGTCAAATGAAATGCAATGTAGTAAAAAGGTGTAGCCAAGCCGGTATCCAGGGGAAGGAGTTAGTCCCCCGCGCCCCCGCAACATTTAAAAAGTAGTCGTTTTTTATGGCTTTAATCTCTGATTAGGTCTCCCACAGGGAGACCCCCCCAATTCCTGGATACGGCCCTGGGTGTAGTGCACTCGACAGCCATCTAGGATCACGACGGAAAGAACTAGAGGAATGCGAAGTGACAAGTGATGACAACCACGGAAGGGGAAGAATAGAAAAATGAGCTAGGTAAACGGAAGAATGGGAATAGGCGACTCGTAGGCTAAGACAGAAAAACGCTAACACTCTAGTGATAGTCGGGGCCCATTTTTGGTGATTTAACAAAAACATAATTTACCATTATTATTACGTACGTATATACTCAAGAAAATAAACAAGCAGACTTGGAAGTGAAATCGGCAACCACACTTTTTTTTTTACACATTTTAATGTTTACCTGCACTACTACCGCCCCTTCCGAGGTTGGGGCCCTAGCAGCGGCCTAGGCAGAAGTTGCTGCTTAAGCCCTCAGCTAATCAAAAAAGTAAATGACATCCTTCCTGATGACTGTGGTATTTCCCTTTGCCGCCCTTAATCTTATCAGTCTTGGGTAAAGTAGGATTCTTCTATGGCTACCGAAGATAATTTAGTCTACTTGAAAGTGTTTAAAAGCAGCATTGCCATTTATTTTCATTAACAAAAGAACACTAGGTATTAATTTGTGGTCAATGTGTCGATCCAAAAAGGAAAAACGATATTTGACTAAGTTACAAACACTGAATATTTGGCGCGCAAATGAATGTCATGCAAATTAGTGGCGCTCAATTGGGTGTTGAGTCTGGTACAACACCCGACTGTATTTGCAAGATTAAAGTTTAACCGAAAAGGGCTAGGATAGGACAATCTGGTTACCCATCACTTAGTCACTTAAATTGGCTTGAAGACCCGCTGAAAATGAGTTACTTCGTTGTTCCGCTATTCACGAATAATCGATTTTCAAATAGTGGAATTTCCGTGTGATTTGTGGTGCCTCTATTTGCTGTATGCGTTACGAGAAAGATTTATCAGTTTTTTTTTTGTTCAGGCACTAAGCAATCTTCACCAATCTCACCACTGCCCACTGAAAAGCCGCATGTGTGTTGATATTAAAATTTCCCGCGTCTTAGTAGAATTTACGCTGTGGGGACGGCTGGAGATATTCTGAGCCTCATAACTAGAGCAGATAGTGGAAAATCAAAACATCCCTTTGCAGAATCCAAATAATTCAGTGTATCCAATTAAATGACACACAAATGAGTTGGCTTTTCAGTTAAACTTTAAGAAAGTAAACAAAAATAGATATTCCTGTTTGAAATCCCACCGAAGCCTCTGGCCTGGTTCCTAATATTTTGTCTCAAATGGTTTGCTTTAAACACTAACACGTTGACGGATTTAAGACTTATCAATTTGAAGAAACTGCTTATGATAGCACAAGAAATCCCAATGAATATGTCATCGGGAAGCAATGAATATCTCTCAGGAGACCGCCAAGAATCCTCCACCATCCATCTTCCTGAACTCAGTTTTTTTTCCCGTTCCCATCGCTGACAAAGTATTCATAGCCCCCCGTATTTTCCCACATTTTCTCCGCCAAAATCAGATTACTAGCCCCTCAAACTGAATTTCGCATCTAGGAACATAGGGGCGGGAAGTATAAGTGACTTTAAACAGGGCATTCTGATTGTTTACTTATGGGGAATCTAATCTCGATTGACATGTCGACACGTTTGAGTTTCCGGAATGAGATTTCATTATACGCAGGGAAACATATTCCTAAAACACTGTGATTTCAAACTGAATAAAACAAAAGGGGCGAACAATAGACGAGGAGAACACGCAGATACGAGAGGCAGCAAGGACTCAATAAAACGCATTTATATCCCTTTTCTAAGGGTTAAAAGCTGAGAAGCTTTTTTGTCGAACATTTTCTCACTTATACACATCCATTATATTTTCTTCAATTCCTACAGTTCTTTTTAGAGTTATTTCGCAATCCTTTATGGGGACGATTCAGCCAAAGGGCATCTTGCATTGTTTACTATTTATGTTCCAATATTATAAAATAGGTGAATCCCGTAATTTAAAACTCGGCTGTGCTTTTAACAAACTACTCACGACTTCCCCTTTTATAAGCCTTTCTCCAGGCCCGTTGACTTGTAGCAAAATCACGGACGAATTTACAAAACGATTTTCTCTGACGGGCTAGGTTCTCGCGAACAATCTTCGGGAGCATGACATGCATAAAAATAGCGAAACACGGAAAATGTGAACATCAGTGCCCTGCTGTTAGGTAAAAAAAAAAA